>OU612047.1:128396466-129596466 GCA_914767935.1 Coremacera marginata
TACCTTCATTTGTGCACTAGAAACCAACACAACTTATAAAAAACCCAATAAGCTATGATGCATAACGAACTCAGAAAATGAGTCTAAAATACGATCGCAGTCGATCAAAATATAATGTACGTATTGTATTTTGTGCCGATTAATATTTGTGCTGCTGCTGCGCAATACTTCTCAGTCGTGAAAAACTCACTTTTTACAATTGTTTGCTAGTGATGATTGAGTTCTGCTGGCTTCGCTTTATTTATCGTTCGTGAGAAGTATTGAAAATAAGTTTTTTTGTGGGGAACGATTAATGATAAGTATTTTATTTTAATCGTTCTCCGCACTCTGTTTTTTTTTTTAAATGGACTTTCAATATACTGACAGTCAAATAAATTCGTATTCAATTGCTTTTTTCTCTCGATGCTTTGTTTTGTTTATCTTTCAGCATTCAATGTTAGAGAGCAGTTAATCTTAAAGAGCAGACAATTTTATAAATATCCATAATGATTTTTCATATAATTCGAGGCGTTGTTACTGATACTCTGAAACTAACAAGCTCGCATGCACCTTTTTTTTATATTCAGGTTTGTCAAAAATCCGATATTCAGGTTTGTAATAATACGTGTCCGATTTATTACAAAAATTTGTAAACGTGTCAAAATGAACCCGGTGAATTAATTTTAGAAATGAAAGCCTATGAGAGTTTACAAAATCCAACTCATTTTGCAACAACACAAAAACATATTATTTACGGCAAATGTATACAATACAAATAAAACCATACAAATTTAGAAACTGCTAAGAAATTGCATGAAATAATTTGCAAAATTTTTTACATATGAATAATTTTAATGCAAAACGAAATAAAAACAGCTATTGAATGGAAACAAATAAAATGAAAATGGAAAATTTAACACGTGCAAAGGATAATCACAGCTAATACCAAACAGTCATATATTGTACACACATATCAAAAAAGTATTTGAAAAACAAATTTCAAAGAAATAAACTTTGTTTTATTTAAAAATTTCACATTTTTTTTTTTAATGTATGCATGCTGCGCAATAGCATGGCACAACAAGGCGAGATGAATGAATGGAATTGGGAAAAAATAATACTAACTGACTGTCAATAATTGACTTATTGCTAAGCCATCAATCAATGTTGCTGTAGCAGAGATATGTGTGTGTATGCAAAATGATTAAATTGAAAGCAATTGAATTGTTAAAATATACGGATTTTGCAGTAAATTTAAATATGCTACACATGCAGACATTTGAATTAAAAAAAGAAAAAAATGATATCTGTAAAATACTTTTTTATTTTTAATTTTAAAAGTTTACAGCAGTTTATTAGCAATTGACTGAACCTGACCTTTATTAAGCATGCTAATTTGAAAGTTTTTACTTCTTTCCAAAACGAAGTTCTTAACCAAGCCAACGTTAAAGTAATAAATTCTCATTTAATGCCCAAGAGTACGGCACGATTTGTCACACTTCAGCAAAAAACTACGTTTAAGTGAAAGTTCGAAACGAAAATTTATTGCATAAGAAAAAACAAAAGGGAAATTAAGAACGAGAGCTAAAAATTTTAAGCTTGCAATGTTTAAAGCTCTGTTAATTGCTATAAATAACTTAAAAAAAAAAATTTACAAGCACAAAAGTTAGGCAGTTCTTCAATAAGTTTTCCTATTAAATTAGCAATAATTGTACTTTTTTTTAGCCACCAACTGCAAAATTTGCGCTACCTTCCTTTGTCAATAACAATAGCTGGGTCACTGCATGTCCTATCATAGCTTAAGAGCTACATATTCTGTGCTGAGCTGTGCTGCGTCTCTGGAGAGTGCTTAAGAAGAACGATTTATATCATTACGAAGAAGAACTGAACAGCACAATATAGCACAGTCCAGAGCAAAGCGTAAGTATTAACCTCATTAAATATGAAAGCTTACGCAAATCAGTTAAAGGTCGAGGCAATAAGTGTTGCAGACATGCTAGTAAGTCGGAGGGTTTCTTTTTTATAAAATCTTTATGTGTGTGAGTAGCTTCTTAGCAATAACTCAGCTCCATTTTTTTCTCAATCTGATTAGTCTTGATTTTAAAAGCTGTTAATATTTTTTTTTCCTGTTCAGATTTAATTATACCCTCATTATATCGACTTTACCTTGGCTGCTTTTGATTTTAAGTGCTTTTTTATACAAAATAAATTCATTTACGCAACCTGTAAAAATTAATGAAGCCTGAGGATAGCCAAGCAAGTTAGAGAAATGCTATAAAAATCAGAGTGCAACACTGCGTATGAGTAATGTTTATTTATTTTAAGGCCTTTTACGTTTATTTACGAAACAAAATATATCCCGTGTTTACGGATGCATTCAAGTACAAATGTTATATTTTTCGATATAATCAATTTTACAAAATCGTGCCACAAAGCAGCTTTTAAAAAAATACATATTTTTCAAACCGGCTTAGAGCCTAACTCAAACTCATTGACTATGGAAATATCAGCTATGGATATTGTTTTATATTCTAAAAAAAGACGTATGCGTATAATGGATAAAACATTTCTTTTCTATCTACAAAATAAAAAAAAAAAAATATGTAAAAAATTGGTTAAATTTGAGCATTCTACACTGGCAAAAGGCCCTAGTACAAGTAATACACATAAAATACAAAAAGCACGTTAAATTATGTAGAAAATTTAACGTACCGAAAATATTGTTGAAGAAACTAACACGAAGAAATAAGAGTTGAAAGTAAGAGAGAATAAGAGTAAGAGAGAACTAGCAAAGAAAACATAAAAAAGGTTTAATCACATCAAATCAAATCAAATCAAATCAAATCAAATCAAATCAAATCAAATCAAATCAAATCAAATCAAATCAAATCAAATCAAATCAAATCAAATCAAATCAAATCAAATCAAATCAAATCAAATCAAATCAAATCAAATCAAATCAAATCAAATCAAATCAAATCAAATCAAATCAAATCAAATCAAATCAAATCAAATCAAATCAAATCAAATCAAATCAAATCAAATCAAATCAAATCAAATCAAATCAAATCAAATCAAATCAAATCAAATCAAATCAAATCAAATCAAATCAAATCAAATCAAATCAAATCAAATCAAATCAAATCAAATCAAATCAAATCAAATCAAATCAAATCAAATCAAATCAAATCAAATCAAATCAAATCAAATCAAATCAAATCAAATCAAATCAAATCAAATCAAATCAAATCAAATCAAATCAAATCAAATCAAATCAAATCAAATCAAATCAAATCAAATCAAATCAAATCAAATCAAATCAAATCAAATCAAATCAAATCAAATCAAATCAAATCAAATCAAATCAAATCAAATCAAATCAAATCAAATCAAATCAAATCAAATCAAATCAAATCAAATCAAATCAAATCAAATCAAATCAAATCAAATCAAATCAAATCAAATCAAATCAAATCAAATCAAATCAAATCAAATCAAATCAAATCAAATCAAATCAAATCAAATCAAATCAAATCAAATCAAATCAAATCAAATCAAATCAAATCAAATCAAATCAAATCAAATCAAATCAAATCAAATCAAATCAAATCAAATCAAATCAAATCAAATCAAATCAAATCAAATCAAATCAAATCAAATCAAATCAAATCAAATCAAATCAAATCAAATCAAATCAAATCAAATCAAATCAAATCAAATCAAATCAAATCAAATCAAATCAAATCAAATCAAATCAAATCAAATCAAATCAAATCAAATCAAATCAAATCAAATCAAATCAAATCAAATCAAATCAAATCAAATCAAATCAAATCAAATCAAATCAAATCAAATCAAATCAAATCAAATCAAATCAAATCAAATCAAATCAAATCAAATCAAATCAAATCAAATCAAATCAAATCAAATCAAATCAAATCAAATCAAATCAAATCAAATCAAATCAAATCAAATCAAATCAAATCAAATCAAATCAAATCAAATCAAATCAAATCAAATCAAATCAAATCAAATCAAATCAAATCAAATCAAATCAAATCAAATCAAATCAAATCAAATCAAATCAAATCAAATCAAATCAAATCAAATCAAATCAAATCAAATCAAATCAAATCAAATCAAATCAAATCAAATCAAATCAAATCAAATCAAATCAAAGCAAAGCAAAACAAAGCAAAGCAAAGCAAAGCAAAGCAGAGCAGAGCAGAGCAGAGCAAAGCAGAGCAGAGCAGAGCAGAGCAAAGCAAAGCAAAATAAAGCGAAACAAAACAAATCAAAGCAAATCAAATCAAAGCAAAGCAAATCGAATCGGATCGAATCAAGTAAAATCAAATCGTATCGAACCAAATAAAATCAATGCAAATAAATTAATTTCAGTAAACTTAAATAAAATTACGATTATTAAAATGAAATTAAAAATATAAGCTAAGCCACCAAGAATTACAAACAATTGACTATGGCATGAAATACATTGCACATGTGTAATATTTAACTGGGGTCTCTTTCATCAAATATCTTCTTTTCGGTTTAATTTTTATTCGCCACAAATTTATGCATCCCCTAAAGAGTATCTTCGTCTTTGCTACTATATTTCTCTAGGAGCTCGGTCGCTTTAAAATATGCGCTCGCCAACCACAAGCCAACAACACGATTTACCGTTAGTTTGGACAACAGAGCAAACACGCTTCCTGTCATTGCAGCAGAGAAAGCAGAAAAGGACCCGCCACAGTATTAATACAAATAAAAAAAAACGAGTAGCACGAAACGTTAGCGAAACTTTTTATTTGAGCTGCTGCTGTATTTTAATTATACGCTGGTGATGAAGTGTGTGTTCGTTTTTTTTTTTAATTTTTCTTTTTGCAAAAACCCATAAAAATAAAATTAAATAATGGTCCGGTGAGTGCTTTCAAAGAACTAGTCCTTGCATATTGTGCGCAGTGATAGTTTGATGGTGGAAATTGTTTTGTTCGGTTAACGAAGGAAGGTAGAATAAAGCAAAGAAATTAAATACCAGCAAGAATGGAAGGCAAAAATAATTTTGAAATTGAAGAAATATTAAGAATAAATAAGAAGGCAATGTTTCTTAGAAAAAAAGGAATTTTCTTGATCTGATGCTATTATATCACAACGTGGCAAATTGAGTTATTTATAAATTTAACACTTTAATTTCATATTTAATAATATTTTCAAGATTTAAGTGTTGTTTATTTTAATCTTTTTAATTATCTGAATAATGTTAAGTACATTTAAATAACTTTAATTCAAGATATCTGATTACAAATTCTGCTATTTTAGGTCACATAATCTTAGCTTTAAGTCTACCTTAAAACCACCTCCCTCTTGCTTGACTTTAACAAATTGCCTATTTAAGCCTAGTAATTTATTTATAGACCATAAATATAATTCTTTCGGCATCCTGTCACAACAGCAGCATAATATTGCTTGTTTGCTGCAACAGCCTAATTTTTTAACAACCTGCGCAATTTTCAAGTAACGTCAGTAACTACTACATACCTTGGCTTAAAGCCAAAAGCACTTGCCAAACAAATTGTCTATAGTTGCTCCATTAGTTTTTTTTCTTTTTTATATGCATAATTTTATTTTTTGTTTTTCTGTCTATAAGCACTTAATAGCATCTCAAATTGAGCAAGGTGCATAAATTTTTTATTGCGCTTTTAGCACAGAGTACACTTAAATGAATTCTATTTTTTGTGCTAGTGAAGAGCTGCTGAGCACGACTTCTTCATAATTTTTCATTAGCTTGAAAGCCATTTGCATCGTTGTGCTATATTGAAAAATTTGCATACAAGAAAAATAAATGACATGTAACTTGAGTTTTTTTTTTACCATCGAAAGTTTTTTTTCTGGTTATGATCTTTAATAATGAAAGTGTGGCCATATTTTCATTTGATGGCATTTTTGTGAAATAAGCTGCAGAAATATTAAAAATTATTATAACAAATATTGCATAAGGCATTTCACTTCATACTTAGTACCACTCTAGGATTTTGCTAAGTTCCTATTATTTTTTTTTTTGTTTTTTTGCTCAAGATACTAGTACGGCCCAAAAAATGTTTATCTGTAACATTTTTTCTTGATGGCTATTATACATATACGAGTAGTACATAGCATATTATTTTTTTTTATTTTATTTTAATTTCAGCCTTGAAATCGGAACTGAATAATAGAGGTACGATAATGTTAAGAAATTCAGTTCTATTAGTGACTATTAGAGGCCTGAGCGAGTTTTCTGCTGAGTTGTGTAATAAAGAACTTTTGAAATTTACAGAAAAATTTTTGAAGTGAAAACTTCTTAAGGCGCGTTGATTAATTCTTGGTAGAGAGCAAAACTATAGATTAGCGTAACAAAAATAATGCTGTACATCATTGATTTTTAGGGATGACCTAGCATCGACCCAGCCGAAGACCGAAGCGATTATCGAACAGATTGCCGATTGCCAGAATGATTACCGAAGCGATAACCAGCTGATTACCCAATACCGAAGCGATTACGAACCGATTACTGAAGCGATTACCAACCAATTACCGATTATCGAAGCGATTACAAGCCGATTACAGATTACCGAAGCGAATACCAAACGATTACCAATTATCGAAGCGGTAACCAACCGATTATCAAACCAATTACCTATTACCGAGGCAATTACTGAACTAATTACCGCAGCGTCTTCCAACCAATTACCGAACCAATTAGCAAAGCGATTGTCAACCGATTACCGAAGCGATTACCAACTGATTACCAATTACCGAAGCTGTTACCAACCGATTACCGATTACCGAAGCGATTACGCACTTTTTTTATCAATAAGGAGCATTATTGGAATAAGAGTGGAGAAAGATAGAGCGCAAAAGCTTCATATAAAAAATACCTAAATACGCTAAAGATGTTCAGTCAATCGCTTTGCGATCAAAATTTTGATCGCTCTACAATATTTTTATCTGCTCTCACTGTCACTGTTTCTATTAAAGTTTCTATTAAACGCAATAACAAAAATTTTTGAACGCCGTTCAAATGATCACAATGCATGTTTAACGAAACAAAAAACATTTTTTCTTTTGTTTTGTTTTGTCTTGCATCTCAGCACTGCATTTAAACGTATCTTTCTTTTCGCCTTGCGTAAGGCTCATCTGTTATTTATATTGTGATGTGCTAGCTGAGCAGAAAAGGAGAAGAGTAGAGAACAACATGGAGCTTATTGAAACTTTCGCAAGAAAATGATCAAGCAATTCGTCACATCGGAGATGATATCTTAAAGAACTTAATACTTTAATTAAACATACTAATTATTAAAATTTCGAATTAAAAGCAGCACAAGTATCACATTATAAAAAACTAATTTCATAAAAAGCGACCCAGTACTTTGGAGCTTACTTGAAAACAAAAATTTCCACTATATAATAGTTTAGATATAAACATTAAAAAATAGCAGTTTATAAATCAATAACGCATAAATTGTTAAAAAGAATTAAAAAAATAGTACGCGTCTATTTGCCGACCCTAGCTACTTTGGCAATTTATAACAGCTACGTTATTTCATAGCTTTAAGTTTTCACTTCGGTCGGCAGTTCCTCACTGCCAACTTTTTTTTTTGTTTCTTTAATGTTATTTGTAAGCACATGGCATTGTAAGAAAACGCAAAAATTAGCTGGCAAACGAGTAACACGATTTCTCTGAAACCGCTCTTTAAAATTGTTTAAGCCTTGATGTATTCGTCGAGTTATATAATCAAGTAATATCATTCAATATGTCAACATTTTTTAATTGACATCAATTAATAACGATAAAAGGAATATCTAAAATTTTACATTTTTCTCAAGGAATGCATATTAATTTAGTAAGATCAAAACTAACGAGTTTATTGAATTTAGTTGGCACATTTAATATAAGTATTAAAAATTATCAAGCATAATATGTGTACGGCATATAAATTTTCATATATAAAATCGCTATCATACGTGTCAAATCAATATTTAAAATACAAAGCCACCACTTAGCTTCTTTTAAACTGTTCAAATACAACACAATATAAACGAGCTACATTAAATGTATGCAAAATTCTATACTCCCATGCATACTCAAACAAACATCTGATCCTTGGGATTCTTTGGGATTTCCACGAATTTTGCATGCAAATCGCACCAAACACAAATGACAAAAATCATCAAAAACCAACCGAAATCGGGAAAATAATTTAAAGACTTCTTTATTTTGCTTACCATACAAAAGCCGTCGCAAAGACTGGGCTATTAAATTTAGAAACTTTGAGTGTCAAATAGAAGAAATAAAAAAGACAACGAAGTCACGTAAACAATATTCAACTGGCAGCAGCAACTTATTGATTGTCATTTATATGCGTGTCGGTGGGCTAAAGAGGGAAAGCAATGACGGAAGTGGCTATAAGAATGAAGTTGATGCAGACTGCGTATGGAAGAAGGTTCTCTTTCTATACAACAAAACATGCAATCGCATGTACAAAAATTGAAAAACCAGATTTTGCATAAAATAGTACGTAAGACACAGCAAAGGAAGAGCAATGAGTAATGGAATAAATCGACGCGAAAGCATGACAGGCAGTTGACGAGCAGCGCAGAAAGTGTGAACAGAAAGCAACGCCAACAGAGCCGGCGCTAAGAGCTGGCATCACACAAATGTGCAAAACAAGTACTTCCGAGTATAACAAGAGCGGCAGCTTAAGGCAAAGGATATGTTAAAGCATTTAAATTGCATGTTGCGCATACGCCAGGATAAGCTTGAGCTTACTTAAGTGCGTATTTGCAGACACAGTGGAACTGGCGTGTATGTTGATGACGAAGTTGATGGCGGTTATAGAGCTGTTGATGTTAAATGAAAATAATACATAGCTTCTAGCTACTACATCATATACAAATTCTCATATGATGCATTCACACAACTTCAAATGCAAACAAATTTTAAATTTTAAACGTTTTTCATTCAAAGCAAATAACAATCATATGCAAAGCTTCAATATCTTGAGAGCACTTTCCGTTACATGCTTATGTATTCCCTCTGCTTGCAACAAAACACATGCACACCAGACACACACACATACACATGCACACCCACAAACACCAAGAACAGCGCAGCAAAACGTGCGTTTCTATAAAGTATTCCAAAATATATGCAAAGAAATGCAAATGTTATCAGCTAAAATGCAGCACAAGAGTCACAAGGTGAGCTAGGATTAACAGTCAGATGGTTGGGAAATAAATACGTTTTTCATAGCAGGAATATAATCACGTAGCTATACTACAAAAAAAATATGCAAATTGATATTTTCTCTTATTCGTCTTATTTGTCTTATTTATGATATTTTTTTTTTATATGACTTCACATTTTATAATGAAAAGTTAATCTTATGCATTCATCTGCCAAGCATAGAAAAGCATACAATTTAAATATTATTACATACGGAATATTAGACAAAGACCTTCAAAGAACTTTGCATAATTATTTCACTTCACTTCAGAAAAAGTCTCTAAACGAATCATGTTATTCTTAATATTACATTTCGAGTGCATTTATTGTCTACAAAGCTTATGTAAATGGCCCGAAAAATATTTTTGTACTTATTTTATTCAAACATTAATATGCTTACGATTATAATAGTTGTCATAAGAATAACCAATCTTGCTGAATGTATGAATGTGTAATTTAAAATAAAGCTTTTTATTTCCTTAACACAAAGAAAAACCTTCAAATTACTAAGAAAGTTGTTTTTCTTTAGACTAGAGATGGGCAAAGTTACTCGTATGTGCATTTTGCCCGTTCGCGTACTTTTGTTGTGCGTTGGCAGGCGACAGCATTTACTTCATAAATTCGATGGTAAAGGACACGAAGGACATGTACGAATATAATGAGATAGAGCGTAGGCAAGAGCTTAATGTAGATCGTGATATCTCCAGGGTTGCTATTTATTAAAAACTTATCTATATACAGGGTGTCCCGCAATTGAGTGCAACTATTTACGGAGCTGAAAGGTTATGTCGAGCTGAGAAAAAATCGTATGGGAGGGGGGTCTATTTTCACATTCTTTGGAGCTACAGGGTTAATTAATATTTCACGACTTTGATTCACGTTATTGTTTCTAGCAGAAAACCTAACTTACATAACTGTATGGCACTTCAATGGCACGAAAAACATAAACATATCTTTAAAAATAAAAAAGTTGGCCTTACTAAAAAAATTATGCTTATTAGAAAATTATGATAAATAATGACAATACAATTAATTATTTTTTATTTTAATTTATTTATTTATTTATTTTATATAGCATTAGTACAAATAAGAACAAAGTTCTTTTGCGGTACAACATTTTAGTATTAATTAACAACAATAGATTTGGATATAACAACAGAGTAAAGCAATTACAATAAACAAAATAATCGATAAGTTAAACAGTTATTAAAAATTCATAAATATTAAAACTTAAATATCAAATATAATAGAAAGAAGAAGATTGCAAGGAAAGACAAGAAATTAAGGAGTAGAGAAGTGAGCTAGAATAGATTGCCTAAATTTTTCCACCCGAGTTATTTCTCTTACGCTACGTGGCAAAGTATTTCACAGTTTTATGGTATTAATGAAGAAAAATCTAGAGATATTAAGAGAGCTATACCTTGGAGCAATAAGTAGATTACATCTTCTTGATATACTGAACTGCTGTTTTTCATAAAGATAATGTGGTGTTTTTCTATGCATAATTTTATGAAGAAAGATGCAGTTTCTAGCATTGAGGTAATCAGTCAGGTTGCATCCGAGTATTGTATTTCTGAATGTAGAGAGCCGGTCAAATTTTTTTAAGCCAAATACAAAACGTGTGGCACAGTTATAAGCAATATTTAGTTTTAATTGAGAAGACGAGTCGAGTCTACTGTAAACAACTTCCGAAAATGTTATTACTGGCAAAACAAGGTGCTTCACAAGCATTCGCCTAAGGTCAAGAGTACAAAGATTAGCTGACATTCTCAAATTTCGAAGGATATAATACACTTTACGGACAACACTATTTACATGATCAACACATGATAGGGAGGAATTCATATAAAAACCAAGATTTACGATTTTCGAAACAATACTTAGTTTATTTGTACCTATGAAGAGGTCAGGAATATTATCCAGATAACATTTATTCTTACAAATAGGCAGTACAAATGATTTCGCAGCATTTAATTGTAGTCCATTAGTATTAGCCCATTGATAGATGCTTCTTAGATCCTCGTTAAGTCTGTGGCAAAGGTTATCTAGTAGTTCAAGTCTACTTGATAGATAGATCTGGATATCGTCCGCATAAGCGTGTACAGATGAATGTTTGCAAACAGCAAAGACATAATTTATAAAAATGGAGAATAAAAGGGGGCCAAGAATTGAACCTTGGGGTACACCACTTAATACAGATTAATTGTTAGAGAACATAAGTCCCACTTTAGTTCTTTGTGATCTATTAGATAAGTAGCTTGATATTACATTTACTGCACTTTCACTAAAACCAAAGAGAGTCCTGAGTTTCTGGCATAAGTACTGGTGACTAACTTTGTCAAATGCTTTCGAAAAATCTAACAGGCAGAGCAAGGACATAGAACCAGTATCATAAGCGGGTCGTAAGTCATCCATAACTTTGACTACAGCCGAAACACACCCATGCCCTGCACGGAAACCAGACTGGAGGGGAGACAGAAAATTATTTTCAAGGAGGAATTTATTGATTTGTTGGCTCATTAGTTTTTCGCAGACTTTAGATAGCGGGGATTTTTTAGCCACAGGTAAAACAATTGCTGATTTCCAAATTGCCGGGAATGAAGAAGATATAAGGCAGTGGTTAATTATATGCGTTAACGGACTGATTATGTATGGTAGAATTATTTTTATAAATTTAATTGGAATACCTTCTTCACCTATAGCGTTTGATTTTATCTGCATAACACACTTACCAATGTCAGAAATTGTGTTGTTGTAAGTGTGAGCAGTGTTTTCAATGAAAAAGTTGTTAAGTGTGTCAGGATAAACTTGGCAATCTGAGGTTGTCTTTTTACTAATTCCAAGTCTCTTAATATTGTTCCAAAAATTTTTGTTCGGAAGGGAAACATTTAATTTGGCAGAGAAGTATCGAGACTTGGACTGTTTGGTTCAGCGGACTGAATCATTCCTGGCCATTCTGTAAGCTTCCCAGTTAGCTGATGATGGATTAATTTTCCAAAGCTTGTGTAGGCTATTTCTTTTCTTTATTGCATTAAGCACATTTTGTGTGAACCAGGGACAGGACGCATTTTTTAACCTAGTTATTCGTACAAGAACATGCTTTTCAAACAAGGACTTGACAGGACCTAAAATAGCATTAACTTTATCATCGACTGTACTGAGATGCCAACAATCAAAGAATGATGTCAAAGACAATTCATAAAACAACGACGAATAATTAATATTTTTAAAATCACGATACGAGAACGAGGTCAAATTTCGAGATAAATTAACATTTAACGAGCAAAAGATTAAGTCGTGATCACAAATCAAAAATATTTGGTCAAACAGGGAAACAAGCGAAGGGTCTGACACAATGAAATAATCTAGTAGGCTAGGAGATGTATTAATAGAGAAACGAGTGGGAAGAGTATCATTGACAACAGAAAGACCTACTGAAGATATATTGTCACACAGTGCTTGCTTAACACAATCATTGTTCAAGACATTTATATTGAAATCACCACACACCAAAATAAAATCATTATTAAGAATATAATTTGACAAGTCTGCGAACAATGGATCTACAGGAAGACACTTATTCGGGTTATACACACAAGACACAAGGATTTTAGTATTATTATCAGAAATACATATGGTGAGATACTCAATCCCTGGACCGCTTGATTTACCTAAAACTTTGGCATTTAGGTAAGATTTACAATACACAGCGACTCCACCACCTCTTTTTTCGAATCTGTCATTTCTAAAGACATTCTAACTATTGACGCTGCAGATTGTGTCACTTATGTTATTAGACAACCACGTTTCAGAAATACAAATAATGTCAACTGATGATTCCTCAAAAATATATCTTATAAAGTCCAGTCTAGCCATGTTTAAGATTCGGGCGTTAAAATGGACAACATTAAGACCACCATGCTGTCTACACAAAACCTGAATTAATGTTTTCTGGTTTTCATTAATGCCAAAAAAGGACCTGCTAGTATCCGACATAAGGAGTTATAAAGGGGGAGAAATATTTAGGCAAATTACAAGTAGATGCAGTAGATAATATCATTCATTCCTAATAAGTATAATTTTTTTAGTACAGTCAACTTTTTTATTATTTAAGATATGTTTATATTTTTGGTGTCACTGAAAATAAAATTGAATAAATTACAAAATTGATCCTAGAAAAAAAATTTCATTTATCACGCGAAATTCTGAGAAATTTGCACTCAAAGTTGAAATTTGGTAGTTTCAATTGATTGATTTTATGTTCACTCGAGCACAGCTCGGTAACGGTTAAGTTAGTGGAGTTTGTTGATATACCGTTGGAAAGGTGATTTTATTGCCTTTAAAATGAGCTATATAAAATAAGTTTTATGTTAGTTAGTTTTTCTGCCTGAAATAATAACGTGAATCAAAGTTGTGAAATATTAATTAACCCTGTAGCTCCTAAGAATGTGAAAATAGACCCCCCCCCTCCTCCCATACGATTTTTCGCTCAGCTCGACATAACCTTTCAGCTCCGTAAATAGTTGCATTCAATTGCGGGACACCCTGTATATAAAATACTTCCTGCGGGTTGGTGTCCGTCAAGATCTCAGGAACGGTAAGGGCACCTAAGGGCACCTAAGGGCACCAAATTTATAACATATGTTCTCAATGTCAATACCTCGAATCATAAGACAAACAAAAAATGGCCACACCCCCGATTACCGCCCACAAATCAATAAAAAGTATTGGACTAAAATTTTGTATTTTAGTTTGAATGGTTACTCTCGACAAGTGCACTATAAACGGGCGTGGTCTAACTATAACTACGCCCACTTTTAAGAATCATTATAATTCCTCAGTTGTGCATGTTTTGCCCATGAAACTTGGTGTGTAGGTGCTATAAGACCAAGTGGTGGTCACTATATATACAGTGTTGCGCAAAAGAAAAGCAACAAAATTATTGCGCTGCTACAAAACCGTCTCTCTTTTTTAATATTGGGGACACCCAAAAATTATTAAAGGAACCAAAGCATATATTCATACATCATATAAAAAAAAAATCATATTCAATTTTGGTTTGGGTTTTTTTATTAAATTTAAAATTAATGTTTCTACATTCAATTTGTCTGAGTGCAAAACAAAAGCAACAATATTAATATATGGTGTAAGACCCATTATTCTTGATTACCGCTGCACATCTGCGCGGCATCGACTCTATTAAATTAGATATGGTGGTATTAGGTATTTGTTCCCAATTAAGTTGAAGTGCTTCATACAGTGCAGTCTTATTGGAAAATCTTTGACCAGAAACTTTTCTCTTTGGTGATTGTGCCGGCGAATCAAGGACTTGAATCCCCATTGTCTCTAATATAATCTTTGACGAGCTTTGAAGTTTGCTTCGGGTCGTTGTCGGGCTGAACTGTCCACTGAAGCGGCATATTCGACTCTGCATGTGGTTGCATCTAGCTTTCTAAAATGTCTTTATATGCAAATCGATTGATAATTTCATCGATTTTATGAAATGGTCCGACTACACTATAGGAAAAACAAGTGCAGACCATGATACCACCGCCTCCGTGCTTTTAAATTCATTTTGCAATTTCGGGCTTCAAGTCGTGTACCTGTGCGGTGCCGTACCATGCACATCCCATCTGAATTAATCAAGTTGAACTTTGATTCATCGCTAAACAAAACGGTTTTCCATTTTTGAACGGTCCAATTTAAGTGCGCTTTTGCAAAAGTGAGTCTTAAAAACAATAAATTGCAACTCGTTGTGACAATTTCAAACGGAGTTGTTCGAATTATCACACCTCACCTTTTTTGTTTATGATTAGCTGTACGCAAAGGTTTCCTTGCCGGTCGGTAACTTCTTAAATTGTTCTCAACGGCTCGTCTGCGAACAGTGCTGGGATGGATATCTAAACCAAGTGTCCAAACAACCTCTGTGGATGTGGCAAATGGATTTCGTTTGAACACACCACAAATGTTTCTGTCATCACGCAGCGATGTCTTCCGCGGCCGCCTTCCTGAATGTACTGTTGTTACGACTTTTGTGATGCTATATGTCTTTATTAATTTACAAACTATTGACCGATTAATACCAAACTGTTTCGCGATAGATATTTGCGAATTTCCCTTTTTATTTTCGTGCCATTATAAATAGGATCAGTCAATATTACAACTAGCGCAAAAACAAAACTAAACTGAAATGTTTATGACTCACAAACAACAAATGCTTTACAATAAGGGAATTTTTACCAATAATTTTTGGAACTTCTGTTCTCATCACACACCTTCATCACACCTTTATTCAATTGAACATGTGTTGTTTACTAGTGGTACGTAGTAAAATTTAACAATTGCTCTTTAATTTTGCTAAATATATATGGTAATATTTAAGCATTAATATAGGTATTGTAGTTAGTTATAACTTCAACATTAGTTGTTAAATGTTGCTATCATTTTTGTATTACTATTGCAACATTACAACCTTTATATGAATAACATTCAACAACTTTTGTTTAGTTTAACTACAATAATGTAGCAATATAAAAATTACAACTACTTAAATAGCAGTAATAACATTTTAGGATTGATTGAATTTTACACAAGAATAATAAAACAGACAAATCTGAATAAAAAAAAAAAACCAAAAACTTTCAAGTCAATTGCACTAAGAAAATATATCAATTTGTCTTTAGAGTTATTAAAATAAAACAGAGCATTTCTAAAATCAATATTAACGATTTATTAAACACTCCTCGCATTCACATTCAAATATAAATATTGAGTATTGTGCACAACAAAAAATATTTACAAATCTTAGCATAAAATTAAAACACCTATTTTACACAATTTTTGTCATTAGAGAAGCGAATACCGGAGAACTGAATAACAAGCTGCTTACTTGCTCATAATCAAATTTGAATGAAAGTATGGTGCAAATAGAACTGAGAAAATTAAAAAATTTAAAATCCATGCATTATAAAAAATTTCAAAAAACTCATAGCATTACAGATTTTGGTTCTTATACCTCAATTAAGTACAAGTATCGTCAATTATGCAAGCAATCTTACGATATTTATTTAATGAAGGTAGAATTAAACATCAAATCTGATGCTAAATCATTCTGGAACTTTGTCAACACAAAACGCAAGATTGATTCCTATCCTTCTTTTATGAAATATAAAACTGTTGAATTAGATAGCGAGAATATCATTTGTAATCTTTTCGCTGACTTTTTCAAAGCGACCTATTCAACTTCATCCTATGATAATCTTAGCTATCCATTCAGTGTTCAATTTGGGGATATTTGTCTCCCAATAATTGATACTAACACGGTTTTATCATACTTAAAAGCTCTTAAAACGTCATATAAAAGTGGTCCCGACAATATACCGTCATGTATACTAAAATATTGCTGTGATGAATTAGTAACTCCAATCACTTTGCTTTTTTCGTCTTCATTAAAATCTTGCTATTTTCCAGTTGCCTGGAAGTCGTCTTTTATTATTCCGTTACACAAGTCTGGTAACAGGTCTTTAATCGAAAACTATCGTGTAATTGCAAAATTAAGCGCTTTGCCGAAGCTTTTCGAGGCAATCATTACTTCACAATTATCACATAGTATTAAATCTATATTGTCTCCACTCCAACATGGATTTGTTTCAGGAAAATCTACGGTTACAAACCTACTTGAATTTACTTCCAAAACCATTGAGAATTTTGGAAAAGGCTTACATACTGATGTTATATACACAGATTTTAGTAAAGCTTTTGATGTTGTTAATCATAAGCTCTTAGTCTTAAAGCTATCTCTTGCTGGATTTCCCACAACACTTGTAAGATGGATTGAATCTTATTTATGCAATAGAACACAACGTGTTCTTTTTAAACATGTAAAATCTCATGAGTTTCCTGTTACTTCTGGTGTACCTCAAGGAAGCCACCTCGGGCCTCTTTTTTTTTTACTGTTCATAAATGATTTGCCATCTGTCATAAAGCATTCGAGTATTTTAATGTACGCAGATGACGTGAAATTATTTCTTCCTTTCAAAAATGCTAATGATGCCGTTCTCTTGCAAGCTGACATAGACCATCTTTATAGCTGGTGCAACGTGAATCATATGAATCTTAACTTGCAGAAATGCAAGCATATGACTTTCACTTGAAAATCTCCTGTCACATGTATTTATAAAATTTGTGACCATACATTAGAGTCCTTAGATGTCTTTCATGATCTTGGAGTAATTATGGATACTAAACTTCGCTTTCATATTCATATTAATAAAATTATAAATCGAGCAAATAGTGCTTTAGGTTTTATTAAACGATGGGCAAAAGAGTTTAATGATCCCTATATAACAAAAACCTTATTCACCTCTCTAGTGCGACCTATTTTAGAGTATGCTTCAATTATTTGGTGCCCTCGATATAGTTGTAACATTGACGACATAGAATCAATTCAGAAAAAGTTCCTTTTGTTCTGCTTAAGCCATCTTTACTGCAATTTCAACTATAAACTACCACCTTATGAATATCGTCTGCAACTTCTAAATCTTCCTACTTTAAATAATCGGAGAATTATGCTAAATGCTACTTGGATTTTCAAACCTTTACATGGATACGTAGACAGTCAATACTTACTGAGCAAAATTTACTTTAATATTCCTCTCCGACCTAGAAAATCTTTTGTGTTACTTTACATGAACTTTTGTAGAACTAATTACTTGCAAAACGAACCACTCAGAAGCGCTTGTGGGGACTTTAATTTTGTTTCAGATGCAATTTCTTTAAATGAATCCGTTTACTCAATTAAATTTAATATTTTAGATTATCTACAGTACCGCCATTAATCTGGATCATGCTTTCCAAGGATACTGAATATTTCCTGTGATGTTGTGCACAACTTATACAATCTAGCTGTGTAGTTTAATATGATTATCCAGAGCGAGATCACGTCCATCTCGCCTGGCATATGCCGGTTTGACGTCGTACGACTAGCTTTGCATGTGTGAGCTGTGCTCTAATCCATATTTATATAGATATACACGCTATAGATATATTTTGATTATCCAGAGCAAGACCTCGTCTGTCTTGCCTAGCACATGTATGAGCTCGACCTCGTCCGTCTAGCCTGGCATATGGGAGCACCGCTGTAATCAATTCTTCTATATACTACTAAGAAGCTAATCGGATTGCATCTGTATATACCTGAAATCCTGACAATTTTACATTTTTATAAAATTTAATTGTACATAAATTAATTGCATCATATTTATTTTGTCGAATATTAATTGCTATCAAGCCATATGTGCTTAGCATTAAATAAATAATAATAATAATAATAATAAAATATACGAATTGATGTTGAAAATTCAAAACACATATGTCTATTGTCAATAAAATACATGATAATAAAATGTTTAATATTGATATTGCAACAAAATTCAATATATGTTGCTTAATTTTACTAAAACTTGTATATAATTTTAAACATTAATAATTTTCACTGAATATTGTTTTTAAATTTCACTCCAGTTGAATTCTAAACAAAAAATTACTATTATATTTATAGTCAATTTGTATTTATTTTTTAGAGTGCATGCTTTGGTTCCTATAATAATTTTTGTGAGTCCCCAATATTAAAAAAGAGAGACAATTTTGTTGCTTTTATTTTGTGAAACACTGTATATATGAATGTTGCCACGATTGGATTGTGGTTTTAAGAACTCAGGAACGGTAACACCTAAGGGCACCAAATTTACAGCATTTGTTGTCAAATCCAATATCTCGAATAATAAAAAAGATAAAGTTGCCACACCCCCTATTATCGTCCACAAATCAATAAAAAATGATATATTTCAGATGAATTTGGTTGTATGGACTAACATTTTGTAATTTAGTTCGTATGGTTACTCTTGGCAACTCAACTAAAAAATAAATATAAAAAATTAAAGTTTCCTTCACAAAATATCACAAACACTAAAACTTAAGCATAAAACAAAAATAAAAAAAAGAAAAACAAAATATATTTCATAATGAAACAAATAAATATAAATAAATACTTAAATTTTTTAACATATTAAAAAGCAAGTATTATAAAAACTGTTAGACGATTTCTTGCAAATTTATTAAAATAAAAAATTAGAATAAACAATAAAAAATAAATGTTTTTTTAATCAATTCACCGGTTGAAGTTATGAATATACATTTATGGTGTGTTTCGCCTTAAATGGACAACAAAAAAATTATATTTTAAGACTGTGACTGGCTTTGCACTGTCTTTGGCCTCTAGCTTGTGTAAAAGATTTGGCTATGTGCAAAGCCTAGTTTGGGTTTTGTCAAATATTAAAATATCAAAAAATGAGTTTTTTCCAAAATATTTCATGGATTCGAATAATATGCAAATGGAACTTCTTAAAAATAAATATAAAATAACTTTTTTACATATTTTGATAATTTAAAATATTTTAAAAATGTCAAATTTAAAGAAAAAAAAAATTAATTGTTCAATTTTCTTATAATACCATGAGTAAAAAATTATCTAGTTCTCCAAATTTTTTTAGAATGCTATTCTAAAGATTATTTAATTGCATCTCATAAGAAATACTCGCTTCAATTCTTTGTTTTACTTTTTCATAATTAGCAGTTTGTTGCCACCTTTAGTATTTCACAATCAATTTTAATTTCAGACACCTTCTTTCACCTGGATTTCATTTTCAACCACGTAAATTTTTATAATTTTTGTCCCGATGTTGACTGAGACATCAAACAGAGCTCTGCAAAGTAATACGAATACCAATAACAATATGTATTCAACACCCTACAAAAGTCAACACAACCGGACATGTTATACATAAATGCCATAAATGCAATTTAAAAATTTTTAATTTTTCTCACATAAATGGGCATTCATGCCTTCCGCATTTCTGCACCATCCTGTCATCCTTTTGTTATGCATAATTATCACATCGCCAAATGCAGAAACAAAGCAGCAAATGTAATTAAAAGAAATAGTTGAGAGCAGATATCAGCGACGTTTTGCCGTTGTTGTCGTCGTCGTCGTGGCCTTCTGCGTGACATCAGCCATCAGCATGCTCAGCGCAAACGCCCTTGTCCTAGACGACGTTGTTGCCGACATCTTTGTCGTTCACCTCATCATCATCAGTAGCAACAGAAACAGAAACAGCAGCAACCCTTGCTGGCCACAATAAGTGGTGGCACAGATCCAGGGACAAGGATAATTGGGGCATTGTGTCGAATGTGCAGGATGTTGAATGCAGCATGCAGGATGCTTGCTTGGATGCATTTATTTTAATGGCAGCAATTAAAGTGGAAATTGCTGGGGAAAAGTTGCCGCTTCACCAATGGTTGATGTAAGAATGAGAAAAATAAACGAGCAACAACAACAGCAACAACCACAATAAATGAAGATAAAAATGTGGTTCATAATAGAGCTTGATAATGTGAATTAAGAATAAGTGGGGACTTACAACAAAAACAAAATGGTGATAAAAGCACTTAAGGTCATAAAAAGCAGTGTCAGAAAAAGACTAAAATTAACCATTAAATGAAAGATATACTCAATAGCCACTCAGGCAGATAAACAAATATTTGTTCCATACAAACTTAAATTAAAAAAAAAAAAAACAATAAAAAAATTTAATTTTTAAATAAAGGAATTTTATGAAATATTTATTTCATCCTACATTAAATGGTTTTTGAACCAATATAGAAGTTAAAATGCTTTAAGCTTAATAACTCAAAAAAAAAAAAATATGCATCGTAGTTATTCACTTACTTTTTATACCTTGTTGGTTTTGACCATTTTAAAGTGAAATTACTTAGGTGGCGATGTGAATATTTTTATTGAGAGTAAAATTTCAAAAAAATACGAATACATGTTTATAAACATTTAACTAAAAAGAAAAAGTTTTTGTAAACATTGTATATAAACACGTACAATGTATATAAGCGCTGCCTAAGAGAAACTCCGTGATTGGCAGTTTTAGGGGATCGCTGATTTCGAATCTGATGTCGGATTTTTTAAATTCAAGATGGCGGATAGGATTACCAACTAGATTTTTTGTTTTTTTTGTGAATTCTTGTAATCTTAAAATTGTCACAACGGATTTGATATCGTATCTAATGTCACAGTTTTAAAATACAAGATGGCAGATACGGTTGCCACCTAAATTTTTACCACAGGCTTGCCACCTAATATGTGTTTTACTAGTTTTAGACATTTCCTAGCATTTTTATTATTTTTTTTATTTTTACCAATTCGGGGCAGGGGTGAACACTAAGGTAAAAATGGGTTCTCCGCAAAATCGCTCAAAAAAAAAAAGAAATCGCCAAAAAAAAAAAAATCGTCCAAATGAAAAATTACCCAAAAATGAATGAAAAATCGCCCATAACGAAAAAGTTTCACCCAAGAAATCGAAAAAAGCTTTCATGCAAGGGAAAAGTACTAATTATTTTAAAACAACAAGTTTCTTTGGTAAGCAAAAAATTTCAAAAGAAAGTAAGCAAAAAATTTCAGTGAGTTGTATATTTTGTGGAGGTTTGACGTGTTTTTCGAGTGCGTTGGTAGATTAGTCATTATGTGACTATTAAATAAACAAAAAATAAACGAAAATTAATCTTTGGAACTGTGTTAAAACTTAAATAACATCAACATCTCGCAATATAAATGATTGCTACACAGTGTCGACCTTAAATAGTTACATTATTTTAAAAACAATAAAAATTCAATGAGCAAACAACCACAACTCTAACAAATTCACCAACTTAGAGATTAAATTCAAAAAAGATCAAAAAGAACAATAAAACTCAAAAAGAACAATAAACATAAGCTGTTAAACTCTATGTTGTCCATGGCATCATCCAAGCGCAAAGAAACATCTCTGAGACGCTCAAGCAAGGGATTGCTCTCCCCCGCAACTAAGTCAGCGCGGCTGGAGGGGGAAGAAATCCATGCTAAGTACATACTTGCTGAAATGAAAGCAATGGAAGAACGATTGTTGCTGCACTCTGGGAAAATCGTTACTCGCCTTCTGATGAGTTTTCCTCTCTTAAAGCCAAGCTTACCTCAAAAATAGACAGTGAAATTACAATTACAAAGAGCAAAGTGAGTGACATTGAAGCTAAAGTGAGTGACTTTGAAACCAAACTGTGCAACGTAAATAAGCTTAACGCTGAACTTTAATGTTTTAAAACTGAGCTTAGTAACATTAAGCAGCTCAATAAAAAAACTGAATTTTCTGCAGATGCGGTTCTTTTTGGAATTCCCTTTGTAGAGTCTGAATACTTGAAAAGTATTTTTAATTCTGCTTGTCGTTCCGTTGATATCTTGGCGCCACAAGTTCGGGATATATATTACAAGCCTAATACAAACAACACTAACACTGCTGTAATTGTTAAATTTTATAATTCATCGGATAGGAATCGTGTTATCCAAGCTTTTTCGAGCTTAAATAGGAATAGAACCAAAACACCTGTTACTCTCAGAGCTGCTGGCTACGACTCTGATAGTCCGATTTATTTTCATGAGAGTCTGAGAACCGCAAAATTCTTCAAGCTGCAATTAAGCTCAAAAGAGAAAATAACGTTTTTGATGTGTTTTCTCTTTGTAGTGTGGTCCATAGAAGAACACAAAGAAATAGCATTGCCACACCTGTCAAAACTGAAGAAGAACTTATTAACATACTTGCTCTACGTGAAGTATCTGATTCAATTTGCTAACACTCTTTGAAGTTTGATTTTATTTTTTGCCTTAAAATACGCTACCAATTGTTGAATATGTAATAAAATTTGTAAAGATATTTGGTTATTTTCGTTCTTTGATATTATTTTTTTATAAGTTTCGATTTTCTTATAATAACCTAAAAGTATTTATTCTTCTTCTTAATTCAGTGTTAGTTAATGATTTCAAATAAGGGTAATCCTAACGGTGTTAATGCGTACTGTGAAATTTTGATTAATATTTTGTGCAAACAACGCAATGGTTTAAGAATAGTGCACTTTAGTTCAAGGAGTTTGAACACACACATGCTCGATATATTTTTGAAAATTCGTTGGTAGATGTCATTTGTGTGTCTGAACCGTGGTTTAATGGGGAAATAAATGACTACTTTTATAATAGTAATAAATATAAACTCTTTAGAAATGATAGAATTGGAAAAAAAGGTGGTGGAGTTGCTATCTATGTCAAATCTTGTCTGAATGTTACCCTCGTGTGCAAATCTAATGGTTCAAATGCAGAATATATTATGGTTGAAATCTCTGATAGATACACTAAAATATTGGTGACGTGTGTGTATAATCCTAATAAATTATATTCTATGGATCCTCTATTAAGTGAATTGTCTGTCAACAGGTCTGGAATTTTTTGATTATTATGTTGTTTGTGGTGATTTTAATGTCAATTTTCTTAATAATGATATTGTCAAACGTAATTTGTCTGACCTCAAATCAAAGAACACAGACTTACCCACTAGGTATGTAGCTAACCATAACCCTTGCTTGTTTGATTTTTTTAATGTATCCGACTTATCATATCTGCTGATGTTTGACCAGATATGTTTTTTATCTGAACACGATTTCATTTTCTGCACTATAAACTTGCAACCTTTTTCACGAACTCTCTACAACTGAATGGAATAACTATTGGTACCAAAACTCTGTTGATGATAAATTAAATATGTTCAATGCGCAAGTTAATAACTTATTCGATAAATATGTTCCAATTCGTACTGCCTATACTAAAAATATTTCATGTCCGTGGTTCACTTCTTATGTAAGAGCTGGAATTAAAAATTGAAACAAATTGTACTCTAAATGGAAAAAGCATCCAACGAATTTGCACTGGGAAAATTATAGATTAGCCCGTAATCAAGTCACACTTCTGACAAGGACAGCAAAAACTAACTTTTTTCCTCTAAGCTTAACACATCTCTCACATCTAAGCAACTGTGGGCGAATTTGAGAAAATTGGCAAAAAAGACAATGTCGATTATTTTTTAGAACCCAACATATTAAATGATTTTTTCTTCATAAATACAACACTCAGTATTAATTCAAATTCGAATGTTGGAGTAAATGACATTGTCATGCCTGAGCTAACTGATAGATCTTTTGAACTTACTGCAGCCAATGAAAATGATGTCGCAAGGTGTATATTGAAACAGCGCTCAAATGCTGTTGGTGAATATCAAGTTTCTACAAAATTTATTAAAATGATAATGCCGTATATCTTAAGCCCGTTGACGCATATTTTGAAATTACTGCGTTACTACGTCATGTTTCCCCAAAATCTGGAAAGTAGGTACTATAATCCCTGTTCCTAAAAATTCATCGGCTAGAGAACCAAATGAATTCAGACCCATAAGCATCCTTTCATGTCTATCTTAAGTATGTGAGTCCCCCTCGTGGCGGAACAAATTACTATCCATCTAAGTTTAAAGAAGCTCCTCTCACCACTACAATCAGGTTTCCGCATAGTTCTAGTTTCTAGCGGAAGTTCTAGTTCATAGCTCTAGTGCTATGGCTAAAGTTATTGATGATATACGAATTCAATACGATCTTGAATTGATCACTCTTCTTTGCCTCTTAGACTTCTCTAAAGAGTTTGACACAGTCGATCATTGTATTCTTTGTATTGTTTTCAAACTGTGCTGTAAAGCTTGTGTCGTGTTATCTAACTGATAGATTTCAAAGAACTAAGGTTGTGTCCCTTTACTCAGAATATAAACCCATTAAGTCTGGAGTACCACAGGGTTCTGTTCTTCGTCCCTTACTATTCAGTATGTTTATTAATGATATTTATAATATATGTAAAAGTAACTTACATGCCTACGCTGATGATATTCAGCTTTATCTCTCCAGACGTGTTGGTCTCTTTGATGATCTGAGTTACAGGATGAATGAAGATTTAGAAATAATTTATCAATGGGCGGTCAAAAACCGTCTTACTCTTAATCCAATAAAATCTTATGTTCTACCAATTTCTTAAAATAAAATTTATCTTGAAGACATTCTTTCTATCTTCATTGGTAATACTAATCTTAGATTTGTAAACAATGTCACTAATCTTGAACAACACTAATCAACATTAATCGTGTTGAATTCTTCACTAACATGCGTTGACCATATTAATAGTGTTGTTAGTAAGATTTATTGTACACTGCGGACTTTAAAACTATCAACTTCTTTCACACCTACAGTAACCAAAAAACGAATAGTGATTCAGTTGATTGTTCCTATAATCAGCTATTTTGTGGCTGTTTAAACTAGACTCCCAATCGCTTCATAAAATACAACTCGCTTTTAATAATGTATCGAGGTATGTGTATGGTCTACATAAGTTTGATCACATCTCATCTTGGAGTAAAAGCATTCTTGGATGTGGCATCACTTCCTATATGAATGCTAGTAACTGTATTATCTTACATAACATTATTCATTCAAAAACTCCGTGGTATCTCTATGAAAAGTTGCAATTTAGCCAATCTAATAGAAGCAGAAATTTAATAATTCTCTTCTTTATTAACACCATTAGATTATGGAACTCTTTACCCCATAACTCTTTACCCAATAACTTAAAATGCATTGATAGGAAAAGGAACTTTAAACTTTTAATATTTAAGCACTTTTCCGATTTTAACTTTTAGTTCGTAAAACTTCTGTCGTTAGCCCTAAAAATAGCCAAAAGTCTGCTTCTTATTTCTACATTGTTGTACTATAAAAGAAATTATTCTTATTGTACTAATTATGACTGAAATAAATTGAAATTGAAAATGAAAAAAAAAAAAATTACGACGGAGCGGTGGGGGCGACGGTTAGCACGTGTGATCCGCCGCGCCGCAAGTATCAATATATTAATACACTATTAACTTTTCTTCCACCAACGAACTCGAATTGTAATTTTTCCATTTTGGCTGCACTGCTTGCACGCATTCTTTAATAATTCAAACAGATTAAATTATTAAATTTTTTAAATAATTAAATTATTAAAGATCCGCAGTTTTTACCTTAAATAACGTTATCTTTATGAACTGATTGACGTTTTTTGTCAAATATGTATTAAAAAAGACAGATCACCCAAAAAAATGGGGTGCTTTTTCATTTTGTTTTGGGCGATTTTGCGGAGAGCTGTAAAAATGAGTAGCTGAATGTAAAAATTATGTAACTTTTTTACAGTAGGATTGCCACCTATAAAATCTATTTTTGAAAGTTTTAAACATCATCTGAGAGTTTAAAGGGTTGCTGATTTGAAATCTGATATCAGAATTTTCAAATTCAAAATGGCGGAATGAGTTGCTGCCTACATTTTTTTTTTTTTGTATTTATGCTATTTCTTGCAATTTTGAACTTTTGATAACTGAGTTGATTTTTAAGTTGATATCACAGTTTTAAAATTCAAAATGGTGGATAGCGTTGCCACCAACATTTCTTTTATTTTTACGAATTATTGTAATTTTGAAATTCTGTCAACGGATTCGGATTCAGCATGCCATTTTTACCTAGCATTCGCCTCAGCACCCCAGCGTTTGTGACGGCCGTGGCGTAGTGGGTAGAGTATGTGACTCTGACACCAGAGAACCCAGGTTCGAATCCTCCATCTGACACAGAACATTTTTTCAATTGAATTATTTTTTCTGTTCGGTCGTCACCTCTCTGCAGACAATGGCGAGCCTCAGAGAGTAAAAACTGCCATGAAAAGCTTCTTGAGAACATAAGTCGTTCGGAGTCGGCGTAAAACATGTAGGTCCAGTTCTCGATCATTTG
Source organism: Coremacera marginata (assembly GCA_914767935.1). Classification (NCBI taxonomy): domain Eukaryota; kingdom Metazoa; phylum Arthropoda; class Insecta; order Diptera; family Sciomyzidae; genus Coremacera; species Coremacera marginata. The sequence goes on from OU612047.1 coordinate 128,423,477, forward strand.
TGTGCAAACATTTCATATCACACACAACACAATTGATCATAAGAAGCTCGGTCAAAGTCCTTTAAAGAGCTGACATGGCCATTCGCCCCAGCACTGAATTCGTAAAAATACAAAAAATTTAGGTGCACACCCTATCTGCCATCTTTGAGTTTTTCTTTCATACAACGTTCCCTACTGATTTACAGTCAAACAGTTGGTGATGTTCTTGATAGAAGTTAAGATAAATCCCTATGATACTATGATACGCAAATTTTGCATCATATGATTCTTTACTGCTAATTAATTTTCGTCACGATAAATTTGACTTGCACATAAATAACAATCCCAACGAATGAAAAACAAAATTCGGAACTGCAATAGAAACAATTTTTCTATTCTATTTATATCTCATATATTAGTAATCACAAGTAGCAGTATTTTAGTAATCACAAATAGCAGTATAATAGCAGTATTAACAATTGAAGCACAAATTAATTGTATGGTAAATATTAAATAAAAATAATATTTTTTATGGAATTACGTATTGTATTTTTTTATTTCTTTTAAATGCTCTCTCTCTCTCTCTCTCTCTCTCTCTCTGTATCTATTCTAGGAGATTTTTATGTCAGATTCTGTTCTCTTCTACCCTATTCTAGAATAGAAGGAGTGTATACAGAAAAGAAGATTCACTTCTTTAAATACAGTAAAGATACACTTCTTTAAATACAGTAAAGATTCACTTCTTTAAATACAGTAAAGAAGTGAATCTTCTTTTCTGTAAATGTTTACAGTATTCACTTATTTATTGTATACCAGAGAACTGCAGCGAATCGTTTTTTTACGATTCTAAATTACTCGTCAAAAACCGAGTGCGAGTGCGTGCGGTTGCGCACAACAACAACCACTTCCGCGCGAAGCATTCTCATAACAGCGATGAGCGACGAGTGCCGCTGCTTTCACTTATCGCTCATTAGAAAGACTGCTGAATTCTAAGCATATGATTCTAAAGCAACCTCAATGTTTCTAGATTCATTGAATGATTTGCTTGCACTTCAGTATTGGCGTGCGTTTTCCTTGTTTTACTTTTGATTAAGATAAATAGCAAACTTCTAAGTTGCGGATCGCTAGTTCAAAGAATTAAATTGTAGCAAACTTACTTTATACTTGTATGTTGTCTATTTTTGTTCCTTTGTTATTGTATTGTTTTTAATAAATTTTTCAACTCACTTTCACACATGCAATGATGAATTGCTGAGAACCTTTATGTTTAGGGATGCCATAAGACTGTTTAGGGATACTTTTAAAAGCTGTAATAATGTATATTACTTCCATTTATTTTAATAGAATGTTAATTATAAATGTCATATAAATGTTAATTAAACCTGCCTTTAAACCAGATTGTTTTTGTTGAAAATATGTTAATATATAAATCAATAACTTTTTGTGTATGTATATATATTTTAAGAACTTTTAAGGGAATTATTATTTTTTTAATAATATTTAAAATGATATTTATAGTTTTTCATTAATTTTGAATGAAATATAATATATATATTTTTATTATAATATATATATATTATTATTATAATATCTATTATTTAAATATAATATAAATTTCGAAAGAATTGTATTTAATATTTTAATAATTCTTAAAATATATTTGTAAATTAATTACGACCTTCTTTCATAAGTTTTTAAGTTATGTGTTTATATAACTCCAATAATTTTTGAATTATTAAAGGTTATATTTTATCGAGCTCAAGGTCAATGTTGCTTTCCGAAGAGAACAACTGAAGGAATAACAACTAACAACAACAATACCCTTATAGAGTATCAATCACATAGCAGACTAGACAGCTGTTTCGTTGGCCGCTACACCAACTAATAGAACCAATAAATAGAGGAGCAACAACAACTAGCACAACAAAATTATTGAGTATTTAGAAAAGCTTTGATCTATCTTCGAATAATAGAACATACTTTCCCTGAAAGTATGCTTCACAAATTAGAAGAACTTTAAGCTGCTTTCATATCATTTGTGTTCTCGTACCGCAATTCAGGGTAATTTACTAATTGCATTCGTGAAACAAGTAGAAAATTAAGAGCTTAGTGGATCACAGCAAGAATCACGATAAAAGGCTACTGATGAGTTTGTGTAGCGGCCAACGAAACAGCTGTCTAGTCTGCTATGTGATTGATACTCTATAAGGGTATTGTTGTTGTTAGTTGTTATTCCTTCATTTGTTTTCTTCGGAAAGCAACATTGACCTTGAGCTCGATAAAATATAACCTTTAATAATTGAAAAATTATTGGAGTTATATAAACACATAACTTAAATTCTTAAAATATTTTTCCAAAAATTTTTAATATTTTTTTCAATAATATTTTCACATTTTTCACAATTTTTCACTAATTTCTATCAAAAATATTTAAAATTTTTTTTTTAGCAAGTTTTATGTTTAATACTATTTTAAGATTTATGGTCATATATTTGCCGAGTCCGCTAGTATTATATGTATACAATAATAAATTTATATATTATATGTATAATAAAATATGTCAGCGGTAACACTGCATTCGATTTCCCTTAATGACTCTAGAATCATTGGAATCATTGAACGGCATTCTTATAAGCGATGAGTGAAAGCGGCGGCACTCGTCGCTCATCGCTGTTATGAGGATGCTTCGCGTGGAAGTGGTGGTTGTTGTACGCAACCGCACGCACTCGCATTAGGTTTTTGATGGATGATTTATAGTCATTCGTTGGAATCATAGACTCGTTGCAGTTCTCTGTTGTATACACGCTATACTGCTTCTATTTTTTGGGTGTTGCATTTTAAAAGTTTTTGTCATTAATGAATTTTTGTATGTTTTTGTTTTTGAGTGTCTCAAATAGAAAATTTTTTTTGCCGCTTTTCATTAATTCTTTTGTGGATTGTCCGAAGTGTCCTTATCTCACGTTAACTTCTACTAATTTATTTTGTAAATTGTAACTGTTAATATTTTTGAAGAGATAACTTTTTTAGTCACGATGAGCAATTTTTGGTAGGGGTAAAAGTTATGAATTCGCGATAGCACTGTCGACTTCAGCAATGTTAAGGTCAGCAATCTTAACGTCAGCAATCGTCACATCGTCACCACAGTTAAGGCTTGCACTGCTTATGCCTACATTTCAGATTCAACTACCAGGCAAGCAGAAAACATACAAATTACCCCTTAGCAGATTAGGGGTAGGTTGTGTTCAGAAGAAGTGTTGCATGGTAAAAGTAAGAAAGTTTGATGATTTATTCTAAGGAAGGTTCTAAAATATTCGAAAATAGGTTTATCAAAAATTTGACGATGGACCTATGATACTAATTGGAGACTTTAACATTATCTTTGCAGAAGATAAAAATCTACCATTAATGGTATTTTTTAATGAAGCTGTGTTTGGCTATGTCCATTTATCGACAACTCAGTACTACTAAATACAAAACGACGATCGATGCGATTTTTATTCGATACTTACGAAAATTCCAATCAAAACATTTTTGTTATTTTCTTTAGTTACCGTTAGCTTATTTCATACTTCTTGGGAAACAAGTCTAGTTTAATGAATACGCTTAAATTTGAGAAAGTGGTTTGGTACGAAGCATGACAGAATTATTATTCTATCATTCGTACAAGATAGTATTTTTTGTTGTAAATTATAATGGTATTGATAAAAATGGCCACTATCCCCCTGTGGCCCAAACAACCTCTTTAAATTCAGCGGCTTCATTAAAGCAGACTTAAGCCCTCTTTGGAATATAATGAAATTATTGAAATATGAATGATTTGATACAAAAAAATTTTTTGAAAATTTAAAAATATATTCTTATTTCATAGCTTTATTTATTTATAATAGCTTCGTATTTATTTAGCTTTAAAAAAACTGTTATTTCATAGCTTTAAGTTTTCACTCTACTTGGAAGTTCAATTTATTTATCTGTCCTTGAATCAATATTCTAGTATCATGTAACCTTGTGAAATGGCCTACATTTATTTTAATCATTCGTAAAGCATTTCGATCTATATTTGTTCATATTTTTTTTTTAGTTTTTATTTTACATTCCTTTCCTGCTGCATCATTATAGCTCTTTGTTTTTTTTTTTTTTTTTGTTTTATTGTATAATCGTTGTTTGTACTCCTTTTTGCTATATCATCCTTCTGTAAACAATAACACTAAAAAGTTGTAATCTTTGTATGCTTGGTCTGTGTGTATCACACAAAAGTGCGAGCCAAATCGTATATTTGTAGATCAATAACTGCGGGCGTAAATAATTTGTTTGCTCTACAGTTTCTGTCTATATAAGTGTTGACAAAATCATGTAATAAAAAAAAAAAAAAAATATACAATGAAAGTGGTTCAAAAGTGAGCAGTAAATAGTAGAAATTGCTGAACAACAAATAAACTCGCATAACAAACCGCTGGTAATAGTTTGTCTGTGATGATATTGTAATGCATAAAAGTAAGGGGGATATGATAAAACTGTTTTGTGTTTTGTTAAAGGTCAATAGTTCGTTTTATTGTTAACAAAACAATGTGATTTTATTCGTCTGTGTAGCTACATTGTATTTTCTAACAAAAAGTTGTAAAGTACAAGGAATTTGTAAAAATTATTATTGTATATGTATGCACCTGAAAAGGTTTATCAAACACATGAGTGAAATCTAAAATCAGAGCGAGAAAGGTAAAGCATTTATTCAAATAATCGTCAAAATTATTGTAGAAATGTGTTAATTTGTCACTGGATTGTTTCTGTTTGTGTTTCTTTGGTGTTCTCTTTCGTTTTCGTTGTGTTTCAGTCTAGAGGCGAATTCAGTTAAATTTTATGTATTCTCTTTTAACTTGTGCGTTGTACGCAATATACCTACTCACATGATCGTTTACTGTGTAAGGTAGATATCATCAGTGTCTGAGCGGCGATTTTCGAACAAATGTAATGGAGAATTATATTCAGGCGTTGCAGACTCAGCAGCTACTTCTTATTTAAAAAAAAGCCGGTTACGCCACTTGTTCATTTACCACTGGGAAGAAATAAAATACAAAAGCATTCCATTTGTTAAAACATGAATGAATTTGCTTTAAGGCGGTCTTCTCATTGAGCAACTTTTTTTTTTTGACTTTTTTTTTTTGACTTTTTTTTTTGCATTTATTTATAGCTTGGGTAGTTGTGAATATGTCCCTAAAAGGATTTTTAGAAATTCGAAATACTTTAGAAGATACAGCCTTTTTTGTGAAGCAAGGTCTTCGTCAAAATGAGCTATAAAAAAATTACTTCAAACTTTAAACGCGTTTATCTCGAACCCACGTTTTTCGAACTGGCGGCCATGATATCTCCAGTTCAACTGAACCGATTTTCATGAAACAAAGTGGAATCGACGCAGAACTGTCACCATTCTCGGGTGAACCTCGACCATAATTTTAAAAATTTTTTACTATTTTTTTTTTTACACTAAACTACAAAAAAAAAAACCCGAAATTGAAATTTTTTTTTGAATGGCCGCCATTTTGTCAAAAAAAATCACAAAATTTAGCTTGAGGTTCACCCGAGAATTACATCTATACTGATTATAACCCCGTTTTTTTTCATTTCAGACGCTCCGGAGACCCGGAATCGTGGCCGCCGTGACGACACCTTTTTTTTCACCACCAACTTTGAAGTCTCATTACTTTTTGAACGGCCCACGTATCGAGGCAAAAAAATTTTTTTATTTACTTTGAACCTTTTGTAATACAATAAATAAAAAAAGTTTTCAATTATTCTTTGCGTTTTCAAATAAGAATTTTTTTAAAAAGGGTCCAAAAAACGGGTTTTGAATGAGAAGACCGCCTTAAGCCATAAAATAACTGTTTGTGCTTACAAACAGTGACAACAGGCGGCAAAGTTAAGCGTTTCTTTACCATTTATTTTTAATGAAAGTTTAATTTGTTCATGAAAAAGATACCATAGGAAACAACATCATATCAATATTTTATGACTTTCTTTACATGGTATTGAATATAAATTGATTGATTTGATATTGTTTGTGAGTAAAAATGATGTTGAATTATCAAATAAAAAAAAAATGTTGGCCTAAATTATCAAAACGTCTTTAAAATTGTAAATATTCATGTTACTCTTTCAGCACTAAATTTTTTGCAATAATATAAGGTATACATTTCTCATCCTGAATTGTTATATTTTGTTTAATCTATTACAGCCTGATCGGTAATCAATGTGCTGTGTGTGTTATTAAATGATTGAAAACAGGATCTAAAAGTTTTATGCCGTCTCCAATTGGCTCATGTTCTCAAAAAAATTTACATGGCAGTTTTTGCTTTCTGAGATTTGCCCAGGTCTGCAGAGAGGTGATGGCCTGCAGAAATTTTATTTCCAATTGAAAAACCATTCCGCGTCCGATGGTTGGCACTCAATCACAGTTTATAGTCTTATTGGCGGGAATTTAAGATTATTTTGCGATATTTTCTCAGTTGTAGACTGTCGTATGAATGCAGATTGATTCACTTCGAATACCTCGAAAAGGGTAAAACGATCAGTGGCTAATATTTATAAAACTCATAATTAATTATATTTTTAGTATTTTAAGTTCATTAAGTTATTCTAATTTAAGGCCGGCAACACATTTAAAGGAGAGTAAAAAAGAGTGACATTGAGTTGATGATTTTTGTTAGAAGAAATTTGTTTAGTGTTTTGAAAAATTCAAATTTGGTAAAATGTACATTTATGTTTAAAAAAAAAAATTTTATTTTTTTCGAAAACAAAGCTAGCATTGGCTACAACGTTTGCTGTAAAATATCTCTTTTCGCACTGCGGGCACTCTGCTGGCTCCTAGCCTCGCCCGAAAAAAAATTTTAAAATTTTAAAATGTAATGAAAATATCTCCTATCTGAATGAGGCAGAGTTTTAAAAATTTATACCTAATTGGAGAAAAAATTGCATTTTTTATTTATTTATTGTCTTCAATTCTGAATAAAACAATTTTAGAAGGCTATTTTAAAAATCGGTTTCATTCAGATTGGTTAAAATGTAATTAAAAAATGTCCTTCCAAATATTGTAAGCATCTATCAAGTAGTTTTTGAGCTGGCTTGCCTGCAGTTTTGAAAGACGTAGTTTTCAGAAAACCGACTTTAAAGTTATACGAAACAAATAATACGAAGACTTTAATGTTTAAAACTAAAGTAAATCGCTATACATATATACACAAAATAATCATTGTTAATATTCTTTGTTATTTTCCCTATCTCAAATAGTAGATAGGGTTTTAGTAGATAAAATAAATGATATAATAAAATAGCAGCTTGATGATAAAATAACTTGATCTTTATATTAGGTCTGTTCGCGTACCCAAAAGCGAACTTTAACAATTTGTACAAATTTTACAAATTTTTACAATTTTTTAAAATTTGTACAAATTTTACAAATTGTTACAAGAAATCCGTTCGTTTACCGAAAAATCTTGCAAGTGAGAAAGAAAATAAGAGAGTACGATTTTTCTCCTCAATCCAGTTTTGAAAAGTTTTTGCTTGCTGATTTTCTACTTGCAAGAATTTTCATGAAATAAAAAAAAAAAACGTCAAAAACAAATGTTTTAAATATACAAAAGAAATAAAAGCAAATAAAACTATTTTTTTTACATATTTTTAACACATATACCATGAACATATGTTGAATTTGTCATGCGAAACATTTTTTCGCCTTTTCTTAAATTTTAAAAGTTAACTATTTGCTGAAAGTCGTGTTTTTTTTTCTTTTTTTTTACTATTTTCTTTTCAGCTTTCTGATAGTTCGACATGCATTGCAAATTTTAACAAATTTTCTGTTCGGGTACTTTTAAGATTTTCGTTGTTTTGCGAGAGAGTTTCTTTCTTACTCTCAAAAAATTGTTACTGCTAAGATTTTACTGTAAAAGTACGCGAACACACCTATTATATCGAACTCACGCGCTGGTCTCTTTCCAAGCTTATAACTCTCTTAATATTCAAGATGTCTTTATCAATTTTTTTGCATATTTTTGAGATGTTTTTAAGTCACTTAAAATGAAAAAATTTTCGATTCTGGGATGCCTCTAAATGTATGATATGACTTTATTTTACTTTTAAAAGATCTTCTCGCATCTTATTTTACTAATTAATATTAAATATCAAATAAATATCGAATTAGTGCTTTAAAGTTCTGATGGTGCATTAATCATATCAAATATTTTTAAAAAATTCAAAACCTGAAATTTAATAAAATTGATTAAAGAAGAAAGCCTGGGGAACAAACTACTTCATGTGGACGTTAAGGTTTGAATTAATTTAAACGAATTACATAAATATTTTTGCATATTATATAAAAATATTTTTTACAAACGCCTAAAGACTTGGATTATAAGTACATAAATATTGCAGTGGGGTGGGGGGCGTGTTTAATTTTTCTGCGACCCTGTCAAAGATCCATTACTAGTTTTAATTTATTGGCCCGTCCCACCTTGCTAAATCCGATCTACGTCACTGCTACTATAAGAATTGAAAATTGTAACTGAACCAATAAAATTCTTATTTACTACTCATACAGCAGTCTGTCCGCAGAAGTTGTAAGCTTGGAAAAAAATCTGGTGACGAAAGTCGAGACTGAGCTGAGTGCATTAAGAAGTAATATATGCGACTTTGATGAAAAAATACTCTCGCTGGAAGACCAACTACGCGTCTTGTCTTCTCGGTGCGAAGAGATTGAGAAATTGAAAACTGAGCTGCTAACTAATATCAACAAATCTGTCTCTGATACTCTGTCGGATGTTGTCATGTTTGGACTGCCAGTCTGCGAGGAGAAAAAATTAAGGAGAGTTTTCAATCAACTGTCTCTACATTTAGTTTCAGCCACCCCAAATAAAAGATATACAGGGTGTCCCGCAATTAAGTGCAACTATTTACGGAGCTGAAAGGTTATGTTAATTTTCACATTCTTAGGAGCTACAGGTTTAATTAATATTTCACGACGTTGGCTTATAAAATTATTTTTTATTCCTACGGATAACAGCAGTGACAGCATTACGAACATATTAAAACTCTGAATATATACTAGAACATTTATAGCGTTTAAATCTTCTATACAAAGTGTCCCGTTTATCAATGAGATGTTTTACCTCTTGAGTAAGCCATGAGTGTTTAGTTGGTTTAAATTTCTTTTGCTTAATTGGAACATGGTGACTGAATAAGGTGACGATGTTATTATTAAAAACTTCAACTTGTATATTTGTAGCATTTGTTGCGTATATAGCGGACCAATCTAAATTCTGACACTCGAAAAACAAGAGATTAAGGTAAATGTTTGAAAACGCGGGATAGTTGAAATAAAATTCATTGCTGGTAGGTGGGGTTACGTCTAATGAGAGAAAAATTAAATCATGGTGGAAAAAAGCGGGTACTGACAATTGGTCGTAATGTAATATTGAGTTTTCATGGGAAACCAAGAACAGATCCAAAAGAGATGGTCGGCAGTTGGGCCTAAAATGCGTTGGGTATCGTTGATTCGCCAATTTCCTGCTGAATTGTTCGGCCATTTCTATGAAAGGCTTATTGCCGTTGTTGAGTAAGTTGAGGTTAAAGTATCCACATCTGTCAACAACATCTGTAAAACGAGGAGCTAAATCTTCGAACAGGTCCCTAATAAGTGCGAAATCAGCAATGCTAGGAGCCATATAAACACAGCCAATTAGCAATTTGCCTGATCCGAGCAAGACTTCAACGAAGATATACTCCAGAAGATCATTATGAGCATAAATAAAAAAATAAAATTTATATTAAGTTTTTTGTATAAATCTAATTTCTCTTCACAATTTTCAAGTTATTTTAACAAATAGATATAAAACTGCTGCTCAAGGATATTTTTTCACATTTTTGGTGTTGGCAGCTAGTTTAAATTATGATAATGCACAACATGAACTGAGTTACAATAATCTTAAGATCATATTTCTTATCTATTTTCAGTTTTTAAATTTTGGCCATATATGAAGTATGAATTTAAGTCGTAAACTTTCACTTTTAAGGGTATAAGATTGACTTCAAACGTGCGTGGGGGTAACACACGCATTTTTGCGTATGTTTTGTAACAGTCAGTGCTTATAAGCATTTTTTCTTTTGTTGGCTCAATCTAAATATTTTTAACAAAAAAATTATATTTTTTACTATAAAAAATATACATAAAAGAGACATAAATCTCCAGAATACAAAGAAGTAAAAAATATTTTTATAGAGAAACTCATACGAGTCGATATTCAGCCATTTAACAGCGAGCACATGATTCACATATCTGAATCTCATCATGGGTATCACATCAATCAGACGCTAAAAAATTTTCAATTTCCACTTTTTTGATGCAGTAAAAAAAGAAAAGCTACAAAAATAAAAATAAAACCAATCACAACAACAATCAATGCAACAAACTTTCGACTAGCATGAATAACAATTTTCTGTTGTTAGCAGTTTATAGAAAGGTGAACAAAATATTGTAAAGGAGAGAAAAATTTAACATAAAAATCAACAAAAAATTTAAGCTGAAAGGATATGTTTATAAGATTGATGCAGAACAGGTGGGGGGGGGGGGGGGGGGGGGTAGGAAGAAAATATATGCTACTTATAATGAATGCCGAGAAAAACTTTGTCCTTTTGTTATGATAAAAGAGAGAAAAAATGTGTTGTTTTTTTCTGACTGCTTGCATATACTTAGCAGTATAAATGTTTAAAAGTGCACTTAAGCATTTTTATGGCGGAAATCCATTCAGATGAGATAAAGTGTTGAACTGTGAGCAAATTTAAAATCAATGAATTCTGGGGATGAAAAAGATTTTGTGTAAACAGTTAATTGAAAGCTCAAAGGCAATAAATGCCAATTTTAAGCGGTTCCAGCTAAACGATCAATTCAATTGAAGTGTGATGGTGAAGTGATTGTTTGAGTTGGGGCTTAAGTAGCTCAAATGAAATGAGCATTGAGACTAATTGAAACTTGGAATATAAGTGTGAGCTGGAAATATAGAATATATGTTAAACCAAGTGATTAGAGGTTTTTGTCAAATATTCTGTTATTAAGCTTATGTATATTAGATTTGTCTTGTTCAAATAAATTTCTTAAATTCAATTTCAATTTCGGTTGTTTTAGCTTAAATATCTACGAAATTTGTGCAATCTTTTATTCTGTACTTCAATTAAAATTGCTAAATTTTCTTAAGCTATTTTATGCCTAACAAAAATAATATCTATGCGTACTACTCCTGTATCTATTTACATATACATATGCATGCATAGCTCTGCTCAATGTGCCCATTGTTTGTATATCGATTACTTATAAGCTGCAATGTTTAATTTATCTGGTTGCAAGCACATTTAAATTCATATTAAACTAGCTGGGGTACCCGGCAATGACCGGCTCTGGTCTAGCATTCAAGATGTGTATAATGTATGGAATGTTATACAACCAAAATGCGCAGCAATTAATGTATCATCTCTCAAGCAAATATTTTTGGGTCATTACATCTAGTAATTACATTTTTGTTTTAGTCTGATCATATTATCAAAATACTATTTTGTCACTTAGATATTAATTTCACAAAGCTTACGAATCAAACTTTTAAGTATTATTTTACTAGTGGGGGCAAAAAATATCAGGAATTGGTTTATAAATCAAAAAATTGTTTTTTATTCCTCTAAATTCATTTCATTCGCCTCAAAGTAGCCCCTTCCGAATGCAATACACTTATGCCAACGTGTTTTAAAATTTCCAAAACATGCTGCAAAGGACTCTTCCGGTATAGGTACCAATTCCTTCTTTGTTTCGGTTTTTATTTTTTCTATCGATCCAAAATTCGTGTCCACGAAGTGGTGTCTTGAGTTAATCTAGTAATTAAATTTTTGTTTTAGTCTGATCATATTATCAAAAAACTATTTTGTCACTTAGATATTAATCATTCACAAAGCTTACGAATCAAACTTTTAAGTATTATTTTACAAGTGGGGGCAAAAAATATCAGGAATTGGTTTATAAATCAAACTTTTTTTTTTATTCCTCTAAATTCATTTCATTCGCCTCAAAGTAGTCCCTTCCGAATGCAATACACTTATGCCAACGTGTTTTAAAATTTCCAAAACTGGTATAGGTTCCAATTCCTTCTTTGTTTCGGTTTTTATTTTTTCTATCGATCCAAAATTCGTGTCCACGAAGTGGTGTCTTGAGTTAAGCGAATAGTCACCTGATGCTAAGTCAGGCGAATACGCTGGTTGCCGAACGATATGGGTCGAGTGAGATGGTGCATTATCGTGATGCAAAAGCCAAGAAATGTCTATCCACGAGCCCGGTCTTTTTTGAAGCACACCATTAAGCAAATGGCGCATAACACCTAAGTAGTTTTTTTGTAGACATTTTGGCCGGTTGGAAGGAATTCGGAATGCAACACACAACGATAACACAACTCAAGAGCCATTTTGCTCCAAGCACCTCAATATCTTTTTTAACTGTTACTGTAACTGTGTAACTGTGCACACTGCTCCTAAAGGATCGATAGGTTTCATGAAAATGACAACAAAAACTAAAAATGAGGCTTGATTTGTAATTTTCTTACGATCAATAATATGTGGAAATTTAAGTCGGCGCTGCTCCTTTTTGGGAGCTAAGGGGTTAAGAAGTATTTCACGATGTTGATTCATGCTATTGTTTCTAGCAGAAAAACAAACACACATAATACGTATTTAAAGAACTCATTGGAAAGGTAATAAAATCACCTTTTTAACAATATATCAACCAACATTATAGGTTTACTCGTTCCCGAGCTGTGCTCTTGTGAAGATGAAATCAATCAGTTGAAAGTACTGATTCTGAGAAATTCGCTCTCAAAGTTAAAACTTAGTACTTTCAACTGATTGATTTCATCTTCACACGAGCACAGCTCGGGAACGAGTAAGCCTATACTGTTGGTTGATATATTGTTAAAAAGGTGATTTTATTACCTTTCCAATGAGTTCTTTAAATACGTATTATGTGTGTTTGTTTTTCTGCTAGAAACAATAGCATGAGTCAACATCGTGAAATACTTCTTAACCCCTTAGCTCCCAAAAAGGAGCAGCGCCGACTTAAATTTCAACATATTATTGATCGTAAGAAAATTACAAATCAAGCCTCATTTTTAGTTTTTGTTGTCATTTTCATGAAACCTATCGATCCTTTAGGAGCAGTGTGTGTGGTAACTGTTGGCGGCTGTCCCATTTGCAGTGTTAATCCGCCCTGTAAGCCTGTGAGCAGAGCGACCACATTTAAATCTGAGCATATTCTCCAATTTTGAGCTTCATAATTGATTTTTTTAAAAGTGCTGTCATTGAAGTGTACGGCGTGACCGATTGCAATCGAAGGTTTATGGTTGCCATTATGTGTCAAAACAGCCTTGAGACTGTATTTGCATCCATCAACGAACAAGCGCCATTCAGTCGGATCGTAACTCTGATCGAGTTCTGTAAACAGGTCATGTACATCAGCTCAGTAACAAATTCCGCCATCCTTGGGGTAATATTTGGCGAAACGAATACCTCGATTACGGTAAATAGTTACCATGACTCCTGGAGCTAAAAAGTTGAACTGCTTCATTCGAGACGCATGCAGCTCTGCATCTTGTTTGCTTAATTTTAGGTCACGTATCCAATTACATAGTTGAACTTGCGATACAAGGCGTGGTTGATTCGTTGGTACGTTCGAGATGAACCCACTCACAGTCGAAAATTTAAAGCTGCTCGATTCTTCTGAATGTCTCCTTCCCTTTCTGCTCTCTAAGTCGGGACATTTTGGTACTGGTAGCTTGTCAGAGTGTGGAACTGGTTTCGTCACCGACGAGATATCGGCGTACTCGACAGTGCATACACGACGGCCTTTGGTTCCAATCAACTTAGTCAAACAGCAATAGCAATCAGTTTCATGATTAGTTGGCTCTCTTCAAGACATTTCCACACCGAATTTAAGTTTTCGTTTTCCCCCTGAAGCCCATGCTTGCAGAGTTATCCAAAAATTAGAACAACATACATGCGGTACCCACTACTTGTCTTGATGTCGAATGGCAAATCCAAAATAACCTAAATAAGCTGATTTTAATGCATCTGTAATAATTCGAATCGTTTTGATTTGAATATACAATCCACAAACGTAGCAAAATTTGTTCGAATTTATCTTGCACACTATTTTCGACATTGCACTTTGGTTTCTTACAAAACACACGAACTATATATGTCTAAGCACTCGATATCAAACACCGACGGAGTAACTTTTACGACTGACTCTTTACTTATAACATTTCTTAAAACTACCTAGGACATGGATAGAACGCAGTTCACACCGTGTGTATAATTTAACTACTACTTGGCTATATGACAACAAGCACCGTCTGCTATGGCTATACGATATCCTTGTATAGACAAGAACAGGCTTGTTGCATGCATTCGCTCTTCTATTTACAGAAATTCCAAGAAGGACGCATCCTAAATAAACTGTACTAATCTCTTTTTATTCCACGAATTCTTATTAACAGTGAGTCGGGTTTTATTTAATAATAATTATTCAAAGTAAATAATAAAGGAATTAGTACAGCTTTTACATAATTCAACAATATATAAACCGTTTTTATTCAATAAACTGACACAGTGAAACTGAAAACAATGAGTATATTTCAGATAAAGAGTTCGATAATTTCGATAAAATATGTGTCCACACAACTCTGCAAACAATTTCTAAGTTATATTTTATATTCTAGACTTGACTGAATAAATCCAAAACCGATTTTCAATAATGTTTAAATATTCAAAATTTAATAATATTGACAAAATTTAGTAAAATAATTCTTAAAAATTAATTTTTTGTTGTATTCATACGAAATTTATCTTAAACTGTGCTTAGATACCTCATCTATCAATGAGAGAAGTAAAAACTTAAAATATTGTTTTGGAACATATTGGAAATTACAGTTAAATAACGATTTATCTAACATTTTTCGCAAAAATTACAGGTGTGCAAGGTACAATTTTGCTTTTTACGCCCATGGTACCGGCCCGATTAAATTCATATGTATGAATGAAAAAAAAGTAGAAGTCTAAGCAATTGAAAAAGAAACATGAAAATCGGGCCATTTTATCAAATGCTAGAGCTGCTAGGGCAATATCACCTTTTTGAAAAACTGCAAAACTTGAATTTACAAATTACTCTAAAACGGAACACCATTTTTGGAATCAGCGGGCCAAAGTCCTTTAAAAAAAGTTATTGAGTTGCTTGGAGCAAATTTGTTTTTCTATTTTGTAGAGTAGTGTAATCGAAGTAAACTATTAACATGTTTTCGGCTCGTCTTTGGGTGTATTCACTCGATTGATCATTGATTAATCCGGGTCGTAAGCATACACCCAAGTCTTATCTCCATTAATGATGTGATTCAAGTTGTCTTGATAGTCGAAAAGCATTGTTTCGCACACATCAACGCGGCGCTGTTTTTCTATGAAATTTAGCGTTTTTGGCACTAATCAAGATTCCACTTTTCTGAGGAGCAAACGGTCACTCAACATTGTTTTCATTGATTCTTTCGATATTCCAACAAGATCAGTAAGATCTCGGACTGTCAATCGGCGATTTTTGAGCACTAATACTTTGATTTTCTTGTCGTGTAGCTCATCAGTTGATGTTGATGGCCGTCCTGGCCGTGTCTCGCCTTCAACGCTTTCACGACCCTCTTTGAACATTTTGAACCACTCATAAACTTTTGTTTTCGATAGAGCTTGCTCACCGAAGGCCTTCTGCAACATTTTCAATCATCCCGTCCCAGGATCAGACAAAGAATCCACTAACGTTTGGTAAAGAAGACGCAGGGGTTTTCATCTTAAAAAAACTTATGTTTACTTAGCAGTACTCGTATTTAGGTTAATAGTAAAATAATACTATAGCGGAGCTAGTCTTGCAACAGTGGTGGGTGAGTATGTATAAGCTTATGTGTGAGTGTCAGATGTTCCAGTGGTTGGATCTTAGAGACGGGTAGTGAGTATCTCGGTTATTCGGTATCGGGTATTCGGTATAGTCAGTAGCGGAATCGGTGTTGCTGTCCCGCCAAAAATGCAGCTGAACCCTAACAAGGAAAGCTCTTTAATACTGTCAATATAAGCTGACGAAAGAAGAGACTTCGTTCAATTCCCAATGAAGTTCAGAACAGGATTTCAGAGACTTCAGTCAATCCACACTGAAGTCAGTGCTTAGCAGCAATGAAAATACGAGCTAGCAGAAACAGAGGCTCCGTTTAATCCACAGCGAAACCAGTGCGAAGCTCATGAACAAGATTGCCGAGACTTCAGTCAATCTAACCGAAGTCAGTGCCAAGCAGCAAAAATACAAACAAGCAGAGACAGAGGCTCCGATTTATCCACAAAGAAACCTGTGTGACACACCTGAACAAGATAGCAGAGACTTCAGCCAATCCACACCGTAGTCAGTGTCAAGCTTTGCTCAAGAGCTGTACTGCAGTGGATATGTGCAGACTTTTTATCGTCTGTGCAATGCAGAATCCCACTATAACAGAACGAAACTGACCTAAGAAGGAAAGCTAATTTGACTGGCTGTGGGTGACTATTTACGTGTGTCGGCTAAAGAACCTTACGTGAACTATAAAGTGAAAAAGCGAACCTCTGACTGCTTGACAGTCATGGCTGTTACTGATAGTATGCTGTTATGATTTGTGTGAGGACTTATGGGGTTTGTTTGTTGGTTTATTATTATTGCTGTTGTTGTTGGTATGAGACCATACTTTTCTGTAAGCTTTTGTATTAAATAAAAATTAACCGCCTTTTATATAGTTTAAATATTACGATGTCGTATTGGTTTGCAAAATGTTTAAAATTAATTATTTATGTTAAGATAAGGAGGTAATACTTATTCTTAACTTTTTATTGTTCTTATTGCATGCTATTATTACAAACTGTTTTAATCACTTCGTCCTATATAAGCTCAGAATAACACACTTTTTAGAAATTAATAAAATGTAATTTTTTTTTAACCTTTTAATTTTAAATTTATTTAATATTTAAAAATAATAATTTGAATTAATAAGATTTAAAATAATATCAAAAATTTATTGCGATTGGCTTATGAATCTTGATAATTGGATAAATTGGCTACACAAATTTAGTTTCCTCACCTACTTAAAAGTGTAAAAATTATCTAAGGAATTGGATGAATTTTCTTAAATAAGTAGTTGGTTTACCTGCTCTGAAGTTGGTTAACTATCAAAATAAATAGTGGATTTTTCTAAAATATGTACAGGCCATTTTCACTCTTAAGTTGGAATGTTATCTAAATAATTAGATAGTTTTTCGATACTTAGTTGGTGGCTTACCTGCTCTGAAGTGGAGAGATTTAAAAAAAAATATTTAGATAATTCTTCTAGTCAATTATGTGTCTTATCTATTTCTTGGCTGAAAGTACAGTACAATCTCGCTAATCCGGACACATATAGTTTCGGCGTGTACTGGAAATGTCCGGAACTCGCAAACCTGAATATTTATTGAAGGAATTTTATGTAAAATGAATATTTCAGCAATATTCGTTCAATCGTTTTTATTAAAACAGTTTTGTAAAGGAATAATAAGAACTTAAGTAAAAAATAATAATAAATTAACATTGTTTCACAAAAATATTTGTGCATAAATAAACATAGCGCCATTACCATACGCACTACAAGAATACACTGATTCGCATTAAAAAAAAAACACTCGAATTGTAAGCCAAACATGCTGGAATTTGTTTCTGTCTAAACTGATGCGGTTTTAACGGCAGAATTTTAAACATTTTTAGGTAAAAGTTCTACTGTTTTTTTCTGTGTAATAAACGAAAAATTCACTTTTAGCTTTTTACAAATGCACGCATAACTCAAACACTAATAAATTTTTTGACGTGTAATTTGGCACAGATAACAGTGACAGTAGAGTCACTTTGAAAATAAAAACAATTTTAATTCAAATTTTCCGGTATTTTTTGCCCACAGTAGTTGATATTTACTGAGATAAAGTATCAAAATTAAAGAGACACGCCCCTTGTCTTATATTGTCTACTTTTTTACACTACGAACTAGTCATTATACCAAATAATATATGTGTAAAATCTGGTTGAAGTCGAACAAGTGGCGTAGGAGGAGTTCGTGTACATACAAAAAAGCTGACATACATCTTTATATATTTAGCAGATTAGATATAAGGTGTTCAAATATTCTACTTGCACACAATCTTACACACGCACACACACACACATACATACACACACGCCTATCCATATGTTATGTGTGACTTACGCATGAGTTGTGCTATTGACTTATTTTCTGTTTTGTTTTCTTATTTGCAGTTGCAGTTATTTAAACGATTTATGCAACAACTGCCTTAAATCGGCAAAACAAATTTTAGACTGTCACATTTTATCGTATCGTACATATTGTATGAAATACTTTTGTATTCGCAATGTAGACTCTCGTTCTGTTGTTCCCCTGACCATGGTTGCCAGCTACTTAACAGTTTATGTAGTGTGCTTGGAAGCCACATTTAAATGGCTGCAATTAATTTAGTGCCAAGCATGTTTGTTTATTTAATTTAATTTATTTAATTGTTATATTTTGACAGAGGCGTTGTCATAAGACTGTAATGAGGTTAAAAGTTTTAAGTTTTAATTAAACAAGAAATAAAAAAAACAAATTTTTATTTCTTTAGTTTTAACTTTTATTGGATCTTCGATCTTTCGAAGTAAATTATTAACTGTTCTTAAAACTAGCTTAAGGTGGTATTTATAATAACTTAATTGCTATTCTTGCAATTTTCATCGATAGGGTATTCGTTTGTATTGGTTAATAATTCTTTGGAATTATTAGCCAATGATTATTGAAAATCCATTTCTTCAGAATTAAAGTTAAATTTGTTTATTGCATTTTTGTTTCCATAGAATTTTGTCGGTGTGAGCGGAAATGCAATTTAATTTAAGTTAACAAAAGACGAAAGTGCAATGTAAGCTTTTATATTTCTCTTATTAATTTAATAACATTTTCGTTTCCACAGAACTTTGTCGGTGTGAACGGAAATGCAATTTAATTTAAGTTGACAAAAGACGAAAGTGCAATGTGAGCTTTTATATTTCTTTTATTAATTTAATAACATTTTCGATTCCACAGAATTTTGTCTGTACGAGCGGAAATGTTATTTTTATGAGAATGGATGTATTGCAGGTATTCTATGAGTCTGCATATTTGTTATGGGAACGGAAAAGACGTTTGTAAGACATATTATATTATTGCTAAGGGCTTTATTATAACACCCCCACCGTTAGATTGAGGCTCCGACGAAATTTGCAAGGTTGACATATTCTTAAAATATTTTATTAATAAAATTGTAGTTAAAATAATTGATAAAAATATAATTACATTTGTGCTTATATTAACAATAGTGTGTTTCGTATTAGTCGTAGATATTATGTTTAGATCTTTTTCATAATTTAGCTGTTTTAAAAATAACGTTTCTAATTTAATCTGTTCAACAGTTACATTTCTTTCTTTTATTTTTGTCATGTTATGTGGCATTATAAATTTATCGTATGTTTTTATATTAAAATTGAAAAATGTTTCATTTTGGGCATTGATCTCGCAATTTTCAAATCTTATAACAAAGTTTCCTTTTGGTTTAATCGGTATATTGTTGCAGTTATGTTTTATTTCTAAATTAAAATTTTTAAAAATTAAAATGCCCGTTGTTATCTCTTTTACTTCGGTTTCATTAAAATATTCCAACTTACAATTAGCTTCTTTAAGGTTAATTATATCTTCAATACATTTATCTTTTAGTTTTATAAGGTTTTTCCTTAAATTATTTTCTGGATTAATTCTAAATGGTTTATTGTTTTCATCCAGTAGAATCTTATTATCAGTTGGATGCAGGGATTTATTGTTAGGGTTAGGGATTGGTTCAATAACTATTTCTGAGTAACTTTCTTTGGAGTATATTGGAAATTTGAGTATAATAATGATTATATTGTCTTGTAACACAATAGCTATTTTGGTGTGCACGAAACTGTCGATGTCATTTATTAGGTTTAATTCGGTTTCGGTAAGAATGTTTGAAGGTATAACGTCTAGTTTCCCCGAGAATATTATATGTCCGATGTCTTCAATGTGATCTTGTAACAAAGATATGTCGTTGTCTATTCGGTATATGAATTGTAAAAAGTCAATTTCGTCTTCTAGACTAGCTATTTTCTTAGGGATGAAGTTCTTCATGCTGTTTAGGGAATTTTCTATGACTTTTTGTTGTGAATTTATGTGGTTTGTAATATTGTGAATTTGGGAGGATAGTGATTTATTAATAAGTACGTTTTTGTCAATTCTTGAATTGAGGTTTCCACTATATTCTTTAAGTTCGGTTAATAACTTGTCAATTTTTATTTCGTCATCCGAGTCCATTGTTCCAGCTATATATTTTAATCCTTTCCCAACCAAATTTATCAGCCCTCGTTTTTGTTTCGAGTGTGGTATTAGTCCGCGTATTTTTTCTTTTAATAGTATAAACTTTTTCCTAATTGTTTCTAATGTTGTTCGTGCAGTTTGTGAGGAAGTTTTAAGAGTGTCTAAATTTTTGCTTATCATATCAGTGGTTTCTTCGTATTTTGTCATGTTGACTAAATGCAATACTTTTTTGAATTGTTCTATCATTTTGTGTTCGTTTGTCTTAATGGTTATATAGCCATTATTGTTCGTTAAGTCCTGTATGTCTATTTGTTGTCCTTCTACGAAAGATATTATGGTGCATATTACTAATGTCGTTTGATATGCTGTCATTTTGGACCTGTAAGAAAATTAAGTTTTGGCTCTTATTGTAGGGTTTATATTGTTTTGAAATTTTTTCTTGGGTTTTACATGAGAAGTATAATATTTGAGGCCTGTTTTGTTATCAATGACATGGTCAGTATCTATTTTATTTGCAACGATCTTCCTGTACTTTGAGTGGTTTTTTCCACCTCTTATTTCTTTAATGAAATTCGGACCAGGTTCTATAACTTGGTCTTCTCTGTCTTTATTAAGTCTTCCTATTATATGCTCTTTCTTCTGTTGAATACTACTTGCTATTTCAGGATATTTGTCTAATGTAATTTTTCCATTAACGAAGTCAATTGGTCTTAGGTTAGTCGTGCTATGAATGGAATTGTTATAGAAGCTTATGATACGAAGTATTTTTTCTTCCACTGTATCAGTCTTGTTTCTATCGTCATGTTTTAGTAATCGAATGTGTTCGTTAATAGTGTTATGTAGTCTTTCAATGTCTGCGTTAGAGGTATGGTTACTATTTGATGTAAAATGTATTTGGATTCCTTCATTGTCTAAAAATTCTCTAATTGGAATGGCTTTAAATCCTAGCTCGTTGTCCGTGATAATTTTTGTCATTTTTCCTTGGGTACTAATGTATTGCAATATTTTTGATTTGAATTCTGTCCAAGATCTATGTAAGATTTTATATGCCTGGGCATGTTTTGTAAATTTATCGATGAATGTAAGGAACATTTGTTTTTCGAGAGTATAGAAAACATCTATATGGATTATTTCGTTTGGTTTATTAGGGGTTTCAGTTATTTTATAGGGTATTTTTAGTGGTCTTCTATTGTATTTTTCAATATTGCATATTTCACAATTGTTTATAAAAATGGTAATTCGTTTCTTTAAGTTGGGGTGGTAAATTTCGTTAATTAGTTCTTTGAAGACTTGGTCTATACCTCTATGGTTATTTCTTTTATGCTCATGCTCTATTATGTTCGCGAGTTCTTCTTCATTTTCCATATCTTTGACTATTTTTCGACATCTAATTATTTTGAGTGCTGAAAACATTTCGCTGTGAATTGTTTTAAGGATGGGGTAAAATTCGTCATCTATCATTATAGCGTTCATTCTATTAGGATTGAAGTGATTTTTTAGAAGAATTATAACTGTTTCCCTATCTAAGTCTTTAGTAGATATTATTTTTCTTTTATTACTAAACACGTTTACATTTCTAATTCTTAGTGATCCTGACAAAGTTTTATTAATAATTATCTGATTCTTAAAAATGTTGATACAAGATTTGCTTTCCTCTATTTTTTCCGCTGATATATCTTCAGATGCGTTAAGGTGTATTTCTGGCGTTTCTATTCGAGAAAGTGCGTCAGCGTTTCCATTTTGTACTCCTTTTTTGTATTTTATTTCGTAATCGAACTCTGAAAGTTTCAGGCGCCATCTAACTAGTTTTGAATTTGGTTCCTTTATAGAAAAAAGCCACGTAAGGGGTTTGTGGTCAGTTTCGATTGTGAATTTACGACCGAACAGGTATGGTCGGAAATATTTTGTTGCCCAAATTATTGCTAACAATTCCTTTTCTATAGTGCTGTAGTTTATCTCATGTTCGTTGAGTGTTCTACTAGCAAAACAGATCGGATGGTTTTCTTGCGATAGGATTGCTCCAAGAGCGAAGTTGCTAGCATCGGTTGTGAGTGTAAAAGTCTTATTAAAGTCAGGGTATCGTAGTATGGGGTCGTTTGTTAGAATTGTTTTAAGGGTTTCAAAACTGTTTATATAATCTGGATTTTTTATGTCTATTTTAGCATCTTTTTTCAAATATCTTGTCATGGGCTTAGCAATTAAAGAGTAATCTTTAATAAATTTACGGTAGTAACCCGTTAGACCTAAAAACTGTTTAATTTGTTTATTTGTTTTCGGAATTGGAAAATTCTGTACACATTCAATTTTCTTAGGGTTTGGTTTGATACCATTTGGTGTTACAATATGTCCGAGAAAGTCGGTTTCTTTCTTTAAGAATTCTGATTTGTCTAACTGTATTTTGAGGTTTACTTCCCTTAATGTGTATAGAATTTTATTGATTGCAATAAGATGCTCTTGTAATGACGTTGAGAAGATGATTACATCATCTAAGTATACTAAACATATCTTATTTATATGTTCCTTTAGGACATTATTCATTAATCTCTGGAAAGTTGCCGGGGCTGTCTTCAGTCCGAAAGGCATTCTGAGAAATTCATAATGGCCGTTTTCTACACTAAATGCAGTTTTCTGAATATCATTTTCACTGATTTCAATTTGATGGAATCCTTTGGCCAAATCGAGGGTCGTAAAGTATTGACACCTTCCTAATTTGTCAAGAATTTCATCTATATTTGGAATGGGATAACGATCGTCTATCGTTACTTCATTCAACTTACGGTAGTCTATAACTAATCTCCACTTTTCTTTACCACTAGCGTCTGCCTTCTTAGGGACGATCCATACTGGTGCAGAATATGGTGAATTACTATGCCTAATTATTTTATTGTCTAACATTTCTTGGATTTGCTTATTTATCTCGTTTTTGTGTACGAATGGATATCTGTATGACTTAACATGTATTGGGACATCATTTATTGTACGAATATGATGTTTTACCTCGTTTGTAAACGAAAGGGGATTGTTTTCCTTATAAAATATATCTGAATATTGGTTAATGATTTTTATTAGATTTCTTTTTTCTTCCAAGTTTAGATGGTCCATTCGAATTTGTTCTTGGATAGGTTTACTTGCAATTTCTTCTATAATGTTAAAGTTTTCGTTATTAATAATCGTTGTTTCTATGGGTTTTATTTGGTTATTTTCTATCAGTCCTAATTTTTCGTGTACAGGTATTTCTATTTTGTAATTGTTTGCTTCGTAGATACCTTCTTCGATTGTAATATTGTTTATTGCAGTTTGTTTAACGTATGTAAGCCCTTCCTTTTGACTTACTGGGATGCTTATGGTTTGACCAAATATAATAGGAATTTTCTTATTATTAACTTGTATTTGGTTGTTTTTGTAATCAATTATGGCTTCGGTTCTCTTAAGAATATCGTTACCTAATATGCCGTCGTACATGTTGTGGAATTTGCAAACTATGAATTCAGCTTCCTCATTAGGGTCGCCAAGTTCAGAGAACAATGGAATTCTTACTTTACTTGTGGTACTAATTGTATTTTGAAGTGTCTTGATGTTTATTTGTTTTGGTGGTAGGTACCATTTGGGATGGCAAATGCCGGGATTAATGATGGAATGGGTTGCTCCACTATCTATTATGAATTTAAGGGTTCCTAGCTTTGTTACGATGTTTATATGTGGTAGCTCGTTCCGGAGGCTGGTAAATGAAAATTTTGTTCTATCTCTAATTTACCGATCTCCATTGGTTCTGGAAGAGGGAATTGAGGGTTTTGAGTGTGGTTTCTATGCGGTTGAAAATTTGAATGTTGTGTGTTTTGCTGTGTGAAATTTTGATTTCTATTCTGTTGGGGATTTGGCCTATTCTGGAAGGAATGTGATGTGTTTTCTTGAGAGTGGTTTTGTCTGTTTGGTTGGAAGTGTTGTCTGTTTGGTTGCGAGTGTTGTCCGTTTGGTTGAAAGTGTTGTCTGTGTTGATGAGGGACGTTTTGTCTATTTGACGGTGAATATTGTCTATTTTGTGGTGGAGAATTTTGTCCAGTTTGTTGAAAGTCTCGTCTACGTGGTTGAACATTTTGTGTGTTGTTATACGCATATCCTGATTCGAACAGGATGTTCATTGCTTTTTCTAACGAATCCGGGTTTCTACAGGCCAGGATCGTCTTCATGGGTTCCGGAATTTTAGACTTGAAAATGTTTAAGGCGGTACGTATATTGTTCTGAGCAACGGTGTTTGATCCACCTTCTGCTCCAAGGATGAATTGGGTTTTAATGTTAAGTCGTCTAAGCTTACTTTTTATTTCATTAAAAAATTCAACGCTATTTGTTTTAAAAGTTGTACCTCTCAGTTCGTCAAATAATTCGTCCACACTTAATCTGTCCCCGAAATTATTTTGAAGAACCTGTTTGATTTCTTTCCAAGATACGGCTTGGCAATTGATCTCGATGATTTCCCTTGCTTTTCCCTTAAGTTTACTTTTTATCAAGTCGGAAAATATTCCCTGTCCAAGTTCGTCGAAAGTTGTCAGTAATGGGTGCACTCTTTCTATGAGATTAATAAAGTTTGGAAGATCTCTCGGATCTCCATTGAATTCTGGTAAGCCACTTAGGTATTTGATAGGATTAAAAGTTACTTGGTTTACTGCCATTTTCAAAATATATTTTTTTTTAACTTAAGGATAATATTTAATATGTATATTAATACGTAATAAAATAATATGAAACTTATTTATTTGTTTTAACCTTTAATAAGTGTGTGTAGTAGTAAAGTCTGTATTGGGTCTCCTTCCTGTATTCCTTCAAGTTGGGATCCTCTAATATGGTTTGCGTGATATGAAGTTCTATCGGTTTGGCTCCGTCTTTAAGTGGTAGTGCCGTAAATGATGATATGGGCAGGTAACTTTTGGAGTGTTCGGTGATGTCTTCAGGTAACATTAATTCGTTTCGCTTATGTGTGTCAAATCGTTGTTGTAATCTGCTTCTGTTGGTGTTTATTGATGGTTTTACTGCACTTGGTTTTTTTTATCTTCTTTATTTTAGTGTTTTTTGTAAAATTGTTTTTATATTTGTCCACAGTTGTTTTTTTTTTTGTTTTAAATTTGTCCACAATTATTATTCCTTTAAATTTGTCCACATTTATTATTTTTCTTTTAAATTTGTCCACATTTGTTATTCAATTTTTCTTTAAAAAGGACTTTATTATTTTTTTTTGTTCTTATTTTTAATTAATCATAATCTTTTATGATTTTTAATACTTGCATAAGTTTCTATGCAATAAATTTTACATAATCTTTTATGTAAAAAGGATTCGCGCGTTTAATTTGTTGAAACAAAAAATATCTTTTTATCATTAAAAGGATATACGCACTATCCTACCGACTGCGCCAGTTTTAAGTTTTAATTAAACAAGAAATAAAAAAAACAAATTTTTATTTCTTTAGTTTTAACTTTTATTGGATCTTCGATCTTTCGAAGTAAATTATTAACTGTTCTTAAAACTAGCTTAAGGTGGTATTTATAATAACTTAATTGCTATTCTTGCAATTTTCATCGATAGGGTATTCGTTTGTATTGGTTAATGATTCTTTGGAATTATTAGCCAATGATTATTGAAAATCCATTTCTTCAGAATTAAAGTTAAATTTGTTTATTGCATTTTTGTTTCCATAGAATTTTGTCGGTGTGAACGGAAATGCAATTTAATTTAAGTTAACAAAAGACGAAAGTGCAATGTAAGCTTTTATATTTCTCTTATTAATTTAATAACATTTTCGTTTCCACAGAACTTTGTCGGTGTGAACGGAAATGCAATTTAATTTAAGTTGACAAAAGACGAAAGTGCAATGTGAGCTTTTATATTTCTTTTATTAATTTAATAACATTTTCGATTCCACAGAATTTTGTCTGTACGAGCGGAAATGTTATTTTTATGAGAATGGATGTATTGCAGGTATTCTATGAGTCTGCATATTTGTTATGGGAACGGAAAAGACGTTTGTAAGACATATTATATTATTGCTAAGGGCTTTATTATAACAGTTAAACAGATGAAACTTGTGTAAAAGACCTTTTTAAAAATGTATAACAAACAAACGGCTATGATTTATACGTATACATACGTATACATATGTTCAAAAAGTCCACAAAAGATTATTATCAAAAAAAAAAAAAAAAAAAAAAAACTGTATTATAATTATTAAGATACGTACCAAACTAAAGTTGCTACCGGATTTTTGGACCTTGTTTGAGAAAAACGCAAAATAAGTTTTTATTTTACTTGTGCTTTGTATACCAGCAGAACAGTTTTAAATTTTTTAAACTAATTTCGCTATATATCTTTATAATCGGTAATTTTATGCATTATAAAATAATATTTTTCATTGTTCAACATTTTTTTCAACCCTGAAAGAAGATGTCATAGAAAATGCACAACAAAATCATTGAAACTAATTTGTTTATTTATTCAAGAAAACTGATTGTGGGCTCCAATGTAAAAAGGTATCAAAAGAAGAATTACCCGAACCTCACAAAATTTTTAGTTGGAGTTGGTCGAAATCTCGCTACCTAGGATCTCCATACAACAAAAGTCCATTCCTAATATTCAATTAATAAATATTTGAGTGTTAATAATATAAAACAAATTATTTACTAGAACTGAAAATTATGTTTCTAAATTTTGACATATAAGGGGAAAAAACTTAGAGATAACTTCCCAATTTTGATTATTTAACAAGAATGTATATAAAAAAATTAAAACCGAATTAATTTTTTCCATATTTTGTTTGATACAAAATGAGTCAATAAAAATTAAAAAACACTGGTGCGTCGCTGGACTCACGAGAGAAGCGAAACTTTTTTGCGGTTACATAGATTTGATAGCTGAATAGGTTTTTCTTCTTAATAAATTAACTTTTAAGTCTAAAAATTTAAAATAACATAAATTTGACACCAGTAAATTTTATAACATTTTGTTATTCCGACACTGTTTTTATATATAAGAATTGATGTTTCTTTTTTGTTCTTTTTTCAACAAGAAAATTTAATATCAAATTATTAAAAACATATCTTCACCCGCCATGGAGATCGAAACCATACCCACTGTTTAAGAGTTCATTACACGATCCACCAATCCAAAAAGCCTTTGTTACGCAGGTTGATACAATATTAGGTAAAACAGAAGCTATGTTGCTGCATAGCAGCAAATCTATTAATAGATGGAGGACTGTATATTGACTACAGCACCCCGTCATAATATTATGAACACCATACAAACTCAGGCAAGGATGTGCATACATACAAACTCGCTGTATGCAAACTAGACATCTGCATGAATACATTTGTTTTGCCTGCAGCAAAGCGTACACTTTCGTACTGTATCACATTTTAGAGTATCTTTCAAACTTGTGTACAGTACTTTCAAATCAGGCTTACACCGGCTGAAGCGACTACTGTACAACAAATATCCCAAAATTATTTTTTAGAGTGGCACACACAGCACTGCTTTCTTGTATAAATGTGTATTTTCTTATTTATAAGGTGATTCATTTTTCAGTTAATTGTTGCTCGTAAATCCTTTTGAATTACCTTAATATTGCGCACTACAATAATTTAAGATTTGTGGTTAAAGAGTGTGTTGTCGTTTTATTGAAATACAAGATATGAGGAGAATTAGGTGGTGCTTTTTAATTTAATAGGAATACAATATGGAATAAGTATGGTTTTCTTAAAGAAGTTAAATATAATTTTTTTAAAGAATAATTATATTTTTATATTTTATATATAAGAAATATTATAAGAAATTGCATTTTTGGTTGGTTTCATGGCCTATACCTTGCAGAAGAACCAACTCAACGGAAGTGTTTTCATGGCTGTTGAATATTTTGAGAAATTAATGAAATAGAACAAAAATTTCAATTATGGTGATGTGTAACACTAACAAAATTTTGTTTTTAAGATTTATTATTTTTTATGTTTTTTTTTTTTGTGATTTTTTATGTTTAGTAAAAGAACTTTATAAAATCTTGTGAGTCTATCTGATTCTACTGAATCTAAACTGATCATTAACTTCAATAGAAAATATGAATGACTTTATTTATTGCAAAAAAAAGTACATTTCAAATGTAAAATAATTATTCAATTGGAAATATCCATATCAGAGTGACGATTCTCACAAATAAAATGGCTTACAAGAAATAAAAAAGGCGTTTGCATTTGTTGCATTCAAGTGAATTTTTGTGAAAATTGCAACAAATCATGCAAAAATTTTGATCTTATTCGGATGACGATGAATAGCGCCGGTTTTGTGGCCAAGCATCTGCAGTTGTCTTTATCGTTTGTTTGGTTTTCTTTTCCTATTTTTTTTTGCCACCTTCTGCAACTGTTCCTTGACTTTTATCTGGGACTGGGCTGAATAGTATGAACTGGGCTGATCTTTTGTAATGCCGTTGATGAGATTATATTTCAGGTGTTGACGTTGTTGCCTCTTTAATGGCAATTACAATGAGTAAGATGTGTTACACATCACTTGATATTGAGTGTTACACATCACCCCAATGTAAATCACGTTTTTCTCATTGATGGAATTTTACCACAATTTGAAAAAATGTTAAATCTTTTATTATGTTTAAAGATATTAAACAATACCACTCTAAGATCTACTCATCAAAAAAAACTTTTCAACAAAAATTTTTCACGCTTTTTAAGAACTCTAATGCAATGAGTGTCTGCCTACTCAGAACACTTATGAAGAACTAAATGTTGTCTAGATGTTGAAGAAACATATTACAGTTGTTCATTCACTCATATGTTAACATATTGTATGAAAAATTGACGTGTTACACATCATCCCATGGTAAACATTACCCCACCTCACCCTACTTATTATATCACACAGACTTACAACAAGTGAGTTGTATTTATAACAGTCTTGAAATATTTCTTGACCTGGTCTTGACTACAGACAGTAACAATATTGTTGTTTAGTGTGCTTTTCATGATCTAATTACTGTTGATGAATACTATCCACCATTGAGTATTTGGTGGTACAAATGGTACAAATCCGGCAGAGAATGTATATTAAGTTCGAATACAGTTGATAAACTTTATGAATTTAGTTTTAAAAAGATGATTTTTTGCAGTTCAACCATTTACTTCATAGCAAACTTAGTATGATTTAAGAATACATTAATGGAAACAGCCTTGATAGCTCCATTAATTTTTTTAAAATTTTTTTTCTTTCCGTACCTTATAGCCTCGAATTTGTGAAAAAATCTGCGTACCCCTAGTACATAAACAATTAAAGCACTCTTCGCAACTACAGGAACAGGGCATGGAAGAATTACGTCTCTACCTTAGGCTCAAATCGCCTTGAAACTTACAAGCGATTGTTTTTGAAAACTTAAAGTAGCTCAGCTGCATAATCTCACGAATATTTAGATAATGCTAAGCTGAGGATATTGTTTGATCTGAAGTAATTTTGGGAGTCCATAAACACAAAAAATAGATGCAACGCTATCGTTGAAAAATTCTCAAAAATCAACGCATTAAGCTTTTTAATTGAAATTTAGGGCAGACAAAATATAACAAATTGGCTTTTAATGTAGCTAGGGTTGCCAGGTGGTTGGGATTAGTCGGGATTGTCCCGTTATTGAAGTGCTTGTCCCGTGTCTCGTCATCGGAAAATTTGTGCTGGAATTTAAAAAAAAACTGACATTGAAAAAAAGTACATTGAAAAAATTCACTATACAAAAGCAATTGCAAGCTTCCATTTCATCTCCTATTTCACTGCAATTTGCCAACAAAATCGGAAAATTGATTTCAAGTCTTGACCAGTGTAAAAGGGTCTTTAGAGTAGAAGAGCTTTTAGGCGCATTAAATCTGAGCTTTTAATAAAACTAAATATAAATCAATATTGTTTTAATTTCAAGAACTCATTAAAAAGACCAAGTAATGAATAAATATTGCAAATCAAAAACTTGTTAAGGGCAGGTTCTCATCTAGAGGTCGATATATCACCGTGGTTATTGTTAATTTTTTTTATATAAAAGAAAATTAATGAATACCTTACGTTTTTTGTCAGTCATTTACTGAGTCTTAAAGTGTAGGCAAATGTTTATTTTGGTTAATAAAAATGTAATCTGAAGTGTTAATATGCCGTCAAAAATCACGTTGATAAAAAGGTATCCATCCAATCGGTCTCCACAGCAGCAGTCTCGCACAGCACATTCATGTCATCAAAAATAATAAAAAAAAATTTTTAAATTATATTTTATTTATTGGAGCTTATACCTATAATATCAACACATAGTTGAAAATTACGCAAATAGAGGACATGTGCTTTTTTGGTGCTGTTTTTTAAACTGGCCTATATTATCTGAATTTAGACATAGGATCCAATACATTTTATTTGCTTTAAGTTAAAGAAAAATCAAGTCAATCTATTAGGTAGTTCTCCATATTGTAGAGACCAGTGGATTATCTCCATCTTCCGTGAACGTACACTTGTCCGCGAACTCGTCACGGAATCGTCTTCATCTTGAATTTTCATTCACTGAAGCGGCGATTCGCCCCCAGTTTAGAAAATAAGTTTTTCAAAAAACACGTTTTAAAATTGGGTTAAGGATTTTTTCGAGTTATTGCCTGCAATAGCCATTCTTACCACAGTATGGTAGGGAATACAGGCGTGCATTTCAAAAAGATTGATGTGAGATACTCCTTTTTTTGTGAAATATTCATTGATAAACACTTTGTGAACATATACTACATGTCATAAACTATCGAAAAATGGATAAAAAGCAATTGAGTTTCTTGGTCGAGTTTCAGGAGATCCTCCCTTTAAATAAATATATATTTTTATTGAGGAACAGCAGAACAAATCCACTTTGAACATAAGTGACCTTATTCGATTTGTCATTTTCAACCATCTACCGGATCCACTGACCAAAATTCATGGATTATATATAACTTAAGCACTTTAAAGTAATATAAGAACTAAGAAACTACATTTATATTTTTCACCTCCTGTAAAATTTAAGAAACAAAGGAACTGGTTTTGTTCCGGTTTTGTTCTGCTGCTGCCCAATTTATACGTTATTTTAATTTTATGGAACATACATTTTTTAATTGCTGTGAATTGTTTTGTTTTAATTATTTAATTTGAATTTATGATGATATTGCTTATTATTAAGATTAAATTTACGTTCATATTGCTTATGCAAACACTAGTCCACAAATATAACTTTTTTGTACCGACGATTTATAACAAATCCCGGAATTTTCCGGACTTGTCCCGACAACAGCCTTTGGGGATCTGGCAACTCTTAATGTAGCTAAAAAACCTTTGACTTTCTTGAAAAGGAGAGGCACCTTTGGAGTTTCTGGAAAAAAATTATCTTTTTTGAACATTTGTTTTTTACAGTGTAGTAAATTTAAACAAAGCTTAATTAAGCAAATAATATCCGAAATTTTAAGCCAAAAGATCAAACATAAAGTTCAACAAATAAAAAGAACAATGGTGTTGCTTTCAAGCATCGTTGGTTATAAAATTATCTTTTATGACGCCAGAAAAAAATGTCCTTATTTATAAATAATGGCTTGAGTACCCAACACTTTTACCCTTGAAGAAGTTTTCAACCCACATTTGCAAAAATCATTGCAGAACATTGACAAATTTCGCAAAAGATTTATGAACAGCTGCTCAAAAAAAAAAAAAAAAAAAAAAATGATTAATGCGTTCACACATAAATCAACTCATTGTAAATTCCAATAATTGTTATCATTTGTAAAATTTATCTCATCGTTGAGTGCCAATAAGTCCGACATCCTCTCTTATGAAATTTATAGCATTTATAAAATTAGCGATTTTCTGACCACAGAAAAAACAGTTTCAAAAGGAAAATGTTTCAGATCGCTTTTGTGCTGCAAATGGCGAGTGTTTATATTTTAGCTTTGACTTGTACTCGTATGTGCGAAAATGATTTATGTGCGTTTGTTATGAGCAGAAACATTATAAACAGACATTTTTGGCAAGCAGATAAAACAGACAAACACATAAAACGAGTAAACAGACAAGTGTAGCCAAAACTCTTATACACTGGTAGACACACATATGGATATACGAAGAGCGCTACAGCTAATGTTGATATTGCGTGATTTTGGCTAAATACACTCATGGGAGTTATTATCCTGTTTTATTTCAACAAGCTGCACGTTGCGAGTTCAACGACACTTCCGTTTATAGAGAATGAGTGCAACTGTTGTCTGTAAGTGTACTTTTATACCCCAACGCGTACTGCGTAAAGGCTATAAAAATTTTGTTATTCCGTTTGTAACGCCAATAAGAAGGCGTGACAGGTATAGAAAAGTATATATATTTTTGACCTGCCCGTCTGAAAACACGATTACAGACGTAATTTTAAAGCTTTCTGGATGAAATTAAAAATATAAGCTTCTTTTGATGACTTAATGACTTTATTTTAACCAAAAATCTCTTAAAACTGCAGAAAATTAAAGAAATGACTTAAAATTCTGCCCACAAGCCTTGATATTTAATACGGTATTTGACTCATTTTTGAAAATAATGATTTCAGCTATTAGTGCAAATTTTCGTTCCCAGGTAAACCCCAAAACTACTGGGTCAATTTTTATAAAATAAGTTTTAAAATGCCATATTTGTGCTACAACTCAGTATATGGGTATTTCGAAGTATATTCTTTATTTCGAAATTTCAATAGTATGTTTAATTTAAGTGTTAAATTTTTAAAGAAATCATTCCCGATGCCACGAATTGCTTGATCGTTTTTTTTTCATGTGTTTGTGTTGCGAGAATTTCAATAAACTTCATGTTCTCTAAGCTTCTCTTCTTTTACTTCTATTTTTCTGCTCAGCTAGCACATCAAAACCTAAAAAAATATATGAATCTCGTGAAAGGCGAAAAGAGAGATAAATATGGTGCTGAGCTGCAAAACAAAACAAAAAAAAAAAAATGTTTTTTATTTCGCTTATAATGCTTTGTCTTAAGGGGTTACATGACATTGACACTTTTTTTAAATTAATTTTAATATTTTTTTTAATAATCTTAAGATTCTAAGAAAAAAAAATCATGGAAAAATTCCTACGTGTTCAAAAGTCACAGCCGGATTAGTGAGAGCGCATTTTTAATTTTTGCGCTACCTACGTACGGCAGCTGGTATATACTTCTTTTACTTGCTACCTGACTTTTGGTGGTTGTTATTTTGTACCTACTTGAAGGGTGAAGGGTGAAGCCTGAATTGCTAAATGATTACAAAAAACTATAAGAAACAGCACAACACAAGATAACGAAGGCATACAGTACGAAGCAGACATGGCAGATTGAAGGTAACATTTTTTTTCTTTGTTCACAAACTTTGAACGCGTTTATCTCGAAACCATGTTTTTCGTACTGGTTGAGGCACTAGCGGGTTCATTTTTTGACGAACTGTATTTTTATTTTTTTTAAACTTGATTCGCTATCGTATGACACGAGCTTTTTGTTTAAATTTTTTTTTAATTTTTTATGAATTTTTAAAGTCAATATTTATTTCGAAAAAGCACACTTTCAAATTTGGAACATCACCAAAAATTGAAAAAAAATTAAAAAAAAACAGCTCGTGTCATACGATAACTCAATTTTGTTAAGATTTAAAAAAGTAATTTTTTTTCCAGATCGGAGAATTTTTGCAACTCCTAGCGCTGCAACCACGAGGCCCCGCTTTTTTCTCTGCCGCCAGTTTGGAGCTCTATAAAACCATGTTGGAGTGAAAAATATATTTTGTTCAATTTTTTTTTTCTTGTAATTTGTTCAATTCTCTACAATAATAAAAAAATGTTTGAAAAAAAGTTTGTTTTTGACTGAGTTATGAATTTTTAAAAAAGGTCTGTTTTCTCTGCCGCGAATGTCATGTCCCACTTTTTGTTGTTGTCAATAGAAACTGCAAAAAAAGAAAAAACAGTGAGAGTGAGAGTGAGAGCGGATAAACACATTGTAGAGCGATCCAAATTTGTTCATTTCTGAACGCATTGACAGTGATTGACCGTACCTAGCACATTTTTATATGAAGTTTTTGCGCTCTCTCTAACTCCACATTCATTCAAAGAATAACAGTAAGAGATTATTGATAAAAGAAAACGTCCGTGGTGAAGCCGCGGATCACTATGGCCTGCTAGTATATTATAATAGTATATACAGTGATCCACAAAAATGTTCATAAAAACTTGTACTTGTAGTCAACATTAAATACATATTTTTGTACAAAAATTGTTGAGCAAAGAACATAACAAAACACTTAAAAATGTCTTATCCTATCTTATTTAAGTGTAATTAAAGTACTTATTACTTTTTCTTAAGTTTAATATAGTTTTTAAAGAAATTTTATTGTGAACAATTATGTGTCTTAAACAAATAACCAAATGTATTTAAAAAAAAATTAAATAATATTTCATATGCCCGCCTTTAACCTTAATGATGAGCTGCATCCTCTTAGACATGCTTGCTACCAAGTTTTCCAATATTTCGGAACTTATCTTGAACCACCCTGCACTAAATGTAACCTATTTTGGGTTACATTTGTGCATTTGTGGTTATTTGGCTCCCAGTTTTGGGTCGTCGGTTTTTGAACATTAATTTTTTCTTTAAAATTTTCCACATATTTTCGATGGGATTTATATCAGGGTACTGTGCTGCCCAATCTATGAAGGTAATACTTCGGCCGCGGAGCCAGTTTTTTGTAATTTTGGATTCATTGTCCTGCATAAATACTGTATCCCCTGGCTTGCAGCCAAATTTTTCGTGACTGGGTAAGTGGGAGTCGTCAAGAATGTCAATATAATCTTGAGTTTCATTATTCTTTCGATCATACGAAGAACTCATAGTTTGTTTTATTGGAAACAGCCCCAGACCATTAGAGAACTTCCTCCGAACTTCAAAGTTTCCTGTTTGTTTCGTGACGTTATGCCAATTTTTTTGTCAAACCAAGACCATCCAGTTGATCCAAAACGATTTATTTTCGACATATCTGACCAATTACATAACGTCTACTGCTTCACATACCAATCAGCATGTCTACTTGCAAAGGCAATCGTGAGGCCTAGTGCTTTGCAGTTAGTGGGGACTTTTTTATTTTAGTTTTGATTTTTTTACCACATCTTTGAATCATTTTAGAGCAGACTTCGAATGTTTAAAGACTCAGCAATGACATTTCTGGCCGCTCTCTTTGTTTCTGAACACAATTTTTGTGGTCGTCCAGCCTTGTTAGTGTTTGGAACTACATCCATATTTATACCCCAACGCGTACTGCGTAAGGGGTAAATTAACTTTCTCATTCCGCTTGTAACTCCAAGAAGGAGGCGTGGCAGGTATAGAAAAATGTATATATTTTTGATCAGCATCATCATATCCTGATTTGATTTCAGTGTGCCTGTCTGCCTGTCCGTCTGTCGATATGATTACATCCATAATTTAAAGCTATCGCGATAAAATTCAAAATATACGTTTACTTTTAAAAAAGTAAGACCAACTTCGAAAATGAGACAAATTGGATGAAAACCACGCCTACCTCCCATACAAAGTGACTTTATTTTAACCGTAAAACGTCTTTAAAATCCACTAAAATTGAAGAAAGACGAGCCTTGAAATTGGGCACATAAGCTTTGATCTTCAATTTAAATCCTGGCTATGAAATTTGGAAAAATCGTATGAAAACCACGCCTACCTCCCATACAAAGTGGCTTTATTTTAAAGTAAAATCTCTCAAAAATCTGCTCAAATTCAAGAAATGTTTTCAAATTTTGCGCATAGGTTTTGACAATTTATAAAAACCATAACTATGATATTTGGAAAAGTCGGATGAAAACCACGCCCACTTCAAATACAAAGTGGCGTTATTTCTAACGTAAAATCGCTTAAAAATCCACAAAAATTAAAGAAATGTCTTGAAATTTTGCATATTTCCTTTATATATAATATCTCTATGACATTTGGCAAAATCGGATCAAAACCACGACTACCTCCCATACAAAGTGACGTCATCAAAATGGAAAAACTTTCGTTAATATAGAAAACTGAATGTCATCGTGTAGCAGGGGGTATTTTAGCATCAGTACTCTGCCGAAGCTCCATCCTTACTAGTTTTTCTTATCTTTGTGATAAATGTCAGTGAAGCATGGCACATTTCCGCAATTTGACGCACACTTTTCCCTTCACGAATGACTCTCGACATAATTCTTCATCAAAGGTTAATGTTTTATTTGTACTCAAAACTCGTTTAAATATGCACTGCGCAAAAAACTAACAGAAACCACGAAGTAAAAAAATTTTTTTAAATTGTTTATTTTTTTAATTTGAAAAATTGTTCACAAAAGTTTTACAGTATCGTTAGTCATTGCAAAATAATTGAACAGGAACAACAAAACTGATACATGGTTTAGATTGTCAATATGTTGGTGCATAAGAGAACACGAAAATTTCCAAGAATTACCTTGTCAGTTTAAATAAATACGTTTAAGATTAAAAAACAAGTTTTGTATGAACATTTTTGGGACTCACTGTATTTATTATAAATTAAGCTATTTAGTCAAATTTTGCAAATTTGTACACATCTTAAAAACATTCTTTAATAATAAAACTGAATTTTCTACTTTATTGTTTATATTTATCTAAATTCAACAACTTATAAATGTGCTTGCTAAGAATTATTTTTGAGCATCCTTTTTGTTCATTCAGTGTGCTTTGTACTCTATTCAGTGTACTCGCACATGTTAAAATTTTATATAAATTTAAATATTATTTAAAGGGATTTAAATCAAAAAAGTAAACAGATGGACAGACTTAAAGCAAATTAAAAAAAATAAGGAAAGTCATGGTAGTTCGATGGAAACACAAAGTGTCAGATAATGCTAACACGTGTGGAGGAAAGGTATGGGAAGCTGTAAGTGTACATTTGTGCATGTGTGTGCTCTTCTTTAAGAATCTTTTGTAAAATATGCAGTCAAATTATTTCATGCCCTATGTTGTTATTTTGCTGTCTGCATATTTTGCTGTCTGCACATTTTGCTGTCTAAACTGAATGGAAAGTAAAATATTTGTTTTATTTTGAATTGTTTTAAATGTTACAAATATTTTCTTTGTATTATTAATCAGAATTCTTCATTCAATAAACATTCCTGAATGTTTTATTGCATATCTTGTTTCAATATTTATACTAGGATGGTTCAGAAAAAAATGCATTTGATATTTCATATATTTCCTACTGCTTCTAAACTTAAAGAATACCGTAACTAAGTTGGTAAAGGTTTAAAGGTTTTATGAGGTTTTTGTTTTTGTTTTTCCATAAGTATGAAGGAAAAATTCGTTCAACATTGAAATACATTTTTTTTTTATTACTTTGAGCCGAAATGTAAACGAAAAGTACGTCTATCCTACAACTTCATCTGTCATTCAAAATTTTACTCATATCTTATTATTATTATTAACTGACCTATGGATTGCTTTTTGAAGTTTCTTAGAGATTTTTTAGAGAAACTTTCTGTACTTACTCAACATGTGTGAAAGAGTAAAAAAAATATTTTAATATTCCCGAAGCCGCAACAACATGATATACAAAAAATTAAAACTTATTATGATATATGGCGTGTTTATAGCAGATCGGCTACTTACAGTGGATGATAATATTAGAGCAACGGTAAAAAAAAACACAGGTGCGTCGTTGGACACACGAGAGAAGCGAAGCTTTTTGCAGTTACATAGATTTGATAGCTTAATAACTTTTTCTTGTAAATAAATTAACTTTTAAATTCAAAAATTTAAAATAACACAAAATAAATTACCTATATACAGAAAACATATTTACTGCTTATTTTTTTATTGTTGAATGCCAAATTTCCACGCCAATTACATATACCATAGAGTATAAATTATTATCTAGAGATTGCATCAACTCTGCTAAATCTCTGGCATGTCTTAACAGAGGTTAACAGAGTTTTTTTCTTCATGTCTTTAAGTGAAATAACTCTGTTAACACATGCAAGAGATTTAGCAGAGTTGATGCAATCACTAGATCATAATTTACAATCTATGCATATACGGGCATATAATGCCAGCGACTCTCCATTTTAACTCTCCACACATGGTTGTGAACTTGGCTGCACTGAATCATGCATGCGTTTGTTAATTCCATAATTATTGATATCATGTATTTTTTTGACACTTAAAAACGCACTTGTGGGCATTGCTAATTTTCTTCGTACCAACAGCATAGAGTATAAATTATTATCTAGAGATTGCATCAACTCTGCTAAATCTCTGGCATGTGTTAACAGAGGTTAACAAAGTTTTTTTCTTCATGTTTTTAAGTGAAATAACTCTGTTAACACATGCCAGAGATTTAGCGAGTTGATGCAATCTCTAGATAATAATTTACACTCTATGCCAACAGCACCACAAACGCATTCACAATACAAAGAAACCGATGCTGGAGACACCTTGTGGCAAATAAAAGCAACTTTTTGATAGTAGTAGCATAGCAAATACACAATCCTCTATCTATTGATTGATGGTGACGATCTACTGCAGCTTCTGTTATAATTAGCATTGAATTAACAACCTTTTCTATCACGTCTTTGTGGCCTAGTGGAAAGTGCATTGGGGTCTCGTTTAAGAGGACGTGGGTTCGATCCCCACGGGCAGGCCAAAAAATATTTTTAGTGTTTAATATAAAGTATTAAATTTTCCAAGAAAAAATTTGTCGAAAATTTTTCAGATTTCACTCCAAGCAAATCACAGAACAAGGAGTAAAAAGCTTCGCTTCAAAAATGATTTTTGTAGTTTTGGATGAAATAGAAGCGTTAAAGTAGTCTATAACGAATTTGTTACGATTTTCAGTCTTGAATCCGATATATCCGATATATGACTAAAATGTTATGACTTCAGGAAAAATAGATCCAATGTTCGATTTTACATATACATATCTATACATAAATAGGCGAAGGCAAAACAGTTTAGTACAATTTTTTCGTGTGTTTCTCAACCAATTTAGATGATTTTCTTTTTAATGAATCAGAGTAGGGAGAAGCACTTTTACATTGAATTTTTAAAGAAAAATGCTAGCTGGAATATCCGGAGTTGCTCAGGGGTATTATGGCATTCAGGGTGTTTCTCAACCGATTTTGATGATTTTTTTTTTAAGTAAAACTTTTTTAAGAGACTTCTAAAATGACCGATTCAAACAGTTTATAGATGGCTAAAGACTTCGAATATACTTCGATACGGCAGCGGAGGGGTATTTTAGCTTCGACAATGTCAAAGATCCATTCCTTACTAGTTTTTTTTTTGTTATTTTTGTCCAAAGGTCAACTCACTGTGCGTCGTTGGATACCGATGTTGAATGGCTTTATTCGAGAAAAATCTTTGCTTACATGTAGTCGAGAAGATAATCCAGTAACCTTGACCATCAATTTGATTATACATACCCTATAGGAACAAACTAACTTGTTTTTAAAAACAACTAATTAAAAAACTAGTTTAAATAAATCAGTATAAGCCGTCATCCACTTCAATTCTAAATAGTTTTTATTGCATTGCAGTAATTGAAATACTACTTTAAAACAAGTGATTGATAATTTACTTTGAATTATATTAAGGCGTCGACTACTCTGATTTTGACATATTTTAATTGCAAATTTTTATTAGATTACAAGTTTATATATATTTAACTATGTTATTTCATCAAATATTATTAACTTTAGGCCATCAGTAATAATTTTCAATTGGTTATTTAAAAGTAATTAAAAAAATAATTTAAATATAACTAATTTAACAAGTAGTTGAAAATATATGCAGACGAAAGTCAACTGACTTATTTAGCGGACATCACCATACAAAATATGTTAGTTCGTTCTATGGAAAAAAGTCAGAATTTCAACTAGTTGTGGTTGACAAAAAACTTCTTTATCAACTACTTTTAAATTAGTTAATTTTCCTACAGGGTAGCTTACAGAAGAAATATTAAAACTGATAAGACTAAAATAAAAGAAATTGAAATTTGAAGCACCTTAATATGTACAATTTATGAATGATACTTAAATTTACTAAGCTTTACTAATTTACTTTATATTAAAGTCTTTTACTACAATACAGCGAAGAAAACTTTTTTTGTTGACTTGAAAGCAAGTCAAGTTAATTTATACAAAAATATCTATTTTCCTTAACACAAACGAGCTAACACAAACGAGTAAGCTTTTTGACATAACATGAGATGCACAGATTTAAAATAAATTTTTGGAAATAACGAAAGTTCAAATTTTTCTTTAATGCAAAAAGCTTTAATTTTTGCGTGGAAAAAACTCTGTATTAATCGAAGTCATATCGTATATTTGCAATTTCTGTGAAATTTGTTTATGCTTTTTTAAACTGCAAAAAAATTTACTGCGTACTTCTTAAAAAAACGCTTTAAGCCTTGTCAAGCAAGCGAACAACAAAATCGCCAACAAAACTGCGCAATATTAAAAAAAACATTAATATTATTAATATGTAACAAATTCATAAACAAAATATCTATCCAAAAAATAAGTCAAACGCACACAAGCCAGTTCACACATATACATACACCCACACAAGCATTGCCTTAACAAGAGGTTCATAAATTTCAGCTTGACTGACAAACATCAATTCTTGGTTTTGCTAGCAGAGTTTTTTAGTTTTGACATAAAAACATGCGGCGCCATTTGTTGCTTTACTTCCGACAGGTTGTCTGTGAGTTGTTGGCGGCTGCTGTTGTCTGTTGGCTGAATGGCAAAGCTGTTGGTTTGCTAAAACTTTAAGAACGTGTAAACATTAATTCTCCATGGCTTTGAGTTATTGTGTGAGTTGTAGACAAACAAACAAAAACACACACACACACGCACACGTCTATAAATAGATGTTAGAGAAAATGTAGGCTGGTACATGTGTTAGCATTAAAAATTAACAAAGGCATTCAAAACGGTTAGCAGACAGCAAGTTTATATTTTTTGGTTGATGTCAATAAATAAGAAGTTGCTTAACATTTCAATCGGTGATTTTTAGCAGTTCACATGTAACACAGACAAAAAATTTGAAATAGACAATTAAATATGAATTTAGAGTATTTGACGTGGATACGTCTTGTAAGTCGATATAGGAGGACACGTTCGAAAAAGGTATAGGAAGGGAGCGTTATAAAAAATGTACAGATTTCAAACACAAATTTCATATTTCACTTGACTGATTTGACCAAATTATGACTTGTTGGAAAGGCGAATCTAAGTATTAATATAATTTATCTTTATACCAGCTGAATACCCGGCTTAATTCGGGAGTTGATATAAATAATTTTCGATTTGATTCGTCGATTTGAAAAAACTTTTCACAAACTTTAGAAGGAATTTTGTGTGCATCTTTCAAACCGGTAACTATGACGAAATGAGCAAAATGTGGCTTCATCATCTGAAAATTATGAGAAAAAGGTAGGGAAATCGTGATTTGTGTGTGTGTGCCGCCGATCGCTTGCAAAAATATATTTTCAAGTTTTATATTTGATAGATTGATTTAAAAAAATCAGAGCAAAAACGAATTTTTGGCACTTCGCGAGGAAACTGGATAAAAAGTAAATAAGCATTGAAAATAGAAATTGCAATGTCAAAACAACGCCAACTTTCGACGCAACTGACTTGCGCATGTGTTACTGCGTACTCAAATACCACAAAATTCGGCATCAGCTGTCCTGATTTGCGAAAAAAGGAAGTGGAATATAAATACACATAAAAAAGAAAAGAAGATATTTATCACCCTTCGCGCTTTGCTACGCCTTACTGTATTCTGTACTACAGCGCCCTCTGGGGTTCCAGATATAGCAAAATACATAGCTCCAAAGCACTCACCGCACCCGAGAGTTGTTTTGAGTTTTTTGCATTTGTACAACAGCGCCCTCTGGTTTTCGAGATAGAATAAAAAAATAACGCCAAAGTCCTTTCCATACTCGATAATCAAATCCTTTATATCCGATATACAAATTTTTATCTAAATCGAATGAGTGGCTTTTGAGTGTTTCACGATTTCTTAAGTGATTTGTAACACAGCACCATCTAGTGTGTTAAAATAGCGCAGAAAGAAAAAGTCCAAGATACCCACCGTATCTGAAAACTCCTAAGTATGTACAAATGTTCACGCAAATCGAAGCTAGGAGTTTTTCGAGATTTTTAAAACATTCGTACTGCAGTGCCCTCTGGTGTTCAATATAGAACAAAAAAGAAAAGTAATAATAAAAACTACCGTACCCGAAAAACTTTATATACAAATTTTCTTGTAAATCGGGTGAATGGTTTCGGAGATAAATTATAATAACAAAATTCATGGAACCCGATCGCAGCGCCACCTACCGGGTGACCATCCAATTGCAAATCTGAACCATCCAGGGATCCACCTAAACACACACAAAAAATTTCATCAAAATCGGTAAAGCCGTTTAGGAACAGTTTAATAACACACACACGTACAAATTGTACAACAGCGCCTTACAACTACAACTACAACTACTACAACTACTTTTCGAGGCAGAGTAAAAGAGATAACGCCA
Organism: Coremacera marginata; assembly: GCA_914767935.1. NCBI lineage: Eukaryota > Metazoa > Arthropoda > Insecta > Diptera > Sciomyzidae > Coremacera > Coremacera marginata. The sequence goes on from OU612047.1 coordinate 128,466,579, forward strand.
AAACAGTTGCCGTACACGAAAATCCTTAAGTAAAATTTTTCATCCAAATCGGATGAGTGGCTTTCTACTACAAGAGCCCCCCTGGTGTTTGATATAGTTCAAAAAAGATAAGTCCAAGACAGTCACCATATTAAAAAAACCCCTAAATACCAACTTTCATAAAAGTCGGATAAACAGCTTAGAAGTTTTTTAAAATATTTGTGCACAGTGTCCTCTGATGTTCAAGATAAAACAGAGCAGATAAATCATAAGAACTTACCATATCCGAAAACCTGTATATACAAATTTTCGTGCAAATCGGATGAACGCTTTCGGATATAAACTATAAAAACAAAATGCCTTAAGCACGATCGCAGCGCCACCTACCGGATTCAATGGTGAATCTGAACCATCCAGGGATCCACTCAAACACACACAAAAAATTTCATCAAAATCAGTGCAGCCGTAAGGAACAGTTTAATAACATACACACGTACAAATTGGACAACAGCGCCCTCTAGTTTCGAGAAAGAGCAAAAAAGATAGCATCAGAACCCTTGCCGTACTCGAAAATCGCTATTTACAAATTTTCATCCAAATCGGAAGAGCAGTTTTGAGTTTTTCACGATTTCCTATGATTTGTACTAAGCGCCCTCTGGTGTTCAAGATAGCACAAAAAAAAATAAGACCAAAACACTCACCGTATCAGAAGACCACTATATTTCAATTTTCATGCAAATAGGATGCACGGCTTAGGAGTTTTTCGAGGTTTCTCAAAATATTTGTACTACAGCACCCTCTGGTGTTCAAGATAAAACAGAGTAGATAAGTCATGAAAACTCAGCGTATCAGAAAATCCCTATATTTCAATTTTCATGCAAATAGGATGCACGGCTTATGAGTTTTTCGAAGTTTTTTAAAATATTTGTGCTACAGCGCCCTCTGGTGTTCAAGATGGAACCGAGTAGATGAGTCATAAAAACTCACCGTATCCGAAAACCTTTATGCACAAATTTCCATACAAATCGAACCCGATCGCAGCGCCCCCTACCGGGTCAAAGCTTTTTTACTGACTAAGAAGTAGCCTATATATTGTCCGGGGTATAAGGAACCTAGATGCCAAGTTTCATTTAAATCCATCCTGTGGTTTTCGTGTGATGCTCTAACATACGGACAGACAGACAAAAATTTTAAAAATTCGATTTTTGTTTGAAAACGTATTTAATGTACAGATTTTTTTTTTACAGTTTTATATATATGTATATAGATACATTAATGGTAATGCCATTTTTTCTTACATTATCAATACATATTAATGGTAATTAAATTTTTTTCCTATTATCATTACATATTAATGGTAATGCAAATTTAACAACGAATCAGCTGTCCATTTTGCTGTGTCATTACTATTCTATACATGGTGTTGTTGTTGTTGGTTATATTCTTCAGAAAAAGCTACATAGATCCTGAGCTCAAAAAATATAAGTCTTAGTAATGGAAAAATTATTGGAATTATATAAAACCACATGACATAAAACCTAATGAAAAGATTGTAATTAATTTACAAATTAATAAAACGATTTTCAACAGATAAGTATTTAAGAGCATATAAATCTTAACCAAATATATTAAAACCAGCTTTCATAGCAATGAAATTTTACACCCACATCATCGAAATTACACAGAATATAATTAATTTTCATTTGAAACTTTAATAAATTTCGTGGCACTCCAATAATGCCAACAAAATATCTAATTTCAAATCGTGTTAAATGAGCAGAATTGTAATTTTAGTCTCCAATTCAATTGGGAGTACATATGACGAAATAGCTGCAACTCAGCCGAAGTTTGTTGAGTTGCCTTCATTCATTTTTGTCAAGCAGCAAATTCATTTCGCTTCGGTTTAATTAAATTTTTGTTCAATTTAATAATTGTTTTTACATCAGTTCGAATGACGCTGATTATGTTTGAAATTAACTTTTAAGTAAAATTTTCATAAAGTTATTATGCAATTATTTTCATAAAATTATTATGCGCGATATTGAAAGAAATATGTAGCAAATATTAGGTAACAATTGATTGCTACACAATTCTCAGAACATAAGTTCTGTTTGATTGAGCAATTATTTTTTTGAGCAAGCTGACTATTATTTTTTTTTTATGCCTTTTTCTTAACAACTATTTTATATTAAAGTGCCACGTCTTCCGTTTAATTCCTCTCAAATTTCTTAACTACTGACTGCTCATTATTCTAAAGAATAAGGAAAATTTGGATGAAGTCGGACAAAGGCTATGGAAGGAGTTCGATTTAAATCAAAAAGGCACGCCCTTTTCTAGCTGCGCCAAATTTGTTCAAACTAATTAGTGCTTATTATTCCAAATTATATATATGCGAAATTTGATTGAAGTCACAAAAATCGTGTAGAAGAAGTTTGATTAGAATTAAATTGGCACGCTCTTTGTCCAATCCCACCCTCTTTTATATGCTCTTTTTGGTTAAAATTGGAGAAACGGTTTAAATGGAAATTTATTAAAAATAAAGTGCCACTCCCCTGCCTAGTACGCCCACTTTTATAAACTACAGACTGATTCTTATGCAAAATAATATTTGAGCAAAATTTGGCTTAAGTCGGACAAACGGTGTAGAGGGAGTTCGATTATATTTAAATTGCCACGCCCTTGTCCAATTAGCACTTTTGTAGACTTAAACCTTTCATTATACTAAAGAATATATATATGTAAGAATTGGGTTGAAATCAGGAAAAACGGTGTAGATAGAGATAGTCTAAAAAGAAAGTGCCACGCCCCCTTTTTTACCGCCCAATTTTATAAACTTAAGATTGCTTAAATTACCAAGGATTATATGTGAAAAATTTGGTTGAACTCAGACACACGGTGTAACAGAAGTTCGATCAAAAGTAAAATGCCACACCCACTTTTCTAATTAAAGACTCCATATTATACTGAAGAATATATGTATCCGTTGGATAAACAATGTGGGCGCAATTTGGGTATACACAGACCCGATGTCATTCAGTTTTATACATTTACGAAAGTTTTTCTATATTGATGACGTCGTTTTGTATGTGAGGTAGGTGTGGTTTTTATACGATTTTGGCAAATATCATAGAAATATTTCATGTTATAAAGGGTGGTCAAATTTTAAGGGCCGATGTTGAATGCGAACCACACCTAAACGTCAAGTTTTTTTCTGTATTTCATTTGACATTTCTCAATTTCAGACTAACTCAATTTGAATAATGAAAAGATACACAATCGAGCAATGCCTTAAAGTTATTCAGGCTTATTATGAAAATGGGCGTTCAAATCAAAATGCATATCGTGCACTTCGTGTTTTTTTCGGTCAATTTCATCGTCCAAATGTGCGTACAATCGGAAAAGTCGTGCAAAAATTTGAGCAACCCGGGTATGTAGGAGATGTGAATACACCAGTGCAAGCTCGTACAGCTCGTACTGCAGAAAATATTGCTGCTGTTCGCGATAGTGTGGCTGAAGAGCCGTCTACCTCAACTCGTCGTAGTGCCCAATAATGCACCTCTCACACTCGAACATTATGCATAAAGACTTGCATTTACACGCTTACAAGGTGCAATTGACTCAAGAACTAAAGCCTCTTGACCATTTCAAGCGTCGTTAATGGTCAGAATGGTGGCAAGAAATGGCAACAGTGGATGATCAAATTTCGAAGAAAATCATCTTCAGTGATGAGGCACATTTTCACCTCAGTGGATTCGTCAATAAGCAGAATTGCCGCATTTGGGCGAATGAGTGTTTGTGATTGTCGAAAAACCAATGCACCCACAAAGAGTGACTGTTTGATGCGGTTTATGGGCTGGCGGCATCATCGGGTCGTATTTTTTCCAAATTGAGGCCGGTCAGGCAGTTACTGTGAATGGTGTTCGCTATCGTGAGATGATAACGAACGTGTTATGGCCCGAATTGGAAGATATGGATGTGAACGATATGTGGTTTCAACAGGACGGTGCCACTTGCCACACAGCTAACGAAACAATGGCTCTTTTGCACAACAAATTCAATGGCCGTGTTATCTCACGTGGTGGCGATGTCAATTGGCCGCCAAGATCATGTGATTTGACACCGTTGGACTTCGTTCTTTGGGGTTATTTGAAAAAAAAGGTGTACGACGATAAGCCAGCACAATTCAAGAGCTAAACGATGAGATAATTCGGCACATTAACGGCATAGAACCTCACTGATGCCTCAGCGTCATCGAAAATTTGGGCCATCGGATGGAGGTGTGCCGCTGAGGTCGCGGCGGCCATTTGACCAATATTTTGTTCCATACATAATTGAACCATACCAATATTATCATAATAAAAGAAATGACAATCATTTCCTAAATTTTGTTTTTGTGTTTTATTCAAAATTAACATCGGCCCTTAAAATTTAACCACCCTTTATATCAAAGCTTATGTGGAAAATTTTAAGATATTTCCTTCATTTGTGTGGATTTTAAAGAGATTTTACGTTTAGAATAAAGCCACTTTGTATGGGAAGTAGTTGTGGTTTTCATCCGATTTTGCCAAATAGCACAGAGATGGTTTATAGTATATACTCGTATCAATGCCTTTGTGCAAAATTTCAAGGCATATCATTAGTTTTTGTGGATTTTTAAGTGATTGTACGTTTAGAATAAGGCCACTTTGTATGGGAAGTAGGCGTGGTTTTAATCCAATTTTGCCAAATAGCATAGAGATGGTGTATATTATACATCGAAGCCAATATGAAAAATTTCAAGGCATTTCATTAGTTTTTGTGGATTTTTAAGAGATTTACTGTTAAAATAAAGTCACTTTGTATGGGAGGTAGGCGTGGTTTTTATTCGATTTGGCTCATTTTTCGAATTTGATCTCCATTTTTTTAAAAAGAAGCTTATATTTTGAATTTCATCATTAAGACTTTAATTTTCGGCTGTATTCGTGATCACAGACGGACAGACAGACGGAAACTATTAAATCGATTCAGGAAGTGATGCTGATCAAAAATATATATACTTTTCTATATCTGCCACTCCTCCTTATTGGCGTTATAAATGGAATGACAAAGTTATTATACCCCATGGCTTGTCGATGTGTATTCTAGCCATGGGAAACGCAGCAAAAACTCTGCGCTGATACATCAACTCAAATGCTTTTGACTGTATCATTGAAATGCGTTAACACAATTGCGTTATGACGTATTTCGAAAAGTTTTGATTCCTGTTTTAGAAGACTTTATTCAGTGCAGTGAGATTTAAAGTTGGATACGTATAGCTCGTTGGATAGCAGTTCCTAAACGAAGTTATGCCAAGCGTCAGTGTGTTTTTTGCTTGAATTAGTGCTTAGTGGATTCGCCAAAACTGCGCAACTAGATTGTTACTTTTTAAGCACGATTTGGTTACACAGTTTTGGTGAAGTACTAATTCAAAGATAAAACGCACTGATGCTTTGCTTAAAAGCGTTTAGAAACTCAGCCAAAGTTATTATGATAAAGGAATATTGGTTATAAATTCATTAAAAAGGGCTTAATCAAAAAGAAATAAGTACAAAACATGTGCGAATGAAGCGCATTCACTTTAAACTATAATTTAATTAACCTAAACTTTAAACATGCAGTTAAACTGTACTTTGTTTAAGGTTGATACAGCAATCAAACATATACATTCAAGTTTCTAGTCTGCAAAACAAGTTGGAAGTTGAAAGTTTAACATAATGTTTGATTCTTGCTTATTTTTTTTTTAAATCGAACATATTCGAATAAACACATAAAGAACAACGAACAAGATACTTTTTGTATTACTGCGTTAGTGCGTGACTTTTAATAAAACAAGTGTATCAGCGCAATAACGCAGTTAAGTGTTTCAACTCAATAACGCAACATAGCGCTGCGTTACACATGTCTAGTGTAGTCTGTATTTATTTACTTCACACATTTCAAAACTCAACGAATAGTTGCCTCATCCTGTGTTTACTAAAATCTTAATCCAACATAATGCAAGAAAATAACCTTCGTTACTGATGAGTCATTTACACAAGAGACACATACGAGTATTAAAACTTTATGAGGGTTGAAAAGACAAATTATTGGTCAATTGTACAATTCTGTTATACAGCAGACAGCCTTCAAATATCTTTTCAGTTATGGTTTGCTTGATCTCTATAAATCTCTTAAAAGTTTGTGGTTTTTTCCCCACACCATTGGAAGTGGAAGTAAAACTTAAATGCTTATGAAAAAATTATTTTTTTCTTCCACTAAGCGAACATTTAAGAAGTATGGACAGAACTTTTTAAACAAAGTTATTCTCAAGTCCAAAGAGGACAAAATGTATGTAGGATGGAACATTTTTGATTGACAGAGAAAAGTTCTTCCCTTCTCTAGCTTAGTATATTCAAGGCCACAAAAATTTTTTGCACAAATTACTTTACACAATTCCAATGGAAACTTAAATGGATTCATTAATTTTGATTGACTTTTGTGGCTTTCGTCATAAATAAAATGGAACTGAAATTGTAATTTAAAAAATGCTAGAGTTGTTGAATGATTTTAATGTGAAACTAATGAAAAATCAATCTAGCACGCCATAATAAATAAACACACAAAATTTGTATAAATTTGTGCATCTTTAAAACTAAACCCTTAATCCAAATGCTGCGGTTAAAAAGTGATACAATAAAGAGGATTAGGGTACAAATACGAAAGCATCAAATTCTAATCGCATCTTAAGATAAATTTTGAAAGTTGTTCATGGTTTTATTAAACCGCAACTCTTTGCAACACTTGAATATAAAAATTATTCGAAAATATTTAAAGACAATACTTTGCGAGAGGTGCAAAACTGTTGTTTGCAAGAAAGTTTGATCCTTTTCACTAAGCTGCATATGAAAAAACTTACAGATACAACTTTTGCCAAGTTTGCATAAAAGCATAAAAAAAAACTTTGCTGCAAGTGCAAGCAAACTGATAAATGTTCGTGTGTGTGTGTGTTTTTTTTATATGAATTCAGACACGCAAACACAAACACATTTACACTCAAAAGAATCAATTTTAATGTAAAAAAATACGCGGTATTTTTCAACACGTTGCATATCCTAGCTTTGTGGGCAGCAGCAGCGAAAAAAAAACTAAAACTAAGAAAATGGCAGCTCATATTTTTAAAAATACACACAAAAAGCATAAAAAGTTGAAAAAACTTATATCACCCTTTTTACAGAATGTTGTCTGCATGTGTGTGAAAATGTTTTATTATTTCATGTGCGTTGATGCGTTTTTCTTTGTTGTAAAAAATACTTCATAAAGCTTTCAACATAAATTTTGCTTTTTGTCTGAAATTTATTTAAAAAAAAAAAAAATCAAATGAAAATATAAAGAATTTTTGCCAGTATTTTCTTTAGAAGAAAAAAAAAAAAGCTTAGGGAAAGTAAAAAAGTTTTATGAAAAATTGCAATTGTTAGAACTAAGTTAACTTTTGGTGGCTGCTTAGTTGCTGAATGCGCTATAAATGCAGCCCTGAGCCGCTGTGAGTGGTTGTGGGTCTGTGTGACGCAGTGTCTGTATGTGTACCAAGCCATAATGTCTGTTTCTCGTTGATAATTCAGCATCAATCACTGTAACGACGTTAGCAGCAGCGGCAACAGCAACAGAAACAACACAAACCGCACCAGCAGCAACATTAACAACTTTTCTGACAGCCAAACGCCATGTTGGCTCATCTTTATATCAATTTGTTTACTGACAAATTTTGACATTTTGATTTGTGCTGTTATGCTTGTGGATTTAAGTTGGCGTTGCCTGTCCTTCAGTTATCCTCATTTCATTTCTTGCGTTGTTCATCAGAGCAGCTCTTATTTAAAGACCAGCATAGCAACAAGTTGTAAAGCAATGTTTCATTCTGTTCTTCGTTAGTTGTTGCATCATTTAATCATATTATTTTGTTTTGGGTATCATGTTTATTCAGCTGATTTTCAACTTCTTGAGTAAACTTTAGCTAAAAAAACTGTTACGAAACGGAACATTTATATTAGGTTTTATATTAATTCAAATTATAACATGAAAGTTTGTATATAACTAAAGACGAAATTATAAGTCTGCGGTGAAATGCAATATTTAAACTGACGTAATACTCAAAATTAAACCAAAGTTTTTGTTTCTCAACATGGGTGTAAGAAAGGGGAAAGAGGTGTAGGGGAAAAAAGGGGAAGAGTCGGCAGTGTAAAAATAGCACAAATGTATTTTGTTTGCAGTTAAGATTCGAACCCACTATCTCAATATCAAAATATATTTCAGTATCAATTGCTTGAGGGTTAACCGATTGGAAACATATTTCATATTATACGGCATCGAGTTCCACAGTCTAATTGCGTTAACGAAAAACAGTCTACTCTATGATTACGCTTTTTTTTTTTTTTAATTTTGCACGTCGATGCCACTTAAAAAAGTATAAATATTTGAACATTTTTTTCGTAAGTCATTCACAGTGGAATATTAAAAACAAATAAAAATACAAATTTGTCTTTCGGATATGTAATAAAACAACAACATCATAAACATATCTAGCGGCGTTATTAACCGCAACATAAAGTTTGTGTTGCGACTAAGAGTCGAGCTGGCTATATGCAACATCCGAGAAAGATGTATGAGGCATAATCAACTGAACCACAAGTCTGCGGCTGTTTCTAGAGATGTAAAGCTAGAAGAAGTACGTAAATATTGTAATGTCCCGTATATTTTCCCAACGGCACTATTAATATGATCAGTACATGTTAGTTTAGAATTCATTACAAAGCCAAGATTTTTTACTTTGCTTACAAATTCCAACTGATCGGACCCAATGAACAATGGCGGAATATCTACAAAGCCTAAGTCAGTCCTCGCAATCGGCAAATCTTTTGACTTTAAGGGATTTCATTGAAATTTTTTCAAATTTGGTGATGCCCACAACATTCTTAAAAATTAAAAACGGTGTAAAACCATTAGCAGGTGTGCTGAATGATACTTTTGAAAAGTTTTTTAAATCGGAGATCAGAAATTTGAGAAGTTATCTTTTACCTCTTTTTCGTCACGTACGTTTCATCCATGAAAGGTTTTTTGTTTTCAGTGTACTCTTTTGATGTTGAACTTTACTTTTCTTTAAATGGTTGCAGTTAATTTTGCATTAGCCAAAGTTTCTTTCCCATAATTTTTATAGCCCAACGCGTACTGCGTAAGGGTATAACGCCAGGAAGAAGGCGTGGCAGGCATAGAAAATTATATATATTTTTGATCAGCATTACCTCCTTAGTCAATTTCCGTGTGTCCGTCTCTCTGTCCGTCTGTCTGTCCGTCTGTCGAAACGATTACAACCGTAATGGTAAATCTAGCGCTATTAAATTCATAATATAAGTTTATTTTTAAAAAAAAGAGACCATGTCCGAAAATGGGTCAAATCGGATGAAAACCACCCCTACTTCCCATACAAAGTGACTTTATTTTAACCGTAAAATGTTTTTAAAATCCACAAAAATTAAAGAAACGCCTTGAAATTTGCCACGTAAGCTTTGATAGCTTTTTTTAAATTCTCGCTATGAAATCACGCTATGAAACCACGCCTACCTCCCATACAAAATGGCTTTATTTTAAACTAAAATTTCTTAAAAATCTGCTCAAATTAAAGAAATGTCTTTAAATTTTGCACATAAGCTTTGATATTTAATAAAGACAATCACTATGATATATGGCAAAATTGGATGAAAACCACACCTACGTCCCATACAAATTGGCTTTATTTTAAACGTGTAATCTCTTAAAAATCTACAAAAATTAAAGAAATGTCTTAAAATTTTGCACGCATGCTTTGATATTTAATATAAACTATCTTTATGATATATGCTAAAATCGGATAAAAACTACGCCCACTTCCCATACAAAGTGGCTTTATTTTAAACGTAAAATCTCTTAAAAATCCCCAAAAATTAAAGAAATGGCTTGAAATTTTGCACATTAGCATTGTTATATAATATGAATCATACCTTTGATATTTGGCAATCAAAACCACCCCTACCTCCCATACAAATTGACGTCATCAAAATAGGAAAACTTTCGTTAATATATTAAACTGAATGTCATCGTGTATGTCGTGGCAAAAGACTTCGAATATACTTCAGTATGGCCTCGGGGGGAGAGGGGAGTGGGGTTATTTTAGCTTCCGTACTCTGCCGAAGCTCCATCCTTACTAGTTTTTTATACTAAAGTCAAATTATGGCATGTAAATGTTTTTTTAAAGTACTTGTCTATATTGTTCACATAGACTAATTGAATACCAGACTTTATAAAAAAAAAGTACTTTGAGTTTTTGGAACTAGTTTTGACAGTGGAACATTAAGTTAGATCAATTTAACTATGAACACAACGAAAAAATTTTACCGTTACTTTTAACTTTTTTGAACACACCTTGGTATCGCTGTTTCTGGAATGTGCCTTATTTTAAATATTTAAATTTATAAGTTATTTTATTAAAAAAAAAAAAGCCATTAAATTATCAAATCTATAAAACTGCGAAAAAGTTGCGCTTTTCTCGTGTGTCCAAAAACGCACCAGAAACTTTTTTATCCTTTTTTGTCTTGAAAGTAATCTCTAATTAAACTGCACGCTTTACTTTTCATTAAGATTCACAAGCTTTGCGGAAATTAAAAACCTGATTCTGTATGCAGACTTTTATCCTTCACTGTACATAGCGTAACTAAAATTCAAAATTGTTATGCCATCAATTTCATTATAAAACATGAAAAAAAGTGTAAGCTTAAAAGTGTTTGCATGTTTATTCTTTAATTAATACTATATTTAATTTTACATCTAATGCTAATAAATTAATGCTTCCGTCGGCAATCCTGACGACTGCACCATGGTTTTTTTCTCCCCCCACATTTAGTTTGAGTGCTTAAAATGCCTGAAGTAAGAAGCACGTATTTTAATATTTACATTTTTTGCCGAATTGTTGCAAAAAATATTGATTTGGAAAGCCAAAAAAAAAAACCCATCACTTTTTGTCGTTTTCATTGGCTCAGCAGAACGTAAAATTAAATTTAAAATTTTTTTTTAATGTATGCAAAATGCGTAAAGTCCAAAAATTTGCCATTCAAATTGAAAATGAAAACAAACAAGACTGCGTGAAAAATTGAATAAATGTGCTCAATGATTTGATTTGAATATCAATTCATGCGGATTGACTATAATTTGATGAAATTTTTGGCGCTCAAAAAAAAAAAAAAAACCGTTGCGTTGTTTAGTCCCAGTGGGCAATTCAGTCAGGCCTCTTGAAAAAAAGGCATGCATTAACTGCTTTTTTTGGCGTCAACACACTTAACAACATCACTGCATCGGTGAGGGCTCCTAAAAGGCCTGCCTGCTAAAAGGAAGGCAAGAAGTTTTCGTTATTTCTCTGTGATGTGACTGCTACACAGGGCAGTACAACAATTATATTTTTCCTACAAAAACTGGTTCTGCTTATATTTCAGGGTTACTTTTTCGTTAAAAGTTAAAATATATGTTAGTTCAAATATACTCAATAATAATCAACGTCATGACTTAGAAATATTCTTATCCGGCAAAAATATGTAAAATAAAATAAAATCACAGAATCACAGAATAAATAGGTAGGTAGGTATACATAAAAAGAAATAAAAAAAAAATATTTTTTTAATTGTTTTGGTTAACCCCTTCTTTAAGCCATTTTAAAGGAGTGCTTATAGCAGGCCTCTTTAAGGCAGGGAGTGCGGAAGTACTAACAAATTTTCTCGTTTCATACAAACAATACAATGGAGCTTACAAGGATTGTGTAAGGCCTATCGAATGCAAATACAGGCCTTTTAAACGGCCTTCGGGCTGCTGCATTTGCCCACTGGGGTATAGCAAATCAATACATATGCTCAAATGCCTGTGCTAGTTGGTGAAAATATGCAAAACTGCGGAGTTATGGTAGAAAAATGACGGAATAGTGAATGGAAAATACGAATAGTTTAAACTGATATTAAAGTGAAAATAGAAGTGAAATAATTTTTAGATACTTTAAGACTGCTGATATTGAATATAATTAAGCTAGAGATGGATTAACTGTTAAATTGCTTGAAATAAAATTTCTTAGAACGTCATATTAAAATCCTTAAAAGATTGTAATAAAATCTTTAGACCTCAAATTCTAGTTTAAATTTAAATCTTCAAATCAGAGTATCTAAGGAGCTTATTTCCTTAAAAGCTTAATTAAAATAATTTTGTCACTTTCATCTTAAGTGAAAAATTCAAATGCAACAGAAAAACTTTTGAAGTTGAGAGCACATAAAAAAGTCACTTCCTTGATCAAAATGAAAAAACTCACTTTTATTGGCATATGTATAAAAATAAAACAGAAATCAATTTATTCAAAAAAATTAAGCGAAATAAGAATGTGTGCTCATAATTTGTATCGACGAAAATATATTTAAGCTAAGCATGTTACATTTCGTTTGATGATGCTTTTTAATGACTTCACATTCTGAATGAACTCAGCTGCTCATTCGAATTCTTAATGAGATTTTATGCTACCAATAAAAAATTTTATTGCTTGATTAAAATAAAAACAAAAAAATCCATCAAAGAGCTTGGTGTTATTTATGGCTAGCGAGCCATGTAATTAAATTCAAAATGTATTAAAACTCAGGGGAGAAGTTTTTTTAATTTAAATAGATTGTTGCCTATCATGTGTGAAAAACCTTTTGATGAACTTTAGTTTTTTTTCATTCAATACATTTACAATTCTTAATTCTCGTAGAAAATCTTACTGAAAAATTAGTGGAAAACATCTACTTACAAAAGTTTACAAATCTAGAAAGTTGCCTAAATAACTTTTAATTGCTTTTGAGAATGTTGTAGCAATTTATGACACATATGACGCAAAAACCATTGGCTTTATGAAAGAAGAAACCTTTCTTGAATAACAAATCTTAAACTAAAACATATTTTTTTAATGCAAGAAAAGGTTCAGAGGTGTCAATTGCTAATTTGAATAATTTTCGGATATGTGATACACCGAGAAAAAAGCTTATGTTAAATTGAAAAAAAACTAGTATAATTTATAAGATGGCTTTGGCAGTTTTCAGAACGCCTTAGTTCAAACGCCTTCATCAGAACGCCTAAGTTTTATATGTTGACTTGCCAATTTTTTTTTTGGGTGATAAATTAACCAAGTACTTTTTTATACACTACTTTAAAAAAAAAAAATTGAATTTAAAAAATATAACTTTTTTCGGGTTTTGGTTTTTTTATTTTCCTTATTTTTAAAGCTGCCGCCCCTCTCATTCTGTGACGTGCTTAACTGAAATCGGCATAGCACAAATTTTTCTTTTATCAACATTACCGTTTTTTTCTTAGAAATTTATGACTTCTCGGCTTTTCTTGCTGCTTAACGTGTATTACAACAAGAGCATTCAATTAAATTAAATTGAATATCAAATACAAAAATTTTACCTTCGCATGCCGTTGAGATTCGAACCCACAACCTACCGATACCACTGTGTATAAAGTCACTACACTGCGCATTGAGCCAAACTCCTTCGTTACGCGGAGTGATTTATTCAATAATAATTACAACTGAAGCTATGCGGCAGCATAACACAATAATCTATTAAAAGATTTTTGTTGTATGGCTATCAACAGAATACTGCGACATACCTTCCTTGCGGACAGATTGCGGCATCTGTCAATACAGCATCTGTTAACATAGCTGCAGTTATGTCAGAAAGTAGTAGCAAGGCTGCTTGGATCATTGGGTTGAGCGATGGACTGGCACCAAAAATTCCAGGTTAGATTCCATTTTTTTTTTTTTTTTTTTTCTTTTTGTTTATGAAATGTAATAAAATTTACTAGTGTGAATATTATCGTGTGTTTTTTAATTTACTTAATGTTATTTTTGTATTTAAAAGTGGCTTTATTACAAAATAAAACCATTAAATTATCAAATCTTTTTTTTTTGCAGAAAATAGCTCAAAACTATGCCTAAGACATCCATACCAGTTGTTTTTTAATTTTGTATTTTTGGGTTTTGGGCTGAATGAATTTTCGGGTTTGGGTGAATCAAATATTTTTTTTTGGCAAGGTATCGAAGTATGTGCTTTCAAAGCAATGTTTTAAACAATAAACTGCATAGGTGAATAAGCATAAGCTTATAATTTCCATACAATTCTATTTACCCAAGCCGACGTAGGTGATTTACCTATTGCTTTTTTTCTCCGTGTAGAGGGCACAAATCTGAAGTTGATGTATTTTTATACCTCCACGCTTACTACGTAAGGGATGTATTATCTTTGCCAGTTTGTAAAGCCCATAAGGATGTGTGAGAGATAAAGAAAAAAAATTTATATATTTGATTACCATCATCACCTGAGTCAATTTAGGCATGTGAATGTGTCTGTCCGTCTGTGATCACTCAAAATATAAGTTTCTATTGAAAGAAGCAAATAAAGATCAGGCTAGGAAATATGTCAAATTGGATAAAAACCACTCCAACTTCTCATACGAAGTGACTTTATATACATGCATTAATAATAGAGTTCTTAGCATTAACCCATTTGAAGCCACGACCCAGAAATCATTAAAAACTAGTAACGGTGGTACTTCGGCAGGGTACCGAGGCTCAAATACCCCCCCGCGGCCGTATTGAAGTGTATTCAAAGACTTTAGCCACGACAGACACGATGACATTTAGTGTTATATATTTACAAAAGTTTTAATATTTTGATGACGTCACTTTGTATGCGAGGTGGGCGTGGTTTTCTTCCAATTTTGTCAAATATCATAGTGATGGTTGATGTTAAGTATCAAAGCTCATGTGGCGGCCGTGGCACAGTTGGTAGAGTGCGTGGCCCATACGCCAGAGAACCCCGGTTCAATTCCCACCTGACACAGAAAAGTTTTTTAATTGAATTCATTTTTCTGTTCGGCCGTCACCTCTCTGCAGACAATGGCAAGCCTCAGAGAATAAAAACTACCATGAAAAGCTTCTTGAGAACATAAGCCGTTCGGAGTCGGCATAAAACTTGTAGGCCCAGTTCTCGTTCATTTCAAGGCGAAAACCGACTTACTGTAAGTAAGTAAGATTACTTACTGTAATCCGCGAAACTTTTTGAACATTGAAACTGATTTTTTAATATACAAACTCCTTGGAGATGAATTCCAATGTGATGATTTTGGCTAATACCCCCTGGTTTACAGGCCTGACTGTGTGTGTGTATGCAAGTGGCGGATATGCGGTATTACACGCCCAACGCCAACAAAAAATAAATATTCACATATAAAGATTATAAAAAGAAAATAACAAATAAGGAATTTAAAAAAGAAAATTCATTTTGAAAAATATAGAGGAAAATATTACAATAAAAATTTTAAATATAAAATGTATGAATTTAAATAAATTTTTGTTAAATTTTAATAAAATGAATTTTAATAAATTTTTATGAAATTTTAATAAAATTAATTTTCATAAATTTTTATGAAATTTTAATTAAGCGAAAAATGCAACAATTTGTAATTTTAAACAGAGAAACCCAAAAAAGTCTTTGTTAAAAAATACTTAATTGTCATATTTTCCTTTTTATTTGACAACATTTATTTATTTATTTATTTATTGGCCAAACAAGGCAATTTACTTATTCTAACTTAGTTTATGTTATTTCTTTTTTAATTTGTTATTTCTTCTCCTCTTTTCTTGTTTTGGTGTTCGAAGATGTGCGAATTGAAGTAGGCGTAATCCGCCCACCTGAATGCCATGATTTCACGAACACGTCAAAAGGGTGAGGCAAAAAGAGAATAAAAAGTAAGAGTACATATACTTAAGGTACTTACATACTAGAAAGAGGGGAAGAAAAGAAAAAAGATCAAAGGCTGGCTTAATTAGGAAGAGAGAGAGAGAGAGACTTTGATAGAGATCGCTTGAACGAGGATTTGGACATGGAAGGTGAGTAAGTAATGGTCGAATATATTATTAAACCCTCTACAGGGTGATGGGTTCATTACTTGCATATGTAGTATTTTGCTGATATTCTGTTAACAGCCGAGTATGCCTTGTACGTCTTATTAGGTCATTGAGGGTAATCTTGTTGGAGGTGTGTTCGCAGTTATTTACACCGCTTAGAACGTCGAAAGTAAAGCATAAATCCAATACTGTTGTTCTTATTGATAGTGGCATCAAATTTAATAGGCTGAGTATGTGTTTATACGTTGGAAATAATGTTGTCAAATATTCGACAAAATGTAAAAACCGGTTTCTCGAATAACCCAAAAATGACAAGTTTCCAAAAACCGGATTTTCGAAAACTTAAAAAAAATAATCGGCTTAAACCGGCTAACCGGTTTTCTAGAAAAATCATTTGGTTAATATAAATATATATTTCTTTTATTTAATACAAAATTAAGACAAAAATTAAAGGCATCGTATATTTTTTTTTATATATAGTCCATTTAAGTAAAGATTTTATTAAGCATATTTAATAATTTAGTAAGAAAAAATAAAAATAATAATATTAAATCCATATATGAATCAATATATCAAAATAAATCACTTTTCTTAAAATATGTCAATAATACTTTGCTTTTCGAACTTGCTTCTTTCGAGCTTGTTAGTATTTCGTCTTTTTGCTCGATCTTGCCATCATTGTCGATGTTTTTAATGTCCTTATGGACTCGTTTGAGGTGGTTGCGAAGGCCACATGTCGATGAACCTTTGCAGGAAAGTATTTTAGGACACAATGTACATTGCGCCTTATCCTTATTTTTCTTAAAATACTTCCACAGTATGGAGCTCATTGTGAATCTATGCAGGAATATATATCAGGACATTTTTAAGAATTGATGTGAATGAAGGTACTACATTGTCTCAGAAATAATTGAAATAGTGTTCGGTTTGGGATTTGTATTAATAGTTCAAATTTAAAAATTTGGTCGCAAACAGCAGTTAAAGGGTTGCACTTTAGTGGATGTGTTTAATAGACAAAAGTGTTGCCACCAACTTCGTGGTCATCATTTATATAAACGATTATTTTGTATTTATTTTTATACGCTGGAAATTAACAAAAAAAATAAAATTGAAAAAATTAAGAATTATTTGTATTCGAAAATGTTGTATAACCCGACCAGAAAAACCCGGTTCATCGAATTATTCGAAATGCACAATTTAAAAAAAAAACCGAAACCGAAAAAACCGAAAAATCAATAAATACCCGGTTTCATGAATAACCCGAAACCGGGAATGACAACACTAGTTGGAAGGCTACAACAATCGCGGGTATTAAAAGTTTCTCTCAGAGCGAATAGTAAGAATTGCTTTTAAATGGATTCTGTTCTATCACAATGGGATTCAAAAGCTGGATTCCAAGTAATGCAGCCATATTCGAGTATTGGGCGCACTAGCGCACAGTACAGGGATGTCGTGACCCACACATTTTTGAATTCACATGCTCGCCTTTTGATGAAACCGAGGTGTTTACTGACTCTGGATACCATCTTATCATAGTGTAGATTAAAGCGCAGTTTGTTGTCCAAAACCACTCCAAGATCAACTATATCATTGACCCTGTTAAGCTCGATATGGTTGAGTCGGTAGTTGTGAATTATTAGTTGGTTTCTACGAGAAAAACTTACCGCGTTACACTTACTTACATTGAGGTAAAGTTTGTTTTAAGGTAAAGTTTGTGGCGGCCGTGGCGTAATGGGTAAAGTGTGTGACTCTTACGCCAGAGAACCCAGGTTCGAATCCTCCATCTGACACAGACAATTTTTTCAATTGAATTAATTTTTCTGTTCGGCCGTCACCTCCCTGCAGACAATGGCAAACCTCAGAGAGTAAAAACTGCCATGAAAAGCTTCTTGAGAACATAAGCCGTTCGAAGTCAGCGTAAAACATGTAGGTTCAGTTCTCGGTCATTTGTGTGCAAACATTTCACATCACACACAACACAATTTATCATAAGAAGCTCGGTCAAAGTCCTTTCAAGGGCTGAGATGGCCATTTCGTTTTTTTCTCAAGAAATGAGATTTTTAACTTTCAGAAGTTGGCATCTTCCCGCGATTTAATTAAGTGGTAAATTTTTAGGTCGTTCGCGTACATAAGATATGGAATACCCTTCAATACTATCGACAAGTCGGATATGAAGATATTGAAGAGAAGAGACCCAAGGTGACTACCTTGTGGCACTCCAGAGGAGACCTCGATTTTCTTCGACACCATTCCTTGGAATTTAGCATATTGGGATCTACCACGGAGATAAGTTGATAGTCAACTAAGTACAGGTTGATAGCAAACTAAGTAATTTAATTTTCAAAATGTATTTTTCCTTTTTTATCTCTATATTTGTCACAACTTATTTTTTCTTTTAAAACTATTAATTTGTCAAAATTAATTTTTCTCTTTTAGAACCTTTATTGTCAATTTTCCTTTTCTTTGTTTTAATCCCACATCGTATATATAAAAACATCACAAATATTGGAATAAAATACTAGTTATATTTACTTTTTATTTGTGAAAAAATTGTTTATTTAAATCTCAAACATATTTATTATAATCCCACATCGTACATAAAAATCGCAATCAATCAATTTGTAATGATGCCATAAACTTATTTAATACTGTGAAAATATTTGTAAAAAAACACAACTTTTTATTTTTGTTTCGGTATACATTACTTGCTTTTGACATCATATGCCCACCGCTCGGCAGCGTAGTTACTATTTGTAGAACCTGTAATTTTTCTGCCATGACCTGTCAATTGAACTGATAGTCAGCCAGCGTGTTTGTGTTCTTGGCACCAACATTAATCAGCAACAAATATTTTTGTGTCATCTTTTCTCATTATTTTAACCTTGCGAGTTACACTCAGAAAAAGACATCCTAAAATTAAAGAAAATTAACTAAATCTTAAAGAAAATTTTACTTGTCTTAGCGCCAACGTTTTTTTTTATATCAAAATTAAATTTTTGCTTTTTTGAGCAAAAGCAAGATTCTTATTTAAACAAAAATAAGTATCTTAGAATCAAAAATGTTCTTAAAAATTGAATATATCAAAAAACTTAATTTAAGCTAGTGTTATTCTGTTTCTGTAAATTTGACATATTTGTGGATACCAGTCGAAAAAAAGTCCAGCCGCTCCGAGGTTTGAACTCACGACCGACAGTGTCGAGGGTCTAATGTCCTATGCTGTAGGCTATATAAGTGTTAGCGACAAGGCAATAAGCAAGCAAAGAATCAGTACGTCAAACTAGCTTTTTCTCTCTTACTGGGAAAACATATTTAAGTATAAATTTAATTAAATTGAAATTTTCAAAACATAAACCGATGGCTTATGATTTAAAAATTGTTTTTGAGTGTAGAGTAGGGCAGATCAATTTGTTCGAAACGAAATTTTGATTCCTTGAATCATTGATTTTCGTATTCTACGTTAAGTTCTAAGAAAAAAACTGTTTGGGTGCATATGGATACGGTGAAATCATTTTCTGCGTAATTTCGTTTTAGAAATTTGATTTGATATGGAAGTGCATTGTGGCGTATGAGTGACATTTTAAATAGCAAAAAGTGTACAAAAGGGGTAAGAATAGTAGTGGTAGTCAATGAACGAGGTATTTGTGATGTAAACTGCGTATGTGTGGTAAAATGTATGAACTTACGGCACATACGCTATTTACACCACAAATACGGCGTTAATTGAATACCACTAGTATTAAAACACCTTGTAACCACCAAAAAGTCGTTACAAATAATCTAACTAATGTAATACTTCAGAAAGTGTGTAGACCGGTTAAAATTAAACTTACCACGGAGCCGAAAAGCGCCTGATCTAAAAGGCGCTAAGCCCAATTTGAATATAAATATAATTTGATTAAAATAATAGTTTAACAAAAGTATGCTATAAGTTTGGCGTCCTTTACAACTTTTAAGAATTCTAAAAATAAGAAAAAATTTCTTGTGGGGATTTTCAAAAACACCTTTCAGTTACAAAACTTGAACTTCTATCGTGGAACTTAACTCTTCATCGCTTTGCGTTTTTTTGTTCGTTAGTATTCGATTCAACTTCGTTTTAATACCATTTTTACTGTTTCTGTTAAAATACAAAATGTCACTCATACGCCTTAGTGCACTTCCATATCAAATCAAATTATCGAAACTTTATTACGGAGAAAATTATTACACCGGCTCCGACATGCACCCGAAGAATTCTTTTTCTTAGAATTTAACATAGAATATGAAAGCAAGCCTTGGATTTATCTTCGTTTTAATACTTCGTTTAAATACTATTTTTACTATTTTTGTTACATAAAATGCCACTCATACGCCTCAGTGCACTTCCATATCAAATCAAATTTTTTAAAACGAAATTACGCTGAAAATTATTTCACCGTGTCCACATGCACCCGAAGAATTATTTTCTTAGAATTTAACGTAGAATACGAAAAGCAATGATTCCAGGACAAAAAAAAAAAAAAAATAAAAAAATTGTTCCGCCCTAGTGTAGACGGTAAAAGGCCCATTTAAAAATTTACAATATTATTTGCTGGAAAACAATATTCAATCATAAATATAATTTCTCCGTTTAAAAGCTTACAGTGCGTTAATTTTCTTTGGATGTATTTACATTTTTTGTATTAATTTACTTACGTAGAGTTGTTGAATTGAATTCTTTAGCATTCATACCCAAGACAGATTTAACACTATCGGATGAAGTAGAACTAATCCCAGCCAACATTTGGAGGATGAATTGTTCGCCTTTCGCCGAGGCGAAGTGAAAGCGAAACTTTAGGAAGATATTTAGGCGAGATCTCTTTTGCGCAGAAAGAAAGCGATTCGCTATTCTTACTTTTGGGTAATACATTTTTTTTTTCAAAATCAAAGCCCCACAGTTTCGCCCTTTTTCCGTCTAGGCGAAGAAGAAGCGGTATCATTGAAGCATTTTCAAAACTTTCTGCTCAATAGGAAGACTCGTTTTCTGCTTCTCAGTAAGAATCATTTTCTGCTCTTCTAGAAAATTTCGCCAAGATGGACTTTTTTCTCCCACGAGAGAGCAGAAAGCGATAAAATAGCGAGCACGCCGGCGAAAAATTGTTCTTGCAGAAGATTCGTTTTCTGCTCTTCCGCGATACAAAATGCTGGCTGGGATTTCTTTGCAATTTTAGCGAGCTTATTTGTTATTTTCCGAAAAAAATAATCATTGAAAACACTCGAATGTGAATATATTTTTATATAGTGACTTATGTCACTACTTTTTTTATGTGTTTTCTTGTCAGCATCTTATCGGGACGCTGAAAATTATCTCTTACCTGTTTATTCCAGTAAATGCAATCAAAGTTTGATTTTTATTTTTTAAAAATGTCACATTTTATTTATAATTAGTTTATACATTTATAAATAAATGTGTTGCTGTAGATAATTTTTAAGTTTTAATGTGTTTTTGTATCTGTGACTGTATGTATGTCAGTTTAATAAATGTTGCAATGCATGCAATAACATCATTGAAAACATTTAGTATTTATTAAATTCATGCTTATTTATGAATTAATTATTTCTGTATGCATAAACACATCTATTTCTTGTTGTCATCATATATTTTACATTCATTGTTTTTTATTTTTGTTTTTTTTTTTTAGCTTATGTATTACTCTGTTTTGAAATAAATAAATACACTTAATTATATGCTATGAATAATTTGCATATGTTTACAAATACAACCACATACATTAAATAACCTAAATGCGTGCATTTTATTATGTTTGTTTTTGTTTTTTATAGGGTGCAAGCAATATGTATTATTTTGAACATTTTTATGTGTCATACAATTTAATTTTTTTTTTCAGTGGTTGTTTATGTGTTGGATTTTGTTTATTTATATATGCTATTACATATTTATATTTATTATATTTATTTTGCTGTTTATGCAATGTCACTGAAATCGTTATTTTTATAAACATACGCTATGCTAGCTTAACATTTATAGCTATATAAATATTAATATTGATTTAAGTACAGGAATGAGATAAATTTTCGTATCAGCTCATGTACAGGAAGCAATTATTTTAATTGGATAGGGAAGTAAATGTAATTTAAATTAAAAGTTTTTTAACTGACAAATCTCAAATGTCATGTAAGTAGATATGAATAACTTGATTTCAATAATTAAACATGGATATATGAAAATCTAAGGAAAATGTTATAAAACATTTTTAAATATTTATTGCTATGTATTTTTGAGTAGAAAATTAAAGCAGGTACACTATTAACAGAACTATTTCAACAAAGAACTTCATACATCTTTCATCCTCAGTATCTTATTTTGTGTTCATCCAGATTCACTAGAGAGTCAGTTGAAATGAGCTGATCCAAGAAAACGAAGGCTTGTTAAATTTTTTATTAAAATTTGTCCAATGTTTTTGAATTTCAGAACTGTTTTCAAAAAATTATGGTAAGGTATGCTCTACCTTATATCATTTGATATACTAACAAGACAAATGGCAACAAATGCAGTCTATCGTCTAAAAGGCGACTCTCAAGGTACATTTGGACACTTTAGCATTAGTAAGTTTCTTTTTCCTATAACTAAATCCGTAGACTACATCACACAAAAATTTTCCTTTGCAAATGTTTGATGTATCCATTCCTTCTCATGAAAAGTGTGCAACTTAAAATCTTCCATCAAACAATGCCATCGAAATCTACACTGATGGATAAAAATTAGATGGTAAAGTTGGAAGAGGACACACTAAATATGGATTCAGTCTTCAGGCTACCTTACCATTGCAGTGTCTTGCAAGCAGAAGTAGTCGCAATACATGAAGCCATTACTTGGCTTCAGATAATTGAGATATCATCTATATCTGCATCTATATCAGCATATATCTGCATACTATCCGACGGCCAAGTCCTTTTGAAAGCTATAGAATCCGTTGAAATAACATCTAAAATAGTTCTCAGCTGCCGCAAATTTCTAAAAGTGATGATAGAGCAGCTCAAAATCTCGGACATAGAAACTTTCCAGGAAGCTCGCACCGATGCCACCAAAAAACTTTCGACAGGTAAAGAATGTACTCGTAATGTACTCACAAATGAACTACCCCAAAAAAGAAACAATAATACGTGGTCAACAGGAAGCTCATGCCATGCAGCGTGTCAAATCTGGCCAACACTCACCTTAAAACGCTCAAAATAATTGAGCAAATTTTGAACAATATTTTTAAAACAATTTTGAAATAATTGAATTGAATTGAATTGAATTGAGCAATAATTGAACAAATCAGTGTTATGATAGGTACAAGGTTAAAAATCTTGGAGTAATTTTGAAATCAATGGTTGAAATAGTGTATTTTTTAAACCATTTTTTATAAGAATTAATAGTTTTCAAAATACTTAAAAATTTTTTAGTCAAAGCTATACTCAAATTTAATAAAGTTGGAATAAAATTAGAACTTTAGTGCCTATGGCTTAAAATTTAATACAAAAGAACTAAAAAGTAATACAATCGGTTTCAAAAACTAGTAAAATTGGAATAGCTTTTAAATTAATATAGATGATATTAGATTTAATACAACATGTTTTAAATTCTAAACCATTCTGTATTATATTTCAATACTTTCTGTCTTCATTTTCAGATTGTTAAGATTCAAAAATCTTATGACTCAGAGTTACTTTTTCGATTAACAAAGCTTTAGTATACAATACTTCTGAAACATTTTTTTATTTGATTATGGCGCACAAGCAACGTTTACTACTTTCATTTCAACGATGACGTGAGTTCGAAACCTCCCAGCAAAAAATTTCAATGCGCATTACTTGTATGCACATAAAGAGCGCTTCATTCTCCTTGCAAGTAGTGCTGTTCATATAGCGCTATATTTGTAGCACTTTCCATAACGATAACGTTGCACTTGAAAAGAAAGTTTAGATATGAATGTCAAAAAAAAAATCGTTTCACGTGAATAAACAAAATTTGATTTGATTTTATGAAACTTGCTGTTATTTGTTATAAAGAAACAATTTTTTCAATTGAGATGTAGCAGACTGGTTGACGTGTTTGCCTTGTAATCGAAATGTTTCGGAAATGTAACCTGGCTGGCGGCGATTATTTTTCGTTTTTGTTTTGTTTTAAAAGGTTGTTTATAAGTTTTACTGTTATTATAAACCAAATTTAACACCGAAATTGTGGCTGCCATGGCATATTGGTTGGGGTGCTTGCTTTGTAAGCGAGATGTCAGGGTTCAAGCCCGTGGCTGGGTGATTGTTTTTTGTTTTGTTACGTATAGCGCCCGGTTCTTGCTACGTTTTTATATCAACCACAAGGAGAAAAAAGCGCTCGGCTCTCGCTACGATTTCATATTTTCTACAGCGGGAGCGGAGCGCATACATCTGATGACATGACTATGTTAAAAAATGCGCTATACACAAGGAGAATGAAGCGCTCTACTGTTTTTTTGGAGCGCTTCAGATGCGCTAATGGAGCGCTCGCTCTCCTGTTGGGCTACAATAGGAGTTAGTTTAAAAATTAAAGTATAAAAGAAAAAAAAAAAATAAATAAATTAAGTAAATAAAACCAGTTTTGTTTTTAGTACGCTTTGGTTTAGAATTGAATACAACTTGTAATAAGATTTTCCACATCCACATCTGGTATTTGGCGGGGCTTAAATTTAAATACAATTTCGGTGTCGTATATATACAGTACAGGACTTACTTAAATTTAGTCCAAGATTTTTAGCCATGTATCTTAATTATAAATTATAAATTTGATAAAAGATAATCGTGCGCAGATTTATCATCCTCCCCAAAAACTTCTGCAAAAACGTTAAAGGGGCGAAGAGAGAGAAGGTAGAGTCTATAGCACACATTTGCTGCACTTGCCCAGCGCTGGCCAGGAGTTGCTACCTTCATTACGGTAACTGGTTCTACAGGGACCTAGATGGCCTCTCAGAGTCTTCAGTCTACTGAGTCCTTTTATTTATTAACAGCTCAATCTGGTTGAAATAGAGAGGAAAAAATTAGCCACTGGTATCACAACGGGTCTCATTGGCTTTTAAGTGCTCCTCATAAAAATGAAACGGAACGCATTTGACAGCCGCTTCAACCTGCATATCCAAGAATATGTATAAGTTTTATATCATTCGTTCAAGAGAACCAAAAATGATATTTTCACGCCCCTTTTTTTTTTAAAAAGTTCATATATGAACTGCCACTGTTCTTCGGAAAAATAAAGCCGAAAATTTCGTTACGATTTTTTTTTTTTTATACTAAACCAACGCTCAGGGGATGCACCCTATAAATGCGAAAGCATTGTTTTGATTCGGAAGACGGGTGATAGTTAGTTGGAGGATGGAAAGATGGATGGTGGAAATTAAGACAGCCCGAAACTGCCGGGAAAAACATTCGCAGGGAGATTGTGCCACAACCTTACTGTGCGAACGAAGAACGAATTATTCCGGTAATGTTCTATTGGGCAAAGAGGTAATGGTAAAGGGATGGGCTTGGAGAACTGCCCGAGTGGACCTAGGAAACAAACGAGCTGGTGGCGTCAGGCCATGTACCTCCCTTGAACACTTCCAATGATAGTACCTGTACAGAAGGCTTAGGCAACCAACATTGCGTCAATGCCCAAGAGAGTTAAGAGAAGATGAAATATATTCATCTCCTATCATATATATCGCACGACGTTGAATTCGATCCAGAAGCTCCAAATATGGTATTGAAGCCCCTGCCCAAATGTGCGAATTGTACTCCATTTTCTGCCTTATATTGTATATGAGGTATAGATCACGCGAAGATCAGATGGAGTGAAATATTTCTTGAAACGTTTTAAAAATCCTTGACACTTGTACACTTCCTTCGACACATCGAAAATGTGATCATTCCAACGAAGATCTGATTGTGTCGGTATGCCCAGAACGTCAAGAGCATCTGACTCCACATGATCTACACCGTTCATATTCAGGGGTGCTAAGGGAAAGTTCATTCGTTTGTGGGTTAACAGGCAACACTGGGTCTTGCTAGCATTCAATTCTACTCTATTAGCAAGACCCCACTCGGTGATTTTTTCCTCAAGTCATTGTTAAGTGTGTCATTCATAATTAGCCTTTTTCTCTCAATCTCCAAAGAGTCTGGGTGTTTTTTGAAGGAATATGAATGGCAAATGCTGCTGTCGTCCGCAAAAGAATGATTTGGGTTGTAGGTCAACGACAGAAGGTCCTTGATAAAAATCCAAGAACAAAGTTGGCAATAAAACTGAACCCTGCTGTACTTTTGCGTTGATGGCGAACACGGATACTTCGGTCCTTAAGGCAACATGTGATCCACCGAGCAAAGTTATCACCGACACCAAATGCAATTAATTTTGACACAAGCGCTTTATGCCACACTCGGTCGAACGCCTTTGAAATATCCAGAGCAACAACCCTGCTCTCACCAAATAAGTGAACGCATTGGTTCCATTTTTCAGTGAGGAACCCCATCAGGTCACCAGTAGAGCGGGAGCTACGAAAACCATACTGGCGATCACTAAGCAATTCGTTGTGCTCCACATAGTTCATTAGGTTGAAGTTAATTATGCTCCCCATAACTTTGGCGAGTTTGGAGCATATAGCTACGGGCCGGTAGTTTGCAGGGTTCGTGTCATCGCCCTTTTTGGTACCGACTGGACATTGCGAACTTCCAACAGGATGGAAATACTCCTGTCCTGTAGGAGATGTTGAAAAGGTTTCGCATAGGCCGAGTCAGTGTAGAAGCACACGCTTTAAGCACAATTGGTGGTATGCCATCAATTTATGTTGAAGCTTTGTTTATGTTGAGATTTGTGAAGAGTCTTTTTACTTCTCTCGCTCGATAATATATTTCTTGCATTGAAGAAGAACCATTTTCGATTGCTATCCGAGATTGTGAAATTTTGTGCATACAATCCTGCCAATAGGTTCGCTTTATCAACCGAGTCAGTGAAGATTTGGTAATCTTTCAAAAGAGTTGGAGTCGACGAAGACGTTTGATTTTTAACTCTCTTAACAAATGACCAAAAGTTTTTGCTCTCTTTGGGGCAGAGAAGAACCTGTTCTCTAATGCGAGTTTTGTGAAGAAACTTTTCGCGTTTTAAAATTGCGTTACAGAGATTCCTAGCCTCGATGCGAAATCTATTAGTATCAGCATTCTAATCAGAACGCCAATTCTGATAGGCTTCCTCTTTGGACCTGACGGCAATCCTGCAAGGTCTTTTGGTTTAATGCTTTCTTCTTAATGGGGATAAAAGACCGCATACCTAGTAAGATAATTTCTTGTACTATGATAGCCGCGGAATTAACACTTTTTTGCTGAAGTTTTAGAGGCAGCTCATAAGCCCTATAATTTTTTATAAAAAACGTATTCTTTTTCGTTTTGTGTGCACTTGCTTTTCTGTTTTTTTTAATGAAAACTACATGAGTTGCGAGTTTCCACTTTTAGAACAAATTCCATATTTTTCTTATTGCTTTCCAAAAAAAAAAAAAAAAAACAAAAAAAAAATCTAAATATGAAAGCATTCCTTTGAAATCCCAACAAACAAAATGATTCACTAGAGTTATCGTTAACGAATCTTATTCTCGTACATTTTATTCATAAGCAATTATTAGAGCGATTCATTTATAATATCGCGATCGGGAGAAATTCCTCCTTCGTTAATGAATCGTCAAAACCGAAAAAAGCAATTCGTTAACGAGTCACCAAAACTATGAAAAAGCAATTCGTTAACGAGTCTGTACACGAAATAACATAACGGACGAAAAAATATTTCACAAAATTTTTTTCATATAAAAATTTATGAAAATTTAGATTTAAGTCTTTTTTTTCACTTAAAATTAAAAAAAACATAAAATTTAACAAATGTTCGCTTAAATGACGTATTAATAATAGAAAGTTAAAAAAAAAGGTATATTGAAAAGTCGGAAAAAATTGTTTCTTTGTTTCAAAGCATCTTTAATGGAGTTTAGGAAAGTCATGATTTGAATCGGTGCTTTCTTTAAGCATCATGCCACCCTCTGATAAAGTCGGTATGAAACTATTCGAAAACTTAAAAAAAAACGATTCACTAGCGATTCGTTAACGAATCACCCCTGGCTACAATGTTTATTGGGATGTAGTGAAAATACATATACTTATATGTAAAATTATATGAAAAAGTTGTTTTATGATAAAAAGAAAAAAACTATTCAAAATAGATGATTGTTACTTTTAGATGTGCTGAACTGTGTTAAGGAAATATTAACAGGGTGTCCCACGACGCAGGGGAAAGATGGGAAGTGGAGGAGTCTATTTTCACATTCTTAGGGGCTACAAGGTTAATTCATATTTCTCGACTTTGATTGACACAATTGTTTCTAGTAGAAAAACTAACTTACAGGAATCTTATTTTGAGAGCTGATTGCAAAGGCAATGACATCACCTCTCTAACGGTATATCAATAAACCCCACCGACATAACCGTTACCGAGCGGTTTCCGTGTGTAGATTAAATCAATCGGTTGAACTACTAAATTTCAACTTTGAGTGCAAATTTCTCAGGATTTTGCGTAATAAATGAAATTTCTTCTTAAGATCAATTTTGTAATTTATTCAATTTCATTTTCAATAACATCAAAAACCTTAACATATCTGTAAAAATAAAAAAGTTGGCTGTACTAAAAAATTCTACTTATTAGAATACAATGATAAAAAATGACAGTACACCGAAAAAAATCGACATGTTTTAAAATTGAACACAATGTTATCATTTTCAAAATGTATTTTTTCATATAAAATTTTTGAATTTTTTAAATATATCAAACGAAAATGGTTAAGTTGGTGGTATTTTTTCGATATTTCATTAGAGAGATAATTTCATTGCCTTTGCAATGAGCTCTTGAAATAAATTTTCTGTTAGTTATTCTGCTAAAAACAATAATGTGAATCAAAGTCGTGAAATATTATTGAACTCCTTAGAGTTCAGAATCAGAAACAGAATGTGAAAATAGACCCCCCTCCCCCATACGATGTTTTTCTCAACTCGACATTTCACTTCCGGAAATTTTTGCACTCAGTCGCGGGACACCCTGTATAAAAAATCAATTTCATACTAAAACATAAGTTTCACAATAAGATTTTTTGATTTGCATTATTTATATTTATAGTATATAAGTTTTTGTTTATAATTTTATAATTATAACTTTAAATATTTTATTTATGGTTCTATGATTTTTCTTTCCACAATTTTCAGTTCTGGTTTTATCAACAATTTTTCTGTTTTTTAATTTCAACAATTTAAAAAAAAAAAAAAAATATTTTGCATGCCTTTCTACATACATATGGGCAAATTTTGAATACTATTTTAGAGCTGCGTGGCTTTACAACCGATTCAATGATGTTTTTAAGTAGATTTGTCAACAATTTGTTATAAAAAAAAAACTTTGAAATATAGTACACGAAATAAAACGTTGATTAATTAAATTAATTTTAATCATCTTTTTTAGCAATTTCAAAATTTCTACTGTGCATAGAAATAAAAAGAAAAAATTCACATTTTGACACAACAATTTAACCTTAATGAATTGAATGAACATTTAAAAGAAAAATTTTGTTCTCCAAACAAACCTTAGCGGCTGCAATTTTGCCTTTAATTCAACAGCGCCATCTTTTATTCACTTCATCATCTTCACTTTAGTGCCTGCTTACATTAGTGCCGCCATGGTGGCCGCATTTGCACGCGTCACATTTACCTGTGCTTCTGCAGCCCTCAAACGTAACAATTTGGCAGGCTGTGTGTCATCGGAATGATTTCTCAGCATTGACGCTGAAGGTGCTAGCTTGACCGACTGCACCTGTGGTCACGACGACATATATGTGCACTGCGTTTTAGGTTGTGGCTCAGTTTGTTCGATTGGCTGAATAGCAGCGCGTTTCCAATAGTCACGAACATTCTCCACAGTCTCCATGATGCGCATGAAATTCTTACCCGCCAACATAGCGATGTCCTCCTCGCTCCAATTGTGATCCTCCAGAAGAGTTGCCAGTAAATCCGGATACTTTGAAACATCCTCCAAGCCAATAGGCGGCTGCTCGATGCTGTCATAGCCAGCGCCCAAGCCAATATGTTGAATACCAGCAATAGAGCGAATGTACTTGATGTGCTCAAGTACATCGGTGAGTTGAGCTTGGCGACCACACGAAACATCTTCGGAGTCAAAGCTGACCATAATGAGGCCACCATTTTCAGCCACAAGACGCAGAATGTCATCCGGTATGTTGCGAGTGGAGTTGCAGAGCTGGCGCGCTGCAGAATGCGAGAAGATAACAGGAGCACGTGTGGCCTGCAGCACATCGCGTGCTGTTGCATCTGAACTATACGAGAGATCAATCATCATGCCAAGCCGATTCATTTCACGTATGATGGCTTTGCCGAACTGTGACAAGCCATTCTCAGCAGCAGACGAGCTGGAACCAGCCCAGGAGACGTCACACTTATGTGTGAGGCTGAGATAGCGAGCACCCAGCGAGTAGAATGAGCGCAGCACACCCAGCGAAGAGCCAATTGCATGGCCACCTTCGATGCCAATGAGTGAGGCCATTAGGCCACGGCTACGTGCAGCGGCAATGTCCTTCGAGGAGGCGACAAGCAACGTGTCAGACGCATACATGTCGGCAAAGCGGCGAATGATGTCAATTTGTTCGAGTGCCAGCTGGACGGCATCCAGACCCTGAGCCTCGCAGGGCACAAAAGCGGACCTGCGATGACAAAGACAAATAGAGAGATGGTGAGAGAGATAGAGGAAAATGTGGGAAGAGAAAAATAAGTGTGAAATTTTATTAACTCATTTCAATATTTACCCTAAACTTATTTGGCAGCAAAATAAAGCTGATTTTAGCTCAACTGCATGTTGCTCATGTGACGCACAGTGCAATTTTTTAACAAAAAACTGCTCTAAAATTTATAACATTTGAACGACTTAAAATTCTTAAGCCCATCTCCTATAATTAAGTTTTTAATAAGTTTTAAAAAAGTAAAGCTTTCGGAGCATAAAAGAAATAACATCATATAGCAATACCGAAAATATCAAAAATAATAAAAATTGTTAAACTTATAATATTTTTATTAAATATTTTGAAAAATGCATATAATTTATAAGTCAGATGAGTTCAAGCAGTTTCATATACAGTTAGGCCTGTAGCCAATGGGGGTTTTCGGGGTTCAAGCCTACCCCAAAAGGGTGTGGAAAGTATGGAAAATAGTGCAAAAAAAATACTAAAGTTAAAACGAAATATTTTTCTTTTGCAAAAAAAAAAAAATTTGTGATAACTATATAAATTTATCCGATACAGCAATATTTTTAATTTTCAATACAAATTTAAAAAAAAAATCGCTTGAGCAATAAAAACATTTTTTGCTAAATTTTAACTTTTGTTACAAAGATATATTTTGTTTTTTTTGAAGAATCTATTGGAAGTTACCATATTAAAGAAACATCTCTGATGTCCGAAAATAAAAAAATGTATATTATATGAAACAAGCTTTTGCCCGGTGTGCGTTGCCATACCCGGCAACTGTTTTGGAAAATAATAAATATATTCTAAAGTTAAATTTGTCTGCTTTTTTGACACCACGCTCACTGCCCAATGCCGGTTCCAGTTTCCCGGTAGCAGGACGCCAACAAATAGTAACTCCTTTCTAAATTTCAATGTTCTGCGACATTTACTTCCAAAGCTATTCGATATCAAAAATTTGGCTTATATGAGCGGAGTCACACTTGGACCCTTGCCCAAAGCGACTTTCTGTGACTTTTACTTTCATAGCTATTCGATATTAAAAAGTTGGCTTGTATGGGCGGAGCCCCACCCCCTTGTGCAATGCCCATTCTAGTTTCCCATTAAGAAGATATGACCAAGTGGTAACTCCATTTTGAATTTTAATGTTCTATGGATTTTACTGCCATAGCTATTCAATATTGAAAATGTGTCGTTTTGCATAGGAGGGTGAACAATGATTTAAGACCTATTCTCTATTAAAATCGGTCGAGCCGTTTCGGAGGAGTTCGGCCACAAACACAGTGACACGAGATTTTTATATATTAGAGAGAAAATACCACCAATGAATATCTTTACATATAAAAGAAAGTGAACAGTCCCCTGCTGCCCGTAATTTTCAATCAATTTAGTAAATTTTTGAAACTTTTTACGCTTGTTCTGTAATTTGCTTGAGTGAAATCCAAAAAATGACATTTTTTAATTTCGAAAGCGTTTTTCTTAGAAGTTGATGTTTTTTTGTTCCTTGCGTATATTGTAAGAAGAAAATGTATTTTCAATATATTAAAAATATTTCTACCATCTTCCGCTGGGTTTCGAACTCACATCGTTGTGTTTAGGAGTTCAAAACACTAAGCACTGATCCAAAAGCCTCTGCTGAGCAGAGTTGTTGATTCAGTATCAAGCATGTATTACTAAAGCTATGTTGCAGTAGACATAGAGTAAATTATTATCTAGAGATTGCATCAACTCTGCTAAATCTCTGGCATGTGTTAACAGAGTTATTTCACTTAAAAACGAGAAGATAAAAAACTCTGCTAACGTCTGCTAACACATGCCAGAGATTTAGCAGAGTTGATGCAATCTCTAGGTAATAATTTATACTCTATGCAGTAGATCACAATAATATCTTAATACACAGAGGATTGTGTATTAGCTATTCTACGTATAAATACATTGCAGATAA
This sequence comes from Coremacera marginata, assembly GCA_914767935.1. Classification (NCBI taxonomy): domain Eukaryota; kingdom Metazoa; phylum Arthropoda; class Insecta; order Diptera; family Sciomyzidae; genus Coremacera; species Coremacera marginata. The sequence goes on from OU612047.1 coordinate 128,499,298, forward strand.
AATGTTCCACTTGCTACTACTTGCTACAAGATGGTACTAGCATCGGTGTTTTAATAAAGTTCAACTGAACTATGTTGCAGCAGATTGAAAAATCTAAATATTAAAAGGCTTGCGTATTAGCTTTTCTACATATACATCATATTAAGCAGCTATCCAAATATAACAAAAAAAAAATGTTGCTTCTACTTGCTGCATACATACAAGATGTCATCAGCATCGGCAAAAATTAACAATTGCCCACAAATGCGTTGAAATAAAAATGGCCGTTAGTAACAAAAACATAGAGAACCAAGACTTCCCAAATATAATTTTTATAGCTTTTCGTGAGAGAAGGTGACGAGCCAGCGAGGAGTGAAACCCACATGTTCCGCAGTCAGCGAGAAGTGAAGCAACTTTCGTTCCTCAGCACAACTGACCGTAGCTGCTGTAAAGAACACAAGTGAATTGTGGGACTATGTTATTTGTTTTTGCTTAGGCTATTTTTAGATTTTAATAGTATTTGTTTTTGTGCAGAATAGATAAAATTGGCAACAGCGCAGCCGAGCTTGGAATTGCAATTTTTGCAAAAATTTACATTTTTTCAAATGTTTGCCACTTGCATGAGTCGATCGCGTGGTCGTGGGTTCGAGTCCCACTGCTGACACACAATTTTTTTCTTATTCTTTATTATTTTTTAGAGCTATTTATTTTTTATGAACCCAAATTCCATACAAAAAATGTGTGTTTCATTCAATTTTCGGAACATGATTTTTTTAATAAACTTTTATACCGTATTTTTTGTACTTTCCGCATCGATAGTACTTAAAAAATAAAAGTATTTGGATATATCTTTTTCTAATTTAAAAAAAAAAAAATACATTGCCATTCGGACATGTAGTAAACAACTATATCTTCAAAACTGTCAGCCCTTCAAACAAAAAAAAAAATGACATTTTTAGAGATCTTCAATTGATCGTTTTTGTGTTGTAATTTTTTAACAACACTTTATGGAAAAATTCAAATTTTTTTGGCCACTAAAAATTTCATTCACATTTTTCAAGGCCAGCACCACTACTTTTTGGCGTTTTGAAAACTTTGTTATATTGAGACATTAAATTTAAATGCATTCTCAAAATTTCATCTTGGAGAATCAATGCATACTTTTTTTAAAGCATTGTGCCTAAAGAATTAATAATAATAATTAATTTTATTTAGAAATACAATTTTTTTACTTGCTTAACGTGTTCTTAGAGTTTCTAGAATATGCATCCATATTTTTACATTGATACCCGGTATTGCAGATTAAATAATAGTAAGTGTTTCCAAGTCAGGCGATAATTTTAAAAATATATGCAAAATTTGGAAAAACAAAAGCTTTAAACGCGATTTCCTCGAAACTAGTTTTTTCGAAACGGTTCAATAGATAACTCAAAATCTATTGGTTAAGTTTCAATGAATCTTATTGCATTTTGTTTGTAATTTTGTCCTTTAAGCCCCTTCCCTAAATTCAAGTACCTACTATTTTTTGTTTTTTTTTATAGAGATAAAAAGCGGAAAGGCCATATCCATCGAACCTCTTTGGATGTATTTTTTTATGTCATTTTCAGCGCCCTCTGTATAAAAGCAAGAACATTATTTAAAAAAAAAAAATATTTATAAAGTACTTTTAATGTACAATAAGCTATATAATATATTTGAAAAAATAATAACTTCTTGTATCTAAAAAATTTTTTTAAAAAAGCTGTTTTTTTGTTGTTACACGTATATATACCATAAACGAGTTTAGGAATAACGGTTTTGAAGATATGGTTTTTTACCATATGTCCAAATAACATGTTAGATATAACATGTTTAATTTTCCAGTGTATACTCGAAAAAAAAAATTAAAAAAAAAATGCAAATGTTTTTATTTTTTAGAGCACCATCTACGTGCAAAATTTAAAAAAAATCGGGACTGTCAATATCAGTTTTTGGACGAAAGCATCCAATTTTACATGGAATCACCGATATACTAGAGTAGATACTTACATGGAAAGAAAAAATGTTTTTTTCTTACTAAAAAAATTATACTTATTAGAAAATAATGATAAATAATGACATTACAATTAGTTATGCAGGAGATAATATCATTGTTTTCGAATATGTATAATTTTTTTACTACAGCCAACTTTTTTTTATTTTTTAAGATATGTTTATGTTTTTGGTGTCATTGAAAAAAAAAAAATTGAATAAATTACAAAATTTATCTTAAAAACACTCATTTATTACACGTAATTCTGAGAAATTTACACTCAAAATTGAAATTTGGTAGTTTCAATCGATTGATTTTATTGATTTTTTTTCATTTTGAAAAAAATTTTTGCCCCGAAATTTTTTTTTTTTTGATTGCAGGTTAATTGTCTATTTTTAAGTATAAATTTTATAATTTTAATTAAATGTGAAATTAATAATGGATAAACTTTTGTTTTTATTTCTTTCATGTTTTGATTCATGAAAAAATTTTTAGAGCTATTTATTTTTATGATCGAAAATTGCATTAAAAAAAATTGTGTACAAAGAAGAAAAAATTATCAAAAATTTAAAGGTTTGCCTTTAGTTTAGTTAAAGTTATTCTTAAGAAGAATTTAGAATGTTTGGTTTTTTCTTTTAATACAAATGTATATTCATATCTTTTAATGAATTAAGACTTAATAAGCCTTAAAAACAACGCACAAGCATTATGTCAACAATAATTACACATGAACTGGCACAAGTTTAGTTGCTTGAACACAAAGACGCTACAGTAACATTTGTATGGAATTTTCTACACACGTTTTTTTAATGCAATTTTTTTTGGTTCATAAAAAATAAATAGCTCTAAAAAATAATAAAGAATAAAAAAAAATTGTGTATCAGCCGTGGGATTCGAACCCACGACCACGCGATCGGCTCATGCAAGTGGCAAACATTTGAAAAAATGTAAATTTTTGCAAAAATTGCAATTCCAAGCTCGGCTGCGCTGTTGCCAATTTTATCTATTCTGCACAAAAACAAATACTATTAAAATCTAAAAATAGCCTAAGCAAAAACAAATAACATAGTCCCACAATTCACTTGTGTTCTTTACAGCAGCTACGGTCAGTTGTGCTGAGGAACGAAAGTTGCTTCACTTCTCGCTGACTGCGGAACATGTGGGTTTCACTCCTCGCTGGCTCGTCACCATCTCTCACGAAAAGCTATAAAAATTATATTTGGGAAGTCTTGGTTCTCTATGTTTTTGATAAAAATATTCTAAGTCGGATTTTTCTTAAAATCGAATTCAGATTCATTCTCTGAATGAATCACTCATAATTTCTTTATTATTAAGGACAAATAAACGTAGCGCACGTATGTATAAAATAAATAAAATATTAATGAAATATAATAAAATTTATTAAATCTATGAAACTGCAAGAAAACTTCGCTGCTCTCGTGTTTTTCAATGTAGATAATTATGATGCGAAGGTTATAGAATAAAAACAAATTGGGGTGCAACCTAGATTTTTTATTTTTACGAATTCGGTGGACGGATGCTAGGTAAAAATGAATTACTGACTCCAAATCCGTTTTCAGAAATTCAAAAATTTTGCAATTTTTTTAATCATAGCGTTGCCACCTAAGTTTTTAAATTTTTACGAGTTCAAAATTATGTTTTCTTTCCCAATAAATGGAAAATAGGTGGACTCCCAACTAAATTTTTACGAATTCGGTGCTCGGTGAACTTAAGGTAAAAATGGGCCGCTGACTCTGAATCCGTCGTTGGAATTTAAAAGTTACGTAATTTTTTCCCATAGGATTGCTATCTGAAAATGCTTTCTTTTTACGAATTCGGTGATAGGGCGAACTGTGGGTAAAAATGGGTTACTGAATCCGAAGCCTTTATAAGAATTTCAAAAAATTATTTAACTTTCTTAACATATACCGAGAAAAAAAGCAACAGGTAAGTCACCTAAGTCAGCTTGGGTAAAGAGAATTGTATGGGAATTATAAACTTATGCTTATTTACCTAAGCAATTTATTGTTTAATACATTGTTTTGAAAGCACATACTTTGATACCTTGTCAAAAAATATATATGATTCACATAAGCACAGAATCCAAAAAAGCAAAATTAAAAAACTACTAACATGGACGGCTTAAGCATAATTTTGAGCTTTTTTCTGCAAAAAATAAAATCACAGCTGCGTCATTAGACACACGAGAGAAGGATGGATTTGATAATTTAATGGTTCTTTTTTTTTGTAATAAGACCACTTTTAAATTCAAAAATAACATAAAATAAATTAAAAAACACACGTTAATATCCAGACCAGTCAATTTTATTATATTTCATTAACAAAAGAAAAAAAAAATGTTCTTTGCCTGCGGAATCGAACCTGGAACTTTTGGTGCCAGTCCATCGCTCTACCCACTGATCCAAGCAGTCTTGCTACTACATGCTGACATAACTGCAGCTGCGTTAACAGATGCAGTATGTCGCAGTATTCTGTTGAAAGCCATACAAGAAAAATCTTTTAATAGATTATTGTGTTATGCTGCAGCATAGCTTCAGTTGTAATTAATATTTAATAAGTCACTTCGCGTAACGACGGAGTTTGGCTCAATGCGTAGTGTAGTGACTTCATACATAGTGGTACCGGTTGGTTGTTATGGGTTTGAATCTCAACGGTATGCGAAGGTAAAATTTTTGTATATGATATTTAATTTATTTAATTTAATGTTCTTGTTATAATAGACGTCAAGCAGAAAGAAAAGCCGAGAAGTCATTAATTTCTAAAAGAAGAACGGTGTGATAAAAGAAAAATTTGTGTTGTTGCTGATTTCAGTCAAGCAACTCACAAAACGAGAAGCGGCAGCAGCTTAAAAAATAAGGAAAATAAAAAAAACAAAACCCGAAAAAAGTTATTTTTGAAATTCAATTTTTCTTTTTAAAAAAAGTGTATAAAAAATTACCTAATACTTGGATAATTTATCACCCAAATAAAAATTGACAAATCCACATGTAGAACTTAGGCGTTTTGATGAAGTACTTGGGAGGCTGAAAACTGCCAAAGCCATCTTATAAATTACACTAGGCTTTTTTTCAATTTAACATAAGCTTTTTTCTCGGAGTAGTTTTTAGACTGAAGTTTATATATCGAATTTCATCACTAAGCCTCAACAATACGACTGTTATCGTAATCGCATCCGAGCTATCTCGACGAAAATGTAAGTAGCCCACAAAAAGATACATAGCACATTTTATGGTGCATGTATCATTGCACCATTGTGTTTTTACTTCTGGACCTATATATTCTGACTTGTAATAATAGTACACCATAAGAAAGAAAAAATAAATAGACAAGATAGACAAGAACTTAAAATAAAATCAAATATGAGTACAAAAAATGCACTGTGTGCCGTGTTTTAGTTTTATCTTATAGCAACTAATTTGCATAAAATTGTGTAGGCACGTAAAAATGTTCAGGCAAGATATTGACGCTGACAACAAAATAATGGCAAATGTTCAAGGAAATTGAGAAGAAGCTTTGCTTTTGTTGTTTACTCAGATATACATAAGTCAATAAAACTATTACTGTCCTTATTTATTCAAAGATCCGGCACTCTCGTGCCTTAAGTTTTACTTGCTACAGAGTTAAAGCAGTAGCCAATTTGTTGTTGCTGCTGCCAAATTGGCGTCTGGTCGGTGCAGCATCTTGCATGTAAAAGTTATCTTCCGGAAAATAAGGCAGGTGATGGATCACGTATGCAGCTGCTACTGCTGTCGCCTGCCAAACAAACCAATTCTGACTATAAGTTTTCACCACGTCTTGCTTACGTCCACTGCCAGAATATTGAAAGAAGCAAACGTGATGGTTTGAGCCAAATATTTGAGATTCTAGTTTGCATTGAGCAAAACTAGAGTGAACGTGACATTTGCATGATATGTAAATGCAATTCAATTATATGTCAATCAAGTGCAGTGAAGCAAGTAAAGGCGTCTGCTCTGAGCAAAAAGTCTTGTTTTCCCAGCAAGCTTGCATTATTTAGCATTAATACCTACCATTTAATTAAAGCCGGCAGACAATTGTTGCTCATTCAGGCTGATGCTGTTCACAAACGATGGATGTGTGTGTGTGTGTTTGGCTATGTGAATGTCGTTAATCATGCAGCTGCAATTACTCAGTGTGCTGAGTTCAACTAACATGCTGAGTTCAACCATCCACGCACACACACCCACCCATCTACCAGCCACTCATTCACCACCCACTCACATCAATCACTCTCAATGAGCACCTAAACTTACCACACTTGCACGCCTATCATGCCCTGCTTAAGGCGCTCCATGTCCGTTTGTGCCCATGTCGGACGTGTCCACATTGATTTGTGATCCAAATCATGGCTTAGATGCACCAATTCCAGGCTGCTGTGCGCATACTTGCGCACATTCCATGCAAAGTTGTTGTGTCCGTCCACCAGCGGTACTTCCTGCAACACTCTGCGTACGATTTTCAGTCTTTGTGCTTGTGAGTTACGGCTTGGCGCCATAAATAAATGCTGCGTTGCCAGCGTAGCAGCGACTGCGAGCAGCCCCAACGCCACCAACAACGTCAGCCCAAATATACAAGTGGCTCGGCGTGACTTGTAGTGATCGCCGGCGCCTGCATTGTTGCCACCTTGTGCTGTTTTATGTTTTTTACGCTGCAACGTCGCTGTCGTTGGCAGTGTTGTTAAAGTCGATGGCGACGTTGTGCTGGTAGCTGCAGTTTTAACATCAACGGTGAAAGTTGTTTTGGTTTTTTGTATACTTGATATTTCAGCACCGGAATCGCTGTTCGAGTTCGAGTTTTGTCGCGAGAGTGTGCGTCGTATATTTGAGTGTTCGGTGACATCGGGTAGGCCGCCAAAACCAGTGGTCTGTAATGAGAAGAAGAAGAAGAAGAAGAAGAGAAGCAAGTTAGTAAATGGTTGGATAATTTTATGCCAGAATTAGCATCATTTGAATTCAGAGTTGCGTTAATTTATATGTGTGTGGATGTGTGTGCGAGTGTGTTTTTGGAACAACCTAACAAATTGAGTCAATAAAGTGAATGTGGGTTATAAACATGGAGTTAGCCATCCGCGAAAGTCAACTCAATTCAATGACTCATATGCAATAACAATAGAGTTCAGCTACTACAGCTATTTTGCACACTTTCATTGCCAACCCATTCGCAGCGACGACCCAGAAATCATTCAAATATCTCAACGATATAGATTAAAGTGACCCAAAAGAAACGAATGTAGTAAAAATTTGGCTACCAAATAGCGGTTGGGCTCAAGGACAACACAAAACGTAACAACTAGCCATGTATATACATTGATATACATAATAACACAATAGGTTTTAATCTACTTTTGAGTTGACCATTCGACAAGTTAACATCATAAATGCTACAACTGTTTACATCGGTACCTATGCGGCCCAAAGCAGTTTTATATTTTGTTTTAAGTGAATGATGGGAAATTAAATAATGTGTTCAAGTGTAAGTCAAATAAGATATTTTTTTGAAATTAGTGTTTTTTTTTCTAAATATTACGGTGCATGGTTTACAAGAGATATTTTTTGATTGAAAAATACTTCTCGATTATTAATATTGTTAAAAAACAACAAGGTTTTGGTATTATTTCTTATTTCCTATTTTTTCGTACTAGCAGAGTAAACTTGGTATTACTCGGATTTGCGATTGCTTAATGCATTTTTTAAACACATGTCTTTTATATAACCTTGTCTCAAATTCATTACGTGTTTCAGTTTCTCTTTCTTTATTTGGATCGTTTGAACTATGGCAGAACATTATTAAATATCTTGTTGAAAGTTCTTATTTTTGTCATTAAAAAATAAAAGACATTAATATTACTTTAGTGCTTAAATTTTCCAAAATTTGTATGCTACTTTTAATGAAGATATATTCTCCATTGCTGAATATGTATAAGAAGCAAAGAGATGAGTTTTTTCACAGCGAAACAGAAATTTTACATTCGATTTGGCTCTTATTGAATTTTATTAGAAATTATATAAAAAATTATATAAAATTATATAAAAAAGAAACAAGCTTCACAAAATCAGAAATCAATGTTTTTGCTAAAAAATCTTAAAATGCTAATATACGCCCTCAGTTTTCCTTTGCCTGTTGCTGAATTTTGAAAAAATTAAGGACAATAACACTGTGCGACAGCCAAAATGTATCGGAGAAACCGCTGCTTTTTTCTAGTAGAGTAGTACTCCCAAAACACGACCTCATACTTCGTTTTGTCGTAGAGGGTCTCAATTTTTTTTAATTGGCCAACTAATTCTGCGAATTGTAAAGCCATTTCAAATTTTTATTTGAATTTAAAATGAAAACCAAAAGAAAAACATAAAGAAACTTATAAAGAATTCATTTGCCCAATACAAATGTACGGAAAATATAATTAAGTTATTCCTATTCCTCCTGATCCACCTCCTGATTTTGTTTTTGTAAGATGATCTGAGTAGTGTAAGTCAATCTGAGCAAGACTTTTTAATAGCAAGGGTCCTGAAATTGCCTCCATAGTGTTCCTTAACCCATTTTGGCCCAGTGGTGTGTTTTTATACCCCTGAACTAAAATAGGGTTTTCTATGAAACTACGACTTACAAAAATGATTTGTTAATACATAAATAATACTTACTTGGAATGTTGGCTTTATATAATAGTCTGAGTTCCAAAAATCGCAAAAAAATTTCAACGGGATCGGGTTCAGGGCCAAAATGGGTTAACAAATTTCGTTAACTTACTTTTCATGAGAAAAATTTGTTAAACAAAAAAAAAAAACAAAAAAAAAAACTTAATATGAGGAGAGTATATAAATGAAGAAGTATATAAATAAGTAAGATTGAGCATACTCTAATATTATTCTCCGTACATTTTCATTGGACAAATGAACCCTTTAGAAGCTTCTTTATATTATATATATTAATATATATAGGTATGTAATTATGTATATATGTAAAAATTTATATATATAAATGGCCACACAATCTGCGGAATGAAACCACCAGTTAAATAAAATTGAGACCTTCTTTGATAAAATGGAGTATGAGATCGTGTTCCGGGAGTGCTCCTCTACTAGAAACTGACAGTGGTTGCTCCGATACAAAAATAAAGTTCGAAATTGTCGCACTGTGTAATTGTTGTAGTTATCGGTTGCTGTGTATGTATTATGCCAAAACCAGTATTAGTATTAGTATTAGTATTAGTATTAGTATTAGTATTAGTATTAGTATTAGTATTAGTATTAGTATTGGTATTAGTATTAGTATTAGTATTAGTATTAGTATTAGTATTAGTATTAGTATTAGTATTAGTATTAGTATTAGTATTAGTAATAGTATTAGTATTAGTATTAGTAATAGTATTAGTATTAGTATTAGTATTAGTATTAGTATTAGTATTAGTATTAGTATTAGTATTAACATTAGTATTAGTATTAGAATTAGTATTAGTATTAGTATTAGTATTAGTATTAGTATTAGTATTAGTAATAGTATTAGTATTAGTATTAGTAATAGTATTAGTAATAGTATTAGTATTAGTATTAGTATTAGTATTAGTATTAGTATTAGTATTAACATTAGTATTAGTATTAGAATTAGTATTAGTATTAGTATTAGTATTAGTATTAGTATTATTATAAGTATAAGTATTAGAATTAGTATTAGTATTAGTATAAGTATTAGTATTAGTATTAGTATTAGTATTAGTATTAGTATTAGTATTATTATAAGTATAAGTATTAGAATTAGTATTAGTATTAGTATAAGTATTAGTATTAGTATTAGTATTAGTATTAGTATTAGTATTAGTATTAGTATTAGTATTAGTATTAGTATTAGTATTAGTATTAGTATTAGTATTAGTATTAGTATTAGTATTAGTATTAGTATTAGTATTAGTATTAGTATTAGTATTAGTATTAGTATTAGTATTAGTATTAGTATTAGTATTAGTATTAGTATTAGTATTAGTATTAGTATTAGTATAAGTATTAGTATTAGTATTAGTATTAGTATTAGTATTAGTATTAGTATAAGTATTAATATAAGTATTAGTATTAGTATTAGTATTAGTATTAGTATTAGTATTAGTATTAGTATTAGTATTAGTATTAGTATTAGTATTAGTATTAGTATTAGTATTAGTATTAGTATTAGTATTAGTATTAGTATTAGTATTAGTATTAGTATTAGTATTAGTATTAGTATTAGTATTAGTATTAGTATTAGTATTAGTATTAGTATTAGTATTAGTATTAGTATTAGTATTAGTATTAGTATTAGTATTAGTATTAGTATTAGTATTAGTATTAGTATTAGTATTAGTATTAGTATTAGTATTAGTATTAGTATTAGTATTAGTATTAGTATTAGTATTAGTATTAGTATTAGTATTAGTATTAGTATTAGTATTAGTATTAGTATTAGTATTAGTATTAGTATTAGTATTAGTATTAGTATTAGTATTAGTATTAGTATTAGTATTAGTATTAGTATTAGTATTAGTATTAGTATTAGTATTAGTATTAGTATTAGTATAAGTATTAATATAAGTATTAGTATTAGTATTAGTATTAGTATTAGTATTAGTATTAGTATTAGTATTAGTATTAGTATTAGTATTAGTATTAGTATTAGTATTAGTATTAGTATTAGTATTAGTATTAGTATTAGTATTAGTATTAGTATTAGTATTAGTATTAGTATTAGTATTAGTATTAGTATTAGTATTAGTATTAGTATTAGTATTAGTATTAGTATTAGTATTAGTATTAGTATTAGTATTAGTATTAGTATTAGTATTAGTATTAGTATTAGTATTAGTATTAGTATTAGTATTAGTATTAGTATTAGTATAAGTATTAATATAAGTATTAGTATTAGTATTAGTATTAGTATTAGTATTAGTATTAGTATTAGTATTAGTATTAGTATTAGTATTAGTATTAGTATTAGTATTAGTATAAGTATTAATATAAGTATTAGTATTAGTATTAGTATTAGTATTAGTATTAGTATTAGTATTAGTATTAGTATTAGTATTAGTATTAGTATTAGTATTAGTATTAGTATTAGTATTAGTATTAGTATTAGTATTAGTATTAGTATTAGTATTAGTATTAGTATTAGTATTAGTATTAGTATTAGTATTAGTATTAGTATTAGTATTAGTATTAGTATTAGTATTAGTATTAGTATTAGTATTAGTATAAGTATAAGTATTAATATAAGTATTAGTATTAGTATTAGTATTAGTATTAGTATTAGTATTAGTATTAGTATTAGTATTAGTATTAGTATTAGTATTAGTATTAGTATTAGTATTAGTATTAGTATTAGTATTAGTATTAGTACTAGCATTAGTGAATATACATATGTCAATTATGTACATAAAGTAAAATATTTGTGAATTATCAAAGACCACAAAAAACTTTTTTCATATTATTTTCTATTACCGTTAGTCAGTGTTGCAACTCGAAAAACTTTGTGGTATGTAATAAGGCCTTCTTGAAGAATTAATTTTTTTTTTTTTATATAATCCCTAATACCGTGAATGCATTACATTATTTTGTAGTTGGTGTTTATTTCTCTTTTTATTTGTTCATGGACTTTGAAGTCTGCCAGTCGACCGCGATCAGTTAATAAATTAAACGAAAAAAATAGAAAACAACTCCTCCAAATTAACGCAGTGCATTCACGACATTAAAAATGTTTATAGCCTTCTTAATAGGTCTCTTAAACCTATTGAAAATAAGCCTTGAATTCTCCTTTCTTTAAGGCTTAAGACCAAATCCTTTATCGTTTTGAAAGAATAATAAATCTTTTTTAAACTGCTTATTATTAAAATTCAATAATTTTCATTAACTTAGATAATTTTGTTGGTTTTTTGTTTGCATAAACAATTATGATCACATACTCATATCACTTCTTGTGATACTATGTAATTTGTAGCATATTATATTTATTTGTTTTTTTAAATTATATCACAAAATATCATATTAAATCCATATCACGTTTAATGAAAAAATTTAAGTAGTGCCTAATATTGGAGCAAGTTTAAAAAAAAAATGTGTATCAATTACGCGCTCGACTGAACTTTAGCAGCCTCGAAAAATATAAATGAAAAGTTTTAATTAACAATTTCCGCCAAGGTGGATCACAATCACATAAATTAAGTGCGGGTTGGTCGTGCGTATACATTTCATGCTATTCAGCAAAAATTCAGATTTATATACGGGCAACTGACTCCATAGTAGGGCCAAAAACTAAAAGCATGAACAATTTTATTACAAAACAATACGCAAATAAATGCTTCTAAATACAAAACTGACAAAAAAAAAAAAATATATAAAAAAAAAAGTTGACCACTAATGTACAGCATAACTTTCAGGTGTACAAAAGTTGAGGTTGGGAAAAATAAGAAACAAAACTAAAATTAAAGTATTTCAAATAAGCTGAATAAAATTTAGGGAAAACTATACTGAATGGCCACCAACACGGAACAGCTGAGAGGATTGCTTACAGAGATAACGTGATTGCGTTGCAGAGCTGCAAATTTATTAAATTAACATAAATTTTTGTTGCTCTTGTTTCATCATTGTTTCACCAACATGCAAAAATGTGTATATCTTTTAATGCTTCTATTTAAATGACTCCATTTTAATAATTTAATATTAATGATGTGTTGGCAAACACTGCAACATTTAATATTTTAAATTTTTGCGAATTTACTAGCAGTAATATTATTATATTTTTTGCCAACGATGCTGAAATAAAAAACTCAAGCAAAATTCTTTTAATAATAATAAAACAAAACAGAAAGAAGGCATAGGAATAAAACGATGCAGGAAGTAGAAGAAACAGTAGAGTTTCCAGAGTCTCGATGCTGCTGTTCTTGGTATTATGTTCTCGTTAAATGCGCATCAAGCCCGGCAGCTAGCTCATAAATTTTACCAGAGCATGAATGTATTCAAATTTACTGTTATATTTGTTGTTGTTGTTGGTGTTGCTTTTTGTGCACTGCATGTAAAATGTGATCAACGGGTTCTAGCGTGACATCTGAATTTGTGCTTGTTTCATGTTTGTTGCTGGATTTATTGCCTCAATTTGCATTAGCATAAATTTAATGTGTTTTGCTTTTTGTGCAAAATGTTTATTTAAATGATTTAAAGGATGTCGTATTTTTGTAATAAAATACTTATTGAAATTTATTTGCAGCTGTGTTGATTTAATTTTTGAGTATGATAAAGATAGCAAAAGACATGAGAAGTTTCATGAAAAGATAGATAGAACTTTTTAAAAAAGTTTAACGTCTATGCAATCTTTTTTTAGAACAATTTTGCTTTAATATAATTTCGAAAGAGATTAATGTGTTTAAAGATTAATGTGTTCAAGTCTTAATGTAAAAATGGAGTCTAAGTTACTTCACTCGAATTTATATTTAAAAGGCAACACAATGTGTTTACACAAAAGAAGAAGTAGAAAATCAAAGCAATATTTATTATTTAACTATAACAATTATAGCAATTAACATCCGCATACAGCTACCCAAACTGTACTCATCATCCGCTACAACTACAATATTATGCTCTTCCATCATACTATACTTATCACACCAAACCTTCATGATACCAACATATTATACCAATAAACTAAACCATAAACAATTCTCATCATACCATACCATACTGAACCATACCATACCATACCATACAATACTATACAATACCATACCATACCATACCATACCATAACATACTATATCATACCATACCATTCCATACCCTACAATGCTATACTAAACCATATCATACCATACCTACCATACCATACCTTACCATACCATACCATAGAATACCATACCATACCATACCATACCATACCATACCATACCATACCATACCATACTATGCCATAAAATACCATATCATACCATACCATATCATACCATACCATATCATACCATACCATACCATAACATACCATACCATACCATACCATATCATACCATACCATACCATATCATACCATACCATATCATACCATACCATACCATGCCACACCATATCATACCATACCATACCATATCATAGCATACCATACCATACCATAAGATAAAATACCATATCTACCATTCCATACCATACCATATCATACCATATCATACCATACCATACCATACCATATCATACCATACCATACCATACCATACCATATCCTACTATACCATGCCATACCATATCATACCATACCATACCATACCATACCATACCATACCATACCATATCATACCATACCATACCATACCATACCATACCGTACCATACCATATCATACCATACCATACCATGCCATACCATATCATGCTATACCATAACATGCCATACCATATCATACCATACCATACCATACCATACCATACCATACCATACCATACCATGACCGTATAGCTTAAAAACATAACGAGAGCAAATATTTTTTTTACTTTCGTGGTTATGGATAAAACTTTTCGTAAATTCATGTAAGAAAATAACTGCAACTGCAATTTAAAACTTATCAACAAGAATCTAGCTTGCCATGTGCATTAAAATTTAAGGATTTTAAAAATCTTTTGTAAATGTGATAAAAGTCAAATCCAAGACACTTTCACCCGAAACTTTGTGAAATTGATATCTAAGTGGATGTGACAGGAAAGGTTTATTTAATAATTTTAACTGGATTAAGAGTAAGTAAGTCCACTTTTTTTGTAAGGACTGAAGATTTTGTCCTAAAATTGGAAATTTTACAACTAGAAATACTTAAAAAAAAAAAAAAATATGTGGTTGAGATTGGTCGTTATGAATGTTTGTGGTTGTATTTTTTTCTTTACTTAAACACAACCTAAATGCTACACCAACCCCAGGCGGCGCCAGGTATTCCTGCTAGTTCCTTTGCTTGTGAACTTAATTGTGATTAAAATGTAAATTTTGGCTGACATTCTGATATTATCAGATCATAAAATGGGTTTAATAGTGCGTTTATATTAAAACACAAAATTGTTATGTTCCTATTAGAAAACTCGTAAGAATTTTAATTTGAAAGATTGAAACAGCTCGTATTAATTCAATTAAATTTCCTTTTGAAACATGCTTGTTCAAATATTGTATTTGAATAAAATTAAAACTTTTGTTTCAAAAAAGTTTCAAATTAGTTTGTTCTGACTAAAAACACATTTCAATACTATTCAATGGTTAAACATTGGTCAAAATATGCTGCTGCTACTCAAAAAAAAAAAAAAAAAAAGAAACAGTTTAAATGAGCCAAATAAACAATGAAAAACTTGCAGCAAAATCAGAGGAAAGCCAAACTATCTAAGCAAATAGAACTTCACTCAATAGCATGTTTAACATGAAAGCTTCTAATGATTGAAATGTATTGAAAGAACAAAACAAATACACGAACAAAACCAGTATCTATAACAATAACGAAACACAAAATGCTGGCCAATTACTTTCATAATGTCTATGTAGTGCTACTATTTGGCCAAAAATGTTTCCTTTAACGGTAGATACATGAGAATTTATTACTATTTTTCTTCTTCTTTTATTACCTACTTCATTCAACATTTTACTGGATATGAACAAAGTCAAAGTGAACCAAATTAATTTTTCAGTTAATTTTAAAAATCTTCAAATTAATTAAATGGTTCATTCAAATTCACTAACAATATCAAAAATAAGCAACTTAATTAAGTTATAAGCTTCTGCATGTTTGTAGTTAGTAAAAGAGTATTAATTTAAGCACAATTTTAAATGATTTTACGTCAAAGCAATTTGTGAGTGGGGAAAGTGGTTAAAAGTTTATTTAATTTATTCAAATTATTTTTGCTCCACATTAAATATGAATTAATTTGTAATAACATGAAACGGTAAACCGTTATTCATTATCTTTTGAGCAACATGCTGTAGCACTGAAGCAGCAAGAACAACAACAACAAAATTATATAATAGCGGCAGTCATTAGTTAAACAGAGCAATGCGAAAGGTAGTTGTGCAAGAATTTATTAAAAGAGCATTAGTGAAAACACATTTCACCGTAAAACGTAGAATAAAATTTGAAAATTAAATTGGAAATTAATTATATTAAAAAACGATTTTTCTTATGAAAAAGAAAGGATATCAAAAAAATAGTAAACACAGTACAATAAAGTTAAAGTTAAGGATAAAGTTCTATTTTGGTTAAGAAATTGGTTGAAATTTTAACCACCGCAAAATATTTTTTCCCTATAATCTTATTTAACGCAACTTTAAAGCAACTAAAATCAGCATGGTGCAGTTAGCCTAATAAAATTTATAACATTAAAGAAGTACCAATAATATTTGAAGAAAAACTTCTTTACGCGAGTTGAGCGTCGGAAATGCTAACTCAGCAATGCTAATGTTGGCAATGTTATATCGTCACCACTGTTAATGTCATCTCTGTTACCGTTAGCACTGGTAAGGCTTGCACTGAATGCTTGCATTTTTGATTCAGCTATCAAAAAAGCTTCCAACGCTCAGGAGATGCCCCCTATAAATGCGAAAGCATTGTGATGATTCGGAAGACGGGTGATAGTTAGTTGTAGGATGGAAAAATGGAGTAGTGTCGGTGAAGATTTGTTTCAAATCTACACAGCTCGAAACCGTCGGGAAACACGCTCGCAGGGAGATTGTTCCACAATTTTACTGTGCGACCGAAGAACGAATTATCTCGATAATGCGATGTTCTATTGGGCAAAGAAGCGATGGTAAAAGGATGGGCTTGGAGAGCTGCCCGAGTGGACCTAGGAAACTCACGATCTGGTGACGTCAGGCCATGTATCTCCCTTTAACACTTCCCATGGTAATACCTGTACAGAAGGCTTAGGCAACGAACATTGCGTCGATGCCCAAGAGAGTTGAGAGAAGATGAAATATTTTCATCAAATTTATCGCACGTCGTTGAATCCGGCCCAGAAGCTTCAAATATGATCTTGAAGCCCCTGCCCAAATGTGCGAATTGTACTCCATTTTCAGCCTAATATATGAGAAATAGATCAGACGAAGATCAGATGGAGTGAAGTATTTCTTACACCGTTTTGAAATACCAAGACACTTGGCTGCTTTCTTAGACACATCAAAAATGTGATCATTCCACCGAAGATCCGATTGTATTGATATGTCCAGAACGCCAAGAGCATCCCACTCCAAAAGATCTACACCGTTTATATTGAGGGGAGCTAAGGGGCAATTGATTCGTTTGTGGGTTAACAGACAACACTGGGTCTTGCTAGCATTAAATTCTACTCTATTAGCAAGACCCCACTAGGAGATTTTTTTTCAAGTCATTATTGAGTGTGTCATTCATAAGTTGCCTCTTTCTCTCAACCTCCAAAGAGCTCAGGAGTTTTTTGAACGAATATGAATGGCAAATGCCGCTGTCATCCGCAAACGAATGAATTGGGTTGTGAGTCAACGACAGAAGGCCGTTGATAAAAACCAAAAACAAAGTTGGCTATAGCTATAAACATAACAATATTTTTGTTGCTCATTTATTGCTGAAAACACAGCAGGCATCAATTCTGGAGAGCTAAGAACTATAATCGACAGTTTTTGTGTTTTTTGCATTGTGACCCCCATAATGATAGAGGGTAGGGGTACCTCTAGTTAGAATAAATGTTGAAGAACAAAAAAATTGTAGGACCAGTAGGTACGATATAGGAGTTCTGGGCATGTGTTGCGCGGTGCCATCGCCAGCGCATTCTGGCGGCAAGCTTTGCTAATTTGGTTTGTGTATATGCTAAACAGACTAGCGCCATCTAGCGGCAATATTGTGAAAGTATACTATTTTGGTTTGTGTCTTGGGTTTTTGTGTTGTGATTTCTCTTAAAAGCGCCCCCTGGTGGCAATATTTGGCTATTTAGGTTATGTCTTTGTTAAAAGGACTTTGCTAAACGGAGCGCGTGCCCTGTATTTTGATTTGTAACCTGTGTTACCTGTTTAATTTGTTTTCTAGAAAAGGGAAGAACAACAAAAATAGCTGATGTATTTATGAATCGTTCTTTATTATTTTAATTATTAATATGTAAGCAATTTTTACAAATGTTAAAAAAGTGATCTTATATATAAATCATTCTTCTGATTTCACTAGTAAGAGGTGAGTATTCAATTAAACGATCATACTGTTTGATGTTTTGAGAACACTGTTTTGACTGTTGAGATGTTTTAACTGGAATCGGTTTGTTAACTTTACGAAACAGTTTCGTAGCTTACTTGTTCTACGAAACTAGCACAACAAAATCTTTGAGTATTTAGAAAAGCTTTGATCTATCTTCAAATAAAAGAACTTACTTTCCCTTAAAGTAGGCTTCACAAATTAGAAGAACTTTAAGCTGCTTTCATATGATTTGTATTCTCGTACATGCAATTCAGGGTAATTTACTAATTGCATTCGTGAAACAAGTAGAAAATTAAGAGCTTAGTGGATCACAGCAAGAATCATGAAAAAAGGCTACTGATGATGCCTTTTGATGATGATTGGTGTAGCGGCCAACGAAACAGCTGTCTAGTCTGCTATGTGATTGATACTCTATATAGGGTATTGTTGTTGTTGGTTGTTTTTCCTTCAGTTGTTTTCTTCGGAAAGCAACATTGACCTTTGAGCTCGATAAAAAATAACCTTTAATAATTAAAAAATTATTGGAGTTATATAAACATATAACTTTAAAAGTTTATATGTACTTTTAAATTAGTTATATTTCAATGATCAAATATATTTCTAATTTCAATGAAATATTCAATATTCAAATTCAAAGTTATATTTCAAAGATTAAATATCTTTCCTCTTCACTTTTTTCTCTTTGTAGACCGATTATAAGAAATCTTGGTCTTCCATTTGTTATCATAAGTCATATACCAAATCGATGCTTTATGCTATATACTGCCGGTACTGCTTATAAGGTTTTTAAACTTCGTTGTGCCGGTTTTTCGAAAGAATTAAAACAAATAAATAAATAAATAAAATTTTGCTGTGAAAGCTTAACATTCCATAAAACTTTTTTTTTGTATAGGTTTGATAGTATAGGATTTATATGATAATCCCAACTTCTAAACGCCATTGGTAGTAACAAATTTGCGTTGTTAATTATTTGTTTCTTTCCCAGTTCTGCAAAGTCTGATAATTGTATAGGAGGCATTCTCCAAACTATATCTAGTATTGGTAGTTGTAACTGATCAGCCCATTAGTAGGATGAAATGATTTGTCATTTGATGAATAACGTTGAAGTATAAGCTCGTGCTTGGATTTTAATATTATTTTATTATAATCTTTAGTAAAACACAGTAAAATTTTCAGAAGTATGCAACAACTAAAATGAGATTTTTGCAAGGTAAACTTTTCATCAGGAGACCAACCAGAGTTTCTTAATGCATCACTTTCAGCTTTATTCAATGAAACAAAATTTTTCATGGTAGAAGAAATTCTACTAAGATTGCAAGTACGATCAACTTCAAAACCATTAATTTCATAACAAATTTTATCCAACAGGTTTGAGACAAAGTTGTTTTTAAATTTCACACCTGTTGATACATTTTTCCTCCTTCACGTTTCACTATAAAGCCATGAATGTAAATCATACTTTCATTTGGTAAGACAAAAAGATCATGATTTTGAATTGTATACGAATCTCATCATGATTGTTGATATGGATAGTCACTATGATAGTCTCTTTTTATAATACTCTCATCGTACATAGGATCAAATACCCTTAGTATTTGATTCATGATTGATTGTGCGATTATTGATTAATTGATTACAACGAATGGCGATAACATTTTCTATAGTGAAATTTTCCATTAAATCCGAATATAGTAAATTTTTTTTTTATGGGCCCCAACTTTTCATGTTTTGAAAAAATTGAAGCACTTAAAGCGCCCATTTCTAGCATTTCGATCACAAAAAAAAAAAAAATCATTTAAAATCATAAAATATATACTTATCACTTGGAGCACCTTCAATAATTCTAAGAAAATAATTATAATTTTTAGTCGAAAAAATTTTCGAAATCCAGGGTTGCCAACATACCGTTTTTGCCATTCCTTTTATTTAGGTTGGATTTAGGCATCGTAACGAAAAAAACCCCAAAAGTCGAAACATGCTCTTATTATGTTAACACTTGGATGCTTGGATATTATTATAGAAATAAAAATGTTGGTTTAGTTTTGACCAAGGATATTATTAACTTTATGAATTTAATGCAGTATGTAAAAACATACATACTTCTTAAGTTTCTATTTCATCAAATTATACATAAGTGTCTTTAATATTATGGATTTAAAAAGCGACACCGCATTAATTTTGGTTGCTTTACTTTTGACCATCAGTGTACATATAATTCATCTGACTTACTATGATGGACAGACGTACATGTTTAAATTGACTGAAGAGATGATGCTGATTAAGAAAATATATTCATTTCTATACTGGTCACACCTCCTTCTGGGCATTACAAACGGAGCGACAAAGTTAATATACCCTTAAGGGGTTACATGACATTGGCAGTTTTTTGAAATCGACTTTTTTTAATAATTTTTGTATTTTAGTAAATATTCCTAAGATTCTAAGAAAAAAGTTTCATGGAAAAATTTCTACGGGTTCAAAAGTTACAGCCGGATTAGTGAGAGCGAATTTTTAATTTTTGTGCTACGTACGTACGGCAGCTGGTATATACTTGTTTTACTTGCTACCTGACTTTTGGTGGTTGTTATTTCGTACCTACTTGAAGGGTGAAGCCCGAATTGCTAAACGATTGCAAAAAAACTATAAGAAACAGCACAACACAAGATAACGAAGGCATACAGTACGAAGCAGGCATGGCAGAAACTTTGATCGCGTTTATCTCGAAACCATGTTTTTCGTACTGGTTGCGGCACTAGCGGGTTCATTTTTTGACGAATTTTTTTTGTAATTTTTTAAATTTAAATCGCTATCGTATGACACGAGCTTTTTTTTTAAATTTTTTTTTTCGATTTTTTATGAATTTGTAAAGTCAATATTTTTTTCGAACTTTCAAATTTGGAACATCACCAAAAATTGAAAAAAAATTAAAAAAAGCTCGTGTCATACGGTAACCAATTTTGTTAAGATTTAAAAAAGTAATTTTTTTCCAGATCGGATAATTTTTGCAACTCACAGCGCTGCAACCACGAGGCCCCGTTTAATTCTCTGCCGCCAGTTTGGAGCTCTATAAAAATATATTGGAGTGAAAAATATATTTTTTTGAATTTTTTTTCTTGCAATTTGTTCAATTCTCTACAATAATAAAATAAAAAAAATTTTGGAAAAATGTTTGTTTTTGACTGAGTTATGAATTTTTTAAAAAGGTATGTTTTCTCTGCCGCGAATGTCATGTCCCGCCTTAACGCAGTACGCAAAGCATAAATCAAAGCATATTTTGCAAAATTTTGAGTAAATAGATTAATTTTTGTAGAATTTAAAAAAAGTTTTACCATTCCATATAGCCACTATGTATGGGAGATAGCCATAATATTCATTCAAATTTGCCAAATTTCAGAGCCAGAGTTTATATAAGAAATCATTCTATTAAAAATCGATTCTATTAATTTATGAATTCAATTTTAATGAAATCAACCGAGCCTGTGGACTCAAGCGCTACATTGAAAGAGTGAGCATGAAAGCAAACATGAACAACTAACAACAATAACACCAAGCAGACTACAGCTGTGGCCAATTAATATCAACACTCTTTACTATCATTGTAATCAAAGTTTTGTTGACAAGTATGGAGCAACTTATGAACTTTGTTCAATAATCTTTATAAAGGCTGGTTAAATTTTAAAGGCCGATGTTGAATGTGAACCATACCTAAACGTCAAGTTTTTTTTCTGCATTTCATTTGACATTTCTCAATTTCAGTCTAACTCATTATGAACCATGGAAATATACACAATCGAACGACGCGTTAAAGTTATTCAAGCTTATTATGAAAATGGGCGTTCAAATCAAAATGCATATCGTGCACTTCGTGATTTTTTCGGTCAATTTAATTATCTAAATGTGCGTACAATCGGAAAAATCGTGCAAAAATTTGAGCAAGCCGGGGTTGTAGGAGATGTGAATACACCAGTGTATGTTCGTACAGCACGTACTGCAGAAAATATTGCTGCTGTACGCGATAGTGTGGCTGAAGAGCCGTCCACCTCAACTCGTCGTCGTGCCCAACAATTGCACCCCTCACGCTCATCGTTGATGGCCCGAATTTGAATATATGAATGTGGACAATATGTGACTTCAACAGGACGGTGCCACTTGCCACACAGCTAACGAAACAATGGCTCTTTTGCGCGACAAATTCAATGGCCATGTTATCTCACGTGGTGGCGATGTCAATCGGCTGCCAAGATCATGTGATTTGACACCGTTGGACTTCTTTCTTTGGGGTTATTTGAAAGAAAAGGTGTACGTTGATAAGCCAGCAACAATTCAAGAGCTAAAAGATGATATCATTCGGAACATTAACGGAATAGAACCTCACTTATGCCTCAGCGTCATCGAAAATTTGGACCATCGGATGGAGGTGTGCCGCCGAGGTTGCCGCGGCCATTTGGCCGATATTTTGTTCCATACATAATTGAATTTTTTAATTGAATTGAAATTATCATAATAAAAAGAAATGACAATAATTTCCTATAAATTTGTGTGTTATTCAAAATCAACATCGGCCCTTAAAATTGAATCACCCTTAATAAATTTGCGTAGGCGAAACAGTTAGGAACCATTTTCTCTCGTGTCTCTCAGCCAAATTTGATTAGGGTTTTTTTTTAATGGACTGTAGTAGTGAGAAGAAGAGCACTTAATATTTTCTTCAGAAATCATGCCATCATGGGTTCATATGCACGTAGAAGATCCGCACAAAAAGAAGAGAGAGAAAAAAAAAAGTTCGGCATTGCTTCATTGGATAGATTTCGGTTTACGTTGAGCTCTCTTCTGAGTGAGAGAATTGGTGGCGAATTCATTAGGAAAGTAAAAATGATGACAAATTTTTATGGAAAAACATATGTTTTTAATATTATTCTTGTTTCGAATTTTTTTCAATGCAATTAAAGTTTCAAATTTGATTTGAACAAAATGCGCTGTAAAGTCAAATTGTTCTAGAAAATTTATTGTTACAAATCCACAAGACTATTAAGCCTAAACATAAGCAACAGTTTACCAATTAATTTTTTTAAATTAATCTTAATTCGCTTCAATAAAAAACGAAATTGCCATTTTTGTACTGAAGCACTTTGACCAAGCTCCTTGTGATCAATTGTGTTTTGTATGTGGGGAAATGTTTGAACACAAATGATCGAGAACTGGACCTACAAGTTTTATGACGACTCCGAACGGCTTATGTTCTCGAAAAGCTTTTCATGACAGTTTTTACTCTCTGAGGTTTGCCATTGTCTGCATAGTGGTGACGGCCGAACAGAAAAATTAATTCAATTGAAAAACTTTCTTTCTGTCTCAGGTGGGAATTGAAAAAGGGTTTTCTGGCGTATTTGCCACGCATTCTACCCACTGTGCCATAGCCGCCACATTTACCACATTTATTTCAATTTCATTCAATGTATTACCAAAAAGTATTTCTAAATTTAATGTTTTTAAACTTTTCCAAACGTTTTTCAATAAAAATAGCAAAAGAAACACTACAAAAAGATTGGTTTTTTATGGTCGAATGTTCATAGGAAAGTGCCAGTAGCGAGAGTCAGTACACGAAATGAAAATTACTAATTCTGTGTTATTTAATTTCAAACTGAACTCTGAGCATTAAAATTTCACAAAAAAACCATATTATGACAAATGTTCATATATTTTTTGAAATTTTTTTGTAAGATGTTTGTGTGTTTTGATGATATTTTAATTTTGTTTTCTGATGAAACCTGATGAATTAAATTTGATAAAATTAGTTTGCTAGCATATAATCAAAACATTTCAATCTATTTTTACTGTTCTAACAAGCATACATTTTCAGCATCAACTACTTTTCTGTTGACTTTCTTTATCTCTCTATTTATAAACATGCTTTGATTGATGAGTGTCCTTGGCATTGACCTTCATCATGGGCTGACTCCTGACCTTTGTCGAAAAATTTGTTTTCATTTTCTTGTCAAATCTAGTTTCTACGCATCATATAATCGATCCATCAGCATCTTAAGTTATGCCTCTTCCGCCTTTGCGCTTCGCTTCTAATTTACGTTTTATGTCTCAACTTGAAACTTAATGAAATTTTATCACTCAATAGAATAAAAATAGCAGTCTAAGCTATTTCAGCTTCACTTAAATTCCTCAAAATTTGTTTGGGGGTGGAGCAAATAAATAACAGAAAATAAAACGAAAAAACGAAACAAAGGCTAAGAATAGAAAGGAAATCAATATAAAATGCATGAAGAAAAAATTCCACATCAGCAGATAATGCAGTCATTAAAAAACGGATGTCCTTGCTGATGTAAATATCCTGTTTCCGGTTCTCATTGTTGTATTTGCTGTTGCCATAAACAGAGACATTGCATGCGCTGATTTCTGACATTTAATGCTGACAGACAGACAGACAGACAGACAGACAGACATACCGACTGAGGCATTGGACAGACACACAGCCAGACCGGAACACGACAACAAAAAACAACAAAGAAATATAAAAACAACAGCGACAGGTGCAGAATTCAATGAAGGCTTTGTTGCTATTTTATGTGTTGAACATTTTTATGTAGCTCAAAGATAAAGAACAAAAATTAAGTTGATGAAAACTGCTGACTGGCTGTAGGACTTCAAAAGTTTAACTTTTCTTTTATATTTTTTTATATACTTACACTTTAAGAAGCTTTAAATAATATCAGGCTCGTTTAAATTGGATACTTTACTTTTATTGTTGTGACAAATTTTGTCAAGTCATTTATAACAACAATCAAGATTTGGAAATACTGATAACAATGTTTGTCGGTCAATAAGAATTTGTTTACACATACAACAAACATTAGCAGCAAGGAAACCATTAAGACCGCTCATAGACTAAAGACGAGTGGTTGCTGGCACTCAGTTCGTGTTACTGTGTGTGTGTGTGTTATGCAGCCAGACAAAGCATTTTATTTGTAAATAAAATTTGTGAGCTTAACGCATAATTTGCTTAAATGGGTCTCTCAAGAAATGTAAGAAACATAAATTTTCCCGTAAATCTAAAAATTTTTGCAAAAAATTTCCTTTACAAGTGTATTTTTTGTTTTCATCTTTGTTTTACAGATTTTTTGGGTGTGGTATGAAATGGCGTCTTGAAGGTTTTAAAAACCATTGAAATTGACCAAATAATAAATTTACAAACTTAATTGCTTGTTTAACTTGCAGTTAAACGGTTTTATAGGGTGTGCAAGTGAAAAATTCAGCCATTATGTTTTAATGGTTGACACAAATTAACAAGAATAAAATAAAAAAATTTAACCCAAAACAATTTTTATGTAAATTACATAAGACAAAAGTTTGAACCAAATAAAATTTATAAGTTGTGAAAGAATTTAAAAACTTGAACTCTATTCTCATCACAGAAATGACTAACTTATAAGGGTGTCCTGTGGGGAGGGGGGGGGGGGGGAATGGGAGAGGTTCATGGAAAGGCAGTTTCCCTTTCCAAAAAAAAAAAAAAAATTAAGAAATAAATGTATATTTTTTATTTAACATATAATATGTAGGATAATTATAAAAAGTATGAAATAATTGAACTGTATTTTATTGGGATATATTAATGCATCTCCCAACTAACTTTATTCATGCATAAGTTGAGCAACTGCCTATATTCCTGAGAGCTTATTGAGAATGCACTATTATTTATTTTATTTACAAATAAGATCATTTATATCAATATATATAAATCATTTATATAATACATTCTACATGTATTACATTCTTTACTGCTCTTTAAAGACATTCCACTCAGGTAAAATTATATCAATTAAAATATTGTATCCATGCATTCTAAATTGTTATTGTCAGATCAGAAATATTTTCAAATTGAATTGTAATTTTACACTTTTTTAAGCATTTAAATAAATCAAGAAAATATTTTTGAAACATAATAACTAACTTGTTTTTAAATAAAATTTAAGCTAAAATACAGTTTACTTAAAAAAATGCTTTAATTTTATAGACAAAATTTATTTAAGACCTACAAGTCTTTAAGTTCCCGAAGATATACACGACATTTTTAATATATTATGTGTCATTATATGTCAAATACTCATTTTAATATACAAATCATGAATATTTGACTTTTTAGGGCTGCACTCTCAAGACCCTTTATCTCATATCTTTAGGTTGTTGCTATACCTGAACATTCGAAAATATTCCAATCACATAAAATCATTCCTAAAAAAAAAACGAGCATTCACTGCCAGAAGCGAAAACTGAGTTCATTAAAGTACGTGATCCACGAGATCATTTAAGATGAGCTTTCACAGTTCTAAACTACTGTGTTTACATGTTTGAAATCATAAAACGTATTGATTAAAATCAACAAAACTGTTGCATTTTTCTTTGAATATGTTTATAATTTTGGTGTTTAATAGTAAATAATACAATTTTTCATTTCAAAATTTACTTAACTAAAAACAAAATAATGATATTTTATTTTGAAAAAAAATATTAAAATGCATAACATTGCAATAATAAATATGCAACTTAAAAATATTAATCAACTGATACAAGAAAACTGGAATAATCTTAATTGGGATCGAACTTGCATCCAGATATTTGCATTAAATGAAAGGTTTTATATCTCTTAACCCTGCCGATTCGACTAACAACGAAAATATTTTTTATATTTTCTTTTTTCTCCTTGTTCAGATTTCACTGTGTTTTCGTATCGAGTAAAAGAGTCATCGGAGAGATCTTTGCTTTGGTCGGACGTGCGAACCTCTTAGCAGAATGGAAGTTAGTGTTTTAAGCAAACATGTTAGTCGTATCGACTAACAAAGCATTTAATGTAACTTTTTGTAGCTATCAGTGCCAATAAAAATTTAGTTTTTTTTTAATAATTTTTGGTTTTTTTTTTAATAATTTTTTTTTTTTTTTAATAATTTTTTTTAAATAGTGGTTTTTTACAGTTTGTGTTCTATATTAATGAACAAATAAATATATAAACATGAGGTCTGACCTCAACGACAATAGATAAATAGAAAATGTTCTGAATATTTATGACGAAAGACATAACGATCACGCAACTGAAAATAACTATGCCTCGCTACCTTCTTCGAAACGAATGACGAAACCGATGTTAAGGAAGATGATATTACATTGAACATTTTGCGTGGGAGTATAAATCAAAGGGGATAAGCCCAGGGGTCCATATGGATCATATATTAAACATTAGATTGAGGAGGTCTCTATACAAAAAAAGTTTGCAGAGTTTACTCCCTACTTAATTGCTTACTTTGAGAAGTTTTTGCACCATACAAATTTTTATCACCGAAAAAACAGCCAAAACGGTACTTTTATCAAAAAAATGCTTATGAGGGACTATATTTCCTGTTCAAGCTTCGAAAAGATATGAAGTCTAACGGTATACCAACAAACCCCACCAACTTAACCGTTACTGAGCTGTGCTCGTGTGAAGATTGTAATTTATTCAATTGGCTTTTCTATGACACCAAAAACATAAACATATCTTAAGAAATAAAAAAGTTGGCTGTACTAAAAAATTATACTTATTGGAAAACAATGATATTATCTACTGCATAACTAATTGTAATGTCATTATTTATTAGGTATAATTGTTTTAGTACAGCCAACTTTTGTATTTTTAAAGATATGTTTATGTTTTTGGTGTCATTGAAAAGAAAATTAAATAAGTTATAAAACTGATCTAAAAAAATTTTCATTTATTACGCAAGATTCTAAGAAATTTGCACTCAAAGTTGAAATTTGGTAGTTTCAATCGATTGATTTCATTTTCACACGATCACAGCTCGGTAACGGTTAAGTTGGTGGGGTTTGTTGGTATACCGTTAGAAAGGTGATTTTATTGCCCTTAAAATGAGTTGTCAAAATAAGTTTTGTAAAGGTTAGTTTTTCTGCTAGAAACAATAACGTAAACCAAAGTCGTGAAATATTAATTAACCCTGTAGCTCTTAAGAATGTGAAAATAGACCCACCTTCCCATACTATTTTTTGCTCAGCTCGACATAATCTTTCAGCTCCGTAAATAGTTGCACTGAATTGCGGGATACCCTGCATATTTAATATAAAAAATAATTGTTTGATTTTTCTTTCTCTAATTTGCCAAAATAAATATAATATTTTGAAATCATTACAAAACTTGAGCGTAATATGTGGTAAGTTATGTGGTAAGTTTGATTTAAAGTTGATGTTAGTCGTTTCGGCTAACAAATCCCACAAACAGGGTTTAAATAGCGAAGCGCATCCAGGGTTAATATCTTTAAAATTCTACAATGTTCAACGAATGACCTACAAAATACGTCATGATTTTAATATTCAATTTTGTGTTTTAAAATTGAAAATTTTAAAAAATTATAATTATGTTCTTAAATAAGAGTGTATTTTTCAGTATAGCCAATCTTATGAGCATCCTACATAAACGAGTGTGTTTCCGATACACCCTAACTTCTGAAGAAATTTTTTTTGTAACAATGAAAACAATGAAGATTTCAGAAAAACTAAGAATTTGCTCTCGATAGTTCGGTCAAATCTCACTAAATGAAACGGTGTAAGCTGCGATGATGTTCACAAAACTTTCACCAAACATTTTAGAAAATATAATTCCATACACCATCTTTTTTAATAAGCATTCCAGAATAATTCCCACATACGTGCGCGTTTCTCGTAGAACTTTGACCTCCCTAGGAAAAATATTGCGAACGCCCATGGTTTTCTTCGTCCAAAATGAAAGCCATTAAAATATACTCATCAACAAATATCATTAGGTTTATTAACTTAACAATAAAATAAGGAATACAATATGAACATTATGGATCGTTATGGATCAAAGTTAGTTAGGTTAGTTAGGGAAGGTTCAAAAGTGGTTGTCTCCATTGAGACACACAAATTTTATTAGAGCATATTTTATATTCATTGAATTGTATAATTCAAATTATTATACAATTATATAACAATAAAATATCTTTTAGTTATTTCTGTTCCTAATCATTAAAGAGGTAACACAGTTTCTTTGCGGTATTTTCCAATAGATTTATTCCTGTAAGAATAACTGTTATTATACTGAAAAGATCATCGCCTGAGAGTTATACTGCCATCCTACGAAATTAAGTAACCTCCATTTTGATATTTTTGAGATATATAGCTTTTAAGTTTTGACGTAGAATTACGTTATTCTCGGAGGTTAGTAGGGTGGTTGATTGCGATCAGAAATCGTTTTTGTGTGACACTGTGAGCTTTTGGTGTGCTTAAAGTACTAATCGTACAATGTTGATCTGAGCACTTTTTGGTCTGATTGATCCTCACTGGGAGAAAAATTCATGTTTGAACTCTCTGATTTATATTAATTTTACACAATTACATAAAATATAAAGCCAATATTTGATGTTTGATAAATATCAAAAAAATATAAAAAAATAAAATATAAAAATAAAACTATCAAACATCTTTGCAAAAAATAAACAGAGAAAAAAGAAGAAAGAAAAAGTACAAAAAAAATAATAAAAATATCAATAAAAAGAAAATAAAGATAGACAGTAAATTACGTAGTTGCACCGTGGACTGCATTGTGAAGATCCCCCAAACTACCGATACAAATGCCTTCATCATTCCTTTCCAACCAACTATGTATATAGCCACGAAATGTGAATTGTGCATTGAAAATCCGTTTCTGGCGTTTAAATGATATAGCCGCTTGTAAAATTTTACGATTTTCCTTACAAAGGCTTTCATGGATATACACGTTAATATCCGATTGAAACCCAATAGATCGCAAATTAACTGCTGACTTATTTTGCCTCCGATATTCGCCTAAAGCTTTAAGAGTACGATTACGATCATAGGGCGGAAAAAATTTGATGATAATTGCAGAGTTAGAATCCTGCAGATTCGGCTTAACTCTAAAAATATCTTTTAGCTGCGGTGGCTGATACTCAATGAAATGACAGATTCTATTAAAAATGACTTTAAGATTTTTGTCACTTGAATACGGCACTTCAAATAATACAGCATCTGATAAATTGTTGCTTGAGTTGTTGCTAAAGAGCACGGTGCTTATTTTTTTCTCAAGCTCTTACTGATTTATTTATACTAGTATCGCCTGTGGCCGAACCCATAGTCTGAACAGAAGTATTGAACAAGATAAAATATTGTAAATGTCTTCGCATGTGTTAAATTAACGGTGGCAAATTAATTTTGTAGAGAGAGAAATTAAGAGAAAGCACCAACGGCAATAATGATGCACAGCTCCTCTAAAGTGTCTACTACTCTCTCGCATTCTACTCTTGCTCGTGTGTGCTACAACTTAATAGAGCTATGCTGCCATGTATTTTGTTGTGGCTTTCTCATTGTCCCATGGGGAAAAAAGGCTTCTTACATTTGCTTAGTTTTATCTATCTTAATGACCATAGATCAGAAGAAAACTTGTGCACATCTACTCAAAAATACCTTTCAATCGATATAAGTATTATGTGAATATGTTGAAACTTACACAAGTTAAAAGCGATCACAAATTTTCTTGTTTGCGTTTTAATATAAGGATTGTTTTTTTTTCTAAGTTCTAACTTGCTAACTTGCGAAGAATATCACTTATTCTAACTGCACTCGAGAGTTTTTTAGGTTCCAATTTGTTGCTTTTTAATTGCATAACAATTGTTCTTTGATTGCTTGCTTAAGCTTAGTATTTTTGGGCATATAATTCTACACACGAAATTTTGGTGTAGAGTCAAAATTTTTTGTGTGGAGAAAAAGCAACAAATTCAACACCAACACTCACTTACTGCTTTTTTTTATTGTTGAATGTCAAATTTACGCGGCAATTAAATGTACGAGCATATAAATGCCAGCGAAATTCTGACATTTAAACTCTCCACACATGGTTGTGAAGTTGGCTACACTGAACAAATTCCTTCAACAGCGTACTACCTAGCGAAAAAAAAAATTCCGCTGCCTGTTTGCTGTCAAAAAACTCAATGTACTTCTTATGGTAATTATGTTTTCGTTTCTACAGCATACTGACAATTAGCACATCCGACATTTAAACGATTCACTTACCAGCCAGGATTGCCTGTAGCAAATATGATGCAAATCGCCGAAGATCTACAAAATTTCTTAACAAATATAACAAATATGCAGGTGAAGATTCTAAGACACTAACATCTTATGAAGAGAATTTCTTGAAAAAAACCTTAAAATCAAATTTGGCACATTTAAAAATAGTTATAGGCATACTTAATTTTTTATTTGAATATCAAAGGCGTTCAAGGCCTAGATTTTCATTTTTCCGGTACTATGGTTTGAGTCCAAAAAGCAAAGATTTTCATCACTAGCTCTGAGATGATGAATCAAAAGCAATTGCTGATATATTATTAATTTTTCTTATTGAAATAAAAAAGTTTTGCACAAATTGAACCACACTAAAAGCAAGAGTAAGGAAAATAAGAAAAAAGAAATTAAAAAAAAAACACAGGTGCGTTGTTGGACACACGAGAGAAGCGGAACTTTTTCGCAGTTACATAGATAGCTATGAAAGCTTAATAGGTTTTCTTTTTAATAAATTAGCTTTTAAATTAAAAATTGTACAATAATATAAAATAGATTTAAAAACACACGTTAATATTCACGCTAGTAAATTTTACTAAATTTCCTTATTCCGACACTGTTTTCTTATATTAAAATTTATGTTTCTTTTTTGCTTGCATCCATTACAACAAAAAAAAATTTGACCTCAAATTATTGGAAAATATTTCTCCGCCTGCCGTGGGGATCGAACCCGTACCCACTGATTAAGAGTTCATCACACTATCTACCAATTCAAAAAGCCTTTATTATGCTGAGCTGTTGATTCAATATTAATTAAAACAGAAGCTAACATAACCTACTAATATATGAAGAATTGTGTATTGGCTGTCCTACAAAGCTAACACAAATTTGCTTCTACTTGCTACAAAATGTCACCAGCATCGGTGTTTTCCTTCCTTCATTTGAAAAAAAAAACGAAATGGTCATTTCATCCCTTGAAAGGACTTTGACCGAGCTTCTTATGATAAATTTTGTTGTGTGTGTTGTGAAATGTTTGTTTGCGTATGTTCTCAAGAAGCTTTTCATGGCAGTTATTTACTCTCTGAGGTTTGAAATTGTCTGCAAAAAGGTGCCGGCCTAACAGAAAAATTAATTCAATTGAAAAAACTTTATGTTTCAGATGGGGGATTCGAACCTGGGTTCTCTGGCGTATGAGCCACACAATCTACCCACTACGCCACGGCCGCCAATCATAGACTTCACGCATTCATATCAACAAAAAACAAAATACACCGATGCTGGTGACATCTTGTGGCAAGTAGAAGCAAATTTTTGTTATTAGCTGTAATAAGCCAATGCATAATCCTCTATCTATTGATAGATTGTGACGATCTACTGCAGCAAAGCTTCTGTTATACCGTTAACATTGAATCACCAACTGTTTCTAGCATAACTTGGTGGCCTGGTTGATAGCGTATAGAACTCTTAATCATTGGGTACGAGTTCAAATCCCCACGAGGGCCAACAAATTTTTTTGATTTATAATATTAAAGCATTAAATGAAGAAACCATTTAATTTCTAAGAAAAGAATCTGTCGAAAGTTTTTCAGATCTCACCCTAGCAAATCCCAGAACGAGGCGTAAAATCTTCTTTTCAATGAGGAAAGAAGAAGAAAAATTCTGCGAATAAAGCAAATTGAAAATATAGGTATCAGAAAAAATAAACTTTCATTATGAATTTAAAATGAGTTTGGGTTGTTTGTTTGCTATCCAAAAATAGTAGTACTATTCATAATTGAGAAGTATAGTAGTACTCCAATCCAATAGGAGTAAAAACTACAATTGTACTACTCTCGGCATAGCTGGTTAACAGTACTAGCATTTTATTGAAAGTAACCATGCGAGAAGTTATGAGTAAATCATGAGTTTAGGGAAAAAATAAAATAGTCGCCGGTTCTTTTCCTTTGTGTGTTTGTGCGCTCCTTGCATACTTTAATAAAACCTCGAGGCATCTAATTTAGCTCATTAAAATAATTAATTTTCTCTCTTTGCCAAAATCTATCAACTTACACTTATATCAACTACTCTGTGAGTTACGTAAATGTGTCTCCGAAATATGAGGTAAAAAAATTCTTCCAACTTTTGCAAAATATTTTACCATTTATAAAAAAAAATCGCAATTATTCAAATAAGCTCACACATATACAACACCACACAATCACCTAAATTTGTATCAAACATTCGGCAACTCTTTGAATTTTTGTATAAAATAAAATAATTCCCTCACTGCTTACTTGGTAGTCCATAAAATTGTCAAAATGCATATAGGAGCAGTTGTTGAATGCCTCCGCATGCAGCACTTGATCCTGCAGCTCTTCTGGTGGTGGTGGTGGTGGTGGTGGCAGATTATCACCTTTGAAAGAAACGCGCTTCGGTGTCTGCGTTGTGCCATCAGAACAATTAGTCATTGCACCAGCGGTGCGTCGATTGCGTCCCAAAGTGCCGGATAGACCAGCGCCTACGCCTGCTGCCAATGTGCCTACCAGACGCCCACCCTGCATGGCACCCCCAGCGGCTGCAGCAAATGAGCCCATCATGTGTGTGAATGAGCCGCCACAACCAATTGCTTGAGCATCGTGCTGTTGTTGTTGCTGTGTTGCATCTGCATTATTAAAAGCCAACTGTTGTTGATGTAGTTGATGATGTTGTTGTTGTTGGTGGTGGTGCTGCTGCTGCTGATGATGATGTGCAGAGGCTGGATGTTGTTGTAGAATCATGCCACAGCCACCAAAGCGAAAGTGTGGAATGCATGTAGCTGATGATACGCTGGCGCCACATTCGCTGCCTTCAAAGTCGCTCTCCTCAGCAACTGCGCTGCCGGCACGCTGCAGCATAGAGCTTTCCAGAGCTTTGCGTGTTAGCGTTGCAGACTGATGCGGCAGGTTGCCAGCATAGATAATGTTGACAGCTTGTGGAAGCTGTTGCTGTTGTGGAAGGTGTTGTTGTTGTTGTTGCTGCTGCTGCTCGGTGGGTATTAAAAATTGCGCTGCTGCGCCCGGCGTTGCGTCGCTAGATGTTGTGGCAAAGATGTGCGTAGGTTGTAGCTGATAGAATTGCTCGTAGCCAACGTCGGCAGGACTGCCGATGTGTGACGTTGGCGTAGCTGCTGCTGTGGCGGGTGTAGTTAGCACGCTGCCAGGCGGCATCATTGTAGTTGGTATCACCATAATTGGCAGCATGGTGGTGGTCACGTTGGTGGCAGAGCAGGAGCTGTTCGGCACGCCAGCAGAGCTCGTATTCGATGCTATGCCTGAAGCAGTGCCGGCAGCTGCATGAAGCAGTTCCATTTGACACACTTCATCGTAGCTCAAGGGACGCAAATCCATGGTTTATGTGCGTGACTCAATTGTTGCTGGGTTAAATTAAAATTTTTTTTTTTGTTTAAGAATTAAAACTTTTGCATGTCACAAAAAAGAGGAGCGGTTTCTGAGGTGTCGACAGCTTAGGAATACAGTTTGCGCTGAATACAAACAATTTTTCGTTTTAACACTTGAGCAAAAAATTTTATTTCCCGGCCTTTTTTATAATACAGTTTCTTTTTATTGAAATATTTGAAAAGCTTTGCCACTTTTAGTTTGTGTCTATAGTTTTAATAGCATTTTTTAAATTTTTTCTTTTTTCTTTGAAACACTTGGAAAAAATAGCCGTCGGCTTTTTTACTTTATTTCTCAGCAACCGCAAATAAGTCTCTAAAACTTTTCCTAAAGAACGCGAGACGGCAACTAAATTTGGACTCGCTCATTTTGGCCAGTATTGCTTGACTTTGTGCCTGCGAAATTGCTCTGCAAGTGGATGCTGCAAAGCTTATTTTTTTTTCTTTCTATCGCCTTTCTGGCGCATGCTCCTTACTATTCGCTGGGCCTGTATTTGTTGTCGCTGTTATTATTATTATTGTTTTTATCCATCTAGTATTCAGTTGTTTGTTTTGAATTTTTTTGCTTGGTATATTGCTGTTTTTTTTTGCAGCTTTTTTGCAAACAACTTTAAGCCTTGCACAATTTTTTTGTTGATTTTTTACACTTAAGCCAGCTGGGCTCACTGCCTGATTACTTGACACTTCCGGTTTACGGTTGTCTGCCTGTTTGTTGCTCTGCATGCTTTACTCTTGTCCGTTCGTCTGTTTCCCAGTACGCTACTGTGTGTCTTTGGTGCTGTCTGTTCTTCTTTCTTTCTGAAAAGTTTTGACATTTTGTCTGCCTATCCTTTTGCTTGTATTGATGCCTGTCTCAACATCCTTTTAGCTGTTTTACTGCTTTCATGTAGAATTTCTGCTTCATTTGAAATTTTTTTTCTTATCTGTCTGTTCTGTATCTATCTGGTTTTATCCATCCACCGAGTTATAAAGCATTTAATCTTAAGTGAACTTAAATTCTGTATAAAAAGGAACCATTTAAGTTCTATTGTTATCAAGTCTTGGGCAATATTTTAGGCAGCAGATGTTTTAATTTTGTCAAAATTATTTCTTATTTTTTAAACCGTTGTTCCTTCGTTACTCACTGTTATTATATTTAGTCATAAGAGAATACATTTTAAATTAAGCGTGTGTTTGCTGATTTTTATCAATATTTTGTAGTATTAATAAAAAAAGATGTAAAACATAAAAAGTTTTTGGTATTATAATTAAACCTTCTCTGCAGTTGCGTTATCATTTTATAATTTAAATGCTATAAGTTTTATCTTATAGCATTTAATTACATAGGGGCAATTCCCAAAAATTGTCAACCACAGGTGAAAAATTGAATGTTATTAAAAAATTCTAATTTTATTATATTATATTCGAGAAACATTTAAATTGTATTTAAAAACAAAAACGAAATGGCCATTTCAGCCCTTGAAAGGACTTTGACCGAGCTTCTTATGGTCAATTGTGTTCTGTGTGATGTGAAATGTTTGCACACAAATGATCGAGAACTGGACCTACATGTTTTACGCCGACTCCGAACGGCTTATGTTCTGAGGTTTGCTATTGCCTGCAGAGAGGTGACGGCCGAACAGAAATATTAATTCAATTGAAAAAACTTTCTGTGTCGGATGGAGGATTCGAACCTTGGTTCTCTGGCGTATGAGTCACACACACTACCCAGTGCGCCACGGCCGCCACAATTTTAAATTTATTTATTTAAAACATGCAATAACAATAGAGTTCAGCTACTACAGCTATATCGCACTTCCTCAGCATTAACCCATCTAAAGCCACTACCCAGTAATCATTGAAAATATCAATGTTAGGGATACCCGTGACCACAAACAAGTTAATGTGGGAAAAATTTACCCACCAATAAATGGGTTGGGCTCAGGGACAACACAAGACGTAACAACTAACCATGCGTATATATAGATCTAATTACACAACTAATTTTAATCTACTTTTGAGTTGACCTTTTGACAAATTACCATCAAAAACGCTACAATTGTTAACAAAGGAACTCATGCGACTTAAAGGAGCAGTAGCCATATAATTTGTTCTACTAAATGGCAAATAAATTAAGTTGTTAGCGTTTCTACTGCTTCTACGGTTAGTGTTAAAATTTATGTGAGAAAGAAGTTCTGGAGAATCGAATACACCTGTTATGAGCTGGTGTAAATATACGATATCTGCCGATTTCCTTCGATCACCTAAAGACTGCATTTTTAATAGTTTTAAACGATCCTCATAAGGAGGAAGGTCTAATATGTCAGTTCCACTTAAGCCCCTTAGAGCAAACTGAACAAAACGTTTTTGGATTCTTTCTATTCGATCAATATGCACATTGTAACTTGGGGACCAAACTTGACTTGCATACTCTAAGTGAGGACGCACGATTGCATAATACAACGTTGTAGTTGTAATCATGCTATTAAATTCTTTGGCCCAGCGTTTTACAAAACCAAGCATTGAAGATGCTTTTTTACAAATATTATCAATATGCATTTTAAACGACAGCTTAGAATCCATGCATATATCTAGGTCTTTGACGGTGTCTACACGACTCAAGGCAGTATCTTTAATCTTATAATCAAATATAAAATTATTCATTTTTCGCGAAAAGGTCATAGTTTGGCATTTATCTGAATTTAAAAACATATTATTTTTAGAACACCAAACTTCAAAGGATTTTAGATCAGACTGGAGTAGATCTGAATTATCTCTAGAATTAATCGTTCTGTATATTTTCATATCATCGGCATAAATAAGCAGATGAGAGTGTTCAATGACGTGAGTTACATCATTGATAGCTAAAATAAACAGAAGAGGACCAAGGTGACTACCCTGAGGAACACCTGATCCAGCAATAAATTCAGAAGACAATGCGCCTCGGAAACGTATTTGATAAGATCGCTCTACCAAATACGATTTAATCCAGTTCACAAAATATTGTGGAAATCCCATTAACTCAAGTTTAAATAAGATTAGATTGTGTGGTAGCTTATGAAATGCCTTACTAAAGTCAGTGTAAACACAATCGACCTGGTTACCAGAATCAATAGAATTTAAGCAGAATGTTGTAAAATCGAGAAGATTAGACACAGTGGATCTGCCATTCACAAAACCATGCTGACGAGTTGTTATGACTTCCCCACAGTGAATTTTCACCCGATCATACACCATCCACTCAAAAAGTTTTGGAATCGATGAGAGCTTAGCGATAGGCCTATAGTTACTAACATCGTTCCTGCAACCCTTTTTAAAAATAGGACTTATAAATGATTTTTTCCAAAAAAGTGGAAAATAACTTTCGTTAATAGATTTATTGAATAATAAAGAAAGTGGTTGACTCAAAACGGAACCGCATTGTGTTTACACTGCGGCAGGAACACCGTCAGGTCCAGCACCAAACTCCTCGTTGATCGATCTAATATACATTAAAATATCCTCTGGAGTGAAGGATATATGTTCCAAAGATACTCTGGGTTCGGAATTCATATATTCAAAGTACTCTCCATCAGGAGTAAAAGAATCTGAACAGAATGATTCTTTAAAAAGATTGGCGAATAGGCCACAAATTTTGACGGGATTGTCAGTAAATCACTCAGGAGTTCTAAATGAAGAAGGAAATCCATCAGATTTCTTCTTTGTGTTTACGAATCCCCAAAATTTCTTTGGATCTGTCAATATTCTCAGCTTAACATTATCTAAATATTCGTGATATAATGTAGCTGAGCGATTTTCAAATTCCAGAAACAAACG
Organism: Coremacera marginata; assembly: GCA_914767935.1. Classification (NCBI taxonomy): domain Eukaryota; kingdom Metazoa; phylum Arthropoda; class Insecta; order Diptera; family Sciomyzidae; genus Coremacera; species Coremacera marginata. Next base: position 128,537,790 of record OU612047.1, read on the forward strand.
TTTGTAAGTTTCTAGGTCGTTTGAGCCTAAGCTACAGACGTATTTCTTCCATGCCCTATTCCTGTTGTTGCGAAGAGTCTTTAAATCCTTTGTGTACCACGGGTACGCAGAATTCCTCGCAAATTTAAAACTATAAGGTACTGATTGAGAAAACACAGCAAAGAGTTCCATATAAAAAAAATGTATGGAGTCATCAAGGCAATTTCCTTGTATATATTCCAAAATTGCATTAAGTTTACCATGAAGCAACTGATTCAACTTCAAAAAGTCAGCTTTTTTAAAATTGAATTCATAAAGCTTATCTGCTGAATTAGAATTTACTATATTTGCTCTGTCGGATTTGAACCAAATACTCAATGGTGGATGATATTCATCAACAGTAGTTAGAGCATGAAAGGCCCTCTTAACAACAACATTGTTACTGTCTGTAGTTAAGACCAGGTCAAGAAGTCTTTCAAGACTATTATAAATACAACTCACTTGTTGTAAGTCTGAACATATATTATCAACAAATATATGTTCTTGGCGGGTCTTCGAATTAGATGCACAATAGTACGTATCATCGTCAGAAGAATGCCATTTTAAATCAGGTAGATTAAAATCGCCCAATAATAAAATGTCGTCATTAACGTCAAGTAAATCAATTATGTAATCTATGCACTCCGCAAGGCTTGCATAGACCTCTACACTACTCTTAGGAGGAACATATGCATTAATAACATATACATTAGAGTTACAATGTATAACTTTAACGCAAATTAGTTCAATATTAGAAGAGCAGGGAATGTCAACAATAAAACTGACAAAGCAGTTCCTCACAGCCAAAAGGACACCACCACCGACAGAAGAAATATTGTCAGTGTATCTGTCTTTTCTAATAACTTGAAAACTATTGTCAAACAATTCCAAATCAGTAACGTTTCTGTTAACGCGATAATATCCTCAGAGCAATTTTGAGTTGATAGAAATAAGCTCTGCGTCTTAGAACGTAGTCCCCTTACATTTTGATAGTAAAGGGACAGCTTTATTTAGTTTTTTTGAGTCTGGCGGGCGGCTTGAGTCACCCTTTTAGACTTATTTTTTGGCTTGAACTCAGTAACAAGAATATTATCGGCCCACAAATTAGATTTAAGAACAGTTGTAAAATCTTCGGCTGCAACTGTTAGAATAAAAGAAGCATGGGAAGGCTTATTACCAATTTTTTTGAATGAACAGAATGCATTTGAGTTCACTAACTTGGATTGCCTGACAAACGTCAATATATTTTCTATTGATGTGTCGGTCTGAAGACGTGAAATAAATTAAACGTGAAATTAAGCAATTTATACAGTATTTCATTTACCATGATGATCAAATGATGATCAGTGTTTCATTAATATAGCTTTTCTTTTTAGTAAATATTTAGTAAGTGTCTCGTAAATGTTTTTGTTTTATTAAAAATAGAAGGTATTGGATGAAGATAATAATGAAATGTTTGAGGCAAGGAAAGAACAACATATTAATTTTGTTTCTTAATTACTAAATTACTTATTTACTTACAAAAAACGGCTCTAAAAAAATATAATATATGAAGCTGTGACAACCTCACACGAATTTGTTACAACATTCAGTGGTGAGAGTAATTCGGTTCTGATAACTGTGATTGATGGCACATAAATTTTAAACAAGCATCAAACCATTTTTCAGTTCGTGCTTCTCCGTTAATGATAGCATGAAATAATAACACAGAACAAGGAAATCGGATTTTTAAGAAAAAGCTCTAAAGTTTTAATAGTAGATTTTTTGCTTAAATCAACGATTAGCAACAAGGCAGCTCAAATTGGTTTCATCTCATACAACGTTTGGAATTAAATAGACTAATGACTAATGACTAATGACTAGACTAATGCAATTTGGTGTGTAATTTGGAATTAGCTGTATTAGAACAAATGCAAAAAAAATTTGTAATCCGCTAAAAGCCAAGCTATATAAAATAACAATTTTAAACGATATATTTCTTTTTTATTGAAGCTATACCAAAACAACTCAATCAAGAATCTATATAATATTTTTGTTTGTTTGTTTGTATGTATGTATGTATGTTCCCAATAGACTCCTAAACTACTCGACGAATAAAACCTATATCAAACGATTCCTTAAATTACTGTGCTGAATGATCATAGGCTATATAAATTTTGCCACGACCCCTTTTACAGCCCAAAAATCAATAAAAATGCTATATTTCAGACGGTTTTGGCCGTATTAGACTAGAATTTGGAAGTTAAGTTTGTATGCTGACTGCCGGCAAATGTACGAAAAATGTATTACCACACCCCCTTTACCGCCCACAAAAAATAAAAATGATGGTTTTTTTCAGATGGTTATTTTTTTTTTATTATTTATTATTATTATTATTAAAATATAACAATTTTTTAAAATACACTTAGAAAAATTATACCTTCAATAATAAATAATACTACAATCTGTTGTTTAAAAAACAAGTGGCGAAAGTAGTTACACATTAAATATAGCAAGTTATATAGTATTGAGTACGATAGTGGGGTCAATAAAATTCAAAAAACAAAAATTGTTTAAAAAATTACAAATAATAACAAAAGTTAAAGCTAATCAGATAAAAGCGAATCAACATCATTAAAATTAAAGTTGAAGAGCCATGATTTCACTACTTTAAGAAAAACATTTTTGTTACGAATACAACGAGCATCGGAAGGCAAACAATTATACAGCCTAGGAGCAACGCAAGAAAAAAAGTTATAAAAGTGATTTAAGTTGTGCGAAGGAACAATAACAAGGTTTAGGTTATTTATCCTTAGATTATAAAGAGAATAACTTCTAATGTGTAAATAGCCGGACCTAATGAAAAATACTTTTAAAGCTCTATAATAAAAGAAATGTTTTATGGGTAAAACGTTTAAGTTCTTAAACAAAGGAAAACTGCTATCTAAACGTTTTTTATTACAGACAATCCTAATAGCATGTTTTTCGGAAATCAGAAGTGGATTAATTTTATTGTTGTGCGAACCACCTCAGAAAATTATACCATATTGCAGTTTTGAATGAAAAATGCTATGATAAATACATGACAACAGTTTCATGGAGCAAAAGGATTTCAAAAGGTACAGATGTCTAATCGCATCCATGGGATACCCTTTAAGTGCAACCGTATGATCCAACCAGTTCATTTTCCAATCAACTACTAGTCCAAGATATTTGAAAGATTTGACACAATCAATAGAAAAGCATCTGGGAGAACAATTATACGCATTATTATAGGTTTTAGAATGGCAGGAAGAACTACAAATATCATTACTAAATAAGAATTTTTTACATCCCGCGCAATGGAAAGCAAAATTACCTATATTAAGGTCAATGCCAGCTACATTGAAGTACATGATTTTTAGTCTTGTCACTTAAAGCAAGCTTATGTGATGAGAACGAATGTCTTAAAAGTTCTAAGTCATGATTAATATCACAATGTAGACCAAAAGCAGAATCAGTGTTGAAAGTACAGGCCATATCATCCGCAAAGGCTATAACTCTGCTCAAAAACGGCTGCTGAAAAATAGAGTTAAGAAATATAAGAAATAAAATGGGACCAAGAACAGAGCCTTGTGGAACTCCTATGTTTACAAGGCTAAAGCTACTAAAGCTATTATCAATTTTAACTCTTTGCGATCTATCCGACAAATAAGATCTAAACCAGCTGTGCAAATTACCTCTGAACCCACATCTATATAATTTATCCAGCAGTATGTTATGATCAACTGTGTCAAAGGCTTTTGTAATATCCACAAAAAGAGCTACACACACACTTTCTTATTATTTAAACCGTTGTAAATATCTGTGCAAAAATTTAAAAGTGCATCTTCAGTGGATAAACCCTGTCTGAATCCGTATTGACAGTTACTGAAGAATTTTGTTTTCGTTAGGAATTTGAGCATTCTCGATTTCACAGCTTTTTCAAATACTTTAGAGAAAACGGGCAGTAAAGAAATAGGTCTGTAATTGTTTAGCGAAGATTTATCACCCTTTTTAAATAATGGTATTACCACCGCTTTCTTTAGCTCATCGGGAAAAATACCAAGCTTTATACTCTTGTTGAAGATATAGCAAAGGATGTCAGAAATATTGAAAACGATCTTTTTATTAAACACATTCGAAAAAATACCATCAGAACAAGCGTTAGAGTTTTTAAGAGACATAATAATTTTATACAGCTCAAATGATGCAATAGGAACAAAAAATACACTGTTTTGGTAGAACGGCTCATTATCAATGCAGTTGCACGAAAAGTCATTAAGACCATCAGCATTTATTACATCCCTACTTATACTGCCAAAAAAGTTATTAAAAGCATTTGCTTTAGCACTGTCCTCTTGGATCGATGTACTACCAATACTTATATGGACAATTTTATCATTGCTTATGGACTTATATAATATACTATTTATCAGGTGCCATTTTTTTTTAACATTACCCTTGATACTATTAAATTCATGAACGAAGTAGTTAGTTTTACATGTTGTAACATCAGCAGAAATTTCTTTGCAGAGATTTCTGTAAAGAGCTTTAAGATTCAAGTTGTTCGGATACTTGGAGCATTTTTTGTACAATTTATTTTTGACTTTGACTTTTCTCAGAAGGTCCGCGGTCATCCAAGGTTTAAGTTTTTTGAACTTTGAATCACGGTTTTTTACTTTTTTAGAACACAAATTAACATGCTCAGATAAAATTTCAGAAAACACCTTAAACGCTATGGACGGGTCAGGTTCACAGTATACACCATTCCAGGATTCAAAAGTTAATCTGTTGTTTAAAGCGGTAAAATCAGTTTTATATATAGATATCATCAATATGAGTAAATGGTATATTAGATATTACAACATTTTCAAAAAGCAAACACGTCATACAATGATCAGAAAAATGAAAGTTAGAACCGGAACTGCTTATAGATACATTGCTTGACCGACTTAACCTAACAAAAATGTGATCAATACAGGAAGACGAATTATTAGATATATGAGTTGGCTCATTGATGCAGGATTCTAGACCATTCGCAGAGAGAAAAAGTAAATATTTATCAATCATAGATGATTTCAGTAATATGTTTAGGTTGAAGTCACCTAGTAGCATAGTATAGTATAGTAGGTTTTGGTTGTATTGGACTAAAACGTAGTAATTTTGCTGACTGCCAGCCAATATCATTAAAATGGGCGTAGTTGCAGTAAGCCTATTCATAAATAATTATAAATCACTAGCAGAGTACCCGACCTTGTTCGCATAGAGCTAATTTGAGTTGAATTAATTTATAGCAAAGAAGGATTAATTTATATTCTTTTTCTCGAAAAAATTGTTTATTAAAACCTAATTACACGGTCTTTGAGAGTCTGCTTAACATATTAATTTTATCATAACTTTTCATGAACTCTATCCTGCATTGATATACTTGGCAGTACATTTGGAAAACGGATATAGAGTATATTTTAATGCAGAAAACAGATTGATTCAAGAAATACCTGAAATCATATTGATTGCGTTTTTTAAACTATGTTCGAGTGATGATTTTGCAAAGACCTGGCTCTGCAGCCAAGTTTCTTCTTATTATACATGAACACTAAAGAAATAGAATTTACGGAAACTAGCACAAAATGTTGAAGGATGGGTTTAAGTGGCTCTAGGTAGAGTTTACACGAATCATTGTAATTATTCGAAATACTTTTACCTTCGACCTCTGTTGGAACATATTAAGGGTTCCACTTATTTAAGAACTGTATATGGTGTGTTGCATCCCACATACCGCGTGGCATGCGAAGCTTTAACTTTTCTTGAAAGTTCTTCTACGACCATTGTAGAAATGCACTGTCTGATGCCACCATCTCTGAAAAAGCTTTCTGACTCAGAGAGGTGTTTGCAATAATGCTGATTCTTTGCCAAATGTTCAACGCATTTCTTTTTTCAACGAGGGCTTGGCATCGATTGAGAGTACGATTTACATGCTTGGAAAACTTTTAAAAGTTTTCGGTTTGCCAGAACCCCAAACAGATACTACTGAAGTAGATATAACTAAGGAGGAACTAAAATTTTCTCCAAAGCAAATAAATGTCTTTAACAAAATATTACAAAGTGTAGCGAATAATGAAGTGTAACAACAACAATTTTTTTTATTGATAGTACTGGTAAGACCTTTCTAACTAATAAAATTTTTCCTAAAGTTCGTCATGTACGAAAAATTGCAATTGCAGTAGCTGCGTCTGGAATCGCAACAACTCTTCTAAGTGGCAGTCGAACTACTCAGTCAACATTTAAGTTGTGGCTTTCAATTTTACCATGCAAAAAAAAAACACCTTCATGCTCAAATCGTAAAAACGGTGATATTGCAAAAGTACTCAAAGAATCATCATTAGTTTTTGGGGATGAATGCACTATGACACATAAGGCCCATATCGATGCTGTTAATGCCATGTTAGAAGATGTTAGGTCATCAGGTCGTGTGATGGGTGGTATAACTTTTTTATTCTCTGACGACTTCCGTCAAACACTACCGGTTGTACTTAAAGCCACCCAAGCAGATACAGTAAGAGTTATCATGAAGAAATCAAATGTGTGTCAATATGTCAAGAAACTTCAATTGACAACAAATATGCGTGTCCATTTAAGAGGAGATCACGATGACGCTATGTTTGCAGCTCTTTTACTAAAAATAGGAAAAGGAACATTGCTCTTGACAATGGATTGCTTCATGTTTCAGATACATTGGGTACATGCGCTTCGATTATAGACAATTTGGTTTCAAATGTTTCCCAGATATCGAAAATTTGCGTCAAAAATCTGCCGCATGGTTATGTGGAGAGCTATTCTTTCCACTAAAAATTCAGATGTGGATGTACAAGTCAATCGATACGATTGATAATAAAGATGATGTGATTCACTATCCAAGTGAATATTTTAATTCATTACATTCTTGCGCCTCTCTCACATAAATTAGCATTTAAAATTAATCAGCCTATAATGTTATTACGCAATTTAAAACCTCCACAACTTTGTAATGGAACCCAGCAAGTAAAGCAACTTTTACCAAATATTATAGATAATCTATATATTAATAAAAATCATTATCTGTTTGTTTGTTTGTTTGTTTGTTTGTTTGTGTGTTTGTGTGTTTGTTTGACTTTAATACAAATCTTAACAGCTGAACGTACAGTGCTCAAGCTTAAAATGTGTATTACTTGCACCCTATAATAGGTAATTGCATATTTAGTTTAAGCCACGCTCCCTTTTACCGCCCACAAATCAATAAAAATGCAATATTTCCGAATGTTTCGTTTGTATGAGACTTAAATTTGGTAATTTAGTTTGTATGGTAACTTTCGGCAATTGCACCAAGAATGGGCTTCCATGCCCTCTTTTACCGCCTACAAATCAATGAATATGGTATTTTCATATACCGTTGCGACGGCAACTGTACTAAAAATAGACGTGCTGACACTATAATTACGCTCACCTTTAAGAAATTATTAAGATTCCAAAACTTCTGGACCGATAGCAGTAGATTGTTTTCCAGCACGAGATAGTTTATGTAAAAAAATGTTTGCCACACTTCTTTTATCTCCCACAAATTAAAAATATATGGTTGCTGGAATGTCCGTGGCGAAGCTGCGGACAACCGGGTCCAGCTAGTAATTCTAAAAGCCCTTTTTATTGTATTATTTATATGCTCTTAATATTGTTTTTTGTTGTTAAATGGTTAGGGGAAATTTTTTTTGCAAGGAAGTTGTTGAGAAGATTATTTAAAATCAATTAAAATATTCTTCTAACAGTTAAAAGTGAGACTTAAAGAAAAAAACACAGGTGCGATAGCTTAATATTTTTGTCTTTATAATAAATTACCTTTTTAATTCAAAAATTTCATAGAAAATAAAGTTAAAAAATTAACGTTAATATTTAAGTATTCAATTTTAGTTAATTTAAGATTAGTAAATTTTAATATTCCGGTAAATTTTATTACATTTCTTTATTTAAACACTGTTTTGTTATATTTTGTGCACAAGAAATGAAAATTTTCGTTTTACGCCCGCCATTTTACCAAAAATTAATATATTTCAAAAATCAACGACTAAACGAAAAAAACGAATGAATGAAGAAATTTTTTTTTTTTTCAGATGAGCCAGTCTAGAGATATCTTGCCAGGTCAACCAGTCTCTAGATATCTTGCTCACCGCAAATTTAAGGTCTTTTGTGGCATTGCACTTTTCTACCTTATCGAATATTTTTGGACCAAAATATCAGGAATAAATCCTCAATATTTGTACTTTAATAATGTTTAAAAAATTTTGGTCTAAAATAAAACAGAGCTTAAAAAAAACCAGTTTTACAATGGTGTCTTTTTTTCTTCCAAACACTCCCGGAGGCCTTTAAGTACGAGTAAAACAGAAGCTATGTTGCTGCATAGAAGCAAAAGCACAAACTAAAACAAATTTGCTTCTACTTGCTGCAAGATGTCACCAGCATCGGTGTTTTCATTCGCCCATTCTCATCAACAAAAACAAAACACACCGATGCCGGTGATGTCTCGTGGCAAGTAGAAGCAAACTTTTGTTATTTGTTGTAGTAAAGCTAATACACAATCCTCTATCTATTGATAGATTGAAACGATCTATTGCAGTATAGCTTCTGTTATACTTAACATGAAATCAACAACTCTTTCTAACAAAGCTTTGTGATCTGGTGGATAGTGTATAGAACTCTTAATCAGAGGGTACGAGTTCAATCCCCGCGGCCGGCAAAAAAATCATTTTTAATATATTTAATATTAGAGTATTAAATTTTCTTGTTGTGATAAGAGCAAGCAAAAAAGTAACCATCTATTTCTAAGAAAATATCTGTCAACATTTTTTTAGATTTCACTCAAGCAAATCACAGAATGGCTTCACTTAAAAAAAAAAAAATTACACAAACTGGTTTTTGTTTTGAGATTTCTCAGTTTTTGAGATATTTATTTAAAATATTGTGATTTTTAATTCTTTTGCCATCGCCTTTCATAATTTCTACTGCGTGCATTAATCGGAAACACTTTTGGACTTTAATACAAAATTTAACTTATTTACTATACATAACACTATCTATATCTTTAGATATTGTTGGCCAATTCAGAAAAATTAAATCTGAACTAAATCAAATTTTAAGAACTTTTTATAATATCACACATATACATTTGGATTAGTGCTTAACTTAAAGCTTAAAGAATCGATTTCCAGTAACTTGAGATATTTGGTCATATTTTCATGGCTTTGGAGGGGGGGAGGGGGTACGGACTCGTGTGAGTTTTTTATTTTGGAAAAAAGCCTTCTTTCTTTTGACATAATTTTATTACTTTTTGTTATCTCTCCCACTGCTTTGCTCGCTTTACTTTATTTAACGATGTCTAGTTCCAATTGTTAGTTTCTTTGAGTTAAATTTTATGCTGGTTTCTTTTCATCACTGATATCCCGACACTTTGCTTAACCTTGTTCTCTGTTTTAATTAATTTTCTGCTCTTAACAGTTCCTGACTTTTTTCAAGTTTTTTTTTTTTCTTTTTGCTTACACTACTTTCGTTTCCTGTTGCTTCATTAATACTTAACTTTTAATGTTTACTCAGTTGTGTTATTTTCTTTTTTCAATGCTGTGTATAAACATAACAACCAACTGTTGCTATGTTGCTATCTCTTTCTAAGCTCTTTTTCATTGTAACTATTGTAAGCTTTTGCTTCTTCACTTAAGAAAATTTCTGTACATTTTGGTATTTCTTTTTGTTGTTTTATAAACTGTCAATATCTTGTTGCTTACTTATTTTGCTTACAGTCATTTCTGCTTGACCTTGATTCCTGGAAAAACATATTGTGAATATTGATTCCCATAAGCATCCGAGTACTTTATTCAAATTATAAAATTGCTGATTTTTTTTTTTAGCGATTGGTAAGCTTTAGCCGTATAATTAATTTGAGTGGTTCATGCTTTTATTGGGCATCAATCAGACAAAACAAAAAATGTTTTTTGAGAATTTCTGAAAAATAAATAAAGACAACTTTAAGGCCTACTCTAACAGACGAAGGTAAAAAATGTTCAAAAATATTGCAAACTTCAAACGTTTCATTGAAGAAAAAGTATTTAAAATTAGTTTGAGGTGCATTTTAAGACAAATACAACACAGAATGCTGGATAATGTTTTTGAAAGTTGATGTTATTACTAAAATTTATTCAACATATTTTCATCTCAGAACTGATTTAAAAAAAGTTTTTTCGTTCCTCTTGATAAACGCATGACGGCCATATGCGTTTTGAAATAAATATGCATAAATCTTTGTAACCTATAAGGATTTATCCATTTGTAATAATTTGAGGTTAATGTTATTCCTAAGCTTCTGGTAGAAATGTTATTATGTATAGGTATATCAATAACATGTAAATAAACATGCCTTGGACTTTATAGTATCGTTAAATTTAATATAAAGAATATATTAAAATCAAATTTTCATTAATTATTGTATTTTTGTAAATTCAATATATATGGCAATACTTGGTCTACAGTAAATATTTTTTTTTGAATATTTTTGAAATAAATTAAAAAAGTAACATAGTAAAACAAAAATAAATACAATCAAAATATAATGAAATAACTTTATATTATGTGTTTAAAAAAAAAATTGAGCTACTCTAAGAAAATATATTATTTTTAAATACAAATTTTTCCAATCTGCTGCCTGCCCGAAGCTCTTAAGGCAAAATCATACATTATAGAACACCACCGTACAACGAACGTACAACGAACATTTATTTCCTAAAGAAAGAAGCAAAAATTAATTTCAGGTGAACTTATTTACATTCATTAGTTCAATGTTACTAGTACGCCATGTTAAAAAAATATAAATTGCTCATTTAAGTACCTTGCAAGCACGTCGATGCAACATTTACTTATCTCTTGTTATGTTTGCGTCTTAAATCTTTATTCGAAAATAATTTAATGTAATTTATCCAAAAAGGTTCATCATTTTATGCAAGAGCGAATTTGAACTCCTTACGTATGAGTAACTTTTATTGTCTAATAAAAGAAGATTAAAAATTAATTTAAGGTGAATTTATTTTGATTAAGCAAGTGAATGTTATTCAAGTGCAAGGAAGCATCGCTCAACCAAACAGAACTAAAACAAATAGTCTTGTGGGCTGGCAAAATTAAGCTGGTACTGTCCACCAAAATAAACTAATTGAAACTTTTGTTAAATAAATAGATTAATGGCTGCAAAGCGATATCCTGCGATCCGCCTCTAGCGTGAAAACTATCGCGATTTTCCACGTAGGTGGCAGCCTAATTTCGTAAAATAACAATAAAAATCTTGACTTTTACATATTAACAACTGAACTTATTAATTCTATTTTTATCAATGAAACTTAAGCTTAAAACGAAAAACATTAATATAGTCCCTTTACCCCAAAGTGCCAAGACCAGTTGCTCATCGTGGGCTTACAATGGCTATGACTCAGATTTAATTCCTCTTTCAAATGAAAATACCCCTCTTACTTTAAATCCTCAAAATGATTTATCGTTAAGCTTACCCCGAAACTATTTTCAACTTTAGATATCCGTATTAATAATGATTTTGTTTTTGATTTCAACATCAAAAATAACGAAATCTTTAAAAGCCAAAGCTTAACAATATATGATTACAGCTTGCTTCTTTTTATAAAATGTAACTCTTGTTTTTAACCCTCCGATGAGTGACAGTTCTGAACTTCACGGCCGTGTGAAAAGGTCCCTACGGACCTTTTTTGTAAATCATGTTTTTTCATATAAAAAATTTTTTTTTAATTTTTTTTGTTTTTATTGTTTATAACTAAGTTCTACATACAAAAATAATTTTTTCAATTTTTTTAATTTTTTTTTTTTTTTTTTTTGCTTGAATTTTCTTAAGACTATTATAAAAAAGTTTAAAAATTATTGTTGTTGAGCGTGTACTTCTTGTCCCCCGCCCTGTGCGCAAGTGTTGCAGCGATGTAAAAGTGTGCTATGTTCTCCGCAAACAGCGTTGCCGCAGCCGAAGCAGTGTGCCCGCGTTTTCCGCTGCCGCCCGTACTCAGAACGGCAAAGGCGACATGACGGTCTACTTGACCTAGCCGCAAACGACGGTGCATTGCCTTCCATCGGTCTTGGTAATACCTGAAATGAAAAGAAAAATAAAAAACAAATAAATATATATTCTATTCTTGAATTTGAAGATGTTTTTCTTACCCTGACATCGAATGCTTCCATCGTATTGCGTATCCTTGGATATGAGGTTATATGGTTGTTCAGGGCACGTTCTTCGATATTTGGTGTGGCCAATTGTTTCGTTAGCAGTAACAAGAACGACCGCCGTCTGTCACTCCTTTTTATAGGCTTCATTTCGTTGTAAATCGTAAAAGCAGCAAATGCAGCGACGTCCAGCATATTATAAAACATGGCCAACGGCCATCGTTGTGTTGCTCTTTTGCAGCTGTAAGTGCCTAGTATTTGATCCATGGTATCAACGCCGCATTTGTTGGCGTTGTAATCTAATATGGCAAAGGGCTTCCGCTTCTCGGTTTGCTCGTCAACGAGGCAGGTGTAGTGCATTGTGGAGAGCACGTTCACCACTTTATTTTTTTTTCGGCACGTATGAGCATAACGCTATATCCCCTTCGTTGAACCCAAATAATGTACTATTGATGGTGCGCTTCGGGTTCTTCTTGAACTCCTGTGGAATGAATGTTTTGTTGTAGCGCACTGTACCAACATATGCGGTCTTCCTCCTCAACAAAATACGCGCCAAGTCAAGAGTGGTAAAGAAACTATCCGCGTATATAGTACGGCCAGCATCTAAATATTTTTCCACAAGATCCAGCACTACGTTCTGCCCTTGGTTTATCTCCCGTTGTTGGTTTGGCAGTTTTCCAGAATATACCATTCCCTTCACAGGATAATAACTATGTGAGTCGCATAACCACCATACTTTCAAACCATACTTAGCTGGCTTTGACGGAATATATTGTGTGAAGCGGGTGCGGCCTCTGTAAGGGAACAACTGCTCATCAACTGTTAGTGCTTCATGAGGAGTGTAAGCTGCTGCCAAGTTATGTTGCAACATTTGCCAAATATCGTCAATAGCCGCAGTTTTGCTGTTGATGAGTCGCTGTTGTCGAGTATTTCCATTGTCGAATCGAATAAATTGCTTTATACACATGAAGCGATCGTACGACAACGCAGCTTTGTATATTGGGCAACGCGTCGCGCCCCATAATTCCATAGCTGGTTCATGGTTTGATCTTGTGAGTCCAGCATACAAAAGAATAGCTACAAAGGCGTCAAACTCTTTCACTGCCACTGGCTTCCACTCCCATAGGGGGACACTCTGTCATAGGGGTCGTGTATATTTCCTGTTGGTCCTGGTTTCTTTCTTGTGAAGTCGACCACGTTATGATTACGAGTGCGTGATGTTGATGGTGCTTTTTTACTCCATTGGGTGCCATCTTTACCAATATAGTAACTTTCATTCGTTTCCTGTCCATCATTTTCTTCCTCTTCATCATCGTCGTCATCAGTATCTTCATTTAGCTCGACGTATCCTCCAGTTTCGGCATCTGACTCTTCAGCAGGTTGGTATGTGCGATCTTCATCATCCTCAACTTCATAATTATCAATTGCAGCAATATCAATTTCTTCATCCATGTCTTCGTCCATAAAATCAGCAAATCTACTATCAGCTGCACGCCTTTCATCCGAAGTCATTTGCTGGTAGCGTGTACTACGGCGTACAACAATTTCAGCAACGTCCAAATTACTTGCATCTGCCATATTTATATTTTTGTTTCTATCACACACGATTTTACTCTTCGCTGTCTAAACTTTGACTGATTTGGTTTACGAAACTACAACTTCTTTTATACTCTTTCGTACGTCTACCTAAACTCAAAGACATTAGGGATGATGATAAAAACAAAAAATTCTAAGAACAAAAATACTAAGAACAAAAAATACTAAGAACAAAATACTAAGAACAAAAAATTCTAAGAACTGGTTTATTGCTAGTAGTATAAAATTAGAATATTGTGCCTTTCTTTGAAAGCAATAAAGTTCATGTCTTCGAATTTTTCTTAGAATTTTTTGTTTTTACCATCATCCCTAATGTCTTTGAGTTTAGGTCTTTGTGTTCAGAACAAGTAAATTATGTGTTGAAACAATAAAAAAATTATAATGATGCCCAAAAACATGCATTTATTAGTGAAATTCAGTACAAGGTCCATACGGACCTATTCACACGTCCGCGTACTATTCTCACTAAAACCTCAATAACTCCTAAAGTAATGATCCGATCGGCTTGATTTTTTTCCAAAAGATGCGCAACAAAATACTCTTGGAATACAGAGTAACTGTATAAGGCCCTAGGGACCTTCTCACTCATCGGAGGGTTAACCAATGTAACCAAGGTGTTTTAACCAAGAGTAAAATAAACAAAAAAACCAAGTGGTTGCTTTGCGATAAAAAAATATGAATAAAAAAAAAAAAATCAAAATTTTGTACACATTTTCTTTCCCTATAATTTTAAAACAAGTTTTGTCTTATTGTTTTGTGTGGAATTTCTTCAAAAATTAAAATAGTTTTTTGCTTCACCTAGAATTTTAAAAATTTTGAGTTGTGACTGTGGTGTATTTAGTGCGCGATATAATAATTCCTAAAGCTTGAATTAAAGCATAAGCAATTTAATTAAGTGTTTCTACATAATTTGCCGAGAACTGAACCTAAAAATATTATTTCTATTGCAAAATTATTTCCGTCAAGGGGCTCTTTGGAATACGGGCCACGCACTTTAACCACTACGCCAGATCGCTAAAATATTTTGAATTTTAATTTTGTAAATACCTAACTTGTAACTTGTCATTAGAATTGATAATCAGGCAGAGTATTAATGTGTATTTTTCACCACCATTTAACAGAAACTTATATTGTGGTGAATTTTTCCCCATGACTTCAACGTTGTGGGTTAGAGAGTTAAAATGAAAAATAAATTTGTTTACAAAAATTAATTTAATGTTACTCATACGCCACGTTGTAAAAATACATATAAATAATTAGTTAAGGTTGCTGCCCACTTACGGCACGTACCGAAACGAAACGACAAGCCGGTCAGAATTCTTTCGTTGCCGTTTCATCGTCGGTTGGTGTGCATGAATACATAAGAACACAGTGTAGTTACATTTCCTAGTTTCGTTACCTGCCGTAAGTGGACAGTAACCATTAAGTCCATGAAGCACTTTACCAGAGTTTTTAAATTCTTGTGTTATTTTTATAACAAAATCTTCCTCAAATGCTTAAATGTCCCAATTTGTCAAACAGCGTTTTCAATTTAAAAATGAATTGCAAGTTAATTTGTAAATATTTATCAATTTAATGTTACTCATACGCCATGTCATAAGAGATAAGTACTAAATTTATATTAGCCAGATATAAGAAATAAGTTTGTCAGCATTTTGAATCTTTTGTTATATTGTTGTGTGAAATCCTTCTCAGAAAATATAAAATGTCTTATTTGCGCAAAAAACTTGTTATATTAAAGCAAAATATAATATTCTGGAACACCATCACGTATGAGTAACATTTATTTCCTAGTATAAGCAGTGTTGTGATGTAATATATTGTAATAACATATTTTTGGCATGTTTTAGACCCCTCCACCCTTTGTCACAAGATCTTAACTCCCCTGGTCGTCATAAACTTGTTACAAAATTTATAAACATTCCCTTATATATATATTACTTTTTCCCTAATTCGGTTATATAACTTAATACTGACAGCGTAAGTAATAACACCCAATAATATTATTACTTTTATGCTAGTTAATTATTACATATTAGCTATGTATTTTGTCATAACTTGTTCTTATTTAATCAATAGAATCTTAAAATTTATCTTTTATGCTGATCAAAATCTATTGTTTCGTTTGTGCTTCACTTTAACGTCGTTCGTAAAACACAAATGTTGTTATGTTATGTTATGTCATGTAATGTTATGTTATGTTATGTTATGTTATGTTATGTTATGTTATGTTATGTTATGTTATGTTATGTTATGTTATGTTATGTTATGTTATGTTATGTTATGTTATGTTATGTTATGTTATGTTATGTTATGTTATGTTATGTTATTTTATGTAATGTTTTGTTAGTATTACTTAGTATTACTTAGTATTACTAAGTATTCCCTTTGCTATCTCGTCATTCATACTTGCACAGGTAAGGGCTTCGTGAGTTTCATTGAAATACCATCAGTCAAATAATTGACTCATATTACTTTCAGGAAAATCAAGAAGGAAATGTTTCAAAATAAATAATGTTATAAATTTATATCGCTCATTTTCTTTAATATCGTCATAATCCAAAGAACGTAAATGAGTTAATTACGCAAAAAGTTGTGTAATACTATCATTAATACTGTGTGAAATTTTGGTGACTAAATCTTCTTTACATTAATACTGTGGCAGCTGTGGCGTGGTGGGTAGATTGTATGGCCCATACGCCAGAGAACCTTGGTTCGATTCCAACCTGACACAGAAAGTTTTTTTAATTGAATTAATTTTTCTGTTCGGCCGTCACCTCCCTGCAGACAATGGCAAACCTCAGAGACTAAAAACTGCCATTAAAAGCTTATTGAGAACGGAGTTGGCATAAAAAACTTGTTGGTCCAGTTCTCGGTCATTTGTGTTCAAGCATTTCACAACACGCCTAATCACAATTGATCATAAGAGGCTCGGTCAAAGTCCTTTCAAGGGCTTAAATGGCCATTTAATTTTTTTTTCTTTTTATTTTTTTATATCTTCTTTACTATTCACGTGAGAACAGAATATGTAATTACATAAGCTCAATATATTTTTATTTTGCTCACATATGAAGTGGTAAATTTAATTTTTGTTTTGTCTGTGTCAATGTGCAAGGATCAAATTATTTTGAATATAGGAGCATATTTGTTATATGTAAGAAGTGGTTCAACAATTTTCTATATCTGCTTAGATCTAAAAATTATTCTATTGAAAAATCTGATTTTTTGTATAATATGTAATATAATAATAATATTACTGTAAGGAGTCTGTATTATGTAATAAGTAAAATAATAATTTCCAAGCTAATATGTCAAAACACTGAACATAAGAAGCTTCAGAATAAATATGATGGAAATTTATTTTCATAAATTATTCGAATATAGTTAATCCACCGTGTAAAAACAAATAACTTTCATTTAAGTCTATGAAGATATTCGATGTTCACTCATTTCTGAATAACTCGCTTTATTTTTGTTTCTTCTTCGTAAATTATTAAATGGCATTAGTTTTTTTCTTTTTTTTTTGATCGGTCACTTATGAGTCACATTGTGTTATTAGTAAAAAAAATTGAGTGAAGTTTAAAAAAAATCTTCTTTGCGCCTTCAACAAATAATGCAACTAGTTGAGTGGTTTAATCTTGACTTCTGGCGCAGCTCCACATCCACAAATTATTCTTTATGCATGCCCTAACGAGCATCGAAACAGCCACAAATATCCTTTTTCAGTTAATAAAAGTCATAAATTTCTCTATCTATTATATTTATTTACTTACATTCCATGTTTAGCCACTCAAGTTTTTTGCTCTACTTCGTCAAGCTCCGATTCATTATTGGATCACTTAAAGTGCTCTTAACATACAGCTGCCACTCAAGTATATCCATCAACATAAGTTTTGCCGTAACTAAAAAGATACTCGAGAGTGGCAGCAAAAAAATACATTTATTAAATAGAAATAAAACAAAAACAAAAAAAAAAAACAAATTCTGAATACTAACAACAACTTGGCTAGCTTTATGTTTGCTTAATTAGTTGTTATCGTTGAGTCTTAGCCGGGTAATCCAATGTGTTGCACGCAGGATCAGCTTTAATAGGCAACTCATATTTGCAGCGATGGGCTCGGTGAGGTTGTATAAATATTTGGTCAACAGCAAGGCATACGCAAAATGGGTAAAGTATGGCCTGTCAAAGGACAGGATAGCACAGCACAGCACATGATAGGATAGGATAGTAAATGCCAACAATAGACGTATGTGGTACATGTTTGGCGGATGTTTTGTGCAAATCATTTAAGAAAATATATGCCTAGTTCATATGTGTGTGTATATGTGCGTGTATTTGCTACAGAGCTAAAAGATAATTACAGATTATCCTTCCTTGACAGCGCCTACATTTGTGTTTGTGTATGTGTATGCAACTAACACAGCTTGTTTGGCTCGTTTGACTTGTTTGGTTTCGTTAACGGCAGCTAAGTGTTTTGGATTTAAATTGAATCCTTTCTAAGTACGCTGCTCTGCTGTGCCTTGAATAACACTGAAATATTTAATAACCTGACTCTTGCTGGTATCTACTGTGCTATGGCACCTTAAGCTGTCATTCTATTCTGTGGTTTTTTTTATCCTTTTAGCCAGCTAACATTTCCGCACATTTACTTTTGATGCCATTTTTCAATGTCTGTCAGTTAGATATCTAAGGACGACAACATCATGGAGTGACAGCAAATCACATTAAAGGATTCAAGTGTCTTTAGCTGACGCCTATGTCAAGCATTGAATGACAGCTAGTTTTGCAAAAAAAAAAAAAATTTAGCAATAAATACATATATATTTTTTTGGTATGGAATTTGTTTGGTTTCGCTTATTATTATGAAGATAATATTATTCAAGCTGTTTCGAAGAAATCAGAGATCCAAAATAACTATTATTTCGTTTTTTTAAATCGAAAAAGTTGGCGATATTTTGAAGAATATTTTATACGTTGCTTGATAACAGTTATTTTCAATTTGTATTTTTTACATTGCCTCGTAACACTTATAGATGAGAAAAAAAATTTTAAGGTTGCTCATAACTTTTATTTAAAAAAAATAAATTTTTACGTTGCCTGGTAAGAGCTATTTTAGAGAAATACGTTATTTGATAGATATTATATGTAATTAAATCAACCATTTTTGGAGTTTCAAGGGGGTTTTTATATCGAATTTTTGCACTTTATATGTCTCCACTATCAAACAGACAGTATATGTATACAATAATTCAATTTTTTTTTTGCATTTCTCGAATTAATTAACGCATATATTATTTTTCGAAGCTTATCTTATTTAAAGCAAGAAAAAAAACTTACAACTGATAATTAAAAACAAGAAAAGAAAAACCAACATAATTTTTTTTCATTCATAACTGCTACGAGGCATGTAAAAAATAAAAATTTAAAATAAAAGTTATTAGCAACGAAAGCAAAAATTCATTATTTATAATTATTATCACAGAGAAAAATTAGTTTCTGTTGAAAATAAGTTACATTTTTTTTTGTAATGTATCAATTATATCCCAATTTTTTTAAATATTTCTAAAAACAGTTATGTCGCTGGAAGAAATTCATACTATGTCTCAATAGTATGAAGCAAAATAATTGTAAAAAGATCAGGAAATTATTGAAACAAAATTAGTAGCAAATATTTCGATATGCACTGAAAAAGTTATTGACAATATTAAATAACCTTGTTTAGACGATACAAAGTACTTTGATATGAAGAGGACGATATCATAAAATTATAATATGAACGTTAAGTTTTTCTTTTCTATATAACATGGTATCTAAGTCTAAATAAGACAGCTTGTAACCTTTGAAGTTATTTATTATACTGCTGCTATAGAATCAGCAAAAATTATTATATAGTAAAAATAGTAACGAACAAAATCTGAACATTAAATATTTTTTGAAATTCAAAAATGCAATTTGAAAATTAAAGTATTCTTACCCACTAAAAGATCTACATGTATGACTTATACTGCTTTTGTCTATCCCTTACAAACCCGATGCCTATCCTACAAATTTTTCTATCCTCGTCATTCCCGATAATAAAAATTATTACAATTCACCGAAGGTGAAAAGTCCATGAAAGTTTTTATATAAAATTATATATGTAATTTTTTTACTGCAAGAAGTTCTGCTGGTTGATATATAAAAGTATAGATATTTATAACTTTCAATTTTAATTTAAACAGCCTCTTGTAATTCCAAGAACTAAAAACACTTAAAGAGTTATTATCAAACTGAACCGAATCGCGCAAATGAGGTGAATTTCAGACCAAGATATAAAGTCCCTATTTTGTTGTTAAATTTATTAACAAACTAGCTTAATACCCGGATTAACTCGGGAGTTGATATAAATAATTTTCAATTTCATTCGTCAATTAGAAAAAACTTTTCACAAACTTTAGAAGGAATTTTGTGTGCATCTTTCAAACCGGTAACTTCGGAAAAATGAACAAAATGTAGCTTCAACATCTGAAAATTATGAGAAAAAGTTGGGGAAATCGTGGTTTGTGTGTGCGTGCCGCAGATCGCTTGCAAAAATATATTTTCAAGTCTTATATTGTATTCGATAGATTTCACATTTTTGAAAAATATCAGAGCAAAAACGTATTCTTGACAATTCGCGAGAAAACTGGATAAACATTAAATAAGCATTGAAAATTGAAATGAAATGTCAAAACAACGCCAACTTACGACGCAACTGACATGAGCATGTGTTAATGCGTACTCAAATACCACAGAATTCGGCATCAGATAACCCGATTTGCGAAAAAAGAAAGTGGTATATAAATACACATAAAGAAGAAAAGAAGACATTTATCACCCGTCGAGCTTTGCTACACCTGACTGTATTTTGTAGTACAGCGCCCCCTGGAGTTCAAGATAAAGAAAAATACGTAGCGCCAAAAGACTCACCGCACCCGAAAACCACTTATAAAAATCGTACTTATCGGATGAGTTGTTTTGAGTTTTTTGCAGTACAACAGCTCCCTCTGGTTTTAGAGATAGAATAAAAAAATTACGCCAAAGTCCTTTCCATACTCGATATCAAATCCTATATATCCGATATACAAATTTTTATCTAAATCGGATGAGCGGGTTTTGAGTGTTTCACGATTTCTTAAGTGATTTGTAGTACAGCATCATCTGGTGTTTAAGATAGCGCAGAAAAAAAAGTCCAAGATACCCACCGCATCCGAAAACTCCTTTGTAAAAATTTTCACGCAAAACGGATGTACAGCTAGGAGTTTTTCGACATTTTTAAAACATTTGAACTGCAGTACTCTCTGGTGTTCAATACAGAGCAAAATAGATAAGTCATAAAAACTATTGTACCCGAAAACCCCTAAACACAAATTTTCATGTAAATCGGATGAATAGTTTCGGAGATAAACTATAATAACAAAATTCGTAGACCCCGATCGCAGCGCCACCTACCGGGTCCAATTATGAATCTGAACCATACAGGGATCCACTTGAACACACACAAAAATGTTCATCAAAACCGGTGCAGCCGTGTAGGGACAGTTTAATAACATGCACACGTACAAATTGTACAACAGCTCCCTCTTGTTTTCGAAACAGACCAAAAGAGATAACGCCAAAACAGTTGCCATACACGAAAAATTTTTTAATCCAAATCGGATGAGCGGCTTTATACTTTTTCACGATTTCTTAAGAGATTTGTACTATAGCGCCCTCTGATGTTCAAGATAGTAAAAAAAAGAAAAGTCCATAACTGGCACCGCATAAGAAAACCTCTATATAGCAATTTTCATGAAAATCGTACAAACTTAGACGCTTTTTAAAATATTTGTACACAGCGTCCTCTGGTGTTCAAGATAGAACAGAGTAGATAAGTCATAAAAACTCACCATATCCGAAAACCTCTATATACAAATTTTCATGTAAATTAGATGAACGTTATCGGAGATGAACTATAAAAACAAAATGCCTTAAACTCGATCGCAGCGCCATCTACCGGATCCAATAGTGAATCTGAACCATCCAAGGATCCACTGAAATACACACAAAAAATTTCATCAAAATCACTGCATCCATTAAGGAACAGTTTAATAACATACACACGTACAAATTGGACAACAGCGCCCTCTAGTTTCGAGAAAGAGCAAAAAAGATAGCACCAGAGCCTTTGCCGCACTCGAAATCGCTATTTACAAATTTTCATCCAAATAGGATGAGCAGTTTTGGGGTTTTTCACGATTTCCTAAGATTTGTACTAAAGCCCTCTGGTGTTCAAGAAAAAGTAAGTTCAAAACACTCACCGTATCAGAAAACCCCTATTTTCCAATTTTCATACAAACCGGATGCACGGCTTAGGAGTTTTTCGAAGTTTTTAAAAATATTTGTACTATAGCGCCTCCTGGTGTTCGAGATGGAACAGAGTAGATAAGTCAAAAAAGTTCAGCGTGTTCGAGAACCTCTACATACAAATGATCATGCAAATCGGATGAACAGTTTTTGACTTTTTCGACGTTTTTTAAAATATTTGTACTACAGCTCCCTCTGGTGTTCAAGATTTAACCTAGTATGAAAACTTACCGTTTCTGAAAATCTCTATATACCAACTCTCAAGCAAATCGGATAAGAGACTTAGGAGTTTTTTGACGTTTTTTAAAATATTTGTACTCCATATTAGCACCCTCTGGTGTTCAAGATAAAACAGAGTAAATAAGTTATAAAAACTCACTGTATCTGAAAAACTTTACTTACAAATTTTCATGCAAATCGGATGAACGGTTTCGGAGATAAGATAAAAAAAAGAATGCCTGGAACCCGATCGCAGCGCCCCCTACAGGGACCAACCTTTTTTACTGTATAAAAAGTAGCCTATGTTATGACCGGGTCTATAAGGAGCCTAGATGCCAAGTTTCATTTAAATTTTAAATCCATCCAGTGGTTTTCGCGTGATGCTGTAACAGACAGACGACAGACAGACATACAGACAAAAATTTTAAAAATGCGATTTTCGGACTCCTCGTCATTCAAAATGTCCAACGCAAATATTTCAAAAAAATATTTCATATACTGATTTTTTTTTTTACAATTTTATATATATATTTAGATTGCAGAAATAATTTGCAGTTATAATTTGTTCAAGATTTTCATATGAATAAGTACTCGTTAACAAATTGCTTTTTGTTGGAAAATACAAAAAAAGTTGGTCAAAAAATCTTTAAAAAAAAATGACCTAAATAACAAAAAAAAAATTTTTTTTTTTTAATCAAGTTGGGGTTCGAACCCATGTCCGCAAATGCTGGCTTTTATTATCAAGCAAATTAAGCAAGATATATTCAGCATCTGAAATTGCCGAGTGGGTAAGGTGCCGGACTAGCATTAAGATGACGTGGTTTCAATTTTTGACGTGGTAAGCTTGAAATTAATTAGTTTTTATTTTTTATTTTTTTTTTTATTTTTTATATGATTTATATGATACGTTATCGAATTGCTTTTTTTAGTTTTGAAAATTCGTGAAAGAATTGCTTTTCATAGTCTTGGCGACTCGTTAACGAACTGCTTTTTATAGTTTTGGGGACTCGTTAACGAATTGCTTTTTTAGGTTTTGACGATTCATTAACGAATTCGGAATTTCTTCCGCTCGCAGTATTATAAATGAATCGCTACTAATAATTGCTAATGAATGAAATGTACGAGAATGCGATTTGTAAACGATAACATTATTGAATCATTTTGTTTATTGGATTATGTCGGAATTTGTAAAAACGTTGTTTGGCGGCTGCAAACATGTACCAATTTTTTTTACATATAAGGTATGTTTCATATACAGGGTGTCCCGCAATTGAGTGCAACTATTTACGGAGCTGAAAGGTTATGTCGAGCTGAGCAAAAAATTGTATGCGAGGGGGGGATCTATTTTCACATTCTTAGGAGCTACAGCGTTAATTAATATTTCACGACTTTGATTCACGTTATTGTTTCTAGCAGAAAAACTAACTTACAAAAAACTTATTTGGATAGCTCACAGGCAATGAAATCACCTTTCTAACGGTATATCAACAAACCCGACCAACTTAACCGTTACCGAGTTGTGATCGTGTGAAGATGAAATCAATCGGTTGAAACTACCAAATTTCAACTTTGAGTGCAAATTTCTCAGAATTTAGCGTAATAAATGAAATCTTTTTTTTAATCAATTTTGAAATTTATTCAATTTCCTTTTTAATGACATAAAAAACATTAACATATCTTAAAAAATGAAAAAGTTGGCTCTACTAAAAAAATTATGCTTATTTGAAAATAATGATAAATAATGACTTTACAATTAGTTATGCAGTAAAGATTATATCATTGTTTTCTAATAAGTATAATTTTTTTAGTACAGTCAACTTTTTTATTTCTTCAGATATGTTTCTGTTTTTGGTGTCATTGCAAAGCCAATTGAATAAATTACAAAATTGATCAATACAAAAAAATTACATTTACTATGCGAAATTCTGAGAAATTTGCACTCAAATTTGAAATTTGGTAGTTTCAACCGATTGATTTCATCTTCACACGATCACAGCTCGGTAACGGTTATATTGGTAGGACTAGTTGATATACCGTTGAAAAGGTGATCTCATTGCCTTTAAAATGAGCTATCAAAATTAGTTTTATGTAAGTTAGTTTTTTTGCTCAGCTCGACATAACCTTTCAGCTCCGTAAATTGTTGCACTCAATTGCGGGACACCCTGTATATAACGCCACTACGAAATTTGAAATATTTTTGTAACGGCCAGTTTAAACAATAAATAATGTTCTACGAATTTGGTCATCTGTGCACAACAACAATAGTGAGCATAAATTGAGTCTTTTCTAATAATGGAACATTGTTTTTTGCTTAATATCACTTTTGATGCTGTTTCATATTTATAACGCCGTTTAAAAATTTTACATAAAATTGATTTTTATTGAATTTAAAAAAAAATAATTATTAAATTACTGTTCCATTGGCTCCAATAGTATTGTAAATGCGATTTGGCATACTTGCAATTCATTTTTTTAGTGTATTTGAATCAATTTTGCTTCATTCTTTGAGAATAACTGATTTCCGTTCTTCCACGTTGCCAAATTGTTTTTTATTTTTATAGACCTGGCGACCAAGAACTCCACACAAATTCTCGATGGGATTACAATCTGAAGAGTACGCCAGCCACTCCAATTAATCAATGTTATTGGCATGAAACCATCTCGATTTACGTGGAGTGCCTCATTATCTTGCTGGAAAACTAGTTGGGTCTGTCCATTTTTTCCAAAAGTGGAGTCAAACTGCTCTCCAGCACACGAGTGTAATCAGCGCTCTTCATGCTTCAACTTTCAATTTCAGAAAAGCACCCCACACCATCACATTATCTCCACCGAAACTTCTTTTTGAAAACGGAAGTGGTTCGCGGAGTATGCCGTACTTTATTAAATGCCAAAATTCATTCTGGCCATTAAGACTCCATTTTTTCTCATCGGAAAAATGACATGTAAAAATTAACCCTCAACGTGGGAGCCTTTTTTAAAACATTATTGAAAAGCTGACTGGTGGTTAATTTGTTCCTATGTTTCTTCTGCAAATTCCTAGCTCGTTCTCTTATGTTTGCTAGTAAGAGCAGGAACACACTTCATAAGTTCACTGCGGATATGTTTACACTAATGTAGCACTCTCCATGCCGGTGTTCGGGAAACTTTTTCAGCAACAACACTCCGCAACTCTTTTAAACTGTATGTTGTATTGCTTGCAGCTCGGATTATTTTCCTCTGATCCCGGTTAGAGGATTTTTTTTTTTGCCCTAACATTTTGTTTTGCCGTAATTTTGAGGATTGTTAAAACAATTTTTAATGACTCTGTGGCTGCGATTAGTTCTACACCCGATTTCCCGAATTCCATAGCCGTCTTCTTTAAGAATTTTTATTTTTCCCATTTTTTCGCAAGTAAGTTGGGTTGCACGAGGCATTCCGGTTTATATTTTGTTCTATTGTTAAAGTCTTGAAAACTGAAAACACAATTTGTTTTTAATCTCTGCACTTCAAACGCAGCAGAACGAATAATTGCAAGTGACGTTATATATATGAAACAGCATTAAAAGTAATATTTAGCAATAAACAATGTACCGTTATTAGAATAGACTTTGCTCTTGCTCATTATTGTTGTTGTGCATAGATGACCAAATTCGCAAAACATTCTCTTTTGTTCAAACAGGCCGTTACAAAAATATTTTAAATTTCGAAGTGGCGTTATATATATGAAACACGCCTTATCTAAAGAGTAAATTTGCCGATTTTATAATGTTATAATGAAAAGATCGAGAAAGACCAAGCTTAATTTATATTTTCCATAGAAAATAGAAAAACAAAATTTTTTGTGGACCAACTTTGAGTGTCTGATAACTTTCTAAATTTTTACGTACTCTATAAAATGTTTTTCGTAAAAATAATGACAATAAAGTATTCTTTTATAAGAAGTTATAATAATAGGCCAGTCTCAAATTTTTGTTTACTCAAATACACAGCTAACTTGCATGGAAATTGAAATCAATTTTTTGCTTACATCAGTCTTTGGACTTGATTAATTTTTTCTAATAAAAAAATAAGAGTTTATGAAAAGCATTAGTGGATTCTTCATAATTAAACATTCCTCTTTAAGTTTGCACGACACATTATAACAATAGAGTGTTTGAAAAATTGATATTTCTCCGCCAAAATCCCACTGTGGGCCGTCTTGTTGCTCATCATTGATTTAAGCAAGATATACTATTAAAACTTTTTGAGCTTTGTTTAAAATACAATTTCGTTGTTTTGTGTTATTATTGCTTGCTATCATTATCGAAGTAGCAGGAACTGAAAAGTGGTTTGATGCTTGCTTAAAATTTATCTGCCCAACAATGATGGTGTGGAATTTTAAAAAGATGACTAGCAGCAACTTAATATTTTTTACTGTTTTGATTGATGGTTCCGGATGCATGTGTGAGTAATAAAAGTTGCTCAAAAAAAAAAAAAAAAAAAAAAAAAAAATTGGCTTGCTGCTCAACATATTAAGTAAAAGCACGCGAAGGAGTTGAGCCAAGGGCAGCTGGTACGTGTTACACAGCAGCGAAGCCATTAGCCAGATCAGTTTTTTTTTTATTAAATAAAAATCTAACATATTCCTGATTAATGCAGCGTATTATGAAGATATGCGTTTTTAGCAAAAGTCAAAAAAAAAAACCATTTGTTTCTTTGTGCAACAAATTTATAGCTCGGAATTTATGGACGTTTAATCAAATTTTTTTTTTTTGTGTGAGCGTAAAATAAAGTTAATGTTGAGCTTAGCAACCGAGTTATTCTTTAGGAAAACCTTGGCAGCTATTTTATTATATTTTCTTACTTTGGCAACATATTCATTTCCTAACGTTGCCTTATTTGTATGCCATGAAGAATAAATAGTTGAAAAAAATACTAAAAAAAAAAAGTTGAAAACGCAAAAATTAGAATAATAAAATAGAAGCCAAAAAAAAAAAACCACTTTGAAAAGAGCGTGAAATGAAGGAGATTTATTTTCGTCTCTGTTCACTTTTTTTTTTTTTATTTCTTTACTGCTATTTCGCTTTAGATAAGAATTTCCAACCGCATGATTTTTTTCGTTCTTTGTTGTGGATACTAAGGAATTTTGACCCTTTTTGGCAAAGTCAGTAGTTGTTAATAGCATTTATCCTTATTTAAGGCTATACAGTTTATAGACCAATTCTCGCTACTTTGACACTTTTTTCCACAACTTGGTTAAATTTCTATATCGTATATAATAAATTCTCATTCGTATTGCAAGAATGTTAAATATCCTAAGCTACTGCTGTTTTTTATAGCAATGACGCATATACGTTAAAGGCAAAAATTAGATGCTTTACAATTGCATGCAATAGCATCAAATGAAACTGTGAGGCGTGGCTACTATTTGGAGCCAGTGGGAGTCACGGAGCTCATGCTGTGGGAATTCATCATCAACAGCAGCAACAACTGGCACGGAGAATTGCACGGAAGTTCTACTTGATTTTCCACTTGTTTGGCATTGAGCAGGAAATAGAGGTCGACATAAGGCAGTGTCCATAGAAATGAACTGTGCTGCACAATGATAGACTTTACTGCTCAGTGGTAGTTTGTTTAAAGTGTGCGATGGTGGGGGCATTGTAAATCATCAAGGAAACTCTGTGAGAAACGGTATAAAATGATTTTGGCATCAGGAATCTCGAATGCCAATGCGGTTGGATTGCGGTTTAGAGTCACTTTAAATTGTTTTTTAAATTCTACGATAGTAGAGTTGATTTCAAGTTTGCGGCTATCAGTTAAAAATAAATTTATAAATATTGCAAGCCAACTTAGTGCCAATAGAGCATAAACAAAATTAGAAGGATTGAATATTAATTAATACATTTAAAGCGATGAATGAGAAAATTAAAGAGTTTTGAGAGCAGAAAATTAAAAACTTCCAGGAACTAAAAGAAGCAATATAAGCAGGCCTACATTTCCAATTCGGGTTCGGGGGTACAACATACGGATCCATCCTGAAAATTTTTTCAGCACAATAAATAAAAAACAAAAAATTGCATGCGTATTATAAATCAATCCGAAAAGTATAATCCAAGAAACTCGCTATTGCAAAAATATTTTTAAGTTCTTAGTTATTATTTATAGAACATAGTGATTATTAAGTTATGCATAATGTGACCAACTACTTTTAGTGAAATTTCGGAATGGATTCCGGAATCTGGATCAAAGTTTCGGAATGATATACAATCATTTTTATTCGTTAACTTAACAACTTTTGTAATTTTAATATAACTTAAAAGAACGAAGAAACGTGCGAGTAGATATCAAACATCAAAATCAATCATCTCCGACGTTTGACAAATCCACATGAAAAGAAAAAGTAGTAGCTTCTATTTTGAAGCTGCATTTATCTTTCTTAGCAATTTCTTCAAATAATTTTTGGCTTGATCTAAGCTATCCAAAGAATTCCAATTAAACTAAGCAATCCAAAAATAAGTTATAAATGTTTTTGAAATAACTGGAAAACTAATTGGCTCAAAATATGTTTTGCCGGTAGCTCGATTTAAAGTAAATATCATTGACTCATCCAAAGTTGTAAAAGGAGTTGTAAAAGAATGCATTCAGGCAATTAAAAACTGGCACTGAATGCCAAAAAGTGATTTAAGTCATTCTATCATTTTTTGATTTCATGACTTCAAGTTTTGAAATCAACAATCATTTTGATTTTTGTTGAAGTCTTTTGATTCATTCACTATGATTGAAGTCACAGTCCTTGGAGTCACTGATTAAAATCATTTGAAATCAGTTTGAAGTCAATAAGATCATTTGAAATCAGTTAAAATCATATTTTAAATCACTGAAATGTTGAAATAATTTGAATTCAATTGAATTCTTTAGATTGCATTCAAAAATGTTTGAAGTCATTTTGAAAAAATGAAAAAAATTTCAAAATTCAAGCTGTATAAAACAATATTTTTAATCAAATATAAAATACATAATTATTAACAAATTTTTTTTATTTGAAAAAAGCAAAAAACAAAGCGAAAATATGTTCCTTGCAATTTTTCGCTAATTGCGTTCTGTTTTTGAATTGAATTGTTATTTGTTACGTATTAGCTTTTGAAATTGCTTACGGTAGAGATTAAGCTAAGAAAATATGTACCGTGGCTTTAAGGATTTTTCTCAGTTATGATTTCATTTATTTTGAAAGACTGCAATTATATGAATTCAATGACTTCAAATTGATTTCAAATTCCTCCAAATTTTTTTTGCAGTGATTGTAATTTTTTCGAAAGCATTAATGAATGCAATAAATTTAGTTTTTCAGTCATGACTGTGATATAAGATTTTTGGAAGCCAGCAATGACAATTTTTTTTTTAATGCATTCAATAACTCAAAATGATTTAAGCACTTCTTGTGTTGAAGTCATTGCAATCAAAAATGATTGAAAGATTTCAATCAAAACTTGAAGTCCGTAGCTATGGAATCACCCATTGCAATACAAAATGATTGCATTCTTTTACAAGTCTGTCCAAAGTATGCGATTGCCACTTTCGCCAGATTAGGTGGCTTATCATCGAAATGTCGGTATGTTTCGGAAAAGAGCAGAATATTTTGGGATATAATACGTTTCAGGAGAACTATCAACACAGAGAGTTTCAAAATTTTTTAAAAATAGTGATGTCAGAAACGGTGGCGTTTTGATATGGAATCACCAATATAACAGTACGTTCAAAAATTCCATAGGATGACACATAGATGGCATTACTAGATTTTTTCCATAGGATTTTTATTTAGTACCAACCTTCAAACGGTACGTATAAAAATTTGACAACAATCTGACAATTGATTCGTGAGTTATAGCATTGAGTTATAGCAACTATTGTTATTGAAAAGAAAATGGAATAAAGTGAATTTCAAGTTTTGATAAAGCATTGCTTTTTGATGAAAAAGAATACAGTGCAAGCCAAAGAATGGCTTGATAAACATTATCCTTACTCTGCTCCTTCGAAACAAATGGTAGAAAAGTGGAATTGAAACGTGGTCGTACCAGCACAAATGATGCAGAGCGCAGTGGACGCCCAAATCAGACTGTTATTCCACAAAACATAAAAAAAAAATCCACAAATTGGTTATGAACGATCGCAAATTGAAGGTGCACGAGCTAGCTGACATTGTTAAGATATCAGATGATAGTGTTTTTACCATTTTACACGAACATTTGGGTATGCGAAAGCTCTGTGCAAAGTGGGTGCCGCGTGAGCTCACAGTCAACCAAAAACAACAACGAATTGATGCTTCGAGGAGTGTTTGGCGCTGTTAAACCGCAATAAAATCGAATTCTATCGTCAATATGTGACAATAGATGAACAATGGCTTCACTTTTACACACCAGAATCCAAAAGACAGTCAGCTGAGTGGACAGCAGTCAACGAACCGAATCCAAAGCGAGCAAAGACCCAACAGTCGGCTTATAATGTGATGGCGTCTGTGTTTTGGGATGCGAAAGGAATAATATTCATCGACTATTTCCAAAAAGGAACGACCATCAACAGCGACTATTACTGTTCACTTTTGGATCGATTGAAGGCTGAAATCACCAAGAAACGGCCACATTTGCAAAAGAAAAAGTGTTGTTTCACCAAGACAATGCACCCTGTCACAAATGAAGAAAACGATGTCAAAATTGAATGAATTGGGCTACGAATTGCTTACCCACCCACCCTATTCTCCAGATTTAGCCCCCAGCGACTTTTTCCTGTTTTCAGATCCAATGAGGAAGTATGTTGATGATGAAGTACAATGATGAAGTAATCGCTGAAACTGAGGGCTACTTTGACGAGAAAGAGAAATCGTACTATAAAAGTGGTATCGAAAAGTTGGAAAATCGCTATAATCGTTGTATCACTCTCGAAGGCAACTATGTTGAATAATATAATCGAGTTTTATCAAAGATTGCTTTTTTCTTACTTACTCTACGTACTTATTAAATGACCTGTTGCTAAGCTTTGTGGAATTTTAGAGATTTTACTGTTTTAATCAAGTCACTTTGTAGGGGAGGTAGGCGTGGTTTTCATCCAACTTAGCTCATGTTTAAATATTGAATTTCGTGACGAAAGCTTCAGAATTACGACTATAATCATGTCGACAGACGGTCAAACAGACAGACGGACGGACGAACAGAATGGAGAATGGATCTTATATGGAGCCATTCTAACTAAAGAAAAAGTCCAAAGTTCCCTTCGACTTCTAGGTGAATTAATCTCCATTTTTGGCGATTTCAACCATTTGGATGTCATAAGTCCAGATGGATGCACTTGGTTTTTTTTCTTTTGTTAAAATTTTAAATATATTCAAATATTTTGTTGATTTTTCAAAAAATTTTTAATATTTGCAACGACATCTACTGGTGGGCGGAATTTGCTAAAATTTCAGCAAAATATTCTTCTGGAGCACTTGCTGGAACTGTTAACTCTGATTTTTGATAAAATTGATATATTATGTTGGCTTGTAACTCTGCGCTGTGTATTTGGTTTAATTTTTAAAGCAATTCAATTTAACCACTTTCTTCTGTAGCAAAAGAAAAAGGTACACTAACGATTAGCAAGACTATAGAAGCAAAAGATTTTTCTTGGAAAATAGTATTGCTTCTCGTGTCGTGATTATCGGTAGTGTGCTTAATTGTGATACAAAATGAAAGGGCTAGTTTTATTTTGTACTTAATTTATTTTTATGTTTTAGTGCAAGTCATATTAATTGTTAAACAGTGAGTTGGACTTGTTTAATTTTAATATAAAGTAGTGTGAAATTAATATTTCTTTTAGCATTAAATGTCGAAGTTGAAACAAATTTTGAGCTCAAGCCTTAATGAATTTTGTATCCGAGAATCCCAATGAATTCCAAACCAAAGGCGCTGTCCTATTAGGCAAATTTTGTAATAAGGCTATAAGGTTTGGAAAGGAATTTCTAGTGATCTAGCATTTGATCTAGCATAAGCTCTAAGAACTCACTTTTGCAGCGGCGGTACCTAAAAAATCGGGTTTTGACTTATGGCAAGTTTTCATTTCAACGGATATTCCAGGCTATGCAACCCACAACTAAACTTATGGCAAGTTTTCTTTTCTACGCCTATTCCAGGCTATGCAACCCATAACTAAACAATATTTTTAAAACATATACCAATGAAATCATTCCTAATGAATTGACAGTATGCGAAAAGTATATCAGCAAAATATAATTTAATAAAAGACAACTTCATGCGAATTTCTATAAATGAGACCACTGACATCCATGGTAGATATGAGGCGGATGTGATTGTGTGAATTTTGCATGAAAATGAAAAAGAATTAATAAAAAAGTTTTTGCCAAATGTTGTACAGTTGAAATAAACAAACCATGTGAAAATATGTTAGCTTGTTCATTTTAAATAACTTGACTCCATTGCCTTGTTAGGTGACTATGTTGACAAATCTAAAGATCTTCTTTTTTTAACGGATGCAGTACCGTATATGGTGAAGTCAGCAAAGAAGTTGAAGGTATTTTATCAGAAGCTATTGCATGTTACGTGCATGGCTCATGCTATGCACCGGATAGCAGAAAAAAATTTGAAATAATTGCAAAGAACTAAATTCACTTATTGCCAATGCCAAAAAATATTTTTAAAATCTCCTTCACACAGGCCCGTAGCCAGGACTTACCTTAATGGGGGAGTGGGGGGAGGGGTTGAATACAAAAATATATAAGTTGATACCAGTAAAAAACTTAACGAAAGGATATGGACATTTTTCTTAACAAATCCGTTTTCTCTTAAGACTACTCGTGAATATGCCCGTTTTTAAATGACCATTAGAGAGATGACAAGCGTTTATTGCATTTTTTTATCAAATTAATTTTTAGTACTATGTTTTCGATTTTTCCAAATTCAGAATTTGTAATTGCCTTAAAAAAGTATTATTCCGAAAATTAGCACAAAAAGTAAAAATTTCTATGACAGTTTATTAAAATCAAAATTAAAACTAGAATACTAAAAATGTAAAATTAAAACTTTTTTAATTAGTTCACCTGTTGCAGCTTGATTCAAAACCTGTATGGCAGATTTTACATAAACGAGAGAACAAAAATATTTTAGTCTTTAGATTTGGTTTCTTTTTGGCTATCTTACGCTTTTATTGATCCCCAGCTGGTGTAGAAGTATTTGAACCTGTGTGAACCCTACACCGAGAAAAAAGGTTATTTTAGACTGAAAAAAATCTGGTATATCTTATAAGATGGTTTTGGCAGTTTTCAGCCTCCCAAGTACTTCATCAAAACGCCTAAGTTTTACATGTTGCCTTGGCAATTTTTATTTGGTTGATAAAGTAACCAAGTATTTGGTAATTTTTTAAACACTTCTTTAAAAAAATAGAAATTGAATTTCAACAATATAACTTTTTTCGGATTTTGGTTTTTTTTATTTTCCTTTTTTTTTTTTTTTGAAGCTGCTGGCCTCTCGTTCTGTGATTTGCTTGACTGAAATCGGCAATAACACAAATATTTCTTTTGTCACAACCGTTTTTTTCTTAGAAATTAATGACTACTTGGCTTTTCTTGCTGCTTGACGTCTATTATAACAAGAACATTAATTTATATTAAATTAAATATCAAATACAAAAATTTTACCTTCGCATGCCGTTGAGATTCGAACCCACAACCAACCGATACCACTGTGTATGAAGTCACAACATTACGCATTAAGCCAAACTCTTTCGTTACTTTCAATATTAATAACAACTGAAGCTATGCTGCAGCATAACACAATAATCCATTAAAAAATTTTTGTTGTATGGCTATCAACAGTATACTGCGACATACTGCATTTGTTAATACAGCAACTGTAAACATAGCTGCAGTTATCCCAGCAAGTATTGGCAAGGTTGCTTGGATCAGTGGGTAGAGCGATGGACTGGCACGAAAAGTTCCAGGTTCGATTCCGCACGGCGGGAAAAGAAACTTTTTTTTTCTTTTCTTTTTGTTGAAGAAATGTAATAAAAATTACTGGTGTGAATATTAACGTATGTTTTTTAATTTACTTAATGTTATTTTTGAATTTAAAAGTGGTCTTATTACAAAAAATTAATTAAACTATAAAATTTATAATTCTGTCGTGTGTCGAAGGACGCAGCTGTGTTTTTTGGGTTTTTTGCAGAAAATAGCTCAAAACTATGCTTATTTTTTGCGTATTTTTGGATTTTGGGCTTAGGTGAATTCAATTTTTTTTTTTTTTATGGTATTGAAGTATGTGTTAAACAATAAATTGCTTAGAGGAATAAGCATACGTTTATAATTCCCATACAATTCTCTTTATCCAAAATTGGTTTTGGACAAAATTGGTTTTTTTTTCATATTTTGTTTTAAACACAGATATGTTACAAATAAATAAAGTCATATTTCATTAAAATCGATTAAAAAGCTTTGGTTTAATTCACAATAGAATTAACTCACACTCTTCGTGGCGGCCGTAGCGAAGTGGGTAGAGTGTGAGTCTCATACCCCAAAGAACCCAGGTGCGAAACCTCCATCTGACACAGCAAATTTTTTTCAATTGCATTAAATTTTCTGTTGGGCCGTCACCTCTCTGTAGACAATGGCACACCTCAGAGAGTTAAAACTGCCATGAAAAGCTTCTAGAGCACATAAGCTGTTCGGAGTCGGCATAATGCTGGTAGGTCCAGTTCTCGATCATTTGTAAAAAAATTTACAACACACACAACACAATTGATCATAAGAAGCTCGGCCAATGTCCTTTCAAGGGCTGAAATGGCCATTTCGTTTTTTTTTTATTTTTTATATTCGTTCTAGGTATAATTTCAAATATACATTTTTCCGGATATCAGCGTCTTTTTGAACATCAAAATCCACAATTGAAAACAGTTCTGTAATATTCAAGCTCCTTGCAGCTAAATTCTAATATAAGGATTATGTCTTAATTATTATACAAATTTTTCATTAATTATTCAAAGTTTTTTAAATTGTCTTTGAAAATGTTTAAACTTTTGCATCTTCGAGTAAATTAACATTATTATCTCAGTTTTTCTTAGTAGTCGCATTTCTGTAATTTTTCCATACTTTCTGGACCCTAAGGGGAGGGGTCGGGTTTGACCACCTAAAACCCCCTCCATCCTTGGCTACGGGCCTGCCTTCACGTTGCTTAGATTTTGTTTGTATCTAAAGATGTTTGGTGTTAAAACTTTGTTATTTGAATTCCACGTACTATTAATTGTTCTTTTTTGACTGAAAATAATATTTGTATCTGAACAATTATTTCCTTACTTTAGTGGCTATTATGTATTTTTGTTGCATGGTTTTGAATTTCTCTAATCGAATGCTATTTCTCTAATCGTCAATTTGCGATTTTTGACCAACATTTCTTGGATTTTTTCAACGTTTCTTCGGTAGTCGAACACGAAGGCCGCCCGGTATGAGGGTCGTCTTCTACTTCGTCTTGGCCACTCACAAATCGGTAAAACCACTTGTTTGCCTTCTGATACGATAGAGCAGAGTCACGGTCACCAACATTTTAAGATTATCGGCGCAGTTGAAACCAATTTTCACACAAAATTTGATACAAACTCGTTGCTAAATTTTTTCTTCCATCGTAAAAATCGAAGACACGAAAAAAGTTGTTGTAAACAAAACACTGTCACTTTACCAAATGTCAACGAGAGACTCTGATATTTGGCAGCCTTGTCATAGACACTGTGGCAACCTACTTAAAAAAAAAAAAAAGAAAAATTTCGATTGGTACAGTTAAGTTCGGTTGACAGTGTGAATGAACCTTTTTTTTGAACAAGGTGGTATTTGTGAATTTTGTGCATACAAATGCATTTGATTCATATCTGTAATTTATGAGAATCAAAAGTTTAAAAAATCTTACAGTATACAAAATATGTTTATTCCCAGTTCAATTTTTAGATTAAAAAAAATATTTAATTATACTCGTTTCTTAATATGTCCTTTAAAAAATGTTCGTGCTTACTGCATATTTTTGATTTCTATGTTGTAAGTGAATTCTTTAATTAACTTTTTTGATTTTCATCTTTTTTAAAATCATCTGTGTGAAACATACTCATACATAATTCTTTATGTTGCATTTGGAAAAAAAATCAATTTAACAAAACCACTTTAAAAAACCTCAACATCTCAAGGATGTTCATAAAAACCAGTCCTTTATGCAACATTAGTTTATTCCACATAACTAAATTGCATGCACTGAGTCGGAAAGAAAAACAACATGAAGTGA
Source organism: Coremacera marginata (assembly GCA_914767935.1). Lineage (NCBI taxonomy): Eukaryota > Metazoa > Arthropoda > Insecta > Diptera > Sciomyzidae > Coremacera > Coremacera marginata. The sequence continues at coordinate 128,574,492 of OU612047.1, forward strand.
AAATCCTGCAGAAGAACTCTCACTTACATCTTCATAACTCCTGTACATTAACCCAGAGGGCACAACAGTTTTGCCATCACAATTCAATTTTCATCGTGGTATTTTTTCTTCATTGTTAAAATACTTCAGCTGAACTACAGCTGCGTGTTCTCGATGAGTTTTCATGGTTGACTAGATTGCATCACTATGAGTAGAAAACAAAAAGAAAAATAATGACACCAAAAGAGACCAAAAAATAAAAATCAAAAAATAAAGTTGAAAACAAAACAAGAAGAAGGACCCAATTTCTAAGTTCGAGAGTCTAATAAATGAGTGCAAATATTTCAATGTGCCGTACGTGCAAAAAACTACCAGTAAATTCAATACAAAACAAGCAGCTTGCATGCTTTTTACTCAAATACTTTTATTTGTGTGTTAGTGTGTTGTTGCATGTGCTTGTGTTTGTGGTCGATGTAAGCACACATATACAAGCGCATATTTTTAAAAGGGTGCTTGCTGCCTTTGAAGTGTTGCCAAACCGCAAATGGATGCGGGCGTTTGTCTTAACACACTTGAGTTAGGGGGCCACAGAAAACAGACCAGACGGAATTGATTGAGATTAAAGTGTGCCATTGAATTAGAAAAACAAAAATTTGGCAAAAAGTTCAAAACAATTTGATAAACATGTCAAACTTAGTTACAAAACGAGTAGAAATAGTTTTAGAAATAACTTTTTTTAATTCTTGTGGCTTTTGAAAGCATCAGCCTTTCTTATTATAAACACGTCGAGGGAGGGTGCCTAAAATTCACTTATTTTCTTACTTAAATTTTTATTTCTTTAATTGGTTTTGACTGCTCGAAATTTTTGACACACACAAATTAAAACTCAAATTTGGCTTCATTTAAGTACGAGTAGTTGTCTGGTACTCTTTCTTTTAATATTTCAGATTTACTTCAATTCTATTTGATTGAAATCTCTTCCTAAACGCATCATATGTAGAAAACATTATAAAAATCAGCTCTAATTTGAAATCAAATATTATAACAGGTCATTCAATAAGTCCATAGGATAAGTAAGAAAAAAACATAATTTTGATAAAACTCGATTATATTATTCAACATAGTTGCCTTCGTGAGCGATACAACGAGTATAGCGATTTTCCAACTTTTCGATACTAATTTCATAATACGATTTCTCTTTCTCGTCCAAATAGGCCTCAGTTTCAGCGATTACTTCATCACTGGATTTGAATTTCTTTCCAGCAAGCATTTTCTTTAGATCTGAAAACAGGAAAAGTCACTGGGGGCTAAGTCTGGAGAATTCGGTGGGTGGGTAAGCAATTCGAAGCACAATTCATTAAATTTTGTCATCATTTTCATTGATTTGTGATACGGTGCATTGTCTTGGGGAAACAACACTTTTTTCTTTTGCAAATGTGGTGGTTTCTTGGCGATTTCAGCCTTCAATCGATCCAAAAGTGCACAGTAATAGTCGTTGTTGATGGTGGTTCCTTTTTGGAGACAGTGGATGAATATTATTCCTTTCGCATCCCAAAATACAGACGCTATCACCTTACAAGCCGACTGTTGGGTCTTTGCTCGGTTTGAATTCGGTTCGTCAAGTGCTGTCCACTCAGCTGACTGTCTTTGGACTCTGGTGTGTAATAGTGAAGCCATGTTTCATCCATTGTCACATATCAACGATAGAATTCGATATTATTACGGCTTAACAGCGCCAAACACTCCTCTGAAGCATCAATTCGTTGTTGTGAGCTCACGCGGCACCCACTTTGCATATAGAGCTTTCGCATACCCAAATGTTCGTGTAAAATGGTAAAAGCACTACCATCTGATATCTTTACAATGTCAGCTAGCTCGTGCACCATCAATTTGCGATCGTTCATAACCAATTTGTGGATTTTTTTGATGTTTTGTGGAATAACATGTTCGGATAATGTTTATCAATTCATTGTTTTCTTTGTACTGTATTTTTTTTCATCAAAAAGCAATGCTTTATCAAAACTTGAAATTCATTTTATCCATTTTTTTTTTCTTCAATAAAACACAAAATTCTATAACTCACGAATCAATTGTCAGATTATTGTCAAATTTTCATACGTATCGTTTAAGGTTGGTACTAAATAAAAATCATATGGAAAAAATCTAGTAACGCCATCTATGTGTCATCCTATGGGTTTTTTTAACGTACTGTTATATAGACTTTTTAGACCGTATGTAGAATTATGAAAAAAAATGTAAGCATGCAATTATTATTTTTTTTTATGCTTATGCTAATTTTTAGCATTGAATCTTAACTTTTTTATTCTTATCCTACCTTAAAGAAAAGAAAGCTTTAAGCTATTAACTCTGTACTTTGAAAATTTGGCTCAGTTTTGACTGTGATATAATAAATTTTAATTTTTTGCTCTTCAATTTAAAAAAAAAATCATTGTCAATACTTAACTCTTGATACTTTTCATTTTTAACTATTCATTTTAATTTTGAACCTTAGTTCGATACTTTTCTGTTATTTTTTGCTCTGTAATAGGTGCTCTTAAATTTAAAATTTTAAGGCACTGATTCTTAACATTTTACATAAATTTGTATCAATTAACTTAAAAATCTTAACTCTTATTTTTTAACAATTTTTTATTTTAAGTTCGTAACTATTGTAATTACTCGTAACTCTTAACGATTGAAACGTTATTCTTCATTTTTAAATCTTTATTATTAAGTATTAAGTCTGCATTCTTGACTGCACTCTTAAATTTTAACTCTTAACTATCAGTTTTTAATTTTCAGCTCTTAGTCTGAGGTCATGCGATGTCTGTTTTTACGACGCTGTGGTTTTTTTGCGTATATATAATTTTTCTTAATATAAGTAAACTGTACTATAGTTAGATATCCAGATTAGAAAAATGTTTTCATTAGTAGAAACTATTTTTTTTTTGTAACTTTTTTAACTTAAAAAAAGAATATCAAATGCCGAATACTTTTGTGAGTGACTGTATTTTATTTTAAATCTGTTTTCACAAATATTAGGTAATATATGCAGTTTATTTTTTATAAAGAATCAATGAACGCATTTAAAAAAGAGAAAAAAAAAAATCAATCTTTAATAGAAGTTTTCTGTGTTACCGCTTTTTACCAATCCGGGCTAATTAGTTCCAACATCATGATGGATCTGTCCATTTTCAATTTCTATAAAATATAACTGCTTGAAACTGCGACCCCGATAATTAAACCCCCTTTTTCAAAAGTTCATATAATTTCGTCTGAAAATGTGCATTTTAAAATGCAAGCCTGTAAGTATGCAATGCTTTAAACAACTTCTTCCAGCAACATCTAAAGACAAAAAGTACCCCCTTCAAATATATATAAATTGATATTCTTTTGTGTTTTGTCATCATTCTTGTGCTTTCCATGTTTTGCAATTATGTTAACAGATATTCAATTACAAGATTCATTAAAATTGAGATTAATGAAATTTGCTTTAAGGGGGGCTAATTTCTTGAGCAGTTATGTGTAAAAATCGTGCAGCAATGGACATAGAGGCATTTAATAGTTATAGTAATGACACTGCTAAATTGTTCGTTCTCAAGTGGTATAACATGCCTAATAATGTGCATAAAATGCTCATACACGGCAGTTAAATAATTTCAGCAGCTATTTTGCCAATTGGGATGCTAGCTGAAGAGGTGCAAAAAACGCAATAAAGATAACCGTCGATACCGACTTAACAATTCTCGAAAATTTACCTAATGAGGATGTTATCCTTCTGTTCGCATTTTTAGGCCTGTTTATATAATCGTTTCGAACGCAGCCAAAACAAAAAAAAAAAAAAACCCCATCTTGATGTTCTTGATGATGTTAAAAAGTTGTTACTTTAAAATAAATATTTTTTAAGTTGAATCTCAAAATTAAGTAATACGTTTTTAAAAAATTGAATGCTTGCATTCATTCTGATAAAATTAGATTGAAATTTTAGAAACTTAAGGGAGTATTCCTGGTTGGAAGGCTTTTTTTGGACCCTTTTTGAAAAACTTCTACTTTGAAAACGCAAAGAGTTATTAAAATTATTTTTTTTTTTATTGTATTAAAAACATAATATATTAAATAAATAATTTTTTTCCTTTGTACGAGGGCTTTTCAAAAAGTTGTCGGCCTTCAAAGCTGGGCATCGAAATAAGAGGTATGCTGCTTGCGGCCCTGATAACTAGACTTTGCATCATCTGAAATGAAAAAAGTAAGCAGCGTTAGATTCAGTACAGAGTTGTTCTAGTCCCTACTTCAATCATAATTTTGCGATTATTTTTACAAAATGGCGGTCATTGAAAAATAAAAAACCGTCTTTTTTTGGTAGTTTAGTGTAAAAAAAAATAGGAAATATTTGTTTAAAATTGTTATTGAGATAGAAACTAGAAAAAGGGCAATTCTGCGTCGACTGCTTTTTGTTTCATTAAAATCGGTTCAGAACTATGGGCGCAATCTGTGCCGCAAGATAATCGCGGTTAAGTTAGAATTTATTTTTTGCATCAAAAAAAAACATTTAAATGAAAAATTTGAGCATGCAGTTTTAGATTTCTGCGTCGATTGCACTTGGTTTCATCCAAATCGGTTCAGTAGAACCGGAGAAAAGTGACTTCGAATTTCAAAAACCTGATTTTGACGAAACTCAAAGAAAATTTTAGGCAATAAAACATTTTTTTTTTTGTGAAATAAAAACACTTACACTTACACTTGCCGCCAATGCCCCTGTTATCTTTTTTGTCCTTGCGGAGTCTGGTGCCCATTCTTTTTTGCACGTGCGATATACATTCTTTTTTTTTGACGATTGGGTCGCCATCGTACGGATCGTCGTCTATAATAGCTTTGAATGTTTTTGAGTTGCCATCGCCGATATACTTGCAGTATTTTACGCCATGCTTTTGGACTGGTATGGCGAACATCTCCTTTATCGCATCCACCTCCATCTTCCCAGAGCTTCCTTGATGGTTGGCACGGCATTCCTCTTCGTGGTCTTCAATCCAAATTTCATATGCCAGTGGGTCTTTTTCTTTCTTAGCTTCCCAATACTCGCAACTGTTGCATACGCTGGACTTTACAACAGAGTCGACTGTATTTGGCGATCAACGTTGTAGCGCCGTATAGTGAAGAAAAGCCATGTTTTTTCCAAGTGCCATCACCTGATACGGTAAGCATTGTTGGGTTGCACTGTGGATCGGCTGTGACCATGGCATCTTCCTCTTCTTTCGCAGCTTTTGAAAGAGTGTATCCATAAATCGCGCTTGCAGCTGTATGATAGTTCTACAGGGCAGTGTAGTATAACGAGTTACTTACACCTCTGCCGATATTCATGAGTCCACAAAACGTGTTAATGCCTTTTGGCCTAATGCCTAAAAGCCTCATGGCAAAAATCAAGCGCCGGTTCATCAAATATGATTTGCCAACCAAAGCCGACGAAAAAATGTATGTAGTGGTCGGACAAGCGCAGTGAACACCAATTTTGAAGCCAATTCCATACGGCGATGTTTTTTTAAACTCGATTTTTCCTTCACATTTAGCACATATCACCAGATTAACAGTCGCCTAGAAAACTGTTTACAACTTCAAAATGTAATTCTCGGTTTTGTTGTCAATGCTTATGTCTTCGTTTTCATTATTTTTAAGTTTTTTTGCCGATGTACTTGTGAATTCGGTGTCTTCATCTCATTCGTGTTGGTTACCACATAACTGGCGTTTCAAGGGACGAGTTTTTCGATTGTTACCAGTGTTTCTATTATTTTTATTTCTATTACTTTTTCTATCCATTGTCTTTAGCACAAACAAATATTTTTATCAAAACTGTACTTTTCAAAACTGTATGCGCGCGCGCGTCCGGTTTAAATTAAATTTAAATTTAATTTAAATTTAAATTTAAATGTGTATTCATTTAGTTTTAAAATGCGTATACAAACAAGTTATTACCTACTAAAGAACGCGTTTAATGAAATTCGGTGGTTGCTTCAAATCGTTGCATTCAAAAAGTGGCTAAATTAAGCAAATCGCATTTTGGCGAAAACATTACTGAACAAAAAGGACATATCTCCTAAAGTATTTCGAATTTCAAAAAACCCTTTTAGGACGATATTCTCAAATATCCAAGATATCCAAGGATATCATATTTATCCAACCAGGAATACTCCCTTAAAGAGAGTTTTTTGTTTTAAATGTATGCATCTTAGGGTGTTTCAAAAAAGCGTAAGTTGTTTTTTTTTATGTGGTACCCCTCAATTTGTTCGTATGATGTTGAAAAAAGTGTAAAAAAAATTTGGTACACCTAGGACCCGTGCCGACTTGCATCGGTACCTGTCAGTACGTTTTCAAAAAGCTGGTTCGCAGCCCGTTTTTTACTTAATTTTTCTTTAAAATAAGTTATCAAACATAAAAATTGGACAAAAACCTAAAGCTAAAAAACCTAAACCTAAAAAACCTAAAGAGAGTTGTGATTTTTTAATTTTCGAAAAAAAAACTCCCTTTTGTTCTAATTGTAATAAAAAATCTAAACGATATCTTTAAGATACTTGTAAAACTCTTCTAAGCTCATTTTGGCACTATATAAGTGCGAGTTGTAATTTTCAGAACGCCCTTATATCGACATCTTAGACCTCTGAAACAAGATCAACACTCTAAGAAACATTGATAAATACTCTTAAGAGAATTAAGACATATGCACATAAGAGAGCTTTATAAGAATTTATGTGTATATATACAATAATACCAACACTATTTTAATATAACAAAATTGTTATTGTTCCAGTACCAGTGCCAACATAACAATGATTAAAATTTAATGTAACATTTTTATTATGTTTGTACGAAATTATTATATATATAATATTGTAACAGGTCATTCAATTTCAGTCCGTAGGAAAGTAAGAAAAAAACCAAAATTTTGATAAGACTCGATTATATTTTTCAACATAGTTGCCTTCGAGAGCCACGATACCACTTTCATAGTGCGATTTCTCTTTCTCGTCAAGATAGGCCTCAGCTTCAGTGATTACTTCTTCATTGGACTTGAATTTCTTTCCAGCAAGCATTCTCTTGAGATCTGAAAACAAGAAAAAGTTGCTGGGGGCTACATCTGGAGAATACAGTGGGTGGGTAAGCAATTTGAAGCCCAATTCATTCAGTTTTGCCATCGTTTTCATCGATTTGTGACACGGTGCATTGTCTTGGTGAAACAACACTTTTTCTTTTGCAAATGTGGCCGTTTCTTGGCGATTTCAGCCTTCAATCGATCCAAAAGTAGGCAGTAATAGTCGCTGTTGATTGTGGTTCCATTTTGGAGATAGTCGATGAATATTATTCCTTTCGCATCCCAAACTACAGACGCCATCACCTTACAAGCCGACTATTGGGTCTTTGCTCGCTTTGGCTTCGGTTCGCCGACTGCTGTCCACTTAGCTGACTGTCTTTTGGATTCTAGTGTAAAACAGTGAATCCATGTTTCATTCATTGTCACATATTGACGATAGAATTCGATTTTATTGCGGCTTAACAGTGCCAAACACTCATCTGAAGTATCAATTCGTTGTTGTTTTTTGTCGACTGTGAGCTCACGCGGCACCCACTTTGCACAGAGCTTCACATACCCAAATGTTCGTGTAAAATGGTAAAAACACAACCATCTGATATCTTGACAATGTCAGCTATCTCGTGCACCTTCAATTTGCAATCGTTCATAACCAATTTGTGGAATTTTTTTTCTTAAACAACAATGTTTTAAAAAGTAATAGCACCTTAAGAACAATGAAATAACATTCTCCTGATGAAAACTTAAATGAACTTCACGAGAATATTTTATGGCTCCAGATGGAGCCGCTGGGATAATTCGGGTTTATATCCCCTCGGAGAATAATGGGGATTTTATCTTCGTTTCTACCAAGAGCATCAACACCTGTTTGACTGTAAACTAGTAGAGAACAACGAATGAAATAAAAAAAAAAAATTATATATGGTGGGCAGGATTGCCACCTGAATCTTTTGCATTTTTACGAATTCAGTGTTGGGGTGAACGCTAGGAAAAAATGGGTTGCTGAATCTAAATCCATTGTCAGAACTTTAAAATTATAAAAATTCGCAAAAATACAACAAAAAAAAAAAAAAATTAGGTAGCAAGCCTAGAAGCCATTTTTTATATTAAATTTTGTCATCAGATTCAAAACTGTTGTTTCACTGTTGTAAACTTCAAATGCAGTTTAAAACTCTTAAAAGTACATACAGCTTTCTTATACAGCGACATATTTTAACCTAGTGTTAGCCCCAGCACTAAATTCATAAAAATAAAAAAGATTTAGGGGGCTGCCTTATCCGTCATTTTGTATTTTAAATTTTATTGGTTGGCAATCCTATTCTAAAAAAATTACAGAATTTTGATATTATGACAACGGATTCGAAGTCATATCGACAAGATTCGAAGTCATATCCGTTGTGAGAATTTCAAAACTACAATGATTCGCATAGATACAAAAAAGTCATGGTGGCAACCCTATCCACCATCGACAATTTTAAATTCCTAACATTAGATTCGAAACCTGCGATTCCCTAATACTGCCAACCACGGTGTCTCTCTAAGGAAACGTTTTAAACGTTTCACTTTTTTGTTGTATTTTAAGTTTTTTGAAAAGTTTATTTTCAAAAATTCCAAAAGATGTGTATTTTTAAGCCTATCCAATAAAAAAGATTCTTTGATTCATTTGCATTAAAAGCCTACATCATGAACTCTATTTTTAAAATAATATATGTAGTGAATTATTTTAGCTGCTCATGTTATTGTTGTTTTGTATCGTAAAATCATCGATAAGAAAATGTGTCACATCGATACGAATGCGTATGTAATAAATATCATACGAATAAAAAATTTCTGCTATTTGAACAAATTCAAGGAGAATTTGTGCGTTGGGACCTAAAGACGAAGCTTATATTTTTATAGCAAAAATGATAACTGAAAGACTATAACAATTTCCAAGATGCTTGTTGTTACTTCATCCTAACTGTTGACACAGCAGCTGATGATGCTTGTGCTGATTGTAACGATTATGCATTGAATACCATTTTTTTTGTCCCTAGAACAGCTCCAGTATCCACAAGAGTACAACGCAAACACTTCAGAACAGGCAGGTTTATTGAACTCTCCTAAGGACCTCTTATATTTGAATTGATGTCAAGTGTGTGTGTCTGGTGCAAAAGTGCAAAAGCGCAATATACGAAGTATACCTTCTAAGGTTATTTTTTTAATTCAAAATTTTTTCAGCGTGCCAGTAAGCATATTAAAAAAATGCAAAAAAGAAAAAAAAACACGTATATAAAATATATTACGCTGCTTTGCATTTTTCAGCGAAAAATGTTGCAAAACAGCAAAAACTTAGGTAGTGAAAAAACCTGGCAGCATGCAACGTTTAAGTGCAACAAGGCAATCACAAGGGCCAGCATGTTGGAGAGAGATAGCGGTAAGTGCCATAAATACGTTGTCTGACATTTATGAAAATTTATATCTTCTCATGTATGGAGTATGATGAGATTTTCTTAGTTAACTATATGGCGGCTGTTGCATGCTTTTAGGAGCAAATGTTGTTAAGCTGCTGTTGATGCATGGCTGCACGAGTGCACTAAGCCATTGGCAGGGAAAACAAAAACAACAACAACAACAACTATGCAATGCTTAAGCAACAAGAGCAAAATCAGCAATATTCATAACAACAACAACAACAATAGCGCTTAATACAGCGACGTGCAAATGTTGCACCAACAGCTTTTCATTTCAATCCTTTTAATGTTGCATTTTCTTCCGGTTTCAGCATTTCAGCATCTACTTTTTTTCTTCTTCTACTCCACTACTTGACTGTTCGTAAGACAGATGACGCTTTTAAGCGTCATAAACGCCATTCGTCCCATAATCACACGAGCTGCACACGGTTGCTTCATTAAATGAGCAAATTTTTTTAAGCGCATCACCTGTGTGCATCATCGTCAACATTCTCTTGACGAAAGATGAAGCGGACTCGAGCATGAAGCGGATGAAGCCAGAAGCATGGCGACTAGAGGACGACATCAAGGCGCACTCGAGTGTAGAGTGTAATGAGGCTATTGATGTAGCCACTGTGCACAGAATACAAACACACACACACACACACATACTAGTACGTATGTCACTATTTTTCTTGTTCATGTATCTAGATATTTTGTAAATGTTTTTGTTTTACATAGTTTTTGTTCTTGCTCAACAAAATGTAGATTAATTTTGTGCATTTTGTGCTGCAGCGCAATTAATATCACTTTAATACATTTTTGAGCTTGTTTTTTTAAAAGCTTTTAAATCATTTACTCTGAAGATGAGTTTTGAGTGAAAAGCTTTTAAATTGTTCTTCAAATATACACTGTTAAAAGTTTTAATGCGTTTTACTTTATAACTCTTGCACAAAATCATATGCATTGGAAAAATTACTGTAATAAGAAAAACATCGCTTTGCATCGATTAACTTTTCAAAGCAATTTTAAAAAAAGTCTTTAATGTTACATTTGATGATATTTTATGCTAAGTGTTCCAGGCAATTATATGCATACAAGAAATTCTAGAATAACTCCAAAAATAGTGATCTTTGTTTATACATTGACAAATTAATTTTTGGCACAATATTTTAGTAGCCAGAATGTTGCGTTTCACTTTTAACCATGCTAACGTCAGCAGTCTAATAACTTATATTGTAATAGAAACACTTGTAACCGCAAGTTGGTTGGTTCAAATCTTACACAATGGAAAGTTTTTTGATAAAATTTGATAAAATGTGAGTGATGAACTATATGTGAATTATATGAAAAGTTTGTTTTTTAAAGATAAATTTGCAGATAATTTACAGAAAATTTACACAATTTGCATAATTTATTTAACAAATTATGATAAAATATAGATTCAATGTTGCACTCGTTAATGTTTAAGCATGTGTCCAAATCAATGCACAGTTTCCTTTGAAAAGCGATAAACAACTGCACTGGAGCTATATGTGTAACAAATGGCATCTTTTATACCAAAAATTTTTAAGTGTGCTTAAGCAATATGCATTGAAATTTTTTTTTTGTGTGCTTGCTTGGATAATGTTTTTACACTCCAATTAATAAAAACTATTTGATGCCAGTGTGAATTCGAGTTTAGGAACATTATGTTTTTCGGAACTGGAACAGTAAAGCTGATTCTGGTTTTCTTTTCAATAATGTTGACTCATATAAGTATGATGAGGTGAATGCTAACTGCATTAAATTTTATTTTATTCAAGCTGAATACCTGGTGTTACTCGAGAGTTGATATAAATCATTTTTGAACTCATTCGTCGATTTGAAATAACTTTTAAGATACTTTAGAAGGAATGTTGTGTGCATCTTTAAAAATCGGTGACTTCGGAGGAATAACCAAATTGGGTTAGTAAAGAGAAGGAAAAGAAAATTTAAAGAGAAAGTTAAAGATAGTTAAAGAGTTAAATGTCACAGAATATCAGAGCCATAAAGAACTGCAATTTTTAGCGCGTTTTGGAATAACATATCATGGAAGCAAAGAAAGCCATGTATTATGTCTCATTACATAGCCTCCTGTTAATCAAAGAGAAGGTCGAACCTCTAGAAGGAGATTTTCTTTAAATTATAGTCTTAAAGTGTGAGTTGAAATGATGAAAGTATTTAAAAAATAATTGTTTTTTCTACCCTCGATATATGAGAGTGGAGCACAGTGTAACGAGCCCATATAGCTAGTGGCCAAAAATAGAAGGAGTTGCCCTACCTCCCATATAAACGAAATCGGTAATCTGGAATAGATCCCAAAAAAAAAAATACCCTAGATAAATAAAATTTGGTACACATAGTTCTTTTGAATCTGTAAATAGCTGTTGTGAAAATTAACCAAATCGGCCGATCAATACGCCCACCTCCTATGCAACCGAAATTGGTAATCCGGTATATTTACACTAAAAATTATCCCAGATCATTAAAAATTGCTACACATACTTTTTTTTGTAGCTTTAAATAGCTGGAGTGAAATTAAACAAATCGGTTAACTAATACGCCCACCTCCCATATAACCGAAATAGGTAATCTGATATATTTCTTAAAAAAAGGAAATTACATTTTTTATTACCTTGCATGGCGAATTTTGTTTTGTTGTTTGTTGTTATTGAAACCTTTGGTTTCATCGGTCTTACTTTCCATCTAATATGCTGTGTTGTTGTATGCGTGGCTAAAGAAGTTTCACTTAAAAATAAAAAGAATTTAATTTAAATATTCACTAGTATTTTATTAATTTCATTAGTTTTTAATTGAAAACACAAAATATCGATTGAATATTATTGCTGTGTTGCTGTTTTAAGGTATAATATACACTCTCAAAAGTTTTTGTTGGAATTTACTACAATAGTTGTAGGCAACAGTTTAGCTACTATAACTCTAGTAAATTTACACACCTTTATAAAATTCAACATTTGTTGCTTACTATTGGTATGTAGTAAAATTCAACAGTTGGTGCTTAATTTTGCTTAAAATATATGGCAATATTTAAGCTTTAATATATGTATTATAGTAAACTTTAACATTAGTTGTTTAATGTTGCTATCATTTTTGTATTACTATTGCAAAATTACAACCTTTATATGAATAATATTCAACAACTTTTGTTTACTTTTACTACATTAAGGTAGTTATATAAAAATTACTACTGCTATTTACTAATATTTAAAATGTATTTGGCAATTAAAACTGAAGTAAGCTTCAACTTATGATTGATTTAATATTTATAAAACACACAAATCTGAATAAAAAAAAAAAAGAAAAACTTTCAAGTCCGTTGCACCAAGAAGCTATATCAATTTGTCATTAGAGTTATAGAAATATATCAATGCATTTTTAAAATAAATTTTTAAATATTTATTAAGCATTTCTCGCACACATTCCAATATAAATATTGAGTAAATTACAAGGCAAAAAATATTTATAATCTTAGCTTAAAATTAAAACACAATTTTTGTAATTGGAGATAGAGAAGAGGATACTGTACTGAATAATAAGCTGCTTACTTGCTCAAAACCAAACTTGAATGAGAATATGATGCAATTATACAATTGATGTTGAAAATTCAACATACATACATATGTCTATTGGCAATGAAATAAATGATGAAAACATAGTTTAATATTAATATTGCAGCAAAGTTCAACATATGTTGCTTAATTTAACTAAAGCTTGTACATAATTTTAAACATTGAAAATTTACAATGAAACTTGCAGTGAATTTACACTCCAGTTGAATTTTAAACAAAAAATTACCATTATAGTTATAGTAAATTTGTATTTATTTTTTAGAGTGTACGTGTAACAACCAAAAAAATGCAGATTTTTTAAAAGAATTTTTTTAGATACAAGAAGTTTTTGTTATTTTCAAATTTATACAGCTTATTGTACATAAAAACTACTATATAAAAAACTTTTTTTTTTTTAAATAATTCTTAGGCCTTTGAATAGAGGGCACTAAAAATGACATTAGAAAAAAACTTCCAAAACGGTTCAAAAGATATGGCCTTTCTTATAAATCTGAAAGAGAAAAATTAAATATCATTTTAAAGTACAGTGGTAGTGGTAGGCACAATTATTACAAATTACTGTCAAGGAAATGGGCATTATTCGACAAATGGGCGTGGCAATATTAGAAAAACAGTGCATCATGAATAATTGTGAGACTAGAGAACTGCAATTTAGTATACGGGTAAGCATTATTATTAAAAATTATGGTGAATAAAGTGGGCGTTATTCGACAAATGGGCGTGGCAAAACTGTATCTCAAATAATATTGATACTAGTGTACTGCAATTTAGTGTAGGGGTAGACACAGTTAATGCAAATTACGGTCAATGAAATGGGCGTTATTTGACAAATGGGCGTGGCAATATTCGGAAAAGAGTGTATCTCGAAAAATGTTGATACTATGGTACTGCAATTTAGTAAAGGGTAAGGCATTATTATTATTACAAATTACGGTTAAGAAAGTGGGCGGTATTTGACAATTGGGCGTGGCCATATTAAAAAAAACAGTGTTTCTCGAATAATATTGAAACTAGGGCACTGAAATTTAGTACAGGGGTAGGCAGAGTTTAAAAATAAATTACGCTCAATAAAATAGGCGTTGTTCGAAAAATGGGCGTGGCAATACTAAATAAACACTCTCTCAGTTAATATTGACGCTGGGGTACTGAAATGAAGTACAGGAGTAGGCACAATTATTACAAATAACGCCCAAGAAAGTGGGCGCTTATTTAACAAAGGGGCTTGGCAATATTAGAAAAACACTATATCTCGAATAATATTGACACTAGGGCAATACAACTCTTTACCAGAATGGGATAATTATTTCAAAACACATGACATCTATTTTAAATTTAAGAGGCAGATATTTGAAATAACCAACACTTTCAGAATTTAATACAACAAAGTTTTTAAGATCAATTGTATTTATGTAGCTTATACATTTATTTCGAAAATTTATCGTATTCTCTAAAAAGGAAGAAATAAAAAGAACGACTACAAAATCACTACAAAGTAAAAAATAATTTTAAAATTTTCCTTTTAATTTCTTGGTCATATTTGACAATTTATTTAAGCATATTATTACATTGGAAAACTTATTATTTTATTTTTTTTTGCTAATATGTTTTATTATCATAAATATATTTATTTCTTTATGAATACAAAATCTTTGAAGTTGGCGCTTCTTATTAAAAAGCTGATTATATTAGCGCCGACCTTAAAAGCTTTTGTATTCATAAAAAAATTAATATATTTATGATAATAAAACATATTGTCAAAAAAAAATAAAATAATAAGTTTTCCAATGTAATAATATGTTTAAATAAATTATCAAATATGACCAAGAAATTATAAGAAAAAGTTATTTTAAAATTATTTTTTACTCTGTGGTTATTTTGTAGTCGTTTCTTTTTTAAAGTTTTTTTTTAAATTACCGGTTGATAACACTTGTTTTATTTAATCTGCAATGCCAGGTATCGCTTTTAAAGCATGTATGTATATACTTGAAATTATAAAGAACACATTAAGCAAACAAAAAATATTTTTTTTTTGTTTTTTGGTTAATTTACACGTTTATTATACCTTAAGTATATATAGTACAAGATAAAGATATTAAAAGAAAACATTTTTTCAACATGCTATTTTAAGCTGCTTAGCGAAATAAAGCTACTCAAATTTCTCCCTTGATTATTTTTCTAATTTTTTTATATCTTTAAGGATGAAAGCTAAGTAACTTGTATCTAGTTGCTGCTGTTCTTTTAAAGCCTGTCATCACAAACAATTCTTTAACCTTTATCGACATGTGTTGCTATGCTGTCTCGTACATCTTAAAAACAAACCGTGTATGATGTGTTTGTATAAGTGTATTATATGTGGTGTTGAGCTTTGAGTGGGTGTGTATTTACGTTTCCCTTGGCGTCTGCGGCAAATTGCTGGCTTTCTTCTTTACTTATCATTTGACGCAACCATTTGGTGCCACTTCAGCAGCTGGGTCAACAACAAAGTGAACAACCTGAATTAATTTTGCAGTGCATTAAGTTTGTTTTTGATGTTTTGTTTCCTGGAATAAGGGTGAAATTCCAAAGATGAGCAAATACTATTGCCCCTAATATTGCGAAAATGTTCACTGTGCGTTTTTACTTGGTTAAAAAGTGCTTCACTTGTTTTTGCGCATCACCAGGAATGATAGAAAGCAACAGAGTTGCCAACTTGGGACTTTTTAATTTTATTTTTTTATAAGCTGAAGAACAGATTTGCTCTAATTTGTCTGGGGAATTTTTCTTTTTAGTTATAAAATTTTTTATGATAACGGTTAAAACTTTTTAAGATATGTATTAAATTTTTGCTTTATTATCAGTACGGCAACTCTATTTGATTAACGAATTCAGTGTCTGCAGCTGAGTTTTATGACTTTAAAATTGTTTTTTTTTTTTTTTATTTTCTTCTCTGGCATAGCCACACTTTAAGCCTGGTGAACCAACAGTTGTCATTGGCAATCCATTTTGTGTCAGTTTTGCCAGCTATTTTGTTTACTGGTTTTTTGCATACAAAATTTTTTTTCATCTTTTATCAGAGATATGTTTTTTTCTTCTTTTTGGTTCCAAGCTTGCTTGGCTGTGCTTTGCCACAGGCTAGTATCGGCTTGAAGCTTGACACGTACATCTTTCGACCTTCAGTGTGAGTGGGTGTGCGTGTGTGTTTGTGTATGTTTTATGTAGCTACCCTATAGGAACAAACTAACTTGTTTTTAAAACAACTAATCAAAAAACTAGTTTAAAATAAACCAGTATTTGAACTACTTTGAATTATATTAAGGTGGCATCCACTTCAATTCTAAAAAGTTTTTATTGCATTATTTATGAAGTAATTAAGATACTACTTAAAAACAAGTGGTTGATAAACAACTTTGAATTATTTGATTTGGACATGTTTTAATTGCAAATTTTTATTAGATTACAAGTTTATAAATATTTAACCATGTTATTTCATCAAATATTATTAACTTTAGGCTTCACTAACATTGCGTTTCAAAAAGACATTTTTTTTTATTTACGATATTGAGCTGCAAGACAGACGTGGTAAACACACTTTAAAACTAATAAACTGCCTCTAAACCCTGTGAAACGATTAAAAGTTCAGTATTATTTAAGATATTCAAATTACAAACTGGTACTATTTAGCAAACATTGCACAATTTGGACTCTGTACGGAAATTAATGGATTGCTTAACCATTCAGCAAACACCTCATCACTTCAATAGTAAAGACGCACGCCTTCCCTACGTAGCGTCGAGTCTGCTTCATCAATCCCGCCGACACGCTTCTTAGCTCATATTTTGAAATGAAGCATCAAAAAGCTGTCTTGTGTTAAATAACAGACGCAGTATCCACACAATTCCGTTCAATTGGATCGGCACCTTCGCTCATGTACCCAGGCGGTGGCTTGCCCGTTTTTGTAAACTGCTTCCGTGGTAGGCATGCTCACATATAAGCGCAGAGTTCCTCCAGCTTCTGGAACTATCACCTGTTGGAAGCAGAAATAGTCCAATGAAGAAAGGAATAATGAGATTAAATCGACCATCGCAGCGTACTTCTGTTGCGCTCCTTGAATGTAATTACTAGTCCTTTTTTGAATTAATTGGCAATGAAGCTTGGCATGCATCACTTTTGAATTATTTTAAAATCAATTAAAACTCCACGAAGAACGATATTTCACAATTTTCCATTAAAAAACTCTGATTACTTTTAACTTTGTTTACATTTTACTTTCAGATTTTATATTTCAGAATTTATTTGTGTCGACTAGGCATGATTTTTTTGGCATGATTTATGTATTTTTCAAAACAGTCAAATAAATGATCTCTTTGATGTATAGAAATTTAAAATTTGTATGCTTTTAAATTCATCTTCAGTAAGTGGAATATTAAATAAATTTCAATTGGTTATTTTAAAGTAATCAAAAAATTGTTTTAATTTAACTATTTTAAAAAGTAGTTGAAAATATATGCAGACGAAAGTCAATTGACTTATTTAGCGGACATCACCATACAAAATATGTTAGTTCGTTCTATGGAAAAAAGTCAGAATTTAGTAGTCAGAATTTAAAAGTCAGAAACTAGTTGTGGTTGACAAAAAACTACTTTTTATACTACTTTTAAATTAGTTGATTTTCCTACAGGGTATAGCTGACTGCTGTATTGATTACGTATAACTATACGTATACGAGTTGTAGGAAGACATGTTAATGTCTGCAATATTTGTTATTCTGACGGAATATCGATATCTTTGTAGAGTTGCTTTTGCACATCTATTCCCTTTAAAGTTTTTTTTTTTTTTTTTTTTTGTGTTTTTGCTACTGGCGCTCAATTGAGCTTAAGAGCTGTGTGAAAAAAATGTATGTGCGCCTTAAACTATGCTCTGTTTTTATACAATATATTAATTTGAATTTTCGCACCAGCTAGGCTGTTTATGCTATCGATAGTGTCTTTTTAGTGTCTTTTTTAAAGCCCGATGTCTTATTGTGAAAAATATATTTGTCTATAGCTGATGCTTAGATGTTTTTTTCTTTTAGGACTTTTTTTATGTCCTTTCCTTATTTTCTGATTTTGTTTTGTTTTGTTTGTTTTATTAATGTTCGCATTTCTCGTTAGCCTTAAATTATACCTTATTTGTTGTGGTCCTGATTGTTGAGGATATTGATACCAGCGCTTTATTACTTTTTCTGTTGATTGCTATGGATTTAAGCCTGCGGCTCTTTTCTTTTCTTGTATTATCTTCTGTTTTATATTTTGATATATTATGTAATCTAAGCATTCCAAGCGCCTTAAGTTATGCAATTTATAATTTTTGTTCTTTCTCTTTAATATAGATCCTGCTTCCTGCAAATTATTTATTTACCGGCTTAATAGAATTTTTTGACCGTTTTATCTACACTAGCTTCAAGGCTTACATTAGAAGCTTTGCTTTGTTTATTGACTGCTCAATGTATATATAAATTGTTATATGTATATATAAATATTTAGATTATCTGCCTAGCTTAGGAATAAGATCACGTTTTCCTGCAAAATAAAAAGAAAAATATAAAAAAATTTTTAGAACATTTTACCAGTTCGAAGTCTTTTTCTTGTTTATATTTCAAAAATATAATTAACAATAATCACGCTATTATTGTAAATAAGTATGTTCTGACCACAGCCAATAGCAAGAAGATTGAATCATAAACACAATCGTGCATAATGAGAGGTAAGAAAATATCGCTCTAATATCATCATCAGCCAAATAACAAAAAGTGACTAAAACAGAATAAGGGATGTTTATAACAACTGTACATTAATATAATGGTGTGAATTAAATCAAGTCTTTCGCTTGCTTTCAAATATCTGAGGTCGTGATTTCCTACAAAATATTTGGTGAATGAAACTGTTCAATTTAGTAAAGGAATTTATAGCAATTTTATTTAGGGTTACACCATCGATTAGATTAGATTTAAACAAGATTTCGTGAAAGGATGGCTGAGCACAAGATACGTCAGTGCTCATCTCCAGTGCATTCCTACTTTAGTTCATTATGCCAGGAGACGAAAGGATTAAGAAATTAGAGAATACAATAGCTGAAATAGAAATCATCATTAAAGTTACTTAATGAAGCAAAGAAGATTCGATATTTCAATAGAAGAACAGCATGAATTAAATTCCTGTTTAAAATATGATATCATAACCCAATAAGAAGCACCCGTATTTAGGACGGACTCCAGACAGACCTCGCATGTTGGGTTAGCAACAATGTCTAGGTAGCCACATCCTGACCGCAAACAATGCGTATCTGTGATTAAGGCGTTGTTTTGAATTTTAAGCCAAAAAAATTTTTAATTTTATAAAATACATAATATATTTAATTTTTTTAGTTTTTAGGCACATATGTGGCACAGTACCTTTCGAATAAAATAAGTTTCATTTCCTTATTTTTAATATACATAAATAAATTTTTTTTTTTTGCTATTGATTAGCGGAATTGCATTTTTCGCATGGTTGATATCGCAGTATGACTTGTTGATATGCTCAGCTTGTAAGTACTTTGTTTTAGGTTTGATGAAGGAAAACATTAGAGATTAAAAAAAAGTATCCAAATAAATTGTTCTTCTACTAAAGCAAAAATACTTAAAATTCTATGCTAGTTTTCTTATAAAATATGTAGGTAACAATACTTACGGATTAAAAGGTCAATCGAAGTGCTGGTGATATCTTGGGTCGTTTGTATGGGATGTTCTTTTCTCAACCTCCCCCCTCACCCCTCTCCATTCCCCTCCTAGTAAGATGCAGAAGTATATGAAAAGTCAAATTTTAAAGTAGTACCACTTTTTACG
Source organism: Coremacera marginata (assembly GCA_914767935.1). Lineage (NCBI taxonomy): Eukaryota > Metazoa > Arthropoda > Insecta > Diptera > Sciomyzidae > Coremacera > Coremacera marginata. The sequence goes on from OU612047.1 coordinate 128,594,433, forward strand.
CAATAAATTTGTAAGTATGACTACATTAGATTTAAGAACTATTTTATTGTGTGTTATTTCACACAATAATACAGTTTCAATTGAAACACAAACTAATTAAATCTTTTTGAATTAAGATTTTCGACCTACCCTGTATTAACTAATGTGAAGCTTCCTTTTCTTTTTCTTATGTAGTTTATGGACATTTTTTTATGGCTGGATAACAAATTTTTTGATATGCAAACAGGTTTGGTTAACTTAATTTAAGATTCTAACCGCTTATAGCTTATTCAAGTATAAGACTTTTTACCATAAAAATTTATATATTTTACGGAAACCAACATTTTGTTAAGATTATTGAAAACTGAAGAAAATTTACTGGTCAATGGAATAAAATTTCAAAAGATATTATTTGCTAGCAATAAAGTGAAAGCAACAATTTATGTACATTGGGCTGCCTCCACCTCCAGGTGCTTTGAAATAACGTACATATTGCCGAAATAAAAAATGAAAAAAAAAAAAAAAATTAAAATTACCCAGATATAAAAAATGACACAAAACTGAATGAAAAATAGTCCAAAATAAAAAAAAACGGAATTTTGCACAACAAAAAGGACAAATGCAAAAAAAAAAAAAAAAGAAAACAGCTAATATCGGTGATTTCATGTCAAATCGGAAGTTTTTGAAAGCTCACATTTTTCAATGTCAGCTCCGCTTTTCGGCGTTTTAAAAACGCCGTCTTATTGGTACATTATTTACAGAGCCTTTTTAAAATTTCATGTTGGAATTTAAATAAATTTTTCAAAAACTGCACGGTTAAAAATCTTGGCCAAAAGTACTAGGCCAAGTTTCTGGGCCAAAAGTTTCTCTGTTTTTTTAATTAATTTTAATTTTTTTAATTAATTTTTAATTAATTAAATTCATTTTTAATTTAATTCTTTTTTTTTTTTTAAATGTATGTACATCGATAACTCCTAAGCCACATACCTGATTACCATAATTTTTGGTGAACAGATAGATATCATAAGCATCGAGGTGCATGTAAGAAAGTAGGCGGTATTCGAGAACTGGGCGTGGCAATACTAGATCTCGCAATATTAGATACTCTTGTATGTCGAATAATATTGGCATTAGGGTACTGCAATTTAGTGTAGGGGTAGGCACAATTATTAAAAATGACGGGCAAGAAAATGGGCGTTATTCGACAAATGGGCGTGGCAATATTAAAAAAAAGTGTATCTTGAATAATTTTGAAACTAGAGTACTGCAATTTAGTATAGGGGAAGGCATTATTATTACAAATTATGGTCAATAAAGTGGGCATTATTCGACAAATGGGCGTGGCAATATTAGAAAAACACTGTATCTCGAATAATATTAACACTAGTGTACTGCAATTTTATGTAGGTGTAGACACAGTTAATAAAAATTACGGTCAAGAAAATGGGCGTTGTTTGATAAATAGGCGTGGAAATATTAGAAAATGAGTGTATCTTAAATAAAATTGATACGATGGTACTGCAATTTGGCATAGGAGTAGGCATTATTAGAACAAATTACGGACAATAAAGTGGGTGGAATTCGACTACTGGGCGCGGAAATATTATAAAAACAGTGTATCTCGAAAAATATTGACACTAGGGCACTGAAATTTGTTTACGTACAGGGGTAGGCAGAATTATTAAAAATTTCAGCCAATAAAGTAGGCGCAACTCGACAAATGGGTGTGGCAATACTTGATAAGCACTATCTCAGTTAATATTGACGCTGGGGTACTGAAATTAAGTAAAGGGGTAGGCACAATTATTACAAATAATGCTCAAGAAGTGGGCGCTTATTTAACAATAGGGCGTGGCAATATTAAAAAAAAAGCTATACGTGTTGACGAAAAACACGTGACATCTGATTTAAATTTTAGGGACAGATATTTGAAATAATCAACAAAATTTCAGAATGTAATAGAACAATTTTTTTAAGAACTTTTAAGAATTTTTTAAGAAGTATTTATGTAGTTTACACACTTTTTTTCGAAAATATGTCATATTCTCTAAAAGGAAGAAATAAAAACTTAAAAAAAAACCGACTACAAAATCACTACAAAGTAAAAAATAATTTTAAAATTTTCCTTTTAATTTCTTGGTCATATTTGACAATTTAAACTTATTATTTGAATTTTTTTTTCTAATTTGTTTTACTATCATAAAAATATTAATTTCTTTATGAATACAAAAGCTTTGAAGTTGGGGCTTCTGATTAAAAGTCTGATTATATTAGCGCCGACCTTAAAAGCTTTTGTATTCATAAAGAAATTAATATTTTTATAATAGTAAAACATATTAGAAAAAAATTTAAATAATAAGTTTTCTAATGTAATAATATGCTTAAATAAATTGTCAAATATGACCAAGAAATTTAAAGGAAAATTTTTAAATTATTTTTTACTTTGGAGTGATTTTGTAGTCTGTTTTTTTTTTTTAAGTTTTTATTAATGAAATAAGTTTGCTGCAGTTTCCGTTTCTTAAAACTTAATTGCAATAAGCCAAAAATATAACTTACGTATGATTTAAAACAAAAACACAAATAAAATTAACAAATGATTTTGAACGAAGTTTCTACGTGTCAGTATAATTCAATACTGAAGTAATTTAATATAGAACAGACACAGAGAGAGAAAGAGAGAGAGTTGCGCTCTCTCTGCTGCGCTCTCGCCTGCTCGTTTGTAGTTTACTGGAGAATCCCACGCACACACACACAGCATACCTCACATAGTTACGTGACGATCTCTACCAAATCACTCTACCCGCAAGCCGCGTTAAATTACTTCGTTCCGAAAATTTTCATTTCCAAATTATAAAATTCTCATAAATCATATGATTAATTGCTATGATAGAAGCTTTATAAAAGCCCTGGTGTCTTCATCAGCTATATTTTTCTTATTTTTCTTATATTAACTTAATGTATTGGCTGAATGAGGAAAATATTTCATTATTTCTTGTCGCTTATCAAGGTTGCGCATCAGGGGAGTAGGTAAAGGGTAAAAAGAGGATATATCAACCCATTGTTGAATAAAAAGAAATTTAACAAATTTACCTAGATGAATTTTAAGTGCCAATATACATAACATACTTTGAAAGAAATGCAAGGTGATGAGTCAAATGCCAAAATATTAAAGTAAGCAATTGATATTTTATGTATCTTGGCTCTTCAAAATTTTGGTTTTTAGCTTATTAAAATTTATAACCCTTAATTTTAACCCCTTATAAAATCTATCGATTTTTTTAAAAGCGAATTGATATAAAGTTTCACAAGCCATAAAAAAGAAGTACGACTGGAGTTTACTCCTCTAGATCGATTACCTTTGAATTTGAGATGTATATAAAAGATAAAGGGGTGAATAAAGGCATCTCTTAAATTACTAAAAGGATTGCTTTTGCTTTTTAAATTTTAAAATATATTTATATATATATTGCATAAATTCATTATGAGGTAAATTAGTTAGGAGTTTACCCCTGTTTAAGCTCATCTTAAATTATCTTGTGAGCTACCTAATTTAATAAACTTAATTTTCGCTCAGTAGATGCTCGGTTTTTTAAGATTGCATTTGTGTGATTGGAATATTCTAGAATGCTCAGGTAAGACAAGAACCTAAAGATATGAGGCAAAGAAGCTTTAGAGTGAAACCCTAAAAAGTCAAATATTCATATTTTTTTCAAACTTTAAGGACTTCTAAATCCTAAATAAATCTGTGCTCTTTAATTAAAGCATTTTTGAAGTGAAGCTTTTAACGCCTCGTTCTGTGATTTGATTGATTGAAATCTGAAAAACTTTTGACAGGTTTTTTCTTATAAATTTGATGGTTTCTTCATTGCATAAGCTTATTACAACAAGAAAATTTAATTCTTTAATATTAAGTATTAAAAATATTTTTTGGCTTCGTGAGGATTTGAACTCGTACCAAATGATTTGGAGTTTTATACGCTATCCACCAGGCCAACAAGCTGTGTTGGAAAGAGTTGTTGATTTAATATTAACTATAACTAAAGCTATACTGCAGTATATCGTCACAATCTATAAATAGATTGAGGCTTATGTATTGGCTTACTACAACTACTAATTTGCTTCTACTTGCCACAAGATGACACCAGCATCGGTGTACTTTGTTTTTTTATATGAATGCGCAAAGGAGAACACCGATGCTGGTGACATCTTGTAGCCAATAGAAGCGAATTTGTGTTAGGTTTGTAGTATTCATAGATACATTAATAGATTATGCTGCTATGCAGCAACATGGGTTCTGTTTTACTTAATATTGAATCAACAGCTCAGCGCAACAAAGATTTTTGGATTGGTGGATAATGTACTGAACTCTTAATCAGTGGGTACAGGCTCGATCCCCACGGCAGGTGACGAAATGTGTTTTCATAATTTAATATCAAATTTTTTTGCTGTGATGGATGCAAGCAAAAAAAGAAAAATCAATTTTAATTCTACAGAAAACAGTGTCAGAATAACGAAATGTAATAAAATTTACTGGTGTGTTTTTTAATTTACTTTATGTTATTATCAGTTTTTGAATTTAAAAGATAATTTATTAAAAAAAAAAATATTAAGCTAACAAATTTATGTATATGCGAAAAAGCTTCGCTTCTCTCGTGTGTCCGACGACGCAGTAGTGTTTTTTATATAAACTGTATTTTAGCATTCATTTAATTTATAAACTGGTAATAATTCTGCTCCAGAAATATTTTTTGACTTTTCAAATGCTTAAGAAGTGAAAATCAAAATGCAATTTGAAAATCTTTCTGATCTGACAAAAAATTTCGAATTTTTATTTGTAAACCAATAGTAGTTGGTTCTCAATAAGTTAAGCATAGGGAGTTACTTGGTGATGCAAATGTTTAAAAAATGTTCTTGGTGATTTCAAATATTTATAAATGAATAGTGTTGAAAATTGAAAGAAAAAGAAAGTACGAGGTACTGAGAATATGTGCACGTTAAGGTTACTTCAGCTTTTAAAAAGCGGTTGAATTAAGCAAATGATTTTATTCAGACTATTCCCTTTTTAATAATCTTCAAGTAAAGGCTTAAAGCTAGATAGTAGTTCTCCTATGAATGTTACTTAAATTTTACCTGTGTTATTTTATTGTAATATTTTTTATATTGAAAATTGACCTCTGACTTGACTTCGTTAAATTATTGGTCTGCTGCAAGCTTCCTCTTTATAAATCCTATAAAAACTAAAGTACTGCCTATAGCGAGAAGTAACTCCTACTTTGAATATTCCATGATAAACTTGATGTAGTATTTAATGCGAAAAATCTAGGATTTATAATGAACTCAAAACTGACTTTTACTGACCACATTAACAAAACGATAGGAAAAATTAACGGGACGTTACGCTATCTACGTACTTCTTCGGATTTTTGCCAACTGAAACTCGGCTCAGGCTCGTTATGCAATTAGTTATGCCACACATCACGTTCTCTGATGTTGTTTATAGTCAACTGGACTCCCAATCTCAGCATAAGCTTTTGGTAGCATTCAATAACGCGGCTAGATATGTATACGGGATCAGACGCTTTGATCATATTTCGTTAAGAAGTAAGGGTATTCTGGGCTGTGGCTTGTTTGAATATTTGAACACCCGCAACATTCTATTTCTACACAAGACAATGCACACTCAAAGCCTTCATTATCTTTTTGACAAACTTCAATTTTTTCAATCGCAAAGGTCAACTAACCTTGTTGTGCCTAGAATTAACTATCTAAACAGTGGAAGGTTCTTTTTTATCAGCACCATCAGACTTTCGAATGCATTACCTAATTTCATTAAAAAAATAACTGCACGAACCAGCTTTAAAAATGTCATATTTACATATTTCAATTCTTAAAATCTGTAAATGTGTGCTTCTTTTTCTTTTCACAACTGCTCTACTACCTTGGCTTACCAAATTTTTACTTCATCTTTCTGTCTTCTTTACTTCTATTTATTCGACTTTTATTATAATTCATCTATAAAGAAAAAAAAAAAGAAAAATAGTCTTAAGCAAAAATTACCCTATAAGCGAATAATTTTAACCTTTTGCCATTTCAATTTTGCACTTTTAGCTTACTTGTTGCTAAATTCAGTAGTTTTAAGTTAATGTAACCGTGCAGAATTAAAATTATTTTTATTTTAAGTTTAATTTTTTAACCGCTGTTACACAAATTGTGTACTATAAAAGACTAATGCCCTGTTTAGGTAAAACGAAGCCTTCGTTACAAGAATCGTTCGTTTTCCGACGTGATCGTCCAGAATTGAATCTTTGTATTTTTTTCTTGCCCCATCGTTTAACATTACGTTGCTTACGTTTCTCAAATACTGTCAACGTGAGTACTTGTCAAAAACCTTATTACCGGATTGTAAAAGTTGTGAATTTAGCGTAAAACTGACAAAAATCTTGAAAATTGTATGCTTATTACTGGCAATTTTTAATACGTGGCAATACTTTTTGCATCAGCTGTTTTGGTTGTTGACTTTTGGAGGAAATTAAACTATTTTTAAATTGACTGCGAAAGTTTGAGACAATTTATGCAAAAAATGTTATCGGCAATTGCCTTCTACAATTTTAATGGGGACACAAGTGATAGTGATAGTAATTGTTTTCTTTGTACTGAGAAGATTAGAATTGATAAATGTTTCTGAAACAAACTTATAAAACAAAATTTACGTTTTTTTAGCATTCATTCCTAGAGCGATAATAATTTTGCTCTCGTCAAATTTTTGCGTTTCGTTCGGATTTTTTTTTTTTTGCAAAGACCCAACTTCACACTGAGGTTACGTCTTCGCTCGTTTATAAGTCAGCAGTGTTCGTTTGTGTCTGACATTCTTCACACATGGATTCAAAACAGCTGATTTTCGCCTGTTTGACGATGCGTTCGTGAAATACACGCATCGTTTGTTTTACCTAAACAGGGCATAAGTCTTACTGTATCCCATATCTAATAATAAATAATAATAAAAATGAAAAAAAAAATTTAAAAAAACTATTTAGTTTTTACATTTGCTCATACTTCCCTTTTGATCCACTTCCACTTTTTTATAATTCTGTCACATATTACATCTTAAATAAAGGAATATCCTAAATTCCAAAATTTTTGTATGGTTTTGTAACATACACGATATAATAATATACATTTTTGAAGCGAAAACTTCTTTAGGCGCATTGAGCACTTTTTGGTAGAGAGCAAAACAATAGATTCGCGATATCATCACGCTTTAAGTTGTTCATTTGTGTTTCATTGTATAGCATTGCTTATGCCGTGGTTGTGCTAGGCAAACATGTTTGGTGAGCTTTGTTTTTTATTACCGAAGCGATTACCAACCGATTACCGAACCAATTATCGATTACCGAAGAGATTACCAACCATTACCAATTACCGAAGCGATTACCAGCCGTTTACCAAAGCTATTGCCAACTCAGTACCGATTACTGAAACGATTACTAACGGCTTGCTGATTACCGAAGCGATTACCAACCGATTACCGAACTAATTACCGATTACTGATGCGATACTCAACCGATTATCGAACCAATTACTGATTATCGAAGCGAGTACCAACCGATTACTGAACCATTTATCGATTACCGAAGCGGTTACTAGCCGGTTACCAATTACCGAAGCGATTACCAACCTATTACCGAGCCAATTGCCGATTACACAACCAAAGTAATTGTGTTACAAATATATTACATATAAACACTAAAAAAATAGCAGTTTGTACATTCAATAACGCATAAATTGATGAGAAGAGTTAAAAAAGTACAATGTATTTGTATTTGTATTTGTATTTGTATTTGTATTTATTGATTCAATTATTAGTACAGTAAGATCTAATAAAGTCTTTTGGCGTACAACAATTTTAAAAATTTAACAATTTAAAAAATTTAAAATTTAAAGAATTAATAATCAACTTTTAATTTAAATTATGGCTTAAAACTAACAATGAAAAAAAAAAGTAGCAAAATTTAATAAATTAATAATCAGCTTTTAATTTAAATTATGGCTTAAAGCTAACAATGAAAAATGTAGCAAAACATAGTAATTAGAGATAAAAAAAAAAAAATGCGGCAAAAATGCGTCTGATTTGCCGACTCTGGCTAAATCGAAAATTCATAATAGCTATGTTATTTAATGGCTTTAAGTTTTCATTTCAGTCGGCAGGCCCCCCAATGACCACTTGTTTTTTTTACTGAGTTCTAGGGTGGAGAATCAGCCCCTCCCTTTCCCCCCCCCCTCTCTGCGGATTCCCTTATGTACACCGAGAAAAAAGCAATAGGTAAATCACCTAAGTCGGCTTGGGTAAAGATAATTGTATGGTAATCATAAGCTCATGCTTGTTCACCTAAGCAATTTATTGTTTAATACATTGCTTTGAAGCACATGCTTCGATAAATTGCCAACAAAAAATATTTGATTCACCTAAGCCCAAAATCCAAAAATACAATATTAAAAAAAAACTAGTTTTGAGCTATTTTCTGCAAAAACAAAAAAAAAAGCACAGCTGCGTCATTAGACACACGAGAGAAGGATAGCTTTGATAATTTAATGGTTTTTATTGTAATAAAACCACTTTTAAATTCAAAAATAACATAAATTCAGAAACACACGGTAATTTTATTACATTTCATCAACAAAAAAAAAAAGATAAAAAAAAAAATTTCTTTGCCCGCCGTGTCGAACCTGGTACTTTTGATGCCAGTCCATCGCTCTACCCACTGATCCAAGCAGCGTTGCTACTACATGCTAACATAACTGCAGCTATGTTAACAGATGCAGTATGTCGCAGTATTCTGTTGATAACCATACAAGAAACATCTTTTAATAGATTATTGTGTTATGCTGCAGCATAGCTTCAGTTGTAATTAATATTGAATAAGTCACTTCACGTAACAAAGGAGCTTGAATCAATGGGTAGTGTAGTGACTTCAAACACAGTGGTATCGGTTGGTTGTTGTGGGTTCGAATCTCAACGGCATGCGTAGATAAAATTTTTGTATTTGATATTTAATTTAATTTATTTTAATTATCTTGTTATAATTATGTTATAATTATGTTACGTCAAGCAGCAAAAAAAGCCGAACAGTCATTAATTTCTAAGATAAGAACGGTGTTGATAAAAGAAAAATTTGTGTTGTTACTGATTTCAGTCAAGCAAATCACAGAACGAGAGGCGGCGGCAGCTTCAAAAAAAAAAAGAAAATAAAAAAAACCGAAAAAAATTTATTTTTGAAGTTCATTTTTTTAAAGTAGTGTAAAAAAAAAATACCAAATACTTGGTAAATTTATCACCCAAATAAAAATTGGCAAGTCAACATGTAAAACTTAGGTGTTTTGATGAAATACTTGGGAGGCTGAAAACTGCCAAACCCATCTTATAAATTATACAAGGTTTTTTTCAATTTAACATAAGCTTTTTTCCTGGTGTATAAGTATTTGTATTTATTAAGATAAGCCGCCCATATGTCTAGCGTTCTTGGCTTAATCAAACAAAACTGTAAGATATGACGTATTTTCTCTTTGCAGGTGTCCAATTTCGACTTGAGGTCAAACATCACTGAGTCAAACTAACGCAAAATGAAAATCTTATCTTTCTAACGCCATCTAACGTAACCCAATTGCACTAACATAATGCTAGATACAAATTACTAAAGCCATTTATTGTAAAAAATACTTGATTTCTTTTACTACACCTGATATTTAACTATAAAATTTATTGAATATCTTCAATAAACATTTTGTGAAACAGTTTAATTGTTTGTTTGCTCTACTGGTGAAAAGGAAAAAATTTCAAAAGTAGTTCTTTTGCCAAATGTCAACAGAATTGTTTACTTTTTTTATTTTACAATCAGTTCAATGAATTAGCTGACCATTGACCCAACAATGACAAAAATGCACATTGACTTTAATTAAAGCTTGATGTAGCTTGATGTATAACTTTAATTTTTTATAAATAGAATTTTCTATATATAGTGCAACGTACATTAACTTTTTATTGTTTGCTAGTAGCACACATGATTAAAATACACTCTAAAAAAAAGCTATAATTTTTTCATTATTATACCTCCTTAGCCAATGGTATATGAAAAAAATCTATGCCACTGGTGCTCATATTTATATCTCAGCATAAATAACTACTAAAAATATATTTTTATAAGCCTTAAAGCTCTGCTTTTGTTTTAACTTCATCCATCAGCATCAAATGTTTAGTATTCCAAAAAAAAACTGTTTATTTTTATATACTTAAGCATTTTCAGCATAGCCTGGTTGTAGCTAAGATGATGTTATAAATTATATTTTCTAGTAATAAAAGTCAATCATCATAATTCAAGCAGCCAAAGTAACACCCACTCATGAGGTATACTAAACACTGGCAGGACCTACGACATAGTCCATATCCTGCTGAAACACACACTCATTCTCAAACACACACACACACACACCCACAATTTATGCCACCCCAAAACTGATGTTTTTCTTAATGTATTCTTTTCTTAGCTTATAACTCCATTATAAATCCGCTTAGTTTTTGGCGCGCTTGTTTTTTGTCTTGATGTTAGCTTTATTCTACTTAATATCACATAAAAAATAAGCGAAAAAACCGTAAAAAAATATTTAAAAAAAAAAAAACATAAAAGATTTATTGACACAGCATAAATTTGTCAACAGCGTACTTTTTATTTCATGCTGCGGCGTGCAAAAAAAGGTATGCGCTGTAATTTATTACAACTGCTGCAGTGTTTTTCAATGTTCGAGTGCAATATAGATACATGTATCTATGTATAGTATATGAAAAAAAAAACTTGACATTTCCACAAATTGCTTTTATGTTTATAAGCTTTGAAATACGTATTTGAAGATCTAATCTCAATTAATTTATTTTCGTTTAGTCTATTTTAATTGAGTTTTATTTTTATTTTTGTTTTTTTTTCTTCTTGTCAATTTATCTCTAATTAAACTTAATTTTTTGCTTGAAATTTTGATTTTGAAGTAGCTCTTAACTGTCAATTTCCTTGCTCGCCGCATTTCTTGCTAGTCCTAGCTTGCTGCCCTTTGGCAATTAAGTCACGTAAAGACAATTTTGCGTGTTCTTTTTTTTTTATATTTTTTTTATAGCAAGGGAACTCAATTTACAACAAGATCCTTGTCGTTTGCATGCTTGAATATAAAATTATGCTCTCAGCTTCTCAGTTAATTTGGTTTAAGTGTGTTTTTTTGGTGTGAGTTGAATTGATGAAGTGAAGCTAGGCGTCTCTTTTAAAGGTCACAAAACTTAAATATAAATGTTTTGCACTTAATTAAAAGCAGCTGAAGTGAAGACTCAAGAGTTAATATTTAGCCTTTGAGTCGGTACTAAAATGAGGCTATGAATATTAAAGTACTAAAATGAGGCTATGAATAAGCTGTATGGGGAATACCTGTCATTAAAGTGCCACTGAACTGCTGCTGTCCTACTCTTTTATGCTAATGTTGAAGCTTTGTTGCTTTTTTGGATTTAAGTTGTTGCAATATTTAGCATTAAAGTCTAAAAATTTGAACAGCTTGAGAATGAAGACGCTGAGAATTAGTTTACTTTATTTTGTCGCTGTAGATCAAGAATTATTTTTTTTGCTTAGCAGAAAATTTAAAATAAAACAAAACAAGGGAATATGAATTACGAATGTATAAAAGATTAGCCAATCGCGTAGCTAGGGTTGCTGGCCCAAGAAAAAAAGGTTATCCATATCAATATCTAACGTCTCAATACAAATGAGTAGTGTACAGAACTCTTAATCGCTTGGTAACGAGTTCGATCCCTACGGTAGCGTAAGAAATGTTTTTTTAATATTTGATATTAAATATAATATTGTGTTGTTGTAATAAACAGAAGCAACTAAAGAACCATAAATTTCAAAGAAAAACAGTGTCTAAAAAAAGGTGTCGTTTTTGAGATTTCACTCAAGCAAATCACTGAACGAGGCGTTAAAAATTTCACTTCAAAAATGCCAACTGTTAAAATTTCATTGGCAGTGCGTATTTGCACTATTGATTATGATTATGATTATTTACAAATAAGAAAAAGCTTTAGGATGAGAAAATATAAAAAGGATTTAGGTAAAGCTTTATGCATTATATGTCTTTCTTTTATATAAAAATTTAAAATTTAAACTTTTCAAACTACTTTGACAGCACTTAAAATTATATTATTTGTAATACTAACATGTACCTATTATATCCTAAATATTTAATAGGCCTTAAACTGAACTAGAATATTATAAAATTTTTAGTAGATAGCTAAAAAAAATCAACATTTTAAATTTTGCTAGACTTTTATTGCTTTCGTAATGACATGAGCAATACCAAGAACAACAAAAGTAACAACCCTGTAGGAAAATCAACTAATTTAAAAGTAGTTGGTAAAGTAGTTTTTTGTCAACCACAACTAGTTGAAATTCTGACTTTTTTCCATAGAACGAACTAACTTATTTTGTATGGTGATGTCCGCTAAATAAGTCAATTGACTGTCGCCTGCATATATTTTCAACTACTTGTTAAATTAGTTACATTTAAATTATTTTTTTAATTGCTTTAAAATAACCAATTGAAAACTATTACTGATGTCCAAAAGTTAATAATATCTGATGAAATAACATGGTTAAATATATATAAGCTTGTAGTCTAATAAAAATTTTTAATTAAAACATGCCAACATCAGAGTAGTTGCCGCCTTAATATAAATCAAAGTAGTTTATCAATCACTGGTTTTTAAGTAGTATTTCAATTACTTCATATATTGAAGTGAATGCCGCCTTATTATAATTCAAAGAAGTTCATATACTGGTTTATTTTAAACTAGTTTTTTAATTAGTTGTTTTTAAAAACAAGTTAGTTTGTTCCTATAGGGAACAACAAAAACAACAGCAACACAAACTCAACGATGACAACACAAGCTCAACTACAGAGCAAACAAAACATTTAAAGAAGTGACCCAAAATAAGTATGGAATATATATATATTTTTTTTTCTCATCTCTACAATAAAAAATGAGCTCCGGTGAGATGTGTGCGTACATAATGAAGGCCTACTTTGCCCACTTGACATTAGTAAACACGGTTGGCTGCCTTTGTCATGTTATTAAAAAAAAAAATCAACAACAACAACAACAAATGCAAAACGACAAAAACGTGCGCAGTTCTACTGACTTTTCTAAGAATGTCAAAAGCGAAACATGATATTGTAATTCCCAACAACATCAACAACAACAACCATGGTAAACAGCAAAAAACGACAACAACAACAAAAAATAACAACAGCAAAAACCAATGCCATACAAGTAACCCAGCAGGAACGCACTTGAAGATGAGTTGGAAAAATAAACCAAAAAAAAATGAGTTCAATGAGATGTGAAGGACGATAAACGCAACAAAAAGTGGGAGGATGTGCAGGCTGCCCTCAAACAATAAAAACAACAACAACAGCAAAAACAACAGTGTCTATATGAATTAAAAAAAAAAAAAATAAAGGCAGCACAAAAAAAAAAAAACGCAGCCTTCAAGAAACTGCTTGCCGGGCAGTTTTGAGAAGGTACTGATGATGTTTATGATGAGCGTATCGCCTTCGCACTCTTGACATACGACGACGCACAGTGCACTTTTTTGGCTTTTTTTTTGTTCTAAAAACTAAAACTTTTGAACGTTTTAACAATGTTCAAACCGATTTTTTTAGTTTGCAGAAAATGTATTACGCTATATAGAATAACAAAAATATTGCATTTAAGAAAATATCTTTTATAAGTCAAGCTAAAAAAAAATTATTTCTCATATATAAAAAATATGCGTCAACAAAAATAAAAAAAAAAATTTCTTAAGACTAAAGTTATTTATTATCGATGTAAATTTTAATCAAATTTAATAATTAATTTTAAGCAATTTTACAAAGTTCCATTGAAGTTATGTCCATGATTATTATATATAAAAAAGTACTTCATAAAAAATAATTTTTTTTTAAAAATCATTTTCTGGCTCTTATATAGAGGACGCTGAAAATGCCATTAAAAAAAAGACATCCAAAACGGTTCGATGGATATCGCCTTTCCTATGTATCTGAAACAAAAAAAAAAACAAATATCATTTTAAAGTACACACCAGAGAACTGCACAAGCCTATTCATTTGCAATTTCAAGTACTTGCTAAATTTATGAATACAAGCGCACTTTGAACTTGATAATTTTCAATCAAATTCAAGTATAATTGAAATTAGTCAAGTCGACGTCAGCTTGTTGCCCGACTTAATGAACGCGTGATCTACGACACGAAGTAAAAACAAGCGGCAGCAGACTTGAAACGTACGTCATAGAAATTGAAAAGCTTGAATTTGTTTGTGAATTGTCAACTAATTCAACTTACTTGCTTAAGATAAGTATAGTTAAAGAAAATTTGTTGGGCGCAAGGGTGTACCCAAATAAATAGTTTTAAAGTTTTTGAAAAATAGTCGCTGATGGTCCTCAAAAATGTTTTCTTCGTGACTTTTTTTTTCAAATATTTTGTGCTGTAAATCGGACCAATTATTTGGAATCTGATGTGTTTCGACGTCCCCCCTCCTAAGAATGTTCAAAAAGGGGGATTGATATACCCCTCTATTTGTGCGTCTCAGAAATGCTTGCACCCTCAGAAAGCCCAAAAAATGGTTAATTTTTACCTATTTTGCTTCCCCTTCGAGATATGGCACTTTTTCTACGTTTTCGAAGATTTTTCGAGGATTTTTCGATATTTTTCGATTTAATGTTGTTCCATATCTCGAAGGGGAAGCAAAATAGGTAAAATCTAACTAATTTTTGGGGGTTCCTATTTGAGGAAGCATTTTTGAGACATACAAATAGGGGGTCTTGTAACTCCCCTATTCGACATATTTTTAGGGAGGAACCGAAACACATGTATGACTTACAATTTGACTTTCAGTGGACAGTTAAACACGTGTTTCAACGTCTCCTCTAAAAATGTGGAAAATGGGGGAGTGATTGACCCCATATTTGTGTGTCTCAAAAATGCTTCCTCCTATAGTAACCCCCAAAAAATGGTTAGATTTTTTTACCTTTTTTGCTTTCCCTTCGAGATATAGAACTTTATAATCTCAGAACATCATCTTCATAACTTCAGAATCCAAATAATTGATTCGAATTAGATTGCAAAAAAGTAAAAAATCTGTCAAAATCACAAAAAAAGTATTGTTACGGTCCACCCTAGTGTCCAAACAACTTTTTATATTCTGACATCAGAATCGCAATCAGCGATCCCCAAGACAACAAGCTTTCTCAATCTGAACTATTTGAACTATTTGGATACTTGCAAGCTTATAAGCTTTTGCCAAACATATCAATCTTTTCAAGTATTTTTCCGAAAACTTCAAGCGCTTCAAGTTTTTGTGTGCAGCAGAGAAATAAGGCTTGCGATTGATTAGTTTGATACGAAGCTTGCTTTGCTTGGTTTTTTCAAATTCAAACCAAGTGAATTTTCAAGTACTTGATGCAGGTCTCCGGCACACCCCACTAATTTGACATCCCACCGGAGGGTTTTTTAAAATTATGGCGAAAGTTAAAATAAAAATTTAAAAAAAAATAGATTTTCACGCGCTTTTTTGTCTATAAAAAGAACAAAAAATAGTAGGTACTTGAATTTAATAGAGATGCTTAAAGGACAAAATTGCAAGCAAAATGCGAAAAGATTCATTGAAATTGAATCAATAGATTTTGAGTTATCTATCGAACCGTTTTAAAAAACTAGTTTCGAGAAAATTGCGTTTATAGCTTTTGTTTTTCGAAATTTTGCTTATGGTAACTTTTTAATATGATCGGTTGATAAACTTACTATTATTTAATTTGCAATGCCTGGTATCGTTTAAAAGAAAATATATGCATATTCTACAAACTTTGAAGAACATAGTAAGAAAAAAAAAATTTTTTTTGGAAAATTTGCAAGCATATTATACCTTAAATTTTAACGGTTCTTGAACACCCACACTTTTCATTTTTAATTATATATATTTTAAAAAGTATATTAAAACATTTGAATGCCTAATATGGAAAATAACTCTGCCAGGTTAGCAACTTAGCGCCTGCCTGTCTAAAGCCAGGATAAAGGAGAATGGTTATTTGTAGGATACGTTCTGCAAACGTAAAAACTGATAGGGCCAACCAAGAGCTCGGGGTGGTGCCAATCTTGGTAGCAGGTATCGATATGAAACCAGCCTGCAAAGGTTTTGCAATTGACCTTAAAACTTGTTAGTACGGGAACAGTTTTACCCGTCAAATGGGGTAGACCCTATCTATCCACCGCACTGAGACTTGAAAATGGCCTATAACATTTTGGATGTTGAGTGTTTTGGTATGCGTGTTTTACATGTCGACGCTCGGGCTTTCCTTAGGGGTTTGCTCGTCGACGTTTGACTTAGTCCCTCAAACTGGCACGGCGATCACTGAGGTCGCAACTGAGCCGGCAGCTGTGAGCTGTTCTTTTTAGTGCTCATTGAGCACGGTCACGTATAAAAGTGCACTCCTTCATAATTGCATGAGTGCATTTTTGGTCTCTTTGTGGGAATGTTATGGATCCTTATTGACAGGATCGAGTTGCCTAGATGAGTGTCGTGGGCTGGCCCTTCGGGGAGACTCATACTGGTTTTGATTGTGTGAATGCTACACAGGTCTAGATTGACCGGCGGGGTCGCGCAGTGGTACGACCGGGCTGGCATATCTGTCTTAATATGCAAGAATTGGATAGGTCTCGTCTTCACCAGTAGATAGATTTTAGGTACGTCACTACTGAAAACTAAACTGGTACTGCAATTACGGGCAGTATGTAATTTATTGCATAATACTCCTAATCAGCAGGGCACTTTGGGTTTGTGAATGGCTTCCATGTTCGTGTTACTACACCGGATGCTCCGTATGTTTAAATGGTTATACAGTACAACACATAAGTTCTGGTTGTCTGTTTCATGAACTATTATCCCTAGGTCTGGAGACCCAAGTACTTAAGCCTTACGGCAGGCGCACTTGTCAAACCAGATTCTGTCTGTCTATGGAAAATGTAATAATAATGAACAAAAAATATATGTTTGAATAATATAACGTGTTAACAATACATTAGAGTAAAACAGTCTTAATCGTGACTGACAAGATTTTATCATATGTTTTGATCAATAACAATACCAACAAATTTCCCAGCATAATTTTATAGTTTGAGTTTATAAATTACATTTTGTAGCAGTCACAACACGGGAACAAAAATGTTTCTAAGTTTTTTTTTAATTTAATTTCTTTCTTGCTTTTACGGTTTACGAAAGACTATTTTGTATGCTGATAAAAAAGTTTCATATATTTTTTGATAAAACTTTTTGTAAAATTGTACTTAGTTCTACAGCCGAAATTTTCCGGAAAAATTTCTTATTTGCATAGAAAAGTGGTAGCTCATATTATGATGTATATATTTCTGTAATCCCTTTGGATACCAAATTTTGGCTTAAGTGTACTTTAATGAACCCGCTGAGTTTCAAGGGGCACAGGGGGGCCACAGAGGGGACACAGAGGGTATAGTGGCCTTTTTTCAATACCATTATAATCTACAAAAAAAATGATACCTTGTACGAATGATACAATTAAAATTCTTCCATGCTTTGTACCAAACAACTTTCTGAAATTTAAGAGGGTTCGTTAAACTAGAATTGTTCCCAAATTTTAAAAGTTTATAAGCCGAAAAATTTTAAAATAAGTTATAGGAAATTATTTTAAAATTTAATTTATTGTAAACGATTTAATGACGAAATCATATTAAAAGTACACAACAACAGATATTTCCACATCATTCTATAAAAAAAGTAGATCTGTAAAAAAGCCTTTAATAGTTTGTTAACAACTCAGATAACAATTTCACCTAAAGAAGCCTTAAGTAAAGTTTTTTATAAGGAATTTATATAAGAAGGAGAATTTAAACTTCCTTGAACAATCTTTGAAACAAGTTTTATACAAAATCTATGCAAGGAAAAAAGTTGTATGAAATTATTTCCTTTATATAAGAACTTATATAAAGTTTTATCTAAGCGTTTTATTCAAGGCTTATTTAGGAACTCGGAAACTGAGAAAAAAAATTGAATTGTTTTTAGTAATCTCCTTTTCTACGTTTCATCATTTCATCTTACTTAGCACTGAAAACTTATACATTTTAAAAATCTTTGTATATTTACCATGCCCCAACCAGCACGGTTTGAACTCGGATCCTTTGTATTGCCAGCCGCACGCTCTAACTACTCGTCTCTTCAGGACTTTACTAGCGCGACGTTGAAACTTAATTGTTTTTTTTCTAATTCGCTGAAGAACAATTTTATAAAGCTCTCGATTGCAATCATTTCATATACGCACTTAACTTCAATGCAATAAATTGCCTCGGTAGCCCAACGGCTTAAGGTGACAGTTTGTCAGCAGATAGATTCAAACCCCCCCTGAGACGAAAATATATTTTTTTTTTTTGTTATTGAAATAGTTTGTTTTTATGATAGTGAATGTTTTTTTATTTAAATTAGGAATTTCTAATTTTCACAAACTGAAACTTTGTATATAAAAAAAAAAAGAAAAAAATCTAAGCTTGAACAAAAATCTTCTCTACTACTTCCTAAAATGTGAATAGAGCTTTACATAAAAAATTATACAAGAAATTTAAATTTTCAAGGCATTCACAAGACTCTTTCAAGAAAAGCATGAATAATTACTTTTATTCAAGGCCTTTTCAAGTTGAGTTTGAATAACTTCAAATATTTATGTGAAATTGTTATCTGGGAAATGTGTTCGAAAATTGAAAATAAAGTCATTATTTCAACTTGATAAAATTATTGAAAAAAGTTCCAAGTCTTTCATATCTTCTGTGGTATAAAATAAAGATACATATAAAAATGAGTTTTATAAAATTTGAAAAGTTTTAGAAAAGAAATTGAGAAAAATTTTAAAATACCCAACATATTTTTTTCGGTTTTCTTTTTTTTTGATCAAATTTCAGTCCAAAAAGGTGCATTGTGCGACGACGGTGACTACTGACGTGCAAACGGAAGCTTAAAAACTTAGTTTAAAACATCATCAAAAAAAAAAACATTTTACCAAAAGTTTGTGAAACAAAGCAGAACACAAAATTCAGAATAAAAATACAAAAAATTAGGTGAAAAACGTTTTCGGGTGAGAAAATTCGTTAAATTAAAATTTATGAATGAAACAAGCGGAAGGACAGCAGCTTAAAGTGTTTTAGAATTTTTTTTTTTTTTCCTCCCAAATAAACTTCAGCGAAACTGGGCGGCTGCTTTATGAGTTTCAACTGTTTGTTAGTACAACATAATAAGTATAACTTCAATATGCTCTAAATACTCTTGTTTAATAGAAAACGCAATAAGTGCCATTTTGACTGGTTTGAGAAGTTTCAAAGGAAGGTAATTCTGAATAATGGTGCTTTTATATACATATATTTATTTACTTACTTAGTTGGTGCCTCATCGAAGAACTTTCGCCAGACTTTTTTGTCGTGTGCCTGCTGGCACCAGTTGGAAATTCTAAGCGTTGTGCAATACTTAATCTTTTAACAGAAGATAACGGCGTACTCTTCTACATTGGCAGCCACCGTCGTCCGGCTTTCATTCGCTCAACATGATCTAGCCAGCGTAGACACTTGATTTTAATTCAATTGACTATGTGCTCATTCTATGAGATTTCTGACAAAAATAAAAATAAAAAACTGACAAGAATAAAAAAATTACAAAAAATATATGTGAGTCCCCACATAATTAGCGACTACGAAAACAATTTTTTCAATTTTTTTCTGTTATAATTAAGTAATGCTGCCACTCAAAACACTTTGTGGTCTGCCCAGAGAGCATGTTTTAAGAGTTTGAGTTTTCTCTTATATCTTTACTTATGAGATAGGTATTGGACTTTATGTAAAAAAAAAAAATTCAAAAGAGAATAATTCGTACTTCTTAAAGAAGTGAAATTTTATCAAGTTTATCAGAAAATGTAAAACATATATTAAAATGCTCAAAATTTCCCAAAAATATTAAATTCTTTTTTTTATATTTTAATCACCTTATATTTAGCATTATGAGTTTTTCAAAATCGATTACTTCATTCTAAGTAGTTTTTGAGCCTGTATCTTTCAAATGTACATTATAAAGATATATTTTTTTAAATGTTTTCAGTTCCATTAATTATTAATACACTTATAAAATTTGAGGCGTGGTTTTGGAAAATTCATTTATGAAAATTGTGCTTTTTAAGAAATTATAAAATATTTAACTTTAGGCATATGCGTCGATAGTTTGAAAATTTAGTATGAATCTATATCAAGTAATCGTGATTAAAATTTGATTATTTTTAATCTTAATGAATTGAAATTAAAATGAACAATTATTTTTTAAAAATAATCTAATTTATTACTAATCGTAATCGCAATTAAACAGCTATGATTTAGACTTTAAGACTTTGAACTTTAAGAAAATGTACAAATTTAGCATAAAAGCTTCTTGAAAATGAAAAAAATTAAAAAAAATCAAGATTTCTTAATGCCGTAATCTTAGTTTTCGGGGGTTGTTTTTATATTTTGTTTTTTAAGTGAAAACCTTTTTAGGCGCGTTGATCACTTTTTGTTAGCGAGCAAAACTATAGATTCCCGAAAAAATCACGCTGTTAGCGATATCATCACGCTGTTAGCGTAACAGAAATTATTGCTGTACAGCATCCCTTTTTAGGGACTACCTAGCATCGATCAAGCCAACGACCGAAGCGATTACCGACTACCAGGCCGATTACCGAAGAGTTTACTAACCGATTACCGAACCAACTACCGATTACCGAAGCGATTACAAACCGATTACAGATTAAAGAAGTGATTGCCAACCCATTACCGATTACCAAAGCCATTACTAACCGATCACAATTGCCGAATCGATTACCAGCCGATTTCCGATTACGGAAGCGATAAGACCAACTAATAATCGATAGCCGATAAACAATTACTGAAGCTATTACCAACCCATTACCGCTTACTGAAGCGATAACTAACCGCTTACCAATTATCGAAAAGAAAAGATAACCAACCAACTACTTAACCTATTACCGATTACCGAAGCGATTACCAACCGATAATCGAAGCAATTACCAACCGATTACAGAACAAATTACTGATTACCAAATCGATTACTGAAAAGATTAATAACGGATTACCGCTTACCGATGCGATTACCGAACCAATTACCAATTACCGAAGGGACTATCAATCAATAACCGAACCAATTACCTATTACTGAAGCGATAACCAAATCTATTATCAACCGATTACCGAAGCCTTCGCCAAACGATTACCGAAGCGACTACCAACCGATTACCAATTACCGAAGCAATAACCAACCGAGTACCAATTATCGAAGCAATTACTAACTAATAACCGATTACCGTAGTGATTACTAACTGATTACAGATTACCAATTTAATTTACCAACCGATTACCGAAGCGATCACTAACCAATTACAGATTACCAAAGCGATTACCAACCCCTTACCGTTTTCCGAAGCGATTACCAACCGATTACCAACCGATTACCAATTACCAAAGTGATTACCAACCGATTACCGATTACCAAAGCGATTATCAACCGATTGATAATTACTGAAGCGATGACCAACCGATTTCCAATTGCCAAATCAATTATATCAACCGATTACCAAAGCGATTACCAACCGATTGATAATTACTGAAGTGGAATAACAGTCTGATTTGGGCATCCACTGCGCTCTGCATCATTTGTGCTGGTATGACCACTGGTTTAAGTTCAGCAATCCACTTTTTTACCATTTGTCTCGATGAAGTAGAGTCCGGATAATGTTTATCAAGCCATTGTTTGGTTTCCACTGAATTTTTTTTCATCAAAAAGCAATGCCTTATCAAAACTCAAAATTCACTTTTTTCCATTTTTTTCTTTTTTTTTTCTATAACAATAGTTGCACACAAAATGCTATAACTCACGAATCTCAAGAAACTCATGATCGTGTATTATATATAAACAGTAAAAAATAACATTAATTTCATAACAGCTATGTTGTTTCATAGCTTTAAGTTTTCACTTTGGTCGGCAGTCCCTCCACAACGTATTTTTTTTTTTAACTTACTGCCAAAAAGTAATTTCTGAAGAATCAAAAACAATCCGCGGAACTTGCTACGATTAAAAACAAACATCGTGATTAAGAGTTTCTTCTAACTTTTTAGTACCAAAACGGTGGAATCGAAATTTTAATCCTATCTAATAATCATATGTATATCCAATTGGAGAGGGCGCGTGCAGAGCAGAGGCGCCTGGCGAGAGCTGATGAGGTTAGACGAATTCCGAACACGGGTTGTTATGGCCACCTAAGTTAAGCGGGGTACACATTATCGATCATGAGTGATACTCATGCTCAAATTCTCTCTTTTTACGCAGGTTCGTGTGTGCGGCCATTCTTTTTCGTCAGTCAACAGTCAACTGCAAAATTATTTGTGGTTGAGTTACAGTCAGCGTCCATCTGTGTTGAGTTTTTCAGTGTCACTCATGATCGCCAATGTGTTCTCACTTTAAGTAAGTAAGTAGTATATAGATTGACATATATGTATAAATAACATTTTAAAAAAGACGAATTTCATCAAAATAGCCTGCAGTAAATGGCACTGGTACAGAACTATTGTACTAATTTCACTAGCCCTTATTTAACTAGTACTAGGTTCACTTCAGTCTACTTTTTTTGCATTCAACAAGCGAATTTTACGTGAATATGTCATAGACAGGGGTCTATTGCTACCTTTGCATTGCCATTCCCTAGCCAATTCACTAGTGCTAAAGGTCCACTTTATTCACTAGTCGGAAAGAATGCAAAAAAAGTAGGCATTATGAATGTATTCACTGATGACTGATGAAATGATGTGAATTATTTTGTACTTCCTTCATCAGAATTATTTTTTCTATGTTGTTCAAAGAAATAAAATTGCGTTAACTATAATGGTAATTTATATAAAATCAAGACGTCAAAAACAAACAATAAGCAGTACAAGCTTGAAGTTGATTGAACTGCATTACTTGGGTCAAAAAAAAAAGAGCTAGTTCGTATAGAACTAGTAAAGTATCTAACAAAAAAGTAGCAATTACTACTCTCGATGCTAGCGGGTATTGTGCATAAAACAACAGTCTCTAAATATTCCTTTGATTATTATAAATCATTCTTGTTATGTTTTTAGCAACATTTCTACCAATTATCTCTTTCATTTTTTTAAAAAAAGATTTTCAATAAATGCTGCAACAATATAAATTTCATTGCGGTTTTTTTCACTATCTAAAGTATCCCTTCAACAGCAGAGCACATCTTGGCTTCAACACAGCACTGCTTTACAGTCTACGTTGTCATTTATCAATTTTATCCAAAATTTATTCATAACACAAAATAAATGTTCGTTATAATAGCTGAACAGGATTTACATGTCGATACCTTCACCCTCAATCATAAAGTTAAGCCACACTCGCCTGCACACTCATCGACCATCTTGCGATGCCCACCAAACATAGTGAACAGCTTTGGCTCGCCATTTTTTTTTTCTTACAATGTTTCCTGTCCATGGATGATTAAGCACGAATTTGTTCCTCGTTATGCTGGCACCATAGAGTTGAACTTGTTTGACAGCTGCAGCTGCTGTTACTGCAACGTTGTGCCTGCAAGGTTCTCGTCGCTCAACTGTCATTGACGGTCAGCAGCAGAATATGCGCTGCATAAGCATAAATAAGGCAAAAAGCAGAATCGCAGCTAAAGAATCGTATTTTATAAAAATTACAAATGGCTAAGGGAAGCACGAAAAAAATCGTTGTTAGTAAGAAATTTTAGCTGATTTGTTGATTTTTGTGCTATTTATGCGCTCATATAGAATAAATGTCAATAAATGTCAGAGTTGCGAAAATATGGAATAAATGAAATGAACTGAAAATAATGAATAGTGAGAGAATACACACAAAAGCATTTTTTGACACAAACGTAGGTGGAGCAAAGAAAGTTTCAGGCCAACACAAGAGACACTTCAAGTTGTTACATTTTGTTACATTTGTTGCTTTAATTTTTCCTTTTTTTTTGTCTACATAAAAGTGCGCGCCCTTTTTACCCCAGTATACTCTTGTTCTACTTCTTACAGCCAGAGTAAAATATATTCTGTGCTATATTTCTGCATTTTTTTTTTTTTTTGTTTTTTTATTTTTGCTGAAAGAACGTCGAGTGTGAAACAATCGTGTCACAAGGACCGCACAAGCAAATCTACCGCACACATAGAGAACACACACAATTGACACACTTGCCAACACACGCACACTCACACACTCACACACACACACGGATACACACATGCTCGAACACATTCACACGTCCAAAACGAAAGTATGCCATCATATGTCAAAACTTTAAATGCTGTCAATATTCTGCTGTAAGTTGTTTATGCCATTGTTGTTGTTTGTCTACCCACCCCCCCACATTTTACAAAAGTATTCGTCAAGATTTTGCCTGACAGTTTTGTTAGCATGTTCTTGATATTGTCTTTGTTTCAAAAAAAAAAAAAAAAAAGGCAGATAAAATTTTTCCTTACTAAAGCTTTAAAAAACACTTTTAAGGATGATATAATAGAACAATTATAATTTTATGTTAAGTAAATTTGATTTTATATTTTGATTTTATATTTAAATAAAAGCGTTCGACAAGCGTTGAGTCCTTAAAAATTTACTACCAACAATTAATCCCTGGTTTGGCTGGGCCGATTGCAATAAAATTTTCTGCCACAGAAATCTACTACATTTTGTTAAGAAAATTTTGCACATAAGCTTTGATATTTAATATTCAAACCCTCACTATTAAATTTGAGTAAATTTTATGAAAACTTCCCCTACCTTCCATACGAAGTGACATCAACAAAATAGAAAAACCTTCGTAAATCTATACTTCTATACTATTATATAAAATTGAAGGTCACATTTTTTTCCAGGTAAACTCAAAAAATATTGGGTCGATATTTATGAAATAAGTTTGAAAATGTCATATTTCTGCTACAGCACAGCACAGGGGTATTTTTATTTTGAAATTTTAATAATAAAAGTGTTAAGATTTTTAAAAAATCATACGCGATGCCACGAATTGCTTGTTCGTTTTCTTTTCTTGATCGTTTGTGTCACGAGAATTTCAATAAACTACTTGCTGATCTTTACTCCTCTCTTTTAATAAGCTTTTATTTAACTTGCTTCGTTCGTATGTATGTATGTAAGTATGTATGACCGCAAATCTTGCAGACAATTTGACAATCTTGCACAAGACAACAGCTTGTGGGTCTCCGATTAAGCTGAAATTTAGCATACATGTGTAAGCCCGGTGACAATGAAATATTATGAACATTTTTTTGCTACACCCCCTTTTACCGCCCACAAATCAATAAAAATGCTTTATTTTGGTAATAAATTTCCCTCAAGTAGAAATGGGGTTTAGGAAAAATATTTCACCACACCCCCTTTTGCCGCCCACAAATTCATATATCTCCAAAACTACCGGGCTGTTTCAGCTAAAATTTTGGCAGTAAATATCCTTCAAGTATTGCATGGGTTAGAAAAAAATGTTGCCACACCCCCTTTTACCGCCCAGAAATCAATAAAAATTATATATCTCCAAAAATACTAAGCCGATTCAGCTGAAAATTTGGCAGCACACTTACATCAAGTAGAAGATAGGGCTTTAAATTTGGCCACACCTTCTATTCCCGCCCACAAATCAATAAAAATGCTATATCATAATAAAGTATATTATGCAATAAATAATGTAAATGGTATAAATCATGTTAATATGTACTGTTAAGGTTAATGGTCTAAAAACTTCAAATGCTACATGTAAGGCTTTCAAAATAAAAGATGTTATAATAAAACTGTAAGACTAAAAAGTAAAGAGTAAAATATATAAAGGAAAACAAATTTTTAAAAAATAAGCTTTTATTTAAAACAAAAACGTGAACTAAAAAGAAAAAAATAAATTTCAGTGGCATTTGTCAAATATGTATGTATATAGTAGGTAAATTCTAGATGCAGAAGAACCTCTCTCTTGGTTACCCATCATCATAATAAAAGCGTACGTAAATAGGTAAGTCCTATTAAGGTAAGGTCCTATAGGTAAGGAGTTCGTTTACCTTGGCACCGCCATTAATACCAAAAACGAAATCAGCCTGGAGATAAAGCGAAGAACAATAATTGCTAATAGGTGCTACTACGGGCTCAGTAAGCAACTAAGTTCCAGAGCCCTCTCTCGATCGACAAAACTAACACTCTACAAGACGCTCGTTCTACCTGTGCTGCTTTATGACGCTGAGGCATGGGCAGTTTCGCAAACTGACGCAGCCGCTCTGGGGGTGTTCGAGAGAAAAGTTCTTCGCAAAATCTTCGGTCCTGTTCGAGTCGGCGATGACTATCGCATCCGAATGAACCACGAGCTGTATGAGCTCTACGATGACATTGACGTAGTCCGGCGTATAACTGTGCAGCGACTACGCTGGCTGGGTCATGTCCATCGTATGAACGACGAAGCTCCAGCGAAAGAGGTGCTCGAGGCGAGGGTCGCTGGTCAACGACGACGAGGGAGACCATGCCTCCGATGGATTGACCAGGCTGAGGAAGCCCTAACCGCACTTGGTGTATCCGATTGGAGAAGGCGCGCGCAAAGCAGAGGCGCCTGGCGAGAGCTGATGAGGTCGGTTGAAACCCGGACACGGGTTGTTACGACCAACTAAGTAAGTAAGTAAGTAAATAGGTAAGTCCTAGGGTCGTATATAAATTCAAAAATTTTCAAAATGTAGAAAAATACTTTATTTCGTTTGACATTCATTGCCTTTAGAGTTGATAAAAGGCAATGAATGTCAAACGAAATAAAGTATTTTTTCTTTTGTTGTGTTTTGTTTTGCAGCTCAGCAATGCATTTATATGTATCACTCTTTTCGCCTTGCGCGAGGCTCAACTATTTTTAATGTTGTGCTGTGCTAGCTGAGCAGAATAAAAAATATATAAAAAAAAATTTTTTAAAAATAAGCTTCTATTAAAAACGTGAAACACATTGTAGAGCGATCATTATTTGTGC
Organism: Coremacera marginata; assembly: GCA_914767935.1. NCBI lineage: Eukaryota > Metazoa > Arthropoda > Insecta > Diptera > Sciomyzidae > Coremacera > Coremacera marginata. The sequence continues at coordinate 128,621,617 of OU612047.1, forward strand.
ATTTCTAACACCGATTTACTGAACACCTTTAGCTTGTTTAGGATTTGTTTATATGAAGCTTTAACGCTCTATTTCTCTCCACACTCATTCAAAGAGTAACAAAAACGTGTTAACGCACATTATTAGTAAAAAAAGAATGTACGTGGCGAAACAACGGATTATGTATATACCACCTTGTTCAAAAAGAAAGGTTCATTCACACTGTGAACCGGACTTAACTGTCCAATTCGAAAATTTTTTTAGTAGGTTGCCACATGTGTCTATGATAAGGCGTCAGCGTCTCTCGTTGACATTTGGTAAAGTGACAGTGTTTTGTTTAAAACAACTTTTTTCGTGTCTTTGATTTTTACGATGGAAGAAGCAACGAGTTGATTTTAGAGCAACGAGTTCGTATCAAATTTTGTGTGAAAAATGGTTTCAACTGCGCCGATACGCGTAAAATGTTGGTGAAATGTTACGGTGACTCTACTCTATCGTATCAGAAGGCAAAAAAGTGGTTTAACCGATTTGTGAGTGGCCAAGATGAAGTAGAAGATGACCCTCGTACCGAGTGGCCTTCGTGTTCGACTACCGAAGAAAACGTTGAAAAAATCAAAGAAATGTTGGTCAAAAATCGCAAATTGATGATTAGAGAGATAGCAGAGGACGTCGGCATTTCAATTGGATCCGTTCAGAAGATTTTGAAGAATGAATTGGGCTTGAGACGTGTCGCTGCAAAGTTGGTACCAAAAGAACTCAATTTCATGCAAAAAAGAGACCGTGTTGCTATCGCGAAAGACATTCTGGAAATGGTTGAAAACGACGAATCATTCATCGAATCCATCATTACTGGTGATGAGACATGGGTATACGAGTATGACACGCAAACCAGGCATCAGGCGAGTGAATGGCGGTCGCCAGACGAACCGAGACCGAAGAAACCACGTCATTTTCAGTCAAAAAAGAAGGTGATGCTCACTGTTTTCATGTACTACAATGGTGTAGGTTACCATGAATTTTTGCCAGATGGTCAAACGGTCAATAAACAGTATTATTTGGGTGTTATGAGACGTTTACGTAAAGCAATCCGCCAAAAAAGACCGCAGTTGTGGCAAAACAAATCATGGATTTTGCAGCACGATAATGCACCATCGCACAATGTTCATCTTATTCGTGACTTTTTGGCCAAAAACAACACGATAACCATCCAGCAGACGGCAATTTCACCTGACCTGGCTCCGTGTGATTTTTTGCTGTTCGATCGAGTCAAAAAACCGCTTCGAGGAACGCGTTTCACCAGCAAAGAAGAGGTCATGAAAAAATCGGTGAATGCTCTGAAGGCCCTACCAAAAACCGTGTTCCAGAAAGGTTTCCGTGACTGGATCAAGCGCTGGCATAAGTGCGTTGCAGCCGACAGGGACTACTTTGAAGGCGACAATACTGATTTGGATGAATAAACTTGTGCTCTAATTTTTTTTTCATAAATGAACCTTTCTTTTTGAACAAGGTTGTAAAATTTAATGCCATCGTTTCTGTATGTACCCAAATTCCACCCACATCGTTTGACCATCCTATACCAAATCTTGCACATATTTTCTTCGGTATAATAACAAGTCTTTAGACTAGCAAAATGGGCGTGGCATCTTCTACACAGTATGTCTGGCTTCAACAAAATTTTCAAATTTTGCACACATTATCCTTGGAATTTTAGTTTATAAAATAAGGCGGTATTTCTACATCGTTTGTCTGATTTCAACCAAATTTCGCACATATAGTACTCTTTAGTATAATGAACAGTTTTTAGCCTACAAAATTGGGTGTGATTAAAAAGAGGGCGTGTAAGTCCAATTCTAATCGAACTCATTCTACGCCGTTTTTCTAACTTCAGCCAAATTTAGCAAATATATTCTATAGTTTAATGAGCAGTCTTGACTTTAAAAAAATAATCGGGAGTAGACAGGAAGGAGTGACACTTTAATGTATATATATAAAACCTACACCGATTTGCCGACTTCAACCAAATCTTACACATTTATTTTTCGGTATAATATGTAGTATTCTAGAAGATTTTGTAGGACTAGGCAGTGGCGTGGTACTTTAAGCTTAAACGAGTTTCTTTAGGGTTTGTCCGACTTCTACCAAATTTCACGCATATATTTTTTTTGAAATAATGTGCAGTCCATATTCCAGAAGAATAGGCCAGAGTAGACATGGGGTGTGACACTTAAATTTAAATCGAACTCCTTCTACAACATTTTTCCGATTTCATTCATTTTGCACATATGTTCCTTGGAATAATGAGTAGACTGTAGTCTAGGAAAGTGGTCGGAACTAGACAAGGGGGAGTGTAACTTAAATTTTAATACTTAATCTCAGTAAATATTCACCAGGGGTAGGGTAGGGTAGGATCTGTTCCAAGGTAGAAAAGGGGTGTTTACATTTTTTTTTGAAAATTTTATCTTAGTTTAAAATTCATAATTGCACTTTGCCATTTGAGCTAAAAGGTTTCAGGTGGAAAATTGGGTTTTCAAAATTGTTCTTGGTCAAAGATAAATCTATACGAGCTTTTATGTAAAAAACACACGTTACTTACACCAGTAAATTTTATGACATTGCTCTATTATTTTATTTATTTTATTACGTGCTACATTCATTGTTATTTCAACGCACTTGTGAGTAATTGTTAATTTTTGCATTAATTAGACATCTTGTAGCAAGTAGAAGCACTTTTTTGTGGAATGTGTTTATAATATGTAAAATGTATTTATAGCAAATACACAATCCTCTATCTATTTAGAGATTAGTGTGATCTACTGCAACATAGCTTTAGTAATACACAATTGATGTTGAATCAACAACTTAACAGAGGCTTTTGAATCAGTGGATAGTGCAGTGAACTCCTACTCACAACGGTGCGAGTTCTATTCTCCGCGGAAGATCGAATACTTATATTTAAGGTATTCAAATTACATTTCCTTGTTATAGTAGACGCAAGGAACAAAGAAGCATCAGTTTCTAAGAAAAACGCTGTCTAAAAATACAAGTGTCATTTTTGAGATTTCACTCAAGCAAATCACAGAAGGAGGCGTAAAAAGCTTTGCTTCAAAAAAGCGAAGCCTAAAATATTAAAAAATTTGAATTGACACAAAAGCCTGGGGGAATAAACTACTTTATGTGACAGTTAAGAGTTAAAAAATATAATTAAGTATACATAAGCATTTTATAGAAGGCTAAAGACTTCAAATATACTACAATACGGCCGTGAAGGCTATTTTAGCATTGACCCAGTCACAGTTCCATTCCCTACTAGCTTATTAGTATATTCATCTTGTGGGTTAGAGGGTCAATATTACTCGTAAATACCTTCTGGCCTTGCATGGATAACATTCTGACTCCTCAAGTATTACAGCGGGATTTATTTTTTAGAATCTGCCGACTCTTAAATTATTAGACCTACAAATTATCTTCAACTACATAGAAACTTTTTTATATCTTCTATGTTTATTGGGGTATATTTTATTTCCTATTTCCGCTATTTACTGTAATATATATTACAAAAATATTTTCTTATTATATTATTTCTTCTGTCATCTAGATAAAATATCACCTTGTAGCTATATTTATTGAAGCTGCCTAAAATGAATTTTTAAAATTTAATTTTAAATTCAACAAAAAAAAAAATCATCAAATATTTGAATTATACAAAGAACGAAGAACCTTTATGTATATATGTGTGCGTGCGTACGTGAGCTGTCAAAATTCTTTTATAATGGCAACAAATTTAAATATTCAATGAGTATAGGCGAGAAAGTTACACTGCACACATCTACACACTCACAAATACGCTCACACAAATAACAAAACAAACGTTTGTTAAAGTGTTAGAGGAAAGAGTAAACGACAAAATTTAAATAATACAAAACACTTGCGGCAACTACTTGATGGATGACGAAATAAGGCAAAATAGGATAAAAAAACAAAGTTTGTTGTAGCGTCGAAACAGGCAACGAGGGTACGAAAGTTGGGGTGAATAAAAAATCAAAACTAATAGCAGTCAAATCTTGTTGGGTACAAAATACGATCTTAAAAGCTGCCAATCTTCATTTAAGTCAACCGTATTAAAACATTGTTGCTGCGATGACCTTTTAAACTCTAATTCAACCTGGTATATTAAAGGCATAAACCACAACTATCAAAACTAGTTAAAGTTGGCAACTTTTACCAATGCACACAAATTATAAATGTAACCACATAACGAGCTCATAATTCACAACATGTTGGTGGCAAAACTAAATAAAGCAACACACACACATGTTGATACTATACACGAAATTAAATTGAAAACTTACAAAAAGTTAGGTTTTTTTTTTCAGTTGAGGCAGCTGAACTGCATCTAGTTGAACTTCTTATTGAATGCAAACCTGAACTGTAAATGCTGTTTCCGCTGCTGCTGCTTCATTCAAGCGTGTTATAATGTACCCAGCGGGGCTAAGTAGCTGAAACATTTATGATGATAAGCGTTTTTTTTTTTAAGCTGGCTGCATGCATAATTTTTGCTAAAGCTTCATTGTCTTTTTTGTACTTTATGTCTGCAAAAGTAGGCGTATCTATACTGCATCCATAGGCAGCGTGAAAGATGCAGTTCGCTGTGAAAGTTTGTTTGCATCACATTAGGTGCTACGAAAGATAAAAACTCTTTTTCTCCTTCTCCTTCCTCTTCTCCTTTTTCATTCTTCCTTTCCTTCTCCTCTTCTTCTCCTTCTCCATTCTTCTTTTCCTTCTCCTTCTCCTTCTCCTTCTCCTTCTCCTTCTCCTTCTCCTTCTCCTTCTCCTTCTCCTTCTCCTTCTCCTTCTCCTTCTCCTTCTCCTTCTCCTTCTCCTTCTCCTTCTCCTTCTCCTTCTCCTTCTCCTTCTCCTTCTCCTTCTCCTTCTCCTTCTCCTTCTCCTTCTCCTTCTCCTTCTCCTTCTCCTTCTCCTTCTCCTTCTCCTTCTCCTTCTCCTTCTCCTTCTCCTTCTCCTTCTCCTTCTCCTTCTCCTTCTCCTTCTCCTTCTCCTTCTCCTTCTCCTTCTCCTTCTCCTTCTCCTTCTCCTTCTCCTTCTCCTTCTCCTTCTCCTTCTCCTTCTCCTTCTCCTTCTCCTTCTCCTTCTCCTTCTCCTTCTCCTTCTCCTTCTCCTTCTCCTTCTCCTTCTCCTTCTCCTTCTCCTTCTCCTTCTCCTTCTCCTTCTCCTTCTCCTTCTCCTTCTCCTTCTCCTTCTCCTTCTCCTTCTCCTTCTCCTTCTCCTTCTCCTTCTCCTTCTCCTTCTCCTTCTCCTTCTCCTTCTCCTTCTCCTTCTCCTTCTCCTTCTCCTTCTCCTTCTCCTTCTCCTTCTCCTTCTCCTTCTCCTTCTCCTTCTCCTTCTCCTTCTCCTTCTCCTTCTCCTTCTCCTTCTCCTTCTCCTTCTCCTTCTCCTTCTCCTTCTCCTTCTCCTTCTCCTTCTCCTTCTCCTTCTCCTTCTCCTTCTCCTTCTCCTTCTCCTTCTCCTTCTCCTTCTCCTTCTCCTTCTCCTTCTCCTTCTCCTTCTCCTTCTCCTTCTCCTTCTCCTTCTCCTTCTCCTTCTCCTTCTCCTTCTCCTTCTCCTTCTCCTTCTCCTTCTCCTTCTCCTTCTCCTTCTCCTTCTCCATCTCCTTCTTTTTATACTATTCCTTCTCTTTCTCCTTCTTCTTATACTATTCCTTCTCCTTCTTTCCCTCTTCTTATGCATGCTTCGATTAAAGACAGTTTAGTATATTTTGTTTTTATTATTTATCCAAGAGAATTTTTGACACTTCTAAGAAAAATGTGGATTATAATAAATTGCTGGAATTCAACATTGGAAATACATTGATACGTATTGTTTAGGTTGTAGAGGGTTAACATTTTTTTAACGTATTAGGTATTAAGTATTTAATTTAGTAATACTTAAGTAGCAATTTGTTAATATTAACCACACAACTATATTTCATTCTATCACAATTAAATACAATTTTCATGCGTTCGAAAGTTCGATCTAAGCTATAACAAATAAATTCTAAAACAATTGACTTTGTACATTCTTCGAAAAACTGTCTTTCAAAAACAATCCCCTCATCTTTACCCTTTTTAAGTCATATGGAGAGTGCATCTTGTAGGCATCTCAAAACTGTGCATAAAATGCGCTGTTTCTAGGAGTGCTCTTTATATTCTCGCTGGGTAGCTGCACATGTATGTATATATATATATATATATAATGCCTTTTCACTCCAGCTAAGCCAAGCTGCGCTCCAAAATGTCTACAAGGCAAAAACCGGAAGTGTGCACCAGCCATTGTTGAAAGCAAGCAAGCAAGAAAAATAACTCCATGCAGCGGCTTTAGTTTAACTTTTATAGGATATTGGCTGTGGCATGTCTGAGGCACACACACACACACACACTCTTAGAGTCAAATATTTACCACCATACGAGTGTGTATTTTATATATTTTAAACAAATATTAAAGTTTTAATAGAAAACTAATATCTAATGTCCAGCGAAAAATTTGCTACTTTTTTCCAGGTTTTTCTACATACATAAACACTAGAGAAAATTAAATGTTATTTTAACTTTTGTTTTTTTTTAATTTTATTATTAAATCATTGAGTGATTCAGCCAACTTTATGAGCACCTACGCAATGTATAAAGATGCATTTTACAACGACACAAAAATTTGTTTGTTTAAATTTGACAACGAAATCTTAAATTGGAGTTACCATACAAGACGATGAAGTGTAAACTTATGAGGACGACTGAAATTGTAAAATTTTTCTTAACTAACTAATAATTTAAGCTATCGTTCGTAAGCTACATTGACGATTTTTGGCATTTTTTACTCCATTGACCACAGTAGTTTTTACTTACAAGGTCAAAAATCTTGGAGTAATTTTTAAACCAATGGTTGGAATAATGTATCTTTTAAACCATTTTTATTAGAATTAAAACCTTTTAACATACTAGAAATTTTTTTAGTCAAAACTGTACTTAAATTTAATAAAGTTGGAATAAAATTTGAACTTTAGTACCTACAGTTTAAAATTTAATACAAAATAACTAAAAAGTAATAAAATCTGTTTCAAAAACTAGTACATCTGGAATAGATTTTGGATTAAGATAGCGATGAGATTAGATTTAATACAACATGTTTTACATTTTAAGCCATGCTGTATTATATTTCAATTCTTTCCGTCTTAACTTTCATATTGTTAAGATTCAAAGGACTTATGATTCAGAGTTACTTTTTCGGTTAACAAAGCTTTATAATACAATTTTTGTGAAACATTTTTTTTTTGGTTATGGCGCACAAGCAACGCTTACTAATATCATTTCAGTGATGACGTGAATTCGAAACCTACAATAGGAGCTAGTTTAAATTTATAGTATAAAAGAAAAACAAAGAAATAAATTGTGTTAACAAGACCAGTTTTGTTTTTAGAACGCCATGGTTTAAAATCGAATACAACTTGTAATAAGGCTTTTAATCCACATCGGGTATTGCAATTTAAGCACATGCGGGAATAAAACTTAGTTTTAGTATATGGCTTTGAATAAATTTTAATACAATATCGGTGTCACCATATAAACAGTACAGGATTGACTAAAATTTAGTCCAAGATTCTTCACCGCGTACCTGTAATGTGAAGAATAATTTTTATAGTAATATACAAGAAATAAATAAACTAGCGAGGAAGAGACCTTTAACAGAACCGAAGCTAACAAACAATTTTCTCAAACTCAAGAAAATTTCTCACAAAATTTTAAATAATTAATTAATTGCCAAAATGAAAAAAGTAATTTCTTAAGTAATTTTAAAATATTTTATACAGTCCAATTCCAGGGAGACTTGATGATTTTTGTTAAACGCTTTACCAAATTCTCATAAGAGAAATTAATAATTACCTTTTTTTAAACTTCGACATTTTCGAAACCATTTTTATTATGATACACAGTTAAAAAATATTAAGAAGTTGAAAAAATTTTTGTTTTAAATTTTTTATTGTACAATTAAATTAAGTTTAAGTCCAGGACTCAAAAAATTCGAAAAAACTTCAGTTCAAGTTATTGTTTTATTTTTTTTTTTTTAATTTATCCAGAAAAGTAATTTTTTTATATTTCAAACAAAGTCATTTTTAATGTGATAACTCACAAACTTATGATTAAAATATTGGTTCTCTGCAAAGACTAGTTTTCGAATTAAGGGTTTCTGATAAGTTTTCGAATTATCAGAGACGATTCCTCTGCTCGAAAAATTTTATAAAAAAAAAATTATGCAGTCATAGTAATTGGAAATTGGAAGATTTTTTTCAGTTACGATATGAAATTTTTATAAGAAAATAGAACAGTTAAATTTTAAAAGTTTTGCATTTCTGAAGGTATTTTTTTATTATTAAAGTTTAAAAAATTAAATTTTTAAAAATTTTAAAATATTTCCTTTAGATTATAATTTAAATCCTTGAAATCGTTGTCGATTTCGATAATATTTTGGCTTTTACGATTACTCGAACTAGGCTTCACACAGGTCGAAATACTTATACACAAGCTAGGGACCAATAGAGGCGTAAGATAGCCAAAAAGAAAACAAATCGGAAGACTATACATTTTTGTTTGTCCCATTTAAGTGAAATGTTCAATAAAAGTTGTGAATCAAGCTTTGACCACTGAACTTATTACAAACAATTTTAATTTAGCATAGCTCATGCACATTTTTAATTTTATCTTTCTATGTAACATTTTAAACTAATATTATTGTATTAGTGAAATTTTTACTTTTTGCGTTAATTTTTGGAATTATACTTTTTAAAAGACAATTCAAATTGCTCTCTCAAATTAATTTGATAAAAGAATTCAATAAACTCTTGCCGTCTTATGGTTTTTAAATGCAATAGCAATAGAGTTAAGCTACCACAGCTTTTTCGCACTTCCTCAGCATTAAACAATTCAAGGCCACGACCCAAAACTCATTGAACAATATCAATGATATGGTTACTAGTGACCTCAAACAAGTTAATGTGGGAAAAATTTACCCACCAATGAATGAGTTGGGCTCAGGGACAACACAAGACATAACAACTAATCTACTTTTGAGTTGACCTTTTGACAAGTTAACATCAAAAACGCTATAATTGTAAACAAAGGTACTCATGCGGTTTAAAGGAGCAACGGCCATAAAGTTTGTTCTACTAAATGTTAAATGAATTGTTGACGTTTCTACTGCTTCTAAGGTTTGTGTTAAAAATTATGTGAGAAAGAAGTGCTGGAGAAACGAATACACCTGTTATAAGTTGGTGTAAATACATGATATTTACAGATTTCCTTCAATCACTTAAAGACTGCATTTTTAATAGTTTTAAACGATCCTCATAAGGAAAAAGGTCTAATATGTCAGTTTCGCTTAAGCCTCTTAGAGCAAACCGAACAAAACGTTTTTGTATTCTTTCTATTCGATCAACATGCACATCGTAACTTGGGGACCAAACTTGACTTGTATACTCTAAATGAGGACGCACAATTGCATAGTACAACGTTGAACCTTGTACCTTTATCCTCCTACCTCTATTCGGCATCGTGATTATAAGTCGATTGATTACACTCTGTTGTATGATTATTTGGAAGTGAAATTGAGTATGTTACATAACGAATAGACGTGTTTTTTGCTTGCTCGCCTTTAGTACGCTTTTCCAAGATATAAACTTAACCAAATCATTCCTAAGCTCGGTTAATTGTATAATAACGTTTTTCCCATCGTTGTGCTTCCTCAAAAAACTTTTTTTTACATCATAAATCACTGTGTTTTAATCAAATTAAATATTAAAAATCTGAGATAACTTGTTCCCGCCAAATAAACAAACTCCATCCACGAACACTATGACCACTAGAGCTAAAATGCTAAACTCTAAAAATATGCTCTTGACACCTACGCAGTCTGGCTCACTGATGACAAATAACTCATCTCTTACTATTGATCAACTGGATGACCGACTCAAGAGACAAACTGAAACGCTAGTCAGCAATATGCAGAGCGAACTCAGCCAACTCCGCAAAGAGTTTACTCTTAAAATAGATGAGATGGAAAAAAATTATGCGGAAAAAATAATAAGCGTGAGTGCTGCATTAGCAGAGGTTGTAATGCGCGTTGACAAAACTGAGTGATCAGAACTGATCAACAAAAGCATGAAGAGAGTGCGAAAAGATGGGGGGAAAAAATGAACAAGGTGAGTGATGTATTGGCAGATGTTGTGGTGCGTGTAGGCAAGGTTGAGTGTGCTGATGAAACCGTTGGAGTGGCTGCGCTAAGAGAAGAGATGGTTACACTAAAAAAAGCGGTAAACGAATTTAAGTGTAAAGAAGTGGCTTCGGACGCTGTGCTCTTTGGGGTCCCGTCAAATGCTGATGAGAACTTGACATCGATGTTCAACGAGCTGTGCTTTACCATCGGCTGCAGACCCCTTTCGCTTAAAAGTGTGTTTCGCATAAACAACAATAGACGCGGAATGGGAAACACTCCTATTATTGTTACATTTTCAAGCTCGTACGAGAGGGATGCTGTTCTTCGCTCGGCAGCTCTTTACCGCCGAAACAACCGCCGAGATCTTACTTTGAGTGATTTGGGACTAAACTCTCACTCCAGCATATACATAAATGAGAGCTTAACAAAGCGGAGTCGCCAACTCCTCCAGAGTGCAATTAAACTGCGGCGCAATAAACAGCTGTTTCATGCTCATGCTAGGAGAGGTCAAATTTTTGTCCAAAAGCACGAAAATGGAGAAAGCTTCTTAGTTGATGACTCTGACCAACTTGCTGCTATCGTTGCGGGTGAGCTGTTTAAAGGTGCTGATTATGAGAGCAATATGTAGAGTGACTAACTTATGTTTTAATTTAAGTTTTATTTCTCTTAAAAATACTCTATTTCTATTCTCTACCATCTATCTCTATATCTTCCCTTTATTGATACTTATATGTTATCTTATTAGTGACAACATATGTAAAGATATCTGGTTTCTTGATTGTCAATCGTATACTAAATTTTTTGTTTTTTATATAATTAAGTTTTCTTGTTTGGTTGGAGTGCCTATAGTTATTTTTGCTTGTTGTCTCTTTAATGGTTGGTGATAGTAATAGTCAGTATGGCGCTAATGAAAACAATAAGTCCCTTATAAATATTTTGTGTAATAGATATGATGGCCTCAAAGTAGTGCACTTTAATGCTAGGAGCTTTAATCCAAACAAGTTGGACTACATTAAATTTGTGTTTGAGGAATCGTCTATAGATGTTATATGTGTATCTGAAACGTGGTTCTGTTCTGATGTAAATGATTCGACCTATGCAATAAACAACTTCAATCTATTTAGAAATGATAGAGCGAATAGAAGAGGAGGAATTTTTTGCACCATTGACATAAAACTATCACAAGTAGCTATCACAAAAACAATATCCTACTCTGATTTCAAATCCATAGACGTTCAAGCCCTGAACTATGATGCATGTCTCACCCCTTGGAATGAAATTTGGTACTGCGCGAGTGTCGACGACAAATTGGCATCCTTCTATAACAACCTCAACAACCTTTTTGCAAGACATGTTCCCACTAGGACGGTTGTTACCAAAAATGTCTCATGTCCGTGGTATACATCCTGTGTCCAAAATGCAATTAAACGACGAAATAGACTGCACAGGATCTGGAAGAATAATCCTACTCCTGAAAAATGGGAAAACTACAGGACAGCACGAAATGCCTCAGTCCTAGTAGCTAGGCAATCCAAAATAAAGCAATACTCTAATAAATTGAAAGCTTCCCTGCCATCTAAAGTACTCTGGAGAAACCTCAAAAATCTTGGAATCGGTAACAATCCAGAAGCTGAATGTAGTCTAGACCCTGATGTTCTCAATGATTTTTTCCTAAATAATAGTCTGAATGTATGTAGCTCTAATGAGTTGTCTAATGTATCTGTTCAACAAAACTTTCAGTTTTCCAATGTTTCTGAACATGAGGTCTGTAAGCAAGTAATGAAGATAAAATCGAATGCCATTGGTGACGATGGTGTCTCGATTAAGTTTATCAAACTAATTTTAACCCACGTAGCTAGCCCGCTTACGCACATTGTGAACCATTGTTTCACAACGTCATCTTTTCCTCAGCTCTGGAAAATAGCAAAAGTAATGGCTGTCGCAAAAAAATCATCTGCGTGCGAACCCAATGACTTTAGACCTATAAGTATCTTGTCATCTCTATCGAAGGTATGTGAAGCTATTATGGCGGACCAGATCACTGACGTTTTAACTGCTAATAATCTCTTATCTCCACTGCAATCTGGCTTTCGTCGCGGACATAGTTGCTCAACTGCTACCTTAAAAGTTTTAGATGATATCCGAACTCCCTATGATGAAGGCTTAATCACACTACTCTGCCTGCTGGATTTCTCCAAGGCATTTGACTCCGTAAACCATTCCCTACTTTGTCAAAAACTTAGGTGCATGTATGGTTTTTGTGAAAATTCTGTTAATCTCTTAAGATGCTATCTGTCAAACAGAACACAGAAAGTGTATGTTGGCGACAGGTATTCTCAACTTAAGTCGGTATGCAGTGGAGTGCCACAAGGCTCAGTTCTTGGCCCTTTACTCTTTTCAATATTCATAAATGATATTTTTTCCATTTGCAAACACGCCTCTATGCACGCCTATGCAGATGATGTGCAACTGCACCTTTCTCGCAGAACTGGTCTCCTGGAGGACTTAAGTTGCAGGCTAAATGAAGATTTTAATAGCATAAGTGAATGGTCCTTAAAAAATGGTCTTAAATTGAACGCAGGCAAGTCATATGTGCTACCTATTAGTAAAAACAAAATTTCTTTGAGGATATTCCTGGCTTGTTTATAGGAGGTGAGACACTTAAATTTGTTAGCAATGTGAAAAGCCTTGGTTTTTATATTAATTCGTCCCTAACATGCACAGATCACATAAATAGCATGGTACGAAGCATCTACTATGTTTTGCGTAATCTTAAAATGACGGCAGAGTTCACTCCTGTGGAAACCAAACGCAAGCTCGTTTTACAGCTTATCGTTCCTATCATAACTTAATCTGAGCTCGTTTATAGTAAGCTAAACTCGAGATCCGAACACAAACTGCAAGTTTCGTTTAACCATGCTACTCGTTATGTCTATAACCTTCTCAAATTTGATCACATAACACAATTCAAGAAAAGTATTCTTGGTTGTGACATTATAAGTTATCTTAATGCTCGTAATTGTATATTTTTACACAAACTTATTTATTCAAAAACTCCTTGGTATCTCTTTGATAAACTGCAATTTTGCCAGTCAACCAGAAGCAATATGATCATAATACCAAATTGGAAGTACCTCAACTCTACCAGGCTTTTTTTCATTAATGCCATTAGATTATGGAATAGTTTAGCAAGCGTAATTAAATGTAGGGATAGCAAGGTGGCTTTAGGCAGGCCGTTTTAAATCACTTTTCTTAAATATTAAAATTATAAACAAATCAGAAACCAGATTTCTATTTGTACTTTTATAATGTTTTCTTTCTTTTCTTTTTCTTCTTCATTTTCTGATTTTTAAAAAAAAATTTTAATAAAGTAGATTTCATTTAATTTGATCTCATAATATTATCTTTTAATGATTAGGTATTATGTTATTTTAATTTTTATTGTAATATTAAATATCGTACAGCTTCAAATTGTTAAATGCTAACAAAAAGAAGTTATTCTTATTGTACTAATGTATTAAATAAATAAATAAATAAATAAATAAATAAATAAATAAATAAATAAAATTAATAAATATTTGTCAGGGATCTGTTAGGTTAAGTCACTTGAGGGAAGATCGGTCAAACTGTTAAAATGGATTAAAGGAAATCAAGAATAAAAAACCTGAATCTATACAATTTTTAGCTAACAGCTACTTTGACAGTTTGAGCAAATGCGATAAAAGAGTGCTTTCTCCCAAGTGCTTTCTCCCTTTATTAATCAACCTTGGTTGGGATGATTGCTGGTTTAGTCAATCTGTTGATGATAAATTAAAAGTTTTCGCTTCTTTAATAGTATTTACAACCCTCGTCAGTCCAACACCGATTACGCTGCTTTCGTTTCTCTGAGTATAAATTCTGGAATACATCTAGTTTAATAAAACTGCTTGAATTCCAAAAAGTTTTTTGGTACACTTACTAGATTGCATTTTTAACTAGATTGTTATGAAAAAATATCGCTCACCCTCTTTTTGGCCAAAACAACTTTTTGAAATTCAAGCCATTTCCTTCAACTAGATTTTAGCCTATTTCAAAAACTCAAAATATTTGTATTATTTTTTTGACAAACTAATTGGGACAACTTTGAAGTAAAAAATTAAAAAGAAATTGAGAAAATCCATACTTATGAGATTAATCTAACAAAAACAAAAAGAAAAAAAAAATAAGGAGTAAAAATCTGCTCATCTTAACATCAACAATAAGTGCCACAAATGTTGGCTCATCTTGCACGTGTTCATTTAACTGTCTCGGTAATTCTGCCATAAAACTGAATTGGATGGAACTCGTATATTTTTGAATATGAAGCAAGTCTCATTCAAGCTGTTTTGATCTCACAAAAAAAATGTGTAGAAAAAAAGCCTTATCATGCTATTATGTCTGCTGAAATCCCTAATGAGAGCAGTCATTGGTGCCAGTGGGCTTGTTTTTACAATTGCCACGTGCTCTGTTTCAACTCAAGGTAGGATTTCAATTTTCAGTGGAAAGCTATACAGTTGAACTTTTTATAAATTGATAAAAATTTCTTTAGGTAAAATAAAATTCAATTGCTTTAAAAATATCCCATCTAGCATTTGGAAGCCTGTTTTTTTGTAAGTTACCCAAAGAAACCCTTTTTGACTTTTTTGATGATATTAAGCGGATCAACTTAAAGAGTGGCTAAAAAAAAAGGCTTGAATATTAGTCATTATTATAAAATACAAATTGAAGTTAACATAAAAGAAAAGTTTTTAGGACTTCTTGAAGAGCTATTTAAAGTATATTTCCAGATGTTTTTACAAAAACAAAATGTTATATGGCTCAAAGTCATACAAAAAATATTTCTATTAGACAAATCAATTTATAATATATAAGAATGTACATTAGACCATAACAGAAAAAAGTGCGGCAACGCACTCGAATCCGAAGCATTTTTGCAAGGCAATTTCGAAAATAATTTTTTTTTTTGGCCGAACGTTTTAGGCGAAATTCCAATTTTGGTTTTTGGGTGAACTTAATTTTTTCTTTTTTTTTGCCGGTTCTTCATTTCTTGTACAAAATATTTTTAGATTTTAAGGCATGGACTGTGAAACCAACAAAGTGGACTATGAAAATTCTGCTCATTTCGTAGAAGGCAGGCTTATCTCTTGGGAAAAATGCAAGAAATTGGGCGATTTCGTATTTTTTTGGTTAATTTTTAATTTTTGTGTTAATATTAATATAATAAATTTATAATAAATTTAATTTTTTAATTTTTGGGCCTTTTTTGTTTTTGTTGGATAAAATTTATTTAATACTTTCTTTTGGGTCATTTTGCATTCAGTTTTGGCTCATTTTTCATTTGGATAAATTTTAATTTTTTTTTTAATTTTTTGTTTTTTTGTTTTACATTTTTTTTTTTTTTTGATTTTTTGTTACTTGAAAGAAATATTTTAATAAACTTTTAAACGTGACCCATTTTCTACCGCTGGTCGTTTATCCGACCAGTGAAATGACTTATTATAGTTACTTTCATATCTTATTTTTTAACATGGAATGCGATTACTTTTCTTTAAGATAAATATTAAATGTAGTACTTTCTAAATATTCTATTAAAAAATTGTTCAAAAGTTTTTAACTAAGTCGTTAGGGGCTGGGAAAAAATTGTGATTTTTGACCTATTTCGGATGTATGAGAAAATTTTTCAGAAAAACATATAATGCAAATGTAATGACGACAAAATACCTTAAAAAGCTCTAAATTTTTCGGTACAATAATTGGTTTAGTGTATATTGCACATTTTGTATATATAACATATGCAGAAAGTTGAGTGGTCGGAAATCATAAGTATGATTTTTCGAAAAATTATGCTAAGTATTGAAATTCATTCAGTCAAGTGTTTATTTACACAGCTATGCAATAAAAAATGTAAGGTGTGATTTAACAAATCAAATGTAATTTAAGATTAACGATGATTAATATTAATCATCCTTGACAAGAAGAAAAAATTAATTGAAGGAAAATGTTAAATATATTAGTAACTAGCTGGATACCCAGCCTTACTCGGGAGTTTATATAAATCATTTTTGAATTCATTCGTCGAATTGAAAAAACTTTTCACAAACTATTGAAGGAATTTTGTGTGTATCTTCATCAAACCGGTGTACGGATTGATGCGAACTCAAATACAACAGAATTTGGCATCAGCTGCCCTGATATACGAAAATAAGAATGGTGAATATAAATACACATAAAGAAGAAAAGAAGATATATATTACCCTTTGCGCTTTGCTACGCTTTACTGTATTTTGTAGTACAGCTCCCTCTGGTGTTCAATAAATAGCAAAATACATAGCGTAAAAATCTTACCGCACCCGAAAACCTCTTATAAATATCAAAAAAGCTTTTTTTGCAGTATTTGTACAATAGCGCCTTATGGTTTGCGAACAAAAAAAAAAATAGCGCCAAACCCTTTCAAGACTCGAAAATCCCAATAAACAAAATTTTCATCCTAATCAGATGAGCGGTTTTGGAAAGTTTTACCATTTCGTAAGAGATTTGTACTACAGCGCCCTCTGATGCTCAAGGAAGCACATAAAAAAAATAAGAGTGTGCTTTAGACCACACGACTGAAGTAAAACTCTTTAGCTCCATATATATTCATATACAGCCATGGACACATAAATAGCACGAATGTCAACTTATTTTTTAAACGTTTCATTTAAACATAATAATGCATTCATTAACTGTAGTTATAATTTTTTGAGACTCCAGTGTGACGTTGTTTAAAACTCCGAGAGAGATGTACCGTTACTTACTTTTATTTGCTCAGGCTATCTCTTTCTGTATAGGCATGTACGATCTGCTGTGGTCATATAAATAGCACACATGTTAGTTGGTGAATAAAAGTCAACAAGATCGGGTGCTTGTAAAACTTTTAGACTTTTATTCAGCTAATTTCGCCGATTCTAAATAAAATGGGTCATGGCAAACATTGCACTCCTGAAAAAGGTCTATAATTCACGAACTAAGTCGAAAAAGCAAAAAACCATCTGAAATCGCGGATATTCTCAAAATTTCGCGAAAAATGTTTTATAATGCACTCAAGCTGGTTACATCAAATGGTTCAAATAATTTCGAGAATAAGCTGCGCAATCCTAGATCGCGTAAAACCACCGCTTCTACTGATAGACTTATAGTTCGCAAAAGTAAGGCTGATCCTTTCAAGTAAGCAAAGCAAATTATGAG
Source organism: Coremacera marginata (assembly GCA_914767935.1). NCBI lineage: Eukaryota > Metazoa > Arthropoda > Insecta > Diptera > Sciomyzidae > Coremacera > Coremacera marginata. The sequence continues at coordinate 128,639,092 of OU612047.1, forward strand.
GGAAATGAATGAAGAAAATAACCTTAATGTTTCAAGAAAACTAGAATCTTGGAGACTACATGAAGCTAATCTTTATGGACGCATTTGCCGAAGAAAGCCGCTCTTAACAAAAAAAAAAATTTAAAGGATCATTTTGCGTTTACAAGGGCCCATGTGAATGAAGAAGACCAATTTTGGAAGAACGTGCTCTGGACTGACGAAACTAAATTCAATAGGGTTGGACCAGATGGAAAAACTTTTGTTCGGCGCCCCTAACGTCAAGAGTTGAATCCGAAGTATACAAAAAAATCATTAAAGCATGGAGGAGGGAATTTAAGGGCTTGGGGAGCTTTTTCCTGGCACGGCGTTGAGCCAATTTTTCGTATACCAGGAATAATGGACAAAAATATGTATTTAGATATTCTTACTAACCAGATGGAACCATTTGTATTTGAGAACATGCCTATTAGGTGGACTTTTATGCACGATAATGATCCAAAACCCACAGCAAAGGTTGTGATTGATTGGCTAAAAATGGGAAAAAATAAATATTTTGAATTAGCCGGCTCAAATCCCAGACCTCAACCCCATGGAAAATTTATGGGATGATGTGAAGGCCAGCATAAGCAACAAAAATTTTCGAAATTAAGATGAGTTATGGGGTGGAATTGAGAAGGCTTGGTACTCTATTCCGAAGGATAGGGTCAGGAAGCTTGTATAGAGTATGGGACGAAGATGTCGGGCTGTTTTGTACAATTCGGGATACAGTGCCAAGTACTAGTAAGCATATTCGTAAGCTCATTGTTAAATAAAAAGAAATCACTATGTCTTCTTTTCAGAAACCAAATTGTGCTATTTATATGTCCACCTCAGCTAAGGAGCAATTTCAAATTTTTCATTAATTCTCTAATTTTTAATTCGTAATTACAAAGCTACTACTGATTTAAAGTTTTTAATGTTTAACCTCAAATACTATGAAAAAATTTTTTGTTTTCCTCTACGTATTTTATTTAAATTTATGTGAAACACCCTACATGCATTTTTGTGCTATTTATGTGTCCACGGCTGTATATATATGTGTATAATATAAACTTGTATACACATATACGTATATATACATATCACATACCCATGTATATTTCTATATGTGTATATGTGTATAATATATACATGCATACACATATACATATCAAGGGGGGCATCTGCTTTACCCTCGCTACGCTCATGTATATGTATATATGTTTATGTATGTATATGTATATAAACATATACATATAAGGGGACCACTGCCCTACTTTCGCTACGCCCATGTATATGTATATTTGTCTATATATGTAGTTATGTATAATATATACATACACATATAGGCGGGCCAATTTCTCTCCTCTGCCCTACCCTCACTACGTCCATGTGTATGCATATGTGTTTATATGTCAGGGGGGCAACTGCCCTTCCCTTCCTTACCCTCGCTACGCCCACGTATATATATACATATAATGTATGCATATTATGTATGTATATATGCAACTCACCGTATCCGAAAACCTCTACATACAAATTTTCATGCAAATCGGATGAACGGCTTAGGAGTTATTCGACTTTTTTAAAATATTTGTACTGCAGCGCCCTCTGGTGTTCAAGATAGAACAGAGTTTATAAGTCATTAAAACTCACCATATCCGAAAACCTCTATATACCAACTTTCATGCAAATCGGATAAGCCGCTTAGGAGTTTTTTGACGTTTTTTAAAATATTTGTACAACAGCACCCTCTGGTGTTCAAGATAGCACAGAAGAGATAAGTGCAAAATACTCACCGTGTCAGAAAACCCCTATATTCCAATTTTCATTCACATCGGAGGCACGGCTTAGGAGTTTTTCGTGATTTATCGAAATATTTATACTACAGCGCCCTCTGGTGTTCAAGGTAGAACAGAGCAGATAAGTCGTAAAAACTCACCGTTCGGACGAACGGTTTCGGAGATAAGCTACAAAAAAAGAATACCTGGAACCCGATCGCAGCGCCCCCTATCGGGTCCAACCTTTTTTACTGGATAAAAAGTAGCCTATATATTGACCGGGGATATAAGGAACCTGGATGTCAAGTTTCATTTAAATGCATCCAGTGGTTTTCGCGTGATGCTTTAACAGACAGACAGACAGACAGACAGACAAATATTTTAAAAATGCGATTTTCGGACTCAGCGTCACCCAAAACGTCCATCGCAAAAAGAATTTCAAAAAAATATTTAATGTACAGATTTTTTTTTACAATTTTATATATAAAAAGAAGATTTCATCGTTGGCTGGTGTGACCAACGTGATTCTGTCTATTTTTGCAATAACGTATTTCTCTTTTTCAAACGGAACTCAGTCTCTTGGGAATACAAAATATTGACCGTTGTGCGCCATTTCGGCAACCCAAATATGCTCAGCGGTTTGTGGGTCTTGGCAATTGAACTGCTCATAGTGCTCGTTCTTGGATCATCTTTCTTCTTTTTCTTTGCCGCAGGTCAACGTACACAGCAGAACTGTGTTCAACTTCAAAACTGCCTAACATTTCGACGGATAAAATATCGATTTGGCGGTCAATTGGCATTTTGTCGCCACCAAATATTTCTTCTTCACTCATTTCATCCACAATCTCGGGTGGAATGCAAGCAACATCTGTGGGATGTGCATCATTCTCGTCATTGCTCCGATGATAGCCTGCAACACAAACATTTTCAGGCACTCACGTGCTATTTCGCAACTGGTTATTTAAATTTTTTAACTTACAAATTAATTACTTTCTGCACCCACTAAAATGCATTACTGAATAGCCGAGAATTTTGATTACATTGGCATATTTTTGTGTAAAATTACTAGCAGTCGTTTTTAGTTTCAGTTTTTGGTTTTGTACCGAAAACAAATTCTGCCGTTTATGAATTTTTTTTTTTTTTAATTTTTTTAATAGCTTTTTTCGAACGCGTAGCATTAAGTTTTTAGAGATTGTGATAGAAAATTCAAATTAAAAAATCCTTGTGACGAGTTTACTTTACGTTTTCAAGGTTGCCCTCGTGCTTTCATGGCTAGGCTTGGGTATTAGGTTGTTTTTCACCTTTAACATTGGTATGAATATCTTTTAACTTTCTGCGAATTTTTCAAAATTTTTTCTCTTTCTTTAGGTTTTTAAGCATTTTTTTAGGTTTTTTATTTTTTGGCTTGTTTTTTAGCGTTTTGTTCATGTTTTTATTTTAGACTCATTTTTTCCAATTCAACTCAAGATACACGAACTCGGGAAAAACAATGAATGGAAAAAGTTTTTGTTTTCTTGCAAACATTTTGAATTTGAAATAGCAAAACTTATTGAAAGAAATTTTTTTACCACATGTGATCACCTTTTACGCTGCTGGTAGAAAAAATGACCACCACATTGTTTCTCGTAACGCAAAAAGTTTAAACTTAAAAAGCAATCTGAGCATTTGTAAGTTATTTTAAGATCTCGATTGATGATATTTAGAAGTTTGACACATCTTTTCGAATAAATAGGGGGCTCGGTAGAAAATTAGTTAAATTAAAATCGGCCTTAAGAACGGAGAAAATGTACTGTGAAAATTTTGCTCATTTAGTACAAGGCAGGCTTATCTCCTGGCAACATCGCAAAAAATTGGGCATTTTTTTATTTTTTTTTGGTTGATTTTTAATACTTTTTTTTAATTTTATAACATTTTTCAATAATGTTTGCATATTGTTGGTTTTTTTTTTTTTGGGTGGAATTTATTTCATTTTTCCTTTTGGGTAATTTTTCACTCAGTTTTGGGGCATTTTTCATTTGGATGAATTTTAATTTTTTTTGCGGTTTTCATAGCGACACTTCATATACCCCATTCTTATACTTACCTACTAGATCTCAATTCCTACCACTCACTGATATATCATGTTTTAAGATCCATCTCTGAGCACCGAAGATATGACGAAAAATTCGAAAAGGCGACCCTACGTTCGGCTAAAAATTTTTTATACCAGTTCTACTAGAACAATTGAAAAACTCCTGTGCAAAAGTTTAATGATTTTTTGAAAGCTTAATTTTCTGAAATTAGGCTTAAACATTAGGATGGTTAGCAATGAGATCTGGTAGGTAAGTAATAGGATCCCACGTAACAATTTTACTTAAATAAGCCTTGAGTGAAGCTTAATTTAGGGAATTAATGCAGAGAAGATTATTTAAACTTCCTTGAAGAATCCATGAAACAAGTTTTATAAAAAGTCTATGCAAGCAAAAAAGGCATAAATTAATTCCTGTATTCAAGAACTCATATTAAGATTGCAATATGTTTTATAAAAAAAATATATCTTATATAAGATTTTAATTAAAGTCTTTTTCAGGAACTTGGAAACTGTGAAAAAAACAGATTTTAAATATGTTTCTGCAAGTACATATCATTTTATATTTATAATTTCATTTTATTTAGAACAGAAATTTTGCATATTTGAAAAAATTTTGTTTTTTGTATGATTGAATTGAACTCGGAACTTTAGTGTGTATCGGCAGCCCCCTCACTACAATTACGTTAAAAGTTAATCACTATTTTCTTTTAATTCCCTTGATTAAAACTTTTTAAAAGCCTCAACGGATGCCATTTCATATCAGCACTGAATTTGCCCGCTAATAATTGCTTCGGTAGCTCTGTGGTCTACGCAAACAGATTATCAGTCAAAAGTTCCGTGGTTCAATGCCAAATACAGACAAGCTATTTTTTTTTTTTTTTTATTTTTAAAATCAAAAACGTGTGACGACAAGTTTTTTTTCTGTTAGAGATTTAGATCCTTAATATATATTCTTGAATAAAGCTTTATATAAGGAATTATAATTGAGTAAAAATCGTCTTGTCTACTTCCTTAAATTTCATCCTTGAATAGAGCTTTATATACTTGAGTAAAAATTCTCTTGAATACTTCCTAAAAAAAACCATTAAATAAAGTTTAATATAAGAAATTATACAAAAAAATTTAATTTTCAAGGCTTTTACAAAGGCCTTCAAGAAAATCTTGAATAACTTCAAATATTTTTGTAAAATTGTTGTCTGAGTTTATAATCTATTGACCAACAATGAAAAAATAAATGCCTGGATAAAAAGTTTACTGTAAAAAATTCTGAAAAATTACTCGAAAATGATTATAAAAAGAAAAAAATATATCTCGAATTTGAATACAAAATATCTCGAACATTATTAAAAAATATAATTATAGGCTGACGTGGTGTGATTGATGTGTAACACGTTTATACTTGTTCCAATAAAAGTCTTAAGAAATTGAATGCTTGACTATTATTGCACAAAAACCAATTTGAAGTGAGTACTTTCATGGCATTTAAATATTTAGAGAAATTGTTGAAGTAGAATACAAATTAAAAATATGTTTTTTTTTGGTATTTTTTAAATCAGTGGGGTGATGTGTAACACAGGAACTTTAATTATTTATGTTTATTTCGACATATTTATTTTCAGTAAATGTATTATAATATGAACTTAATGAAATAATAGCAATATCTCGTAAATCTATCTGATTCTCAATGCACACACATACACACACACACACACACATAACATACGTTGAAATTAAATAAACTGATCGTTAACTTCAATAAAATATATGAATGGCTTTATTAATTGCAAAAAAAAAAACAATACATTTCAAATGTAAAATGATTATTCGTTGGAAATATTCATATTGGAGTTACAACCCAGCAAACCAAAGTTTCAGAAATCGTTGTAAGCTTAATACTAATACTTCGGAATCTTTTTGATTTTGGAAATAGATTCTTGTTGCCAAATCGTAAAGAAAATCGTATGAAGGGGTTGACACGATTTCGTAACGACTATACACATTGTATAGTGTGAAATCAGAATGAAATTTTGTTTTGAAGTGGTTCTATGTAATTGCGTTATCGTTACGAAATAAAGTTTCGTAACTAAATCGTAATTTATTTATTTTTTACTTCCAAAAACAGATTTTCATGTTCCAATGATGCAACTGACAGCTTACTAAATCTAATTGGAATCTTTGGACCACAGATAAATAAATTTTGTCATAAAGCCCCATACAACACATAAAACACACAATAAGCGCTGGGTTGTAATGATTCCTTTTGGAATTAATTCCGCCTCAATTCCAATTTCGTGGAATTTAGAATTGGTAATTGGTCATCTCAATTAATCAGGATTGGAATTGGAAAAAAATCGTCAATGTGACTCCAGAAATTGTGATCGGTAATTGGACATCTCAATTCCTTAGGAATGTAATTGGAAAAATTCGTCAATTCCATTCCACGAATTGCAATTGGTCATTGAACATTTCAATTCCTCAGGAATAGAATTGGAAAAAATTTGTCAATTCCAATCCAGGAATTGTGCTTGGTAATTGAACATCTCAATTCCACAGAAATGGAATTGGAAAAAAGTCGTCAATTCCATTCCAGGAATTGTAATTGGTAATTGAACATCTCAATTCCTCAGAAATGGAATTGGAAAAAAAATCGTCAATTCCATTACGGAATTGCAATTCGTAATTGAATTTTTCAATTCCACAGGAATGCATTTGGAAAGAAATGGTCAATTCCATTACGGAATTGTAATTGGTAACTGAAAATCTCAATTCCTCAGGAATTGGTAATCTAGTCTTCAGTCTTCTAATCTTTAAAAGTAACTTTTTTCTCATTGATGAAATTTTACCACAACTTGAAAAAATGTAAAATCTTTTGCTATATTTAAAGATATAAAACGCGATTTTTTGTAAATTAAAAAAAATTTTTTAACAAAAATTTTTCACGCTTTTTAAGAACTCTGATGAAATGAATGCCTGCCTACTTCCAACACTTATGAAAATCTAAATGCTGTCAAAAGAAACAATTCACAAATGTTCATTCACTCATATCTTAACATTTTGTACAAAAAATTGCCGTGTTACACATCATCCCATGTTACACATTACCCTACCTCACTCTACATGACCATGAAAATGACTAAAAAACTTTAAAAATTACTCAAAAATAACTCAAAAATGAATTCGAAAATGAATCAAAATTGATCAAAAAATGGATAATAGAAAACTATTAATTTAGAAACGCGACAAAAAAGTATTTTTAGAGCGGGAAATGAACATGTTTTTGACTGTTTTAACCTCACAGAAGAGGCGAAGATGACTTCAATTTGTTCAAAAATTTCATAAAATGCTGTGATAGAATATTTTTTTTTTTAATTATTTTTGAATAAATATTTCATAACTCTAAATATTTAAAAATCATGTCACTTTAGTAGATATGAAGTAAGAACTGAAAACAAAAATGCCACTTCCAAATTAACTTTAAAATTCTACCACATGTTAGCACAAAACTAGCACGTAAATCCTCACTGAGCCAGCTAAGAACAGCACTTAATGGAATTTTTCAACTATTTATAGAATATCATTTGAAGCAAAAGATAGCAAAAAAAAAAACCCGAGTTCAATGCAAGCTAGCTTAACGAACACTGCAGCAAAAGCTTAGGTGGCAGATGCGCTGCTGATGGTAGAGAAAACTACTGCTACGCACTCGATGTCACGTGCAATTAAATTCAATTTCCGGTGACAAGCCACAAGTTTTCGACGTTGTTCCACATGTGGTACGCATGCTGACTGAAGTTTTCTGAACATGCACGAGCAGCAGCAGGAATTTTTTACTGCTCTTCTTCTTCTTCTTCTTCTTCTTTTTCATCTTTTTTTTACTCTTTAACTGGTTTTTTAAAGTTTTGTTTAGCTTTGTTTTTTTTCTTTTCTAAGCAGTATTTCTTGGAAATTCATTTCATGAAAACTTTAAGTTTTTTTATCTTATTTCATCTACTTCCTGCTTGTTATGTTTGTGACGGGATTATATGGCAAATGTACCACTGAAGACTACAGCTACATGTTGAAACTACAGGATTGAAGTCGTACACAGTCGTATTTAGCAATATTTTACAATAACATTGAAAACTTAAATCTTTTGAAATTGCAAAAATGTCATAAAACCTTTGCCTTCTCCACTAACTTCGCTTACATTTTTTTAATATATTTCTGCATTTTAAGCTGCTTAATAATTCTAAGATTTACATGAGCTGAACTCTATTCATTTATCATCGTAAATACTTCCCATTAATCACAATAAAAATGAAGCGTGTAATATTTGCTTTCCATATTCAAAGGTTTCGGTCACTTCCGTTTATGTTGTTGCCTTCACTTGCACCCATGCGTGAGCCACACAGCGAACGGAAATTAAAGCAAACAGCTTAAAAGTTTTGCGTTTCAATTTCAACACATTCATACGCACAAATGCTAAAGGAAAAAATGAACAATATCGCCAGTTCGCATAAAGTCGACTTTTTTGGTACCCTTCGAAAAGTTTTATAACAGTAACATACATATATCGGGGGAGAAATAAAGGATATAAAATAAAACATTAATAACAATATGCAGAGAAATTTTAATAATATAGTAATAAAAATTTTATGTTGGAATAGTAATAAATAATATTAATGTCAGCAATATTGGCGGCCGGTGCGTTCAAATTGCGTTTTGACTTCCAAACTGGTTTTATTTTTTTTTTATTTGTTTTACCGTTATTGTAAGGTTAGCTTGCGATGCATATGAGTATGCATGTAGTTACCTGTGAAGTCCGGGGTCTTTGTTTTAATTTTGGAAAGGTTTCGATAAGGGCCTCCAGGAGTTTTTTTTTTAAGAGAAAAAGATACTTTTTTTAAAATTTTATTTTTTGAATCTGTATTTTATTTTAGACTTTATTAAGGTAAAATTATTCTAGATTTATCCTTAACATTTTGGTCCAAATATATTCGTCGATAAATTAAAAAAGTGCATTGTCACGAAAAACCTTAAATTTTGCGGTGAGCAAGATATCTGGAGACTGGTTCATCTGAAAAATATTTATTTTTTTCGGTTTAGTAAAGAGTTCTTGGCCACTTAATCGTTAGATTTTTATAACCCAACGCGTACTGCGTAAGGTGTGTATTGACTTTGTCATTCCGTTTGTAACGCCAAGAAGGAGGCGTGGCTCGACCTCCTGAGTCGACCTCCTGAGTCGATTTCAGTGTGTCCGTCTGTTTAATTTTAAAGCTATCGCGATGATACTCATAATATTAGCTTTTTTTAAAAAAATTATATCAACTTCGAAAATGAGCCAAATAAGATGGAAACCCCGCCTACCTCCCATACAAAGTGACTTTATTTTTTAACCGACTTCAAAAAGGAGGAGGTTCTCAAGTTCGTCGGTTTCTCTGTTTTTTTTTTTTTTTTTTTAAATGTATGTACATTGATAACTCCTAAACCATATGCCTGATTGCCATAATTTTAGGGGAACAGATAGATATCATAAGCATGGAGGTGCCCGTACAAAATTGGGCGGTATTCGAGAACTGGGCGTGGCAATAATAGATCTCGCAATACTAGATACTACTGTATCTCGAATAATATTGACACTAGGGTACTGCAACTTAGTGTAGGGGTAGGCACAATTATCACAAATTACGGGCAAGAAAATGGGCGTAGTTCGGCAAATGGGCGTGGCAATATTAGAAAAACAGTGTATCTTGAATAATTTTGAGGCTAGAGTACTGAAATTTAGTATAAAGGTAGGCATTATTAATACAAATTATCGTCAATAAAGTGGGCGTTATTCGACAAATGGGCGTGGCAGTATTATAAAAATACTGTATCTCGAATAATATGGACATTAGGGTACTGAAATTTAGTGTAGTGGTAGGCACAATTATTACAAATTGCCGTCAACAAAATGGGCGTTATTTGACAAATGGGCGTGGCAATATTAGAAAAACAGTTTATCTCGAATAATGTTGACACTAGGGTACTGAAATTTATTGTAGTAGAGGGGTAGACAGAATTATTAAAAATTATGGTCAAAAAAGTAGGCGTTATTGGATAAATGGGCGTGGAAATACTAGATAAACACTATCGCAGTTAATATTGACGCTGGGGTACTGAAATAAAGTACAGGGGTAGGCACAATTATTGGAAATAACGCTCCAGAAAGTGGGCGCTTATTTAACAAAGGGGCGTGGCAATATTTCAAAAACACTATATCTCGAATAATATTGACAGTAGGGTAATAAAACTCGTTACAGGAATGGGTATAATAATTTCAAAACATGTGACATCTAATTTAAATTTAAGAGGCAGATATTTGAAATAACCAACAAACTTTCAGATTTTAATAGAACAAATTTTTTCGGAACAATTTTATTTATGTTGTTTATACACTTTTTTCGAAAATTTATCATATTCTCTAAAAAGGAAGAAATAAAAATTTAAAAAAAAAAAACAACCGACTACAAAATCACTACAAAGTAACAAATTATTTTAAAAATACTTTCCTTTTAATTTCTTGGTCATATTTGATAATTTATTTCAACATATTATTATATATGAAATCTTATTATCTTAATTGTTTTCTTATTTGTTTTGACCATGACCAAGAAATTAAAAGGAAAGTATTTTTCAAATAATTTGTTACTTTGTAGTGATTTTGTAGTCGGTTTTTTTTTTACAGTTAAATCTCTTAAAAATCCACAAATATTAAGAAAATGCCTTCAAGTCTTGCACATAAGCTTTGATCTTTAATGTCAATCCTGACTACAAAATTTAATGTAGTAATGAAAAAAATCGGATGAAAACCACGCCTACCTCCCATGCAAAGTGGCCTTTTTATTAATGTAGAATCTCTTAAAAATCCACAAGAATTAAGGAAATGTCTTGAAATTTTGCACATGAGCTTTGATAATTAATATAAATCATCTCTATAATATCTGCCAAAATCTGATGAAAAGCACGCTTACTTCTCATGCAAAGTGGCTTTATTTTAACTAAAATCTCTTACAAATCCACAATAGTAAAAGAAATGTCTTGAAATTTTGCACATGAGCTTTGGTATATAATATGTATATCTATGATATTCGTCAAAATCGTATGAAAACCACGTAGGAAAACTTTCGTGACTATATAAAACTGAATGTCATAGTGTCTGTCGTGGCTAAAGAATTCGAAGATATTTTTATATATGCTAAGCTTATGGTAAAAATCTTTTTAGATCTGGCACTAATTAGAGGCAGTACTAAATTATTTTTTTGGTAAGGCTGAATAGCTTCTAATGAAGAGCATAAACAATATTTGCTGTAAGTCGTTGATAAGCACAGAAAAAAAATTTAAATGCATTACAAACATCATATTTTTAATAAATAAATATTGGAAATAATAAATAAATGTAGTATTTTTTATCTTTTCGTAAGTTATGGTCAATGAATTGTAAAATATGTTGCACTTCAAGAAAGCCTAAATTACTCACAAAAATACAAAATTACAAAAAAAAAATGTCGCAAGAACAAAATAAGAAAAAATTTTGTATGGAAAAACGATAATTTTTCATTGAGAGTAAAATGCATTTTTAAAACTCCGCCAAAAATTATCCGATGCATATTAAAAAAAAAAAAAAAACTTAAGTTAGTTTGAATTATAACTAATTGTTTCCAATCAAAATATATTCCAATTGTTTTTCCGTTTAGACACGACATTTTTAAAAATGGTTGAAGTCCTACATAGCTCTAAAATTACCTTCAAACGATTTGCGGAACCACTAGAGGTCAAATTTTTTTGGGTCTTAAACTATTTTTGTGCTAATTAGGGTTCGAACTTTCAGAAAGTGGACGCGCACCGAAGAAAGAATATACTTATGAACCGGTATAATAAACATATATTAAAATGAAACTCTTCCACAGCGTTTGTCCAACTTCAACCAAATTTTCAACATTCAGGCTGTCCCGCAACTAAGTGCAACTATTTACGGAGGTGAAAGGTGATGTCGAGCTGAGTAAAAAATCATATGGGAAGGGGGGAGAGGGGGGGGGGGAGGTCTATTTTCACATTGTCATCAGATACAGGGTTAATTAGTATTTCCTAACTTTGATTCACATTATCGTTTCTAGCAGAAAAACTAACTTACATAAATCTTATTCATAATAAATCATAATAAAGGCTCATAATAAAGGCATTGAAATAGCCTCTCTAACCGTATACAACAAGCCTCACCGACTTAACCGTTATCGAGCCGTGCTCGTGTGAAGATGAAATCAATCGATTGAAACTACTAAATTGCAGTTTTGGGTGAAAATTTCTCAGAATTTCGCATAATAAATTATTTTTTTTTTTTATTTTTGTATTATCAATTATGTAAATTATTCAATTAAATGTTCAATAACATCAAAAACATAAGCATATCTCTAAAAATAAAAAGTTGTATGTACTAAAAAAATTTTACTTACTGGAAAACAATGATAAACAATGACTGCACAATTAATTATGCAGTCAATAAAGTGGATCATTGTAATATCATTTAAGTGGAAGAAGCTTCGCTTCAACATTCTGTTTCTTTAAAATTTTAACAACTTCTAGAAAATAATGATTTTTTTATCAATTTGTTCTATATTTTTCTTACCTGGCCCATAAAATGAAATAGATCATCTGTGTTTATGTCAATCCATTTCTTTTTTTCTATTTTTCGGATTTAAAATTAATGTCTTTTTAACCTGATTTTTAGTTAGCAAATTAGTGTCGTCTTTACTATTATGTTGAGCATATTTTAAAGTTCTACAATAAGGTTTACCTGAAATAAAATTAAATAAAAAGAAAAAGATTAGAAAAATTTATAGAATTGTGCTTTATATTTAGTTTTTAACTGTCAGTATTAAATACAATAATTTTTAATCGTTAAGATTTAAGCAACTTTAGAAATATAACGCGTTGTTTTTTAGGTAAGGTAAAATATTAGCATAATAAAACCAAATAGGTAAAATTAATTTGAATATATAGATTTAAATTAGATATTTCCATCCATTAAGTTTCAAGTGAATATATTTTGAAATTTTTTGTAAACAAAAACATACATATTTCTCTTAATTGATATTTATGTTTAGAATGAACTTTTTAATTTAAAATTTGATTGAAAACTTTACCTTTGGTTTTTTATCAAAAAAGGCAAAATATCGTTTAAGTTTTAAGTTTCAAGCTTTGCCATAAAATACCTGGGAATTTTTCAATGAAAGAAAATATTCATTGATTATTTAAGCCTTTCGCCAGAAAGCTGCATGACAAAAGCGAACAATAATCTGATATTTACTTTTGGGTTAACTGAAAAATTTCACTCAAACACCTGTCCATAAAGCATCCTTAATATAAAATAAGTAATAGCAAAAGCTTTGAGTTATGTGTGCAAAAATCAAACCCTTACATAAATGCCTGAACATAAATTTGAAACCACTTCAAACGAATTTTATTGTCTTCTCAATGTAATAACGTAAATACTGTTGATAACAGCTAAAATTGCAACAATAAAAGGTGAGCTAAAATTTATAGATACTTAAACATACAAACAAACAAAGCGTATACACAATGATGCCAGGAAACAAAAGTTTATTCATGTTACGAACGCAACCTTTTGATGTATTTCAACAACCTTTGTTTGTGAAAATGTCCTTTTTTGTGACCCAAAGGCGTTTTTATGTGACCCAATAAATAAAAGTTGTTATACCATCGAGTTCTACCAGGTAGTTCTACAGTTTCTGCAGCATTAAATCAAACCCATGCAGGTGTGTTAATCTTGTAGATACATCGTTTCATTGAATTTGACGTTCTGCACTGCAGATAAGATTTGCGGTCGACACTTTTTTCCCCCGAATAAAAACATTTTTCGTTTAAACTTGGAATTCAAAAGGACGCTAAAATTTACTTTCACATTACATTTTTTTTTTTTTATAACGACAATACTATTTCAAATGTATTGGTTGTAGTTTAAGGATTAAAAATGAAATCAAATGTTTTCTCTTCTTTTCATATATCTTTTCATCGCTTTGTTTGAATTTCGTGCTGTTGATGTTAAATGTGTTTGTGAGTTTGTGTATTTGTATTTATATGATGTCTTTTGTGATTTATTTGCTCAGGTTTTTTGTGTTATTTTTTTCTTATCATTGATCTTGTATTTGAGGTTTATTTTTATTTGGTCACGTGTTTACTTTTGCAATCAAATTAGCCGATGACAAATTAAAAGTATTTGAACTACTTTTATACCCACACGTGTACTGCATAAGAGATATATTAATTTTATCACTCCGTTTGTAAAGCTCATAGGTAGGCGTGGCAGGTATAGAAATGTTTGTATATGTTAAATCAGCATGCATTTATCTGTCCGTCTGACCATCTATGATCACGTCAACAGCCGTTATTTGGAAGGAACTCGTATCGTAACGAAATTCCAAATATAAGTTGGCATCTAAAACATACAGATCAAGCTCAAAAATGAGCTCAATCAGATGAAAACCCCGTCTACCTCCCATACAAAGTGACTTAATTTTAACTGTAAAATCTCTTAAAGTCTACAAAAATTATAGGAATGTCTCGACAAATTCGGGTGAAACCCACTTCTACCTCCCAAAAAAATTGACGTCATGAAAATTTAAAGTTCTTCATAAATATCACAATAATTTATAGATTGTATGGAAAGCTAAAGATTCCGAATATACTTCAATCGGCCATGGGGTTGAGAAGGGGGAGTATTTTATCTTCGACCCTGTCGATTATTCCTTACTAGTATTTTTCTTAAATGGACTCAAAAATTTATATTTTGCTTTTAATTATTTTTCAACCCTGATACTCTAAAAGCTGTATTCAGGAAGGACTAAGATCTAAAACTTTGCATGTTAAAAAATTATACAAGTTACTTGTATAAAACTGTTACGTAAGATGCATTGCAAGTTCATCAACTACATAAAATGTCACGAATTAACTATTTAAACTTTACTGCCTTGAACGAGAACTTAAGAGGCTCAAAACGCCCGAAGAGAGTAGACAGGTTATTTCATAGGTCATTTCTTTTTATTATTTTATTTATGTTATAATTCACTACAAAATCGATTGGAATGGAAATGGAATGGATAAATGGAAAAATCTATTGAAAACCACGCTTACCTCCCACACAAAGTCATAAAAATTGAAAGCTCTACATTAATATCACAAAAATTTACAAATTTTATGGACGGCTAAAAACTTTGAATATACTTCAATCTGCCTTGGAGGTGGGGGGGAGGGGGTTATGTAAGCTTTTAATATAGTAGTGAATTACTACTTACTAGTATCTTTTTTTAAATTATCACAAAAACTAAAAATTCATATTTGGTTTTTTAATTATTTGTCGACAATCATACTGTGCAGAGCTGTAAAAGAATGCAATCATTTGTGATTTTAAATCATAGATTTAAATAAAGATTTCGATATCGGTCTGAACGCCTGCCAGCGACTTGAATTTCAAAAAATCAATTTTAGTCAAAAATCATCGGTTTTCACCGTAACTTTTTATTAAAGCGAAATACCTACCCAAAACTATGGTGAAAAATTAAAGGATGTCTAAAAAGTTGTGGATAGGAAGATTATTAGAAGCGGGAATTATTTTTCTGCAACAGTCTTCAGATTTTGCTGAATAATAAAGTGCACGTGGGATTTATTAAATTCTTAAAGGGAAAAACAAACTTTCTGTGCAAAAAAATTTCCAATCTTAAATTCATATTAAAGGGTGGTTAAATTTTATGGCCCGATGTTGATTTTGAATAAAACACAAATTATTTTAGAAATTAGTGTCATTTCATTTTATTATGAAAATATTGGTATAGTTCAATTATGTATGGAACAAAATATCGGCCAAATGGCCGCACGACCTCGGCGGCACACCTCCATCCGATGGTTCAAATTTTCTATGACGCTCAGGCATAAGTGAGGTTCTATGCCGTTAATATTCCGAATTATCTCATCCTTTAGCTCTTGAATTGTTGCTGGCTTATTGACGACACCTTTTCTCTCAAATGACCCCAAAGAAAGAAGTCCAACAGTGTCAAATCACATGATCTTGGCGGCCAATTGACATCGCCACCACGTGAGATAACACGGCCATTGAATTTGTCGCGCAAAAGAGCCATTGTTTCGTTAGCTGTGTGGCAAGTGGTACCGTCCTGTTAAAACCACATATCGTCCACATCCATATCTTCCAAGAAAAAATTGGACAAAATTCGCACCAATTAAAAATAAACAATTTTAAACGAAACTGAACGAATGGCACGATTGTTGGGGTGAATATAGCCAGTTGTCACTACCACCTTATTAATTATATCATGGGAGGACCAATATATATGACTGACTAAAAATTGAAATGACACTGCATTTGGGTTTTGGGATTAAATGCACTAGTGGGATTGGGATTTGGGATTTTTAGCACTAGTTAATGCAAATTTGGTCAACTAAGGTTGGTTAAAGGTACGACTAAAGAAAATTAGCCGACTGGAGTTGGTTTTGTGTATCATTTGGAACGTACGACTTGGGTATGGGCAAACATGGTACGACTGACTTTGATGCGTTGATAAGTACTGTAAATAAAAATCAATATTTTAACTAATTTTAACAATAAATAACAATAAGGCAGACTGTAAAAAATAGGGTAGGTTACCCCCTTAATAGGCCGCTAGCTTTGCCCCTGCTTTTACAGATGTTTGTGAATCATAGACAGAATTGTTGTTCTTTAATCTTCCTATCCACAACTTCGGGACTTTGGAGACCTTTAATTTGTATTTGTATTTGTATTTGTATTTATTTATTTCGAATAACCAGCACAACAAAGTTAAATAACCTTTTATGACAGTACTGGTACCATAAAAGTACAAAACATTTATAATTTCCATATCTTATATCTACATACAGTGAATTTATTTACATTCATGAATTTAATAAATTAAGAATATCATAACATCTTATATATAAGAAGAATTAAAAATTATAATTATATAAATAGTTGAACACATAATATTTTCATCTCAACATTGAAACAAAATAAACATTCTTAACTCTTTATCACTACATTTACAACGAAGAAAGATGCAAAGCCAATTTATTTTTGAACTGCACAGCGTTATTACATGATCTTAAATAATTAGGAAGCGCGTTCCAAAGACGAACAGAGTAAATAAAGAATTGCCTTTCAGAAGTTAAACAAGAATGACGTGAAAAGTTAATTCTGTTAGTGCGATTAGATCGAGAAAAGTTTAATCTGGTGTACAAATACATGGGCTCAGTAGTGTTAATTATTGTAAACAGCATCAAGAGTGTACGGAAGTCAAGCAAATTGTCGCAGGTCATGCCAAAGATTTTTTTGGCATATTGAGAAATATGATCTCTTCTTTTTAACCCATACACGTACCGGGCAATATTATTGAAAAGGACGTTAAATTTGCGTTTACTTAAACTGTTGCAGTTAGCAAACACTTCACAGCCGTAAAACATTGTTCGGACAAGATAACTTTTGGCAAGCAGCACTCGTATATGAAGCGGTGTAAAATACTGGGTTGTCCATAATACACGTAGCATGCTGTAGACCTTCCCGATAGTAGAATTTACATGGTTGTGCCAAGTAAGCGTTCTATTAAAAGTTACTCCTAGATTTTTTGCAGTGTCAACAAAATCAATACTGCAATCGTTTAGTACGAGGCAAGGAACTGCTGAAATGTCAATGAGTTTCTTTGAAATCACAAGACATTTTGATTTTTGGGGATTGAGGCTTAATCCGTTTTTTAATGCCCATTCAAAAATATTTTTAAGTACAGTATTCAAGTTGGTGATACTCTCTTGTAACTTCTCTCGTTTACAACTTACATATACCTGGACATCGTCGGCGTACATGTGAACCTTACAATCTTTGAGGACACTAGGAAGGTCATTAATGTACAATGAGAAAAAAAGAGGTCCCAACACAGACCCTTGAGGTACACCTCTTTTAGTAGGGAGAAAAGCTGAAGAAACATTATTAACAGAAACAGCTTGCGATCTATTCGAGAGGTATGACGCAAAAAGGTTCACAGCAGTTGATGAAAAGTTAAACATTTTAGATAGCTTTGTAAGTAAAATGTTATGGTCAACTGTGTCGAATGATCTAGAAGAACTAAGATGCCCACCTCATTATCATCCAAACCCGTGCGGAGGTATTCAGTTACATCAAGCAACGCCGTGATGCAACTATGCTTGACCCTAAATCCAGATTGTCGATCTGTTATAAGATCATATTTGAGCAGGTGTCTGTTAATTTGCTGACTTAATAACGACTCCAATGTTTTGGATATAAACGAGAGGATTGCGATTGGACGGTACTCATTCTGCGATTTTGGGACAGGGATGATTTTTGCTTTTTTCCATTCCTCCGGGTATATTGACTTAGTCAGCACGGTGTTAAAAACATGGGTCAGATATGGGAGTATTTTCGGAAGCAGAATTTTTAAAAAAACTGGATTTATTTCATCATATCCAACAGCGTTTGATCTGATTGATAAGACACTTTTTAGAACATCAGCTTGACTGACACCGGAAAAACTGAAACTATAGTTAGGGCCAAATGTGCTCGTAGTATTTTGATAAACGTTGTGAGTAACCACTGGCATTGGAATATTGACAAATTTTTTATTCAACACCTCAGCATCAACATTATCACAGGCGCTAATGTTTTTTTTACAAAGACCAATATTGCGTATCTCTCGCCACTTTTGCTTACTACCCACCGCAGATTCAAATTTGTGGCCATAATTATTACTTTTTGCAGCTTTTACCTCCTTCGTAACTTTCGAGCGCAAGGTTTTAAATTCCTTATATAAAAGTGGAGTTTTGAACCGTTTCCACCGATTGTACGCAATATTGCGCTTCAGAATGAGGTTTTCGATGGTTTTACTAAACCAATGCCGTTGATTTTGTTTAGTTTTTTTGAACTTAAGGGGGACGAATTCGCTAAAGAGATTGTTAACGTTACTTTTGAAAAACTCTACTTGGTCGTGGACTGACTCCATTTCGTAAATCAGTTCCCAGTTCATATAAGATATTGCAATTTCAAGGCGAGCATAATCTATATTTTTGAAGTCACGGTAACTAAAGCATTGGTCTGAGTCAGTGAATTTAAAATCATAGGAGAGAAAAATCAGGTCATGCTTTGAGAAGTTAGGAACTGAGAGTTGATCATCATCATGATTTGCATCCTAGTTCTGGTTATATATTTCACCTTGATAAAAAGCTGCGGCGAAAAAACCTATGATTTTGACGTAAACTTAACATTTTCAAAATCAAAACCGCTGGCAGGGGGTTAGACCGATATCGGAATCCTTTTTAATTAATGACCTTGAGGGTCCAAAAACTTTTTTCAAGCCATCTTATTGTGCATATTAACTCAATTTGACGAACAAAATTTTTATTTTTGATTTTAGTTAAGATAAGTGACTGCACTCCGTAAAGTTCTAGAGTTGCTGCGCCACTGTTTTTGCATATTTATACTTTTTAAAAATTACCGTTTATACCTTATTGAGAGTATTTGAATATTGGTTTTATGTTAAGTAATAAAAATTTTTTTTTTTCAATACGTAAATTGTTGAACCATATTTGATTTATTTGTATCGCCTCTTTAAGTTATCCTAATGCACGTTTATAGCGTCGGCTGGTTGCTGTGCCGAGCCGAACCGAGAAGGAAAGCTGGAAAACGTTGTACTGGAGCTCATACAATCATATGGAAAAAGCTCAAAGTACGTATAGTGCTAGCCGAGCAGGCAGCTTAAAGCGACTGACTGGATTGTATGTGCAGCATTTTTCAGCTTTTCTTCTCGGTTCGGCTAGGCACAGCAAACTGCCGGCTCTTTAATTGCACTCTAAGACTCTTTCATTTAGTTTTCTTTGCTTAATTCTAGTTAAACTTATCAAGTCTTTTTTAATGACATTTATTTTTATGAATTTATTTTGAAATTTTTTTCTTGCTCTCGTACTTAGCTAATTCTCCATTTTCTTCAATGAAATATTTTAGGATGTATTCAAGAAGACTTTTTTCAAGTATAATTTCTTAAATAAAGCTTAATTCAAGAATTTATTTTAAAGAAGTTTTAAAGAAGATTTTTACTTAAGTAATCTCTATTATAAAGAAAGGCTTGTCCTTATTCGTTTTTTTTCAAGAATTTATTTCAAAGAAGTTTTAAAGAAGATTTTTACTTAAATAATCTCTATTATAAAGAAAAGCTTGTCCTTATTCGTTTTTTTTTTTCAATAATAAAAAAATAATTATATAAAAAAGCTTGTCCTGAGTCTGGCGTCGAATCACGGAACTCGACACGGAACCTCGTAGAACCGCAACGTTATTGAAGCAAATTCCTGAATTGAAGAGTGTATAGTGTGTGCGGCTGCCGATATAATGGTTCCGAGTTGAGTCTACGCCAGGTGTTAATAATAAATACACAAAAACTTCTAAATGAAAAAGATGAAATAAGATGTATTTACATAAATATATGTAATAAAGGGTGGATAAATTTTAAGGGCCGATGTTGAATGTGAACCACACCTAAACGTCAAGTGTTTTTTTGCATTTCATTTGACATTTCTCAATATCAGACTAACTCAATTTGAACCATGAAAAGATACACAATCGAGCAACGCGTTAAAGTTATTCTGGCTTACTATGAAAATGGGCGTTCAAATCAAAATGCATATCGTGCACTTCCTGAATTTTTCGGTCAATTTAATTGTCCAAATGTGCGTACAATCGGAAAAATCGTGCAAAAATTTGAGCAAACCGGGTCTGTAGGAGAGTAACCCACAAAGAGTGACTTTTTGGTGCGGTTTATGGGCTGGCGGCATCATCGGACCGTATTTTTTCCAAAATGAGGCCGGTCAGGTAGTTACTGTGAATGGTGTTCGCTATCGTGAGATGATAACGAACTTTTTATGGCCCGAATTGGAAGATATGGATGTGGACGATATGTGGTTTCAACAGGACGGTGCCACTTGCCACACAGCTAACGAAACAATTTCTCTTTTGCGCGACAAATTAAATGGCTGTGTTATTTCACGTGGTGGCGATGTCAATTGGCCGCCAAGATCATGTGATTTGACACCGTTCGACTTCTTTCTTTGGGGTCATTTGAAAAAAAAGGTGTACATCGATAAGTCAGCAACAATTCAAGAGCTAAAGGATGAGATAATTCGGCACATTAACGGCATAGAACCTGACTTATGCCTCAGCGTCATCGATATTGCTTAAATCTTTTTGATTAAAGATTATTCAAGGAAGCTTAAAGTCCCCTTTCTACATACATTAATTATAAAAAGCTTTACTCAAGGCTTCTTTTGGTGTAATTGTTACCTAAATCGCCAATGACTTAAAGAAAAAAAAGGAAATGGCCATTTCAGCCCTTGAAAGGACTTTGACCGAGCTTCTTAAGGTCAATAGTGTTGTGTGTGTGTTGTGAAATGTTTGAACACAAATGATCGAGAACAGGACCTACCAGCTTTATGCCGACTTCGAACGGCTTATGTTCTCAAGAAGCTTTTCATAGCAGTTTTTTACTCTCTGAGGTTTGCCATTGTTTGCAGATAGGTGACGGCCGAACAGAAAAATTGATTCAATTTAAAAATTTCTGTGTCAGATGGGGGCATCGAACCTGGGTTTTCTGGCGTATGAGCCACACACTCTACCCACTACGCCACGGCCAATGACTTCCTTTTTTTTAAAAGCAATATTAAATAAATTATTTGTATAATGATCCCACTTTACCACTGTACCACTTTATACGGTGTCACTAAGTTACTTATGTGATATTTTAGTGTATGTAAAAATTTAAAGAAATAGCACACAAAGAAATATTCCAGCAACCTGGAAGCCAGCAAAGTCAAAAAGGTTACTCATACGCCACCGTACATAGTCAAAAAAAATATATTCTCTATAAAAATGAATACAAATTGAATTTGTGTAAGCAAGCCAACAAAATTTCTTTAATTAACATGCTTTCCAGGTGCTTCATCTTTCATCTTGCATATTCTTCTTTGGCATATCAGTTTCATAACGAAAGAAGAGACTTAAAAAAAAATGATACCTAACAAAAAAAAAAAGAATATATTTTTTAGGTTCGGTAAAAGCAAGCAAAAAAAAAAATGTAAGTAATTTTTTGGTTTATAATGAGAATGTGATAAGTGTATAACATGACTAACGGACAGACGACCAAGAAGCATAAAATCATGAAATTAATTAAAATGCTCAATCCTAAAAATATGCAATTAATAAAATAGAGTGAATTTCTGCAAAAAAATGCGAGAGCTGAACGCTACCAGCATAGAACAAACTAAGAACAATGAATAATGAACTATTCATTGTTTTTGTTGTTGTTGTTGCAAGCAAGACAAAGCATGCTTGTCTGCGTTGGTAGTGTTAAAGAGCTCAAGCAGTAGGCGTAGCAGAGACAACAGTTCTCTGCCATAACTAATGAGGTTGTCAGTTTAAGTGACGCTTGATAAATACAAAAACCAAATGAATGATATTTACAATGCCACAACAACAATAAATATTAACAACAACAAGAATTAGAACAACAAATGGCATAACATGATAGCGTAGTGCGTAGCTATGTCTGTATGTCGGTATGTGTGTGTTTGTGTGTGTGTGTGTGTGTGAAGAGTTATACACCTAATGTCAGAGGCATCATTTAAAGGGGATTAGTTTTTGTTGCTTGACGACAGTAGCCGCAAAAGTAGCAACAATAGATCGAGAACAACAACAAAATATAGCAATAAAAAATAGCTACAAATACATTAAAACATTACACAGCGTATGAAGCGCACACAATTGACAATGAAAGCTTAAGTCGGCTGTCACTGTTGTTGTTATGCTGATTACGTTTCTTACTTTAATGTCACCAAAATGATTTGGCACATATGTGCGTGCGTGGTATGTATGTAGGTGTGCACCAACAACAACAACGCCTACGTCAATGCCAACACCAAAACAACTGCAAACACGATAACTTCATTACACAACCAAAAATACTGCAAACACATTCATGCAGGCACACTAAGGACACAACCAGGACTTGTACACATTCATTGCGGTAAGATTGAGTCACATAAATTATAACAGAGCCTGCTCCGTTGGGACAGAAGTGGAAGAAGCAGCAGAATAATGTAAGTATTGCCAACAATCAGCGAAAGTTAAGTACAAGTATGATCAGCTGATGAGCAAGTGAGTGAGTGAGAAAGCAAATGAGTGTGTGTGTGTGTGTGTCTGTATGTATGCTATAAAGCGTGCAGGCAGTGTTGCCAAATGGTCTGATATATCGGATTTGTTACGATTTTCCAACGACTTGAATCCGACGTCGGATTTTATTCAAAACTAGCTTAAACCCGCCGCTTCGCCGGGTTTTCAAAAAGTTTTCATTCAAATATTGATAGTGGGTAGGCTGGATTTTTCGCTACCAAAACGATTTTTTATTGTTTAAGTAATACTACAAATTATTTACCTTAAGATTGTTATATCATCTGATAGGAAATCGAAAACCTAAATTTTGGATTTAATTTTTTTTACAACAAAAACAACTTTTATCCAATATTTTGGCTTAAACTAAAAATTTTTTAAAAAAATTTTTAAAAATATTAATACTTTGGTTTAGTAAAAATTTCAACTTATGTTTGAAGGATATTTTAACAAACAACATTTTTCAAAAAAAATTATTGAAATCCATTGCAAACTGACTGAAATATTTGCCTTCAAAGCTAAAAGTGTGAATTTCAAGTCGTTTTTCTCTCATTCTCAGCTTATAATTAATACTAAAAAGATCTGGTACTAAAATTTTTCACAGTTTTCAAACTACATACATGATTTTGGTATCAAATTGAAGGAAATTTAAAAGCGTTTATTGATTTTGTTCTCGTTTAACCGAAGTGCAATTTAATCCATTAGGGCCGAAAGAAAACCATAAAAAACAGACATTTTTAGACTTGAAGCAACATTTTGGTGAAAACTATGTATGCCATTGAGCAGAAATAAGTTATTATTGCATGCTAATTTTACTTTTTTTAAAAAATTGGCACTAAAACTTTTGAAATATTATGCAGTATTTAATGAAAATTCGAGACGCATATGTTTCCATATAGTAACATTGGTTGTTAATGGGTTAAAATAAAGTATCCTATTGCACTCTCTGCTGACCTATAAATATGTGTACAAAATTTTATAAAAATCTGAGTTGTCGTTTAAACGTGATGAGTGAACATAAAAAGTGGCTACAGATTTATTAATAGTATAGATTTAAAACCAAACTCATAAAACTCAGATGAAACTTGAACCTGGGTTCGATCGCATACCAGTCACGCACCTTAAACAGCATGCCAAGGACGCAATTGGAATTGGAATAATTTGTTAAAATACATTCATTTTAAAGCTTAATTGTGCTGTACTTTATATTAAAACAACATTTTCAAAAAACATATTTCATCAAAAAAACACAGTTTCGATAGTATCGTAAGTGTGGACGTAGAATTTATTGTTCGATATATTTAGTGATGGATTTGTTGTACTTGTTCATTTTTGTGTTGGATAAAAATTATGTTGGTGGCGGTCGTGGCGCAGTGGGTAGAGTGTGTGGCCCATACGCCAGAGAATCCTGGTTCGTATCCCACCTGACACAGAAAGTTTTTTCAATTGAAATAATTTTTCTGTTCTGCCGTCATCTCACTGCAGACAATGGCAAACATCAGAGAGTAAAAGCTGCCATGAAAAGCTTCTTGAGAACATAAAGCGTTTGGAGTCGACAAAAAACATGTAGGTCCAGTTCTCGATCATTTCTGTTTAAACATTTCACAACACACACAACATTATTGATCATAAGAAGCTCGGTCAAAGTCCTTTCAAGGGCTGAAATGGCCATTTCGTTTTTTTTTTTTTTTTTAAATAAATTCAATTTAATCTTATGCTTTATAAATGGAAATAAATATTTCTGAATAATATGCAGTTATTATTTTTCCTGTAGTATATAACTTAAATATATACTAAATTAAATTGAATTAAATTTCAACATTTGTATAGTTACGTAGATTTATATAGAGTTGATATAAATAATTTTCGATTTAATTCGTCGATTTGAAAAAAACTTTTCACAAACCTTAGACAAAATTTTGTGTGCATCTTTCGGCACTCGGCGAAATGAGCAAAATGTAGCTTCAACATCTGAAAATTATGAGAAAAAGTTAAGAATTCGGGATTTGTGTGTGTGTGTCGCCGATCGCTTGCAAAAATATATTTTCAAGTCTTATATTGTATTCGATAGAATGCACATATTTGAAAAAAAATCAGAGCAAAAACGAATTTTTGGCAATTTGCAAGGAAACTGCATAAAAATTAAATAAACATTGACAATAGAAATTGAAATGTCAAAACAACGCCAACTTACGACGCAACTGACTTGTGCATGTGTTGATGCGTACTCAAATACCACAGAATTCGGCATCAGCTGTCCTGATTTGCGAAAACAAAAGTTGAATATAAATACACATAAAGAAGAAAAAAATAATGCTTATCACCCTTTGTGCTTTGCTACGCCTTAATGTACTTTGTAGTACAGCGCCCTCTGGAGTTCAAGATATAACAAAATACATAGCGCCAAAAGACTCACCGCACCCTAAAACCACTTATAAAAATCATACTTATCGGATGAGTTGTTTTGAGTTTTTTGCAGTATTTGTACAACAGCGCCCTCTGGTTTTAGAGATTGAATAAAAAAACAACGCCAAAGCCCTTTCCATACTCGATAATCAAATCGTATATATCCGATATAAAAATTTTTTTATAAATCGGATGAGCGGTTTTTGAGCGTTTCACGATTTCTTAAGTGATTTGTACTACAGCATCATCTGGTGTTTAAGATAGCGCAGAAAAGAAAGTCCAAGATACCCACCGTATCCGAAAACTCCTATGTAAAAATGTTCACGCAAATCGGATGTACAGCTAGGAGTTTTTCGAGATTTTAAAAACATTTGTACTGCAATGCCTTCTGATGTTCAATACAGAACAAAATAGATTAGTCATAAAAACTACCGTACCCGAAAACCCCTAAATACAAATTTTCAAGTAAGTCGGATGAATGGTTTCGGAGATAAACTATACTAACAAAATTCGTGGAACCTGATCGCAGCACCCCCTACCGGGTCCAATTGCGAATCTGGACTATCCAGGGATCCACTTAAACACACACAAAAAAGTTCATCAAAATCAGTGCAGCCGTTTAGGAGAGTTTAATAAGATACGCACAAATTGTACAACAGCGCCCCCTATTTTTCGAGACAGAGCAAAAGGGATAACGCCAAAACAGTTGCCGTACACGACAATCCTTTAATAATTTTTCATCCAAATCGGATGAGTGGCGTTCTATTTTTTCGCGACTTCTTAAGAGATTTGTACTACAGCGCTCTCTGATCTTCGATATAGTACACAAGAGATAAGTCCAAAACAGTTATCATATTAGAAAACCCCTGTATACCAATTTTCATGAAAATCGGATAAACAGCTTAGAAGTTTTTTAAAATATTTGTACACAGCGCCCTCTGGTGTTCAAGATAAAACAGGGTAGATAAGTCATAAATACTCACCGTATCCGAAAACCTCTATACACAACTTTCATGCAAATCGGTTGAACGGTTTTGGAGACAAACTATAAAACTAAAATGCCTTAAATACGATTGCAGCGCCACCTACCGGGTCCAATTGTGAATCTGAACCATCAAGGGATCCACTCAAACATGCATCAAAAATGTTATCAAAATCAGTGCAGCCGTTTAGGAACAGTTTAATAACATACACACGTACAAATTGTACCACAGCGCCCCCTAGTTTCAAGAAAGAGCAAAAAAGCACCAGAACCCTTGCCGTACTCAAAAATCGCTATTTACAAATTTTCATCCAAATCGGATGAGCAGTTTTGGAGTTTTTCACGATTTCCTAAGATTTGTACTAAAGCGCCCTCTGGTGTTCAAGATAGCACAAAAAAGATAAGTCCAAAACACTCACCGTATCAGAAAACCCCTATTTTCCAATTTCCATGCAATTCGGATACACGGCTTAGGAGTTTTTCGAGGATTTTTAAAATATTTATACTACAGCGCCCTCTGGTGTTCAAAATATAACCTAGTTTATGAGTTATAAAAACTCACCGTTTCCGAAAATCTCTATATACCAACTTTCATGCAAATCGGATAAACGGTTTGGGAGTTTTTCGAGGTTTTACAAAATATTTTTACTACAGCAGGCTATGCTGTAAAAATTGACGTAAAACTGGACAAATGCCAATACCCCTACTAGGCGCTGTCGTGTTGGCCATAATACTGAAATAGTTTTCAAATACTAAATGACATAAAATATGCGAGCTAATAAAGTCGAAGTATTATGCATTTCGTTAATTGTGTGTTTTTGTTTTATTTTTTAATAAGATGAATACCTTAAAAAAAAATTAATTATATTTTTAAAATGAGTTGTTTTCTATGTCCGTAGCCCATAAATTGGCAAGAAATTTTCACAATTTTAGAATCACATTTACTATTTTTAAACCATAGAAGTAAAACTTTTTGCTATCGTTGTTCTGAGTTCAATGAACTCGATCAGCGTCTGACGAAAATCTGACGAGTTGAGTACAAAAGTTACGATTTCCAAATTTTTTGCATGGCAACTCTACCTGTGGCATATACAAAGGATGACTGTGATTGTGGTTTTGCTTTGCTTCCCTGCAGGCCGCGCCATCATTTATGCATTTGTGTTGATGATTTCAAAGAAAATTCTTCAACGCATCAACGTTCATGGAAAACTTGTCGAAAATTTTTAAACGCGTTGCACAGTGGCTTAGAGTAGCATGTTGTCTTGGAACAATTCAGGGAAGCTATGTTCGGATAATTTTTTGTTAGTTCTTGTCTAAAACCATTAAAATTAATGTAAAGAAGATAATTCTCAAGTATCTTTAGCTGAAATTTTACTAAATATTATTAAATATAAATATAGTGAAAAAATAACATTTAATACATGTCATATCATCAATAACATCTTCATCATAGCTTTTATCATCATCACCATTTACTATATTGATTTTCCCCGGAGTTGTAGGTACAAGTAAATGAATTGCCTGTTCTGGCAAGGTTGGAAACATTTTTGCCGGCAATTCTTTCATGCTTGCAAAAATTGTGGTAGATCTTGTACCTGTGGTAGATCTTGTAAAATTTTAAAAATGTCAATGCTGGTTTTTTTGCGACTGCACTTTCGAGAATGAAACTTCCTATATTTTTGAAAATTTTTATTTCGATTTTCTTGCGCTGCTTCCGACAACAGCTCAATAGGTAAAATAGCATTTTAACACAATTCGGGTCGATGAACAAAATATTTGGGCAAAGTGGGAGGCATCCTATGCCAATATTATTTTTCTACAAAAAGTCACCCAGTGTTGTGAGCATTAGAGTGCCTCAAAGAAGTTGAAATTTTTTTATTAAGGCATACCCCGTAAATTTTTGGATGTTGAAATAAATGTCAATAAAATTTCGTATAACTAGAATTACGGGATCACGTGGCGACTTGCATCGCAACATGTCAGTACTCGACGATATGCGATAAAAGTGCAAATTTCTTCAAAAATCATAAATAAATTTTGTAAAAGTGTAAATTTTCCAAAAGCTGGTTCACAGTTCGTTTTCTATTTAATATTTCTTTAAAATAAGTTACCAAACATGAAAATTGGCAAACGCTAACAGAGTTGCGATTTTTTACATTTCGAAAAAAAAACTACTATTTGTTATTATTAAAAAATGAAAGCATTAAAAAATCAAAAAAAAAAAAATAAAAAAAAACAAATTTGAAAAAAATTCAATGAAATCTTGTGGTAATATTTTCTTAAATTTTACCTAATGCAGATGCAAAAACATTTTGTAATTATGTTGAATAACCAGGCCGTTATGAATTTTTTGCTAGAAGTGTACCTATTTAAAAATTTTGAGTTTGATTATGTTTACAAAAAAAAAAAATCCCCAAAAAATCTAAACATACAAAATTTTTAAAACAATAGCATGGAGGGTTTAAGCACAGTCTTAAGCTATTTTCTGTACAAAATAAAAAAAAAAAACAAAATTCGAAAAAAATTAAAACTGTTCGAACCTGACTTTTATTTGTGATCACATTTTGATTACCTAAAAAAAAAAGAAATGAAAAATCGAATAATATATACCACCTCGTTCAAAAAGAAAGGTTCATTCACACTGTGATCTGAACTCAACTGTCCAATTCGAAAATTTTTTTTAGTAGGTTGCCACATGTGTCTATGACAAGGCTGCCAAATATCAGCGTTTCTCGTTGACATTTAGTAAAGTGGCAGTGTTTTGCTTACAACTTTTTTCGTGTCTTCGATTTTTACGGTGGAAGAAAAAAATTGCGCCTGATTCACTCGCCTGATGCCTGGTTTGCGTGTAATACTCGTATACCCATGTCTCATCACCAGTAATGATGGATTCGATGAATGATTCGTCGTTTTCGACCATTTCTAGCATGTCTTTTACGATAGCAACTCGGTCTCTTTTTTGCATGAAATTGAGTTCTTTCGGTACCAACTTCGCAGCGACACGTCTCAAGCCCAATTCATTCTTCAAAATCTTCTGAACGGATCCAATTGAAATGCCGACGTCCTCTGCTGTCTCTCTAATCGTGAACGTTTTCTTCGGTAGTCGAACACGATGGCCGCCCGGTACGAGGATTTTTCACACAAAATTTGATACAAACTCGTTGCTAAATTTTTTCTTCCATCGTTAAAATTGAAGACACGAAAAAAGTTGTAAACAAAGCACTGTCACTTTACCAAATGTCAATGGGAGACGCTGATATTTGGCAGCCTTGTCAGAGACACATGTGGCAGCTTACTAAAAAAAAAATGTTCGAATCGGAGAGTTAAGTCCGGTTCACAGTGTGAATGAACCCTTCTTTTTGAACAAAGTGGTATTTCTCATTTGAAATAAATTAAATAGTTCTAAATTAATATTTCTGATTTTTATTCGAAAAATGTTTGAATTCCAGGGCTGCCAACATACCACTTTTCCATTCCGTTTCTTTTTAGTTGGATTTGGGTATTTTCCCCGAAGGTCGAAGATTGCTGTTGTTTTTTAACACTAACAGCTCTATTCTGCTTGTTACCTTAGCATGGAATTGTTAAGGAGCTCTTGCTAATATTATTGTTATGTAATGTTAATGTTCATATTCTAAAAAATCATTTACAATTTGAAAGCTCTTAAAAGCTTAAAAAGTTCACCACGCGTGGTGAGAATGTGAAACTCACAGCATTCAAGAGCCAGCTGTTTTTTCGATGAAATTTAATTGTTTATATCAGCAAGCAAAATGAAAATGCAAAGAATTAAGTAATCTCAAGATTTTTTTTTTTTTATTTAAAACACAAATTTACATTATTTTAATAGCCAAACAAAGTTTGAATGAACCACGCAGGAGCAACTCCTATTTTATATACAATTTTTGCCGGCAGCACCCTCAAATTTTGGCTGGCATATGTATATTGTTATATTTGGATTTTTCATTTCGGTATTTAAGGCGGTCTTCTCATTCAAAACCCGTTTTTTGGACCCTTTTTAAAAAAATTCTTATTTGAAAACGCAAAGAATAATTGAAAACTTTTTTTATTTATTGTATTACAAAAGGTTCAAAGTAAATAAAAAAATTTTTTTTGCCTCGATACCTGGGCTGTTCAAAAAGTAATGAGATTTCAAAGTTGGTGGTGAAAAAAAAAGGTGTCGTCACGGCGGCCACGATTCCGGGTCTCCGGAGCGTCTGAAATGAAAAAAAAACGGGGTTATAATCAGTATAGATGTAATTCTCGGGTGAACCTCAAGCTTAATTTTGTGATTTTTTTTGACAAAATGGCGGCCATACAAAAAAAAATTTCAATTTCGGGTTTTTTTTTTTGTAGTTTAGTGTAAAAAAAAAATAGTAAAAAATTTTTTAAAATTATGGCCGAGATTCACCCGAGAATGGTGACAATTCTGCGTCGATTCCACTTTGTTTCATGAAAATCGGTTCAGTTGAACTGGAGATATCATGGCCGCCAGTTCGAAAAACGTGGGTTCGAGATAAACGCGTTTAAAGTTTGAAGTAATTTTTTTGGGAAAAAAAATCAAAAATGTTTAAATGCAGTTTTAAAGAGCTGACAATTTTTACTTACAAATATTAGTCGGCGATGCCAGCTCAATACAGGCCACCTTCCTCTTCCTCTGCGAGCCGTTCTGCCAGCTTTTGATGATGCCGCAGCTCGAGTCTCTGATCGGTTCAATCTGTCTTCATTGCGAGATAGTGCGTATTCGTATGCGTTTTTGCCAATCGCAATACCCATCAAACCCATAATTTTAAGTATGGGTATAAAACCGTCGTTGAAGAGGCACGTTGCAATGAAATTGGCCACTTCGATGGTGCGTGCGCCTGAGTTGATGTGTTTGGGCGAAAGTGACCAAAGAACAGAATTGTAGGACTCATTGGAATTCTGAGTTTCAGATCCAAGGCATCTTTCAAGCAAATTATCTGCCGACAGCGCTTCGTAAGCTGGTTTTATTACCTCCATCACCAAATCAAATAGCTCATTTTGACGAAGACCTTGCTTCACAAAATAGGCTGTATCGTCTAAAGTATTTCGAATTTCTAAAAATCCTTTTAGGGGCATATTCACAACTACCCAAGCTATAAATAAATGCAAAAAAAGTCGAAAAAAAAGTTGCTCAATGAGAAGACCGCCTTAATTGTATTTAGAGTTGGATAGAAATAAAAAATAGGTAAAGGAATAGAATGAATAAATCAATTTCATTTCGAAGACGTTTTAAATAGCGCAGTCGCGCAACTTTTTCCTTTCGTTGATTTTCTTCATTATCACAACTTAAAAGACGTAAAAATTTTCCATTTTTCACAGTCTTATTTATTTTAATTCAATATTATATTAAAATTTATATTAGTTTTATTATGTGCACAACAATTCTTTAGCTTAACACATAAATTTTAAGATTATGTTGTCTTGTTAAGATACTTTCTGCAATTAACAAAATTGTAAAGAAAAGAGCTTTTAAATTTTCACCAGAATACGGAACATTAACAACTTGTTAATATTAACTATTTTGTTAATGTGGTGAGCTTTTTTAAGCTGGTAGAATAGGGCTGTAAGACCCTAATTTCATTAATTTATCCCCACCTCACTTTGCATGGGCTAATAAAGTCCCTTTTTTTTGGAGAGAAGCGTGGTTTTATCCGATTTTTTTTTTCAAATATCATAAGGATGCTTTATGTTAAATGTCAAAGCATATCTGCAAAATATCAAATTTCTAAAATTTTTGTGGTTTTATGGAGAATACATTTCATGATTAAAATATAATCACTTTATATTTGAAAGGTAGACGAGGTTTTTATCAGATTTGGCTCATTTTTGAACTTGATCGTTATTTTTTAGAAAAAAGCTTATATTTTTAATTTCATGACGACAGCTTTAAAATCACGGCTGTAATTGTGAAATCAGCCAAAGTGGGTTTGACGATAAATGAGGGCAAAACAAAGTATATGCTGTCTACAAACAAGGAAGCGCGGCCTTTAGACTCCCACGTTTCATCCGGCAGCTATAACTTTGAAGTAGTCAAGGAGTTTGTATATCTTGGCACCGCCATTAATACTAACAACGAAATCAGCCTGGAGATAAAGCGAAGAACAATAATTGCCATTAGGTGCTACTACGAGCTCAGTAAGCAACTAAGTTCCAGAGCCCTCTCTCGATCGACAAAACTAACACTCTGCAAGACGCTCGTTCTACCTGTGCTGCTTTAAGGCGCTGAGGCATGGGTAGTTTCGCAAACTGACGCAGCCGCTCTGGGGGTGTTCGAGAGAAAAGTTCTTCGCAAAATCTTCGGTCCTGTTCGAGTCGGCGATGACTATCGCATCCGAATGAACCACGAGCTGTATGAGCTCTACGAAGACATTGACGTAGTTTCACGTATAACTGTGCAGCGACTACGCTGGCTGGGTCATGTCCATCGTATGGACGACGAAGCTCCAGCGAAAAATGTGCTCGAGGCGAGGGTCGCTAGTCAACGACGACGAGGGAGACCATGCCTCCGATGGATGGACCAGGCTGAGGAAGCCCTAACCGCACTTGGTGTATCCGATCCGATTGGAGAAGGCGCAAAGCAGAGGCGCCTGGCGAGAGCTGATGAGGTCGGTCGAAATCCGGACACGGGTTGTTACGGCCACCTAAGTAAGTAAGTAAGTAATTGTGATCAACACAGACGGACCAATAGACGGACAGATGGAAATTGACTCAGGTGGTGATGCTGATCAAAAATATATACAGTTTTTCTAGAAAGTGTTATTACATAGTGAAATAATTGTAATTTTGACTTTGTCTTAAAAAAAAAAAACCGCCATAATTTTGTTTTGACTATTTTTGTTTATTGATTTTGTATTATTTATTCAATGAGAAAGATGTAGTGGTGAAAAAAGAGAAAAAAAACCATCAGCAGCAACAAAAGCAACAACAAAAACTTAGATCACTTCGAAATTGTTCTTTTACACTTCGCTCTCTTTTTACTTATATTGAAGCTGTTGCAAATATTTACAGTTATGGGTTGTATCTTTTTCAGAGATGGGTTCAGATTTATTTATGATGTTTATTTATTTATTTATTTATTTAGCCAAACAAGGCAATATACTTATTCTAACTAATTTTTCTAACAGGTTGTTGTTTTATTTATTCTTTTTATTTTGTGTTTTTCACTCCTCTTTCCTTGTTTTAGGTGTAGAAGATATGAAGTTCTCAGTGGGCTTAATCCGCCCACATGAATCGACACATTTTCAAAAACACGTCAAGGGGGAACTTATAAACTTATATACTAAGCTTACATACAAACACATTTTATACACATAGTAAAAATATGTACTAATTTTCAATACTATGCTAAAATGTTATTAAGATGGAAAGCTAAATGGGAGAACAACTCAATTTTGTTTAGGTATGGGTGGTAGACGGTAATGTAAAAAGAGGCATTGGGATATAGAAGAGGAGAATAGAGTTAATATTAAAATATCGTGTTTTACTTATTTAATATTAAAATTTTTCATTTACAATTTTTCTAAATACAAATGCTAGATCAAGGAATTCGAAGAGGGATCAGAATGGTGAAAAGGAATTGGAGAAGATTCGCTTATGTGCACCATTGGGCATAGGACGTGAATTGGTGTTTAATAAGGGTATAGTTATGTAAAGAAGTGATTTGGAAAGGGAATGCTTGAATCTGAATTTCGATATTGGCGGTGTATAATGCTCGCTGATATTATTAAATATTTTACAACATCTATTCAAGGGCTCGTTCAATGCGTAAATAGTGTTGCGATGCGATTCTTTTAACAATTTTGTATACCTTGTTCGCCTTATTGGTTCATTAAATAGTACCTTGCTCGAGATGTATTCGCTATCGATGTTACCAGTAATAACATCGAATGTAAAGCATGAGCAAAGTAATATTCTCCTTGATGACAGCGACATTAAATTGAGGATTTTCAGTCTACTCTCGTATGGTGATAAATTTGTATAGTCACGAGGATCGTATAGGTCTCTCAATGCAAAAAGCAAGAATTATCTTTGAATAGATTCTAGCCTTTCACTATGCACTTCAAAAGCTGGGTTCCAAATTATGCTACAGTATTCTAAGATTGGTCGCACTAATGTGCAGTATAAGGTTTTAGTTACCCAAAGGTTTTTGAATTCTTTTGCACGTATTATTATGAATCCGAGCATTTTGTTTGCCGATGATATGATATGATCGTAGTAAAGGTTTCAAGATCTGCTATGTGGTTGACCATTTTAAGTTCCACCTTATTTAGCATGTATCTGCTATTTGTTATTACGTTTTTACGGGCAAAACTTATAACGTAGCACTTATAGATATTTAAAGAAAGTTTATTTTGACTACACCACTGTTCTAGAGACAAAAGCTTACTCTGTAAGAATACTGAATTCACTTCTGATCTAATGGTATACTATAATTTTAAGTCATTTGCATATAAGAGATGGGGGACATCATGCAAAACTTTAGATATGTCTTCAATAAATATGTTGAAGACAAGTGGGCCTTGAGGTACACCCGACGAGACAACTTTTAAAGGAGATAGAGAAAACTAGTATTTGATTTGATTTATTTTGTAGCGCTTTAGATATCGTGCTATACAGTGGCTATTAATACGAATAAAACGAAATACAAACGGAAATAAAAATGCCCTTTGATATAATTCAGTTAATTTTTTTTTCAATTGGTCGACTACGCATTTTTTTGAGCCGAAAGAAGGGAGGAACGGTTCTTGACAAGAGTAGTGAATAACAACCCTAAAATGTTGACAAGGGATCTTGCTATTATGTTTTATGAAGAGTTCGGTGATGTTGTTTCGCATAAGTAAGTGAACAATACCCAGAAAGAAATGCATATTCTTGAAGAGTAGCACGTAAGAAATCGAAGCTTACGACACAGCATATTATCGTTCGCGATGAGGTATATTGATATGCCAGAATCCTATAGGGATAATGTGATATTCTGTGACGAGTCAAAAATGTTGTTATTTTATAATAACAGGCCCAATAAAATATGGCGTCAGCGCTTAAAAGCATTGGCAAAACGAAATGCTATTCCATCAGTAAAATTCGGCCAACTATATGTTATGGTATGGGGGTATATATTAACCCTACGGTCCATAACCACCTGGACGAACGGGAGTCCATAACCAGGGTACCCTAGTGAAGTTTTTTCGTTTATATTCAAATAAAATAAAATATATATGCACAGATTATTAGAAACGCTTAGTTTTTACATCTCAACTGTACAAATTTCATGTTTGTAAGATAAAATTGGTTTCTATGGGCATTTTCTACCTGAAAGGCACACAAAAGTAAACAGAAACTGATTTTATGTTTCTGTTTGTGTTTTTAGGTAGCAAATGTTGTGTTTGTATTTTTTGTGTTTTTTTGTTTGTGTTTTTAGGTAGCAAATGTTCAGCAAATTTCGTCAGTATAAGTTGAACAGTTGAACAGTGAAGTTGAAGAAAAAATGAACAGCAAAATAGAATATTTAACTGAAAGACAATATAAGCGTTTGAGTGAAGAAGACAGAACGAGATATATTGAGTCTATACTTGATAATATGACTGTGGATGACGACGCTTTAGAGCCAATTGAGGAAGAAGGAGAGGTATTTACGGGAGAAGTGCAAGACTCAGAAAGTGAAGACAATGACAACGAAATTCCAGCCGCTATTGACACGCCAATGCAAATTGAGCAAGATGTATTTGAAGATGAAAGTGACAGCGAAACTGATATGGTTGAAGAAAATGCACCAACATCAAGCACAACAGAAAGTATGATTGCACGTGATGGTACTCAATGGCAACCAACACCACCTGTTTGTTACAAATAAGGAGTCACAACATCGTAAGAACCCGCAGTGGTCCATTACGAATGACGGAAAGTATGACTGGTATGCAATGCTTCAAGACTTATTTTACAATAGAAATGGTCGATATAATCGTGCATCATACCAACAAAAAAGCCAATTCAACTTATGATGCCTACAATGCAGCAAACCCAACAAAGCGTCAATTGAAGTGGAAGGATACGACAGTGGCAGAAATATACGCATTCATTGGAATGCTGATAATGGCAGGCGCAAATCATTCCAATGATGAAAATGCAAGGGACTTATGGACGCAATTGTCTCATCCTCTATTCCGTGCAACAATGGGATTAAACCGCTTCTGGGATCTTATTCGTTTTATACGTTTTGATGACGCGAGAACAAGAAACGAGAGGCAGAGCACAGACAAAGCTGCTCCAATACGAGATATTTGGATAATGTTGAACGCCAATCTCGCAAAATATTATGTGCCTACAGAAAATTTAACAATCGACGAACAATTGTATCCGTACCGCGGCAGAACAAAATTTACCCAGTATATTCCATCGAAGCCTGCGAAATACGGGATCAAGGTATGGTGGATATGCGATGCTAAAAATTCATATCCTCTTCATGGCCAAATATATACTGGCAAACAAGACAGTGGTCGCGAAATCGGTGTAGGCGAAAGAGTAGTCAGAAATTTGGTTGGGGCATACCACAGTAGCGGACGTAATATCACCATGGATAATTTTTTTACGACGCTGCCACTGGCAAAGCAGCTGATATCTGTCAAACTTAGCATTGTTGGAACACTGCGGCGAAACAAAGCCTATATACCAACAGAAATGAAAGACGATAAGAGTTGGACCGTCGGGACAAGCAAATTTGGTTTCCCCGAGAAGGTGACTATGGTTTCATACAAACAGAGGAAAACAAATTCCGTAATATTGTTGTCGACTGTGCATGATGATGCAACTGTAGAAGAAAACGGCAAACCAGAAATCATCAATTTTTATAACAAAACAAAAGGTGGCGTGGATGTTATGGACCAGACGCTTCGGGAGTATACCACACAGAGACACACAAAAAGGTGGCCTTTGTCGTTTTTCTACAATATGCTCGATGTTAGTGCTTTCGCGGCATACACTATATTTTATGATAATAACAGAACTGTTTCATATCAAACAACAGGGAGAAAACGCTTTTTGCGTAAACTTGCTGGAGATTTGTGTGCGCCAATAATAGAAGAAAGAGTAGCCAATCGCCAAGTAACGCGACACTTTTCCACCAAAACAGCAATTGAGAGCTTTTTAGGAAGACCAGTGGAGACAGTAACCTATACCGAGCCACCATCTACTTCTACGGCCGCTTCTACTGATGGCAGGAAGCCAATAACAGGATGCTGCTATTTGTGCGCTTCTTTGCCAGACATCAGGAAAAGAAAGACGAGAAAAGTCTGCAACGTTTGCAAGAAACCAGTTTGCGATCAACATACTCAGACAATATCAAAATGTTTTCCATGTTTCAACAATAACTCAACATAAGACATCAAGTATTAGAAATAAGTTAAAATTAATAAAATATAAATAATTTAACTAAAAAAAAATTACAGTTCATTTTTTACACATCAATAAACATTTTGAAACAAAATAAAAATAAAACAAAGGTTTTTTCTTTGAAATATAAGGTAATTTGCACTAAGGTACCCCGGTACCCTGGTCATGGACCCTTGTATGCCAAAATATTAAACTCATTTTTTAGTTAATATATTTAACCAAATTTGATAAACTTTTTTCTAGTCTCTAAGTTTAGCCGAAATCTCTGATAATCCGGAGTTTCATGTTGATATCTTCAATAATAAAGGAACAGCAGCACTTTAAAGTTCAAAAAAGTACCCGGGTACCCGGTTATGGACCGTAGGGTTAAGCAGAGGCTTTGGCGATATTGTGTTTATTGAAAGCACAACAACAGCGAAACAATATTTGAAGGTTTTGGAGATAAATTTAATTAACAGCGCTAGAAAATTTGGATTTAATATAAAATGTAAACTCTACCAGGACAGTTATCCGAAACATAAGCAGCACACAGTGTAGATGTGGTTCCTTTTCAATTGAGAAAAAGCGCTAATACATCAGCCCAGAGCCCAGATCTGAAACCCATAGAAAAATTATGGGCGTATTTAAACAAAAAGGTTGCCAAAAGGCAGCAAAAACTCGTGCAGAGCTAAAAACTGCTTTTGAAGAAGAATGGAATAAAATTAATTTACAGCTGTACTTAACTCGGGAGGGGATCATACCAAATATTAATTCTTTTAATTACATTTTTAGTACAGTTTTAATCAAAATAGACTTTTATGTAAAAACACTTTCTTGACAGTAAAATTTTCAAGTATTTTAAGTTTTCATTGTTACTTTTGCTGCTGCTAATTCTTTTTTCTCTTTTTTCACCAGTACATCTTTGTAATTAAATAAATAATACTAAATCAACAACAAAAAAAAAATAATCAAAACAAAAATTAAGATCGTTTTTTTTAAGATAAAACTAAAAACTAACTAAAAATATGATATTTTCGTCATTGAAATATATCGAAATATGAAATATATTTCATCAAAGATAAAGAAAAATCGTTTATGATTCATTTATGGATTCTTTAAGACTTTGTCTACTGGGTTGTTATTTTGTTTGAAGCTATGTAACATATCTCTCGTCAGGAGACAAGATGAGAAGCCGAAGGTTGTATTTTCTCTTTTTTTTTTTTGTGAAAACTTTTTTCAGCAATAACGATACATTCCTGACACACAACATCAAAACCACTCACAAGAATTTTGTGTCTTCATATGCAGCGAATTATTTTACCTTAATTTTAAAGTGTGGCTGGCATTGAAGATTTCAGAGCAATTTTACAAAATTGCGTCATCTGGTTGATTAAGTCATGGCAGTTTATTGTGGTTTGGTGTTTATCAAGGTACTTAAAATATTAAAATTTCGATTGACATAGCTTTGATGGCATTAAAATTTATATTAAAAAAAAATAACTAAATAAAGGTTACGCATACATTATGTTGCCGATTTACGCACTTTAGCGCTAATTTCGCTTGTAAGTTAAGACAAATAAGTAATTAAAAATTCAAATAAGTTAGTGTTGGGAAATGTTTTTGCAACACATCCAATTTGTTTTTAGAGTTAAATAGCGCTGTTGGCATAAATAATTAATTGGTTATTATGACACAGGTAAGGTGCTTATGTTTTTCTGGTTGTATTGTTACTAAAGGCGAAACATCTTGAGTGACACATTAAGCTGTTTGAAGTAAGAAAAGCTTAATATGAAAAAGGTTCGATTTTGAAGTTACCTTGAACAGAGACAGTACGCCCTTCTTTTTCTTAGAAATTGTTTATTTAACCTTTTCAATATTTCTAAAGCTCACTACTTAGTTACTGCTTTGAGATTCAGAACCCTTGACATTCAATATTTTTTTTCAATTATTAAAACATTGCTGTTGTTGTTTTACTGATACATTTTTCATATGTTCTCTTTTTGGTTTTGTTAAATTTTTTAGAATTAACCAGCTGCTTGTTTTGTACAAAAACCTGCTGTCAAAGGCCTTGCCCACAATGCTTTCCAAATATATCAAAGAGTCTCAATCTTTAGAATGATTTATGAAACTACCGTATTGAGTTTTATAAATTCTTTATATAGATGAGAAAATGATGAAAATATAATCATCGTTATAAGCAGTGTTGTGACATATTACTTTGGAAAGTAATATTTTACTTATTAAATATTACTGGTTCTTTAAAGTAATATTATTATAGTACTTATTTTGTACTTAGTGCTAAGTTAATTAGTTACTAACTACTTTATTACTTTTTTGCTAAGAATTAAAAGAAATGAAAGACAAAGCACAAAAACTATTTATTTAATATATCATAAACTTTTATGTTTTCGTATACATTTTTACATTTTCTAAAATACATTTTTGAAGACTTAAGCCCGTATGATATTTAATTTTTTTGTCCAATTTAAAAATCTGTACACAAATGGCGCGTGGTCAGGTCATACATAGTTTGTAAGAAAAGGATAAACGTTGTTACTTTTATTATTTCTGGTGTTTTTAAAAGCAGCTGCATTTAATAAAGTAATTTTAGCTACACACATTTTAGCTACATCACTTCCAATTCAGCATCCAATTTTCTTAAATAGTTTTGTTTACTCTAAAAATGTCTAGTTAATTATTAACAACAAAAGATTTCACAGTAAATATTTGATCGAAACCTAATGACGAATGAATTGAAAGAAACGTCAAAAACAATGCAATGAAAATACAGTCCGTCCCACATTTTTTTCTGCAATTCGTACTATATGCGTAGTCACTCACACCAATTGAATCTATCCATTCGTAATATTTAACCTGCTCTAG
Source organism: Coremacera marginata (assembly GCA_914767935.1). Lineage (NCBI taxonomy): Eukaryota > Metazoa > Arthropoda > Insecta > Diptera > Sciomyzidae > Coremacera > Coremacera marginata. Next base: position 128,679,870 of record OU612047.1, read on the forward strand.
TTATCATTTTCAATGAGCAATTTAATGAAGTATCATATAGGCTTAACAGGTTCATTTTGTGTCACGAAAAAGCACACCAACGACAGACAAGACTCGAGATTTAGACTAGACTAATATTTTCCATAGAAAAATCAATTGCTTCTTGTGTTTTGCATATGTTTCTTAATTAAGCATATGTTATTATATCTTGAATTTGTGTTGTTGTTGGTACATGTTTTTTCATTTTTGTTTTTGCATAGCTCGAAAACAAAATTAGCAATTGCCCACAAGTACTTTGAAATAGTAATAAATTTAACACGGAATAAAACAAATAAAATAATGATGAAATGTAATAAATTTTACTGGTGTGAATGTTAACTTGTGTTTTTCAATTTACTTTAGGCTATTTTAAATTTTTGAACTTAAAAGTTATTTTAATAAAAAAAATAAACATTTAATTATCATACTTGCACTCAGAAAAATATTAACTCTGATATTAACAGTAGGTAGAAAAGAAAAAGCTTTTTGGCAACATAGTCGTAAAACATTTAGTCTCCTTTTTTTATTATTGAAGAGCATGCGCTGCGTTATTTGTTTGAAAATTTTTGATTCGTTTCAACGAGTACACGTTTTCGTATTTGTAATCGTTTCGAAGACAACGAGTAATACATTCACGCGGTTCTTTTGTGGTACTTTTGTATTTGTAGAAGTCAACAGTTCAATTTCTTTATATAACAAATTACAAATAAAAAAAAAAGTTAAAACAACTGCTTATCTGTTAATTTAACAGTTAATTTGGGGTTATATTAACGAAAAGAACTGGTAACGGAGCTGTTAATTCTGTTAAAATATAAACTGTAAAAACAGTTAATTCAACAGAAAATTGTCAACTGTTGATCAAATGTTATTTTGACATATTCTTCTTTTGGATGGGATCAAACAGTGAAATCTGCTGTTTCAAACCATGAATTGTTTGATATCACAGCATTTTTTCCCTCAGTGTATGAAACTGCGAAAAAGCTTCGCTTCTGTTGTGTATCTAATGACACACCTGTGTGTTTTTGACGTAGAATTACGTCTTAGAGCGCGGTTTGTAAAGGGGTATTTTCACAAATTTTTCACAGGTCATGCTTACGGTTTTGGGGGACACTTTAGGTTATACAGACAGCCTTTAATATGCATCGTACAATGATTAAATTTATGTTAAAATTGTGCATAAAAGGAATATCTAACTTTGGATTTTGCCACTTCTGTAATAAAGCCACAAGATAGCAAAAGAAAAGAAGAAAAATTCACATTTTTGTATGAGAAAATCATTGAGGCTTCAGTTGCTGCTGACGTTCTTATGATTGTAACTTTAGTTCGTGCCGAAATCTCGAACGCAACATAGTGTTGTTTGTTGAATATAATCGTTTTGTTTCCGTATATAAATTCTTGCGTTGCTAAAAAGCTTTCAGTCTGCTAGCAGACTCCAATTAATAAGGGTAGCGTCGCTTTGTTTACCTGATACACACAGAAATAAGACGTTGCAATACAAAGAAGCCATGGCTCATTATATTAGATTATATTTGATATTTCAAAAACACAGCGCTACTATACGGGGTGTCCCGCAATTGAGTGCAACTATTTACGGAGGTGAAAGGTTATGTCGAGCTGAGAACAAAAATATTATGAGAGGGGGCATCTATTTGCTCATTCTTATTAGCTACAGGGCTAATTAATATTTCAATATTGTTCAATATTTTAATATTTCAATATTTCAATATTTCAATATTTCAATATTTCAATATTTCAATATTTCAATATTTCAATATTTCAATATTTCAATATTTCAATATTTCAATATTTCAATATTTCAATATTTCAATATTTCAATATTTCAATATTTCAATATTTCAATATTTCAATATTTCAATATTTCAATATTTCAATATTTCAATATTTCAATATTTCAATATTTCAATATTTCAATATTTCAATATTTCAATATTTCAATATTTCAATATTTCAATATTTCAATATTTCAATATTTCAATATTTCAATATTTCAATATTTCAATATTTCAATATTTCAATATTCAATATTTCAATATTTCAATATTTCAATATTTCAATATTTCAATATTTCAATATTTCAATATTTCAATATTTCAATATTTCAATATTTCAATACTCAATATTTCAATATTGTCCATAGCACAAAAACTAAATTACGAAACACCTTTATCGGATAGCTCATTGCAAAGGCAATAAAATCACCTTTTTAACAGTATATCAACAAACAGCACCGACATTACCGTTACCAAGCTGTGCTCGTTCAAAGATGAAATCAATCGGCTGAAGCTACCAAATTTTAACTTTAAATCCAAATTTCTCAGAATTTCGCGTAATAAATTAAATTTTTTTTATAATCAACTTTGTAATTTATTCAATTTTCTTTTCAATGACACCAATAACATAAATGTATCTTAAAAAACAAAAAAGTTGGCTGTACTGAAAAAATTATACTTCTTAGAAAATAACGATATTATCTATTGCATAAGTAATTGTAATGTCGTTATCTACCATTATTTTCTAATAGGTATAGTTTTTTAGTACAAGCCAACTTTTTTATTTTTTAAGATAAATTTATGTTTTTGTTGTCATTGAAAAGAAAATTAAATAAATTTCAAAATTGATTATAAAAAAAAATTTCATTTATTACGCGAAATTCTGAGAAATTTGCACTCAAATTTGAAATTTGGTAGTTTACACCGTATGATTTCTTCTTTGAACGATCACAGCTGGGTAACGTCTGGTTATGCCGGTACTGTTTGTTGATATACCGCTGAAAAGGTGATTTTATTGCGTTTGCAATGAGTTATCAAAAAAGTTTTCCGTGACTTAGTTTTTGTGCTAGAAACAATAGCGTGAATCAAGGTCATGAAATATTACTTAACCCTGTCTATTTTCACATTCTTAGGAGCTACAGGGTAAAGTAATATTTCACTACTTTGATTCACGTTATTGTTTCTAGCAAGAACACTAAATTATAAAAGATTAAGTTTGATAGTTGGTTGCAAAGGCAATAAAATCACATTTCCAACGGTATATCAACAAGCCCCACCGACTAAACCGTTGTCGAGCTGTGATCGTGTCAAGATGAACTCAATTTGTTGAAACTACCAAATTTAAATTTTGAGTGAAATTTATTCGATTGTCTTTTCAATGACACCAAAAATATAAACATATGTCTAAAAATAATAAAGTTAGCTTTACTAAGATTACTATACTTATTTGAAAATAATGATATAAAATGACATTAAAGTTAGTTCTGCAGTAGACAATATCAATGTTTTCTAATAAGTATAATTTTTTGAGTTCAGCCAACTTTTATATTTTTAGAGATAACTTAATTTTTTTTTTTATATCATTGAAAAAAAAAAAAATAATAGATTACAAAATTGATAATAAAAAAAGGGTCATTTATAAAGCAAAATTCTAAGAAATTTGCACTCAAAGTTGAAATTTAGCCGTTTCAACTAATTGATTTCATCTTCACACGAGCACAGCTCGGTAATCGGTTAAGTCGGTGGGGTTTATTGATATACCATTGAAATAGTGATTTCGTTACGTTTGCAATGAGCTATCAATATTTTTTCTGCTTGAAACAATAACTTGAATTAAAGTCGGTAAATATTAATTAACCCTGCAGCTTCTAAGAATGTGAAAATCAGCCTCCCCCTTCCATACGATTTTTTGTTCAGCTTGTCAAAACCTTTCACCTCCGTAAATAGTTGCACTCAATTGCGGGACACCCTGTATATGAACTTTGTTTAATTTGTGCTTGACAGAGCTGATCCTAACGTCAAAGTATTTATTAAAACAAAAACAAATCCTAAAAATTAAAAAAGTTTTATTGACCAAAATGCCTGGTGTAACAAAGAACTGCATGTGGCAACTAAGGGTTACATAATATTAAACGTATGACACAAATTTTTTCAAAGATTATACATAAACATTTTAAATGTGATTTAAACATTTTAAAGACTTCGAATTTATGTAAATTCGGCAGTTGGGGGTATTTTAACTTCGACCATGTCAAAAATACATTCCTTTCTAGCTATAAAAATGAATATTGAGAAAATTATAAAAATGCTCCAAGCAAAACACTTGGTAGTGTTTGGAGATAAATTTCCAAATTTAATGCAAGCTTTCACTCCTTTGCTTTTGCTCCATTTCTAGTACTTGTAATTAGCTATCTATTGAAAAACAATTTCTATTCAAAATTTTCACAATCAACCAATAAAGGAAAATCTATAATTTAACATACTGCTGCTTAAATAAAATCTTTCCCAGGTATATGGTAAGCAAACTCTCGGTCTATCCCTCTTGACGGCACTCTGCTTACCCTTGTGTCAGCAAGAGCTGAGAAACTAATAAAAAGTTTACCAACTTGCGGCATACAACTCAATATTGCCGCAGCTATTGGCATGCGAACAAACTAAAGTTACGCAGGGTAAAAACTAAGAGGCAGCAGCAGTGAGGGTAAATAACTGATTTTATACACTTACCTAGCGTAGAAAATATATTTTTTCAATTTTTGTTATGCGCAGCAATTTGACTGCTAGTAATGCGGAGGACTAACTTTGTGTTGTAGTCAAATAAGCTAGAAGAATTTTTCAGCACCGCAGGCAAATAAGCTGAAATGTTTTTTTTTTCTTTCATAAGAACAAAATTTTGCAGAGCACAGGTTGTTTTAACAGTTCTTAGCAAAGTATAGCAAATGTGCCAGATTTCCTATTTAATACATTAAATAGGAGCTAGTAAAGAATAATTATTTTCTGCGCGAGATTTTTTAATGAGTACAACGTGATGTATGCGTTATATGAACGCCATAATAAATTCAATCATGCATACGACAGCGTGTATTTATTTTAATATTTATGTCATATTTTTTCATAAAAACTCAATTCAAAACACATTTAAATTTCGCATTTAATGGGAAATGATCGAATTTAAAGTGATTTCTCTGCTGCAGGCTAGCCACATAGAATTGTTACAATTCAATTCCATAAAATAATAAAATAAAAATTTTACAGCTCATCATACCTCTCTGCCTGCCACTTATATCTACTCGTAGCTCATAAAAAATGAAGCAATGCTACTCATACGTGACATGGAGCTGGTTGCATAGAAAAAAATAAAAAAAGAAACTGATGCTGTTGATCGCATTAAACTTAACTTCCCAGCGGCGTCATAAATCCCCTCCAAGAGCAACACTTACAAATCGCACACTCCCACACCACAACCACTTAAGCGACAAAAACAGGGGAGCACAAAAAAAAAAAATCAACAAAAAAAGTACATCTCACTTCAATGCAAATTTATGCGGATGAGTTTAAAATAAGCCGATGCCGGAAGTTGTTGAAAGCTTGTTTAAAAATTGGCAGCAAAACGTTGACAACGTTATTGTCATCCAACCATAGCGGGTTTGTATTTGCTAGTAGTCTCTAGACAGACAATATTTTTTTGCACCCTCATATGTTTTTGTAATTTTTATTTTATATACTTTTTTGTTGGGTGTTTTTTAAATTATGATGTTTTGATATAAAACATTTTGTGTAACAAAAAAAAAAAAAAAACAGAACTTTAAAAAATACTTACAACTGATGGCATTCTTTTTTTTAAACGTTGTCATTAGCAATAAGCTGGCAAAATAGTGTTGTTGACTCTTAGAGGTTACAACTAAGGGGAGAAAACCCTCAACAAGTTTGAAAAAATCGATTTTGTTTGTTATTTTTTTTTCATACTTTGAAAGCTGTTATACACTTAGCGACATTACTAGCACCGCACCACAATGAATGTTGAAATTGTGCCATTGAGAGTCTGTATTTCTAAATTGACGGTTAGTTTCATGACTTTTTTTTTTGCTGTTTTTTTAATTTCAATTAAAAAAAAGTTGGCAGGGGGGGGGCTCTGCCGATTGCAGTAAAAATATAGAGCTATGAAAAACATCGTTTTTATGAATTTCCGAAGTAGCTAGAGCCAGCAAATCAGACGTGTTCTACTTTTTTAAATATTTTTATCAATTTTTGCGTTATTGAAACTATAAACTGACATTTTTTAATGTTTATATATATAAAGGGTGGTTAAATTTGAAGAGCCGATGTTGATTTTGAATAAAACAGAAATTATTTAAGAAATTATTGTCATTTCTATTTATTGTGATAATACTGGTACGGTTCAATTATATATGGAACAAAATATCGGCCAAATGGCACACCTCCATCCGATGGTCCAAGCTTTCGATGACGCTGAGGCATAAGTGATGTTCTATGCCGTTAATGTGCCGAATTATCTCATCCTTTAGCCCTTAAATTATTGCTGGCTTATCGACGTACACCTTTTCTTTCAAATAACCCCAAAGAAAGAAGTCCAACGGTGTCAAATCACATGATCTTGGCGGCCAATTGATATCGCCACCACGTGAGATAACACGGCCATTGAATTTGTCGCGCTAAAGAGCTGTGTAGCAAGTGGCACCGTCCTGTTGACACCACATATCGTCCACATTCATATCTTCCAATTCGGACTATAAAAGTTCCTTATCATCTCACGATAGCGAACACCATTCACAGTAACTGCCTGACCGGCCTCAATTTGGAAAAAATACGACCCGATGATGCCGCCAGCCCATAAACCGCATCAAACAGTCACTCTTTGTGGGTGCATTGGTTTTTCGACAATCACTCTTGGATTATCATTCGCCCAAATGCGGCAATTCTGCTTATTGACGAATCCACTAAGGTGAAAATGTGCCTCATCACTGAATATTATTTTCTTCGAAAATTGATTATCCACTGTCACCATTCTGGCCATTGACGACGCTTGAAATGGTCAAGAGGCTTTAGTTCTTGAATCAATTGCACCTTGTAAGCGTGTAAATGCAAGTTTTTATGCATAATGTTTATCAACGACGAGCGTGAGAGGTGCAATTGTTGGGCACGACGACGAGTTGAGGTGGACGGCTCTTCAGCCACACTATCGCGAACGGCAGTAATATTTTCTGCAGTACGAGCTGTACGAGCATTCACTGGTGTTTTCGAGCATTGTTCGAACATTTGGTTTTGAAGTAAATTGACCGAAAATATCACAAAGTGCACGATATGCATTTTGATTTGAACGCCCATTTTCATAAAAAGCCTGAATATCTTTAACGCGTTGCTCGATTGTGTATCTTTCCATGCTTCAAATTGCGTTAGTCTGAAATTGAGAAATGTTCAATAAAATGCAGAAAAAAACTTGACGTTTAGGGGTGGTTCACATTCAACATCGGCCCTTAAAATTTAACCACCCTTTATATATAATGTTTGTAACTTTGGTTGAGTAATCGGTAATTCCCTCACTAGTCGGTAGGTAATCGCTTCTGTAATCGCTTCTGTAATCGGTAATCGGTTGGTTATCTGTTCGTAATGACTTTGGTAATCGGTTGGTAATTGCGTCGGTAATGAGTTGGTAATCGTGTCGGTAATCGGTTGGTAATCGCTTTAGTAATCGGTTATTGGTTGGTAATTGCTTTGGCAATAGCTGCGTTAATTGGTTCTCTAATCGATTGGTAATCGCTTCGGTAGTCGGTAATTGATCGGTTATCGGTTGGTAATCGCTTTGGTAATCAGTGATTAGTTCCGAATTGGGTTGGTAATCGCTTCGATAATCGGTAATTGGTTGGTAATGACTTCGGTGTTCGATAATTGGTGGGTAATCGCATCGGTAATTAGTTCAGTTCGGTAGAAGGTTGGTAATCGCTTCCGTAATTGGTTCGATAATCGGTTAGTAATCGCGGAACAAGTCTAGTTTAATGAACCCGCTTAAATTTCAGAAGTTGTTTGGTACAAGGCATGGAAGAATTTTAATTGTATCATTCGAACAAGGTAGCATTTTTTTCGTAGATTCGCCCCTGTGGCCTTAGCAGCCCCTTGAAACTCAGCGGGTTCATTAAAGTAGACTAATGCCGTAATCGCTTCGGTAATCCGTAATTAGTTCCGAATTGGGTTGGGAATTGCTTCGGTAATCGGTAATCGGTAATCGGTTGGTAACCGCTACTGTAATCGGTATTTGATCTGGTAATTGTTTCAGTAATCGGCAATCGGTTGGTTATCGGGTGGTAATCGCTCTGTTAATCAGTTGGTAGTCGCGTCAGTAATCGGTTAGTAATCGCTTTGGTAATCGGTAATCGGCTGGTAATTCCTTTGGTAATATATTCGGTAGTCCGTAATTGGTTCGATAATAGGCTGGTAATCGGCTCTGCAATCAGTAGTTAGTTCGGTAAATGGTAAATGGTTCCGTATTTGGTTGGTTGTCGCTTCGGTATTCTGTTAGTAATAGCTTCAGTAATTGGATTGGTAATCGGTTGGTAATCACTTCGGTAATTGGTTCAATAATTGGTTGGTAATCGCTTCGGTAATCGGTAATTGGTTCAGTAATCGATTGGTAATCGGTTGGTAATCCAATTGTTAATCGATTGGTAATCGCTTCGGAAATTGGTGAGGGGTTGGTAATCTCTTCGGTAATCGAAAATCGGCTGGTTATGACTTCGGTCTTTGCTTCAGTAATGGTTTGGTAATCACTTCGTTAATCAATAATTCGTTCGGTAATCGATGTAATCGCTTTGGTACTCGGTAATTGGTTAGGTAATTCGTTGGTAGTCGCCTCAGTAATTGGCTAGGTAATTGGTTGGCAAATGCTTCGACAATCATTAATTGGTTTCGTAATCGGTTGGTGGTCGCCTCGGTAATCGGTAATTGGTTTCGTAATCGGCCTGGTAATCACTTCGGTAATCGCTTCGATAGTCGGCTTTGTCGATGCTAGGTAATCCCCAAAAAGGAATGCTGTACAGCAATAATTTCTGTTACGCTAACAGTGTGATGATATCGCTAACAGCGTCATGATATCGCGAATCTATAATTTTGCTCTCTACCAAAAAACGCTCAACGCGCCTAAAGAAGTTTCCACTTCAAAAAATAGTTGGCAAATTGCGCAAAGCAATTGACGGCGTAGTTTTCTTTTTTGAGTCAATTATGCCACTGTTCTATAACAACTGAGCTGGTGCGTAGGACATCGACAGACTGGAGCGCGAGTGGCCCAGGCTTAATTCCCGCGGTAGTAACTTTCAAATTGAATACAAATTATAATAATGATAATATAATTATATTAAACTCTTTGTTAGTTAAATATCCGCAAATATGTTAAATTTACAGAAACACAATAACACTAACTTAAATTAAGTTTTTTTGATATATTCAATTTTTGAGAAAATTGTTTTGATTCTAAAGTACTTCTTTTTGTTTCAAGAAAAATTCCATTTTGATATAAAAAAAAAAAAATTTCATTGGCGTCAGACAAAATAAATATTTCGTTAAAAATTTAGTACATTTTTAATGGATTTTAGGATGTTTTCTGCTAAATATAAAACGATAGGCCAATGCGGTTTTACAGAAATTTCAATCATGATTCCAAACGTTCCAATACAAGTCCATTGCATGCTTTTTGGAATTTAATGAAATGGTTAAAAAATATGAATGATTTGATAAAATTGTAAATTTTAAAATTTAAAATATACCGTTTATCTTTAAGTTTACCCTTCAGTCGGCAGCTGAATAAAGAATTCAGTTCAAAAAGAGTATTTAAAAAAGAGATTTTCTTTAAAACGCCGGATGAAAAAGGTCAATTAAATAAAAAAAAAAGTCTTAATTGATGGCTAGCTTTTTATCCTTTTTCACACTACGCGAAACAGTTTATTTTATGCTACCCTATTAAATCATATTTATGGCAATTCTCAAAAGTTATTTCTATAAATAGGCACTCAATTCACTCGCTCTATTTAGCCAAAAACCTAATTGAAGATTAATGACGCCATATTTTAGTTTTTTAACGGAAAATTTATTCAGTAAACGTTTAATTTTTACCGCGATAAACGTTTATTTAATAATGCATGCGATAGCATCAAAATCGGTGCTTACTCCAAAAAGTTAGCTATTTTTTTTTCTATTCATCAGCTACTTAGGCCTTTATTTGTTCTTTTCAATATTTAATTTTTGAACTTGGCATTACTGGCTTTTTTTCTCATGCCATTGAATTGTTATGGAAACAACGCATTTATATTATCAAATTAAGAAATATCGCCAAGTAAATCAAGAGATTTCTTACCGTTTGCTTGCTGCTCATTTAACTTCTAAGTACTTTTTTAACTTTTCGCGCGTGCACCCTTTTCCATTAATTGATATCCTTAGCGGTCATTATTTATTGATAATGTTCTACCTTTTTTTAGGTTTAGTCAGAACGCTTTTTTTAAGGGATTTTTTTTCCTGAAACCCTGAATGCTTTTACCTTAGTTTCCGTTTCCATCATTTTAATGAATTCCATGTATAAATCACATCCTTCCCCATTTCTATCCATCACTCACCTAGAGCTTCACCACATAGTCTTTGCGCCATGCCTTTTTTATGTATTTCCCACAGACAGTAACACATTTACAGAGCCTCAGCCTGCCTCCATGCCTAAGACTCTGCCACCCGCCAACGTCTTATCTTGTAAATTATTTGATCGTATAGTAATTTTCTCGATTTAGTCAAGTTTTTTTTTTTTTTTTTTTTTTTTTTTGAAAAGCTAACTAAAACCAGACGTGCGGAAACGGAAGCGGCAAAATAAGAAAAAAAGGAAACAATTTCTTGTGTCAACAACAGGCGCAACCTAGCCAACGCACAAGAACAAGCGTAGAAAAGGAAAACAACGCACACACACACACACACACACACACAAACCAGTAAGCATTGCGGCAAGTGGTTGTGAACCAGAATCAGTAAGCTGTATATGCTGATGGTCCATCTAGTAATCATTCGTAATTTTGTCTAAATGTGCCTTGGCATGAAGTTCGGTGAAATGGTTTCATTGATTGTGCAGCTGCTGTTGCTCGCAACAAAAAATTTTTTTTTTTTTATTATTATCTTATTGTTAGGGTTGCCATTTTGTGGCAATCACTAAACAAAACCGTACAAATTAATTAACTTAAATCATGTTTCCAGGTGTTCTTATCTAACCGTACTAAATATCAGGTTATTTAGTAGCTCCCCAACACTCCCCCCCAGCCAGCCAAAGAAACTATACCATTAATATGCATGACGAGCAAAAACCATGGTGCCGACAGTCAAGCACCACAATGTGTCCAACGAATATGATATCCTTTTGTGTTTTGTGTCCCTTTTTATGCTTGACTAAATTTTGTTGGCTCACTTTGCCGGAGCACCTCTTCAAGGCCACAACATGTGGTCTGGCACACTGCAAAGTTGCATGTTCGCTCTGTTTGCCTTTACAGCATTTTGTTGACACTTTTTATGCTGTGCGCTGTATTCTATATTATTCTATTTTAAGATATGCTTATGCGTTATACTCACCTCAACTACCTGGGTCAAATACCACGTGTTTTAAGCTCAACCGCATGGTTTTGGAAAATGGAGCTTAATGTTAGGTTTTTTATATATCTTGCTTTGTTAAACTTCTCCATTATTAATTTAACCCATTTATGAGTAGCTTGGCGTGATGTATATGTGAGTTTTGCAATGAGTCATTCATGGTTCTTGATTATTTGTGTTCAAACATTTCACAACACGCATAACACAATTGATTATAAGAAGCTCTGTCAAAGTCGTTAAAAGTCCTAAAATAGCCAACTTTTTTTTCCGATTCATGATTTGATTATACTCAGCAGTATATCAATAATTTCATAGGAAAATCCATCATATTCATACGTATTCGACTCATAAAGTTTTCATCGGGTGCAGGTACTCAACAGAGTTAGCTTCAAGTGACCAAAAATGTGGAGAGAAGAGCGAGTTGTCTTCATTCCCAAAGCGGGGGAACCGATACACTCAGCACCAAACATTAATTAAGGGCCTATTTGTCTCTCATATCATTGCAATAATACAGCGTTCTTCAAACTGTGTTCCGCGGAACCTTAGAGTTCCACGAAATGTCTCAGGGGTTCCTTTCGAAAATGTAGGAAATGAAAATTGTATATCAAATCGTACAAAAATTTGTGAATCAAATACTTGATGCTTATTTTGAAAATCGTTCCATTTCTTGGAATTTCTGCCATCATAGGTATATGCACTGATGGAGCCATGGTTGGAGTAACAAAGGACATAAAAGCACGCAAAGAGTTCCATACATCGAAAATTTAAGCTGTTAAGAATGTAAATTTCATCAAAACCAGACCCCTAAATGCTAGGATGATAAAGGAAGCTTACTTCTTCATACAGAAGTAAGATGGTTATCTAAGGGAAAGGTTCTGGCCAGGTTTTTCGAATTACACGAGGAAATTCGAATCTTTTTATCAGAACATAAACATGAACATGAACTACCTGTAAACTTATAAACGTAAGTTGGCTTCAAAATCTAGTCTACCTTTCCGATATATTTTCGTACCTACACGAAAATTTTCGTATATTTTCCTTCTACTTGCAATAATTTAAGTTGAATTGAATGATGTGAACAAACGACTAATATAAACATATATATACGGACAGCGCAAATTTACATTTGGCCAAGTTGGAATTCCTCCATTTTGAATAAAAATAATATAAGAGTATCCGGAAATAGCATAAACACGTAGTAAGAGGATTGATGCCTTTTGCTACAACCTTTCAATGCGAGAATTCTTTTACCAATTACAAAAATCGATTTTCTGAAGAAAAAAATAGATCTCTGACTAACAATACATTCTAATATTGATAAATTTTGCTCTAATAAACAAGCACATCAAAGTCATTAACTCTTTTACAAAAAAATTTTTTGTGTGTATTTTATGTTACATATTCTCAGAGCTGTGAAAGATTGCAAATATTTGGAGCGGCATTCTTTGAAGTCGCAATCAATGAGTAAATTTTTGATTGCAGTATTTATCTAATTTCGTGAATAAGACTTCAAAAAATTAATTCACCACCAGTCACTTTGAATGATTTAGATTTATTAATAATTTGGCGAAGTCATGATTTGATTCCATTCTCACCATTCCCAATCAACTGTGATTTAACTTTGAATGCATTCAAGTAACACAAATTTAAAAGATTATACGCAATTTACTTAAGCAAACCACGCCCAGTTATTCACTTAAGTGAAGTGACTTAAGTGAAGTGATGAAGAACTTTGTAAAAGTTTGTTAAGTTGTGCAATTAAAGTTTTTTTATACTTAATCTAAATGAGTTCCATACTTAAGAAGCGTGTAAGTTTATCATATACTTTATTTTTTTGTATTATATTGAATTTTTTCTCTACGTGAAATATGAAATTATTCAAAAAACAACACACACAAAACATGAACAATGAATAAAAAAAAAAGAAAGATTTTAATCAAGGGATTTGAATTCCCAGCTGACTTCAAGTGACTTGACAAATGATTGCTAATTTCAAATGTTGAAGTCAAAAGTACCGAAAAAAATAAGGTATTGCAATCAATTTGAACAAAATCAAGACTTGAAATGTGAAATGATTGAAATCTTTCACAGCTCTGCATAATATTTTTTATATTATATGAAATAAAATGATTTGTTTTTTGAATTGAATAAACTCAAGCTTAAATCTTTCGTAAAGTTGTTAACATAAAAGGGTTCCGTGGCGAATTTAATATAGAAAAACTGTTCCGCTGATGATGGAAGTTTGAAGAACGCTGCAATAATAGATCTTCAAATAAGAAAACCTTTGAACTATACTAAACTCTGCAGTTCTCAACACGCCTACCTTAAGCGTAAGGTGGTAGAATCGGCACTGCTTGCATTGGTTTCAGTCATAGAAAGAACCCTTCATTACAAAGAATATACTTTACCAACATTTTTAGCATAGGCGCCGGAAGCTCATTTCAACTGGGGTCTAGTACAACTGGGGGAGCACAACACTTTTTTACAATAAAAAAGACACAGTATCGTAAGTGTAGACGTAGAATTTTTGTTTAATATATTTGTTGATGAATTTGTTGTTCTTGTTCATTTATATGTTGGTTAAAAATAAATATAATTCAACCTTTTGTTTAAAAAATCCGAAATACGAAATATATATTTTAAGTTTAGTTGATAATTTAAAGTTTAACAAACAAAATATATTTTTAATATGTAATATATATAAAATTAGTTCAATAAATAATTCGAATTTATTATGATATTCAAAATATTCATGAAGTTTTTATTAGCATAACTATCATGCCAGTCTCCGTTTATGCAAAACCTGCATAGTAGTAATATAATTTTTTGTATTATTTATGTATTATTTATTTTATTTGTAAATTAATTACGACCTTCTTTCATAAGTTTTAAGTTATGTGTTTATATAACTCCAATAATTTTTCAATTATTAAAGGTTATATTTTATCGAGCTCAAAGGTCAATGTTGCTTTCCGAAGAAAACAACTGAAGGAAAAACAACCAACAACAACAATACCCTATATAGAGTATCAATCACATAGCAGACTAGACAGCTGTTTCGTTGGCCGCTACACCAACTCATCAGTAGCCTTTTTTCGTGATTCTTGCTGTGATCCACTAAGCTCTTAATTTTCTACTTGTTTCACGAATGCAATTAGTAAATTACCCTGAATTGCATGTACGAGAATACAAATGGAAAAAAATTATTGGAGTTATATAAACACATAGCTTAAAACTTATGAAAGAAGGTCGTAATTAATTTACAAATAAATTCTATGGCAGAGCCCGGCCGTTGAAAATATGATTATTTGTGTGTGTTTACACACAATAAATTAAAAATCTAAGTTTTCAAAAGAAACAAATCTCGTCATAGTTTAATATCAGCTAACTGATGAAGCTAAGGTCGACTGTGAAATAGAAGAGCAACAACAACTAGCACAACAAAATCTTTGAGTATTTAGAAAAGCTTTGATCTATCTTCGAATAATAGAACATACTTTCCCTGAAAGTATGCTTCACAAATTAGAAGAACTTTAAGCTGCTTTCATATCATTTGTATTCTCGTTGCAAATATGTAAGTTAAGTTAATCGTCTGCACTGCTTCACAAATGTAATTTTTCTTTTTAGTTAATGTTTTGTAAATGTTTCGTAAGCGTTTTTGTGTTAGTAAAAATGGAAGGCATTGGCTAAAAATATTGAAAAATGGTTGAGGCAAGGAGAGGCAGAATATATTAAATGTGTTTTTAAATAACTAAATCACATAATTAATTAATTACCTAATTACTTAATTACCCAAATGAATTAAAATGGAAAAAATGTCACGTAACGCCATGTCATGTAACGTTTCGTACTAAGCCCAATAAAAAAAAAACGAGAAAAGATTAGAAAAAATCTTGCAAATTTACAGAATTTTACTAATTTTGTGATCCAAGTCAAAAAGCTCTTCTATTTTTTGTCACATAACGTATCATTTTTGGTGGCTTCTATCTAAGAGCGGAACTTTTGACAACTCTTCGGTCTTACACCTTGTATAGTGTGCTTATTTGATATGATATATTGATATAGTGAAAAATTAAAATAAGGATCTTGTAAATTAAGCTTTTCATTCTTTTTTCACTCATTAAAGTCATACGATCATCACGTGCGCCACCGGAAATGCCACGGAAATGCCCATATTCAAAAACAACTTAATACATCTTTTAAAAATTTTTCAAATTTATTTGTAAATTACATAAATATAAATGTAAATGTTATATTGAAAAAAAATTTGAAAAATTTTATATTATGTTTTATAATTCTAATAATTTTTCAATTATTAATTAAAAGTTATATTTTCAAGCTCAAGCTGAAACTAAGACAGACCGTGAAAATAGAAGAACAACAACTAACCACAACATGCCTGTGAGTAGCAAAAAGCTTTGATCAATCTTCGAAAAAAGAGCTTACACCAAATAAGTGTGAATCAAAAATTAGAAAAACTTTAAGCTACTTTCGTATCATTTGTGTGTACAATGTAATTCAAAGTAATTTTCTCTAACATTCTCGAACAGCTTAGTCGATCATTACTATCATACCAACCTGTTCAAAAAGAAAGGTTCATTCACACTGTGAACCGGACTTAATTGTTACCGGACTTAACGGACGAAATTTTGACGAAATTTGTAAAGTGACACATGGGAGCACATAGACCCCCCTATTCGTGTGTCTCAAGAATGCTTCATCCCTTAGCAACCCCCAAAAAAAGGGTTAATTTTTACTTATTTTGCTACCCTTTCGAGATATGGAACAGCATAAAATTTAAATATATCGAAAAATCCTCGAAAAATCTTCGAAAAAGTAGAAAAAGTGCCATGTCTCGAAGGGGAGACATAGGTAAAAGATAGGTAAAAATTAACCATTTTTTGGGGGTTTACAAGAGGGATGGCATTTCTGGGACGAACAAATAGAGGGGTCTATCATCCCCCATTTGCTACATATTTAGGGGAACACGTCGAAACACGTGTTTAACTGTCCACTGCAAGTCAAATTGTAAGTCAAACACGGGTTTTGGGACCCCCTTAAAAATATAGTAAATGGGGGCACATAGACCCCTCTATTTATGTTCGGATTCAGCCACCTATTTTTACCTATTGTTCGCTCCAGGACCGAATTCGTAAAAATAAAAAATTTTTAGCTGGCAACACTATTAACCATCTTGAAACTTCGAAGTCATCGAAGTCATCGACCCCTTAACACTGTTAAATGGTATTTAAAACTCTTAAAAATAAATGTTGGTAGGTGGCAACACTGTTATAAAAAATTACACAATTTTGAAATTCTGGCAACGGATTTGTACTCAGCGACCCAATTTTTACCTAGTGCTTGCTCCAGCACCGAATTCGTGAAAATAAAAACATTTTAGGTGGCAACACTAATAATCATATTGAATTGTAGAATTGTGACATCATATTCGAAGTCAGCGACCCCTTAACACTGTTAAACGATGTTTAAAACTCTTAAAAATACATTTTAGTAGGTGGCAAGACTGTTATAAAAAAACTACACAATTTTGAAATTCTGGCTACGGATTCGGACTCAGCAACCCATTTTTACCTAGTGCTTGCTCCAGCACCGAATTCGTGAAAATAAAAACATTTTAGGTGGCAACACTATTGACCATCTTGAATTTTAAAATTCTGACATCAGGTTCGAAATCAGCGACCCCCTCATACTTTCAAAACATGAAGTAATACTAAAAACCAAAAAAAAAAAAAAACATTTCAAGATCCACCCTATTATCAAATTAATTTTAAAATTTTGGCATAAGATTTGAAATCAGCGACCCTCTATTACAACCAGAACATATACTAAGCTTGAAAAACAAAACAAATAATTTTTATAGGTTCAGCCATGAACACAATTAGTATCAACGGTGATTCTAACACTTTAAGTACTTCAATGTATTGCGAATACTCTAAATCAAAACATAAACAAATCTAATATTAATGAGCTTTGAGCTGTTTTGAATGAAACAAATATGAATACTACTTTCGAAACTACTTATACTCATTCATACTCAGTTTTGAGTAAGTGGCTCATTATTCAATTGCGTGATTCACTTTGATTTGAATCAATCACATCCAAATACGGCTTTGGAAACTATTTATACTCATTCATACTCAGTTTTGAGTAAGTGGCGCAGTGACTCGTTTCAGATCTCTGTTGGCCACTCACAAATCGGTTAAACCACTTGTTTGTATTCTGGTACGATGGAGCAAAGTCACCGTAACATTTCACCAACATTTTATGCGTATCGGCGCAGTTGAAACCATTGTTCACACAAAATTTGATACAAGCTCGTTGCTCAATTTTTTTCTTCCATCGTTAAAATCGAAGACACGAAAAAATTTGTTGTAAACAAAAAACTGTCACTTTACCAAATGTCAACGAGAGACGCTGATATTTGGCAGCCTTGTCAAAGACACATGTGGCAACCTACTAAAGTCCTGTTCACAGTGTGAATGACCCTTTCTTTTTGAATAAGGTGGTATAAGGCTACTGATGAGTTGGTGTAGCGGCCAACGAAACAGTTCTGTCTAGTCTGCTGTATGATTGCTACTCTATACAAAGTGTATTGTTGTTGTTGTTGGTTGTTTTCTTCAGAAACAACACAGACCTTGAGCGCGAATATATAACTCTGAATTAATAATTGAAAAATTATTAGAGTTATAAAACATAATATAAAATTCTTCAAATTATTTTTTCAATAATCATTTTTCAATATCCACAAAAAAAACACTTTGATTTTTTTTTTTTTTCTTGCCGGTCTACTGTGCAGCACCTCAACTTGAAACTACGCTGAAGGTAGTATTTTATATTAAACTTTTATTTAGCATATATTTTGGTTTAAAAGTCGAGTAGCATAAAAGAAGCTAATTTTAAGGTCACTCCTTAACTCACTGAATACAAGCAACTTAACTTAAAATGTTTAAAAAATACACCCCTTTGTTAACGTGCATATTTTTTCATATGCGTACCTTGACTCAAGAAAATTAAAATTGAGCTGAATTTTGTTGACGCTTTTTTTTTATTTATATATACAGACATCTAACTAAAGCTTTGTTTTGGTAAACAATGTCGAGTTGTTCTTTGTGTAAAAATAAAGTAATCTAAATATTAGTGGAAATAAAATATTTTCTACACAAACAATTTTGGGGGTAAAAAGAGGCAACAAAAATTAGCCTCTAGCATTTGAAGAGCTTTATTTTTGCAATAAAGGTGCAAAAAAAAAAAATTTAAAACAAAACTGGTAGCAAAAACAAATGACAGCATTAACGTTGACTTTTTTTAGAGACGGTTATAGTTGTTGTTGCTTGGAGCAAATTATTTTATCTGGGCTTGAATATGTGAAAAATATGTGCATGTATGTTATGTAAATACTTCAAATTTTGGAATACTTTTTATGTTGCCTGCTTTTATTTTTCACTATGAGTAAATAAAAACACTGAAATGTTGCAAATTTACACAATGGCAAACGAGGCAAAAGCATTTTTTTAATTAAAAACTTTTTCGAGTAACTGTACATGATGGCTTGTGTGAGAAGCGGTAAAAATTTCAATTAACAACTTTTTCGCGTCTATCTTTTTAAATACAACAACATGAAAATATGTGCAAAGCTTTGAGTTGCTTTTTTTTTAAGAGCACTTTAGTTAAAGACCCTTTTTTTTTTTGCATTTTTGCATTTTTTTGTGCAAATTGGTGCAACACTATTTTTTTCTGAATTTGGCAAATATTTGTATAATTTTAACTGCATTACGATTGGCTGACAAGGATTAAATGCGGATAACGCATACACAAGCACTTAAATAGTTGACATAATTAGAGCAGTAATCGTGGCGTTGCAATAATGCTCTATGAATGAATTTTGGTGTTTTATTTTTTTGCTGCTGACATTAAGTGCAGCTTGCATTAACAAACTTTGTTAACCAAGCGACGCGCCACACAGCCAGCCCAACAACAACAACAACCTCTAATTATTTATCCAATGAATTATTTAGTTCGTTGCTTTATACTGTACAGCAGAGTAGTTGACTTGTTTTAATTGCTGCATTTTTGTATAAGTCAATCAATACCAATGTAAAAGTTTTCAAATCAATACCAATGTAAAAGTTGAGATAAGCACTCTTTATGAAAATTAATTAAGCTTAATATAGCAGATATTGTATTTTTTTTATAATTTCTAATAAAAGGATTTATTTGTATTAATATTCTGCTGCTTGCATTGCATTTTTTAAAATCATTTCTTTCAGTTTTCATAACAAAAACTTTACAAATGCTTCTTTGCATTGCATTATATTCATTATCTTTACTTTCTTGGCACATAACGCACAATTATATCATTCCTAAGTATACTTTACTTAAGTGCTACACGAACGCAACAGACAGTTTATTTATGATTTTTCCAAGTACGCTATGAAATGTTAAGAGAAGAAATATTAATATTTTAAAATATTTTGTGTGTGGTTTTACATGGTTGTGTTTGTGTGAGTTTTTAGAAACATATTTGAGACTATAAAATGTAGTTAGTATTTTAGTAAGAATGTCGAATAAAGAATGTAATGGTTTATTTTATTACATTTTACAAACAGAAAGGTTACGATTTTAATTTATTTGTTTTTTTTTTTTTTTTGTATTCTCTCTTTACCGGGAATATACAACTGCTTTCAGTCGGATTTCTTAAAAATAATAACTAACTGAAGTTTTTGTTGTTTACTGTAAGAAATCAAAACAAAAAACTACAATAAAACTAATTGCTGTAATGTAGTGGCAGCTATCATATTATCGTCCAGCTATATAAATTCGAACACCTCGTTATTCAATGAATATTTATGCAGAAAATAATTGTATATGGGCATTTCCGTGGTGGCTCACGTGACGATCGTACGACTTTAATGAGTGATAAAATAATGAAAAATTTAACTTACAAGTTCCATATTTTGATTTTCCAATAGCTTACTAAGCACACTATACTAGGTCTAAAACCTTGGAGTTGCCAAAAGTTCGGCTCTTAGTTAGAAGCCACCACAATTATACGTGACAAAAAAAAGAAGGCAAGAGTTTTTATATAAAAATTTTTTTAGAAGGATTTGACATAGTATAAGTTTATTTTTAAAGTAATCAAATTTTAAAACCTTTTCTCGTTTTTTTTTTTTATTAGGTTAGTATGAAACGTTACGTGGCATGGCGTTAAGTGACATTTGTTCCATTGTAATTCATTTGGGTAATTAGGTAATTAGGTAATTAAGTATTTGCGTGGTTTAGTTACTAAGAAACAAATTCATTATATTCTGCCTGTCCTTGCCTCAATCATTTTTCATTATTTTTAGCCAATGCCTTCCATTTTTACTAACTTACATACTTAGGTGGCTGTAACAATCCGTGTCCGGGTTTCGGCCAACATCATCAGATCTCGCCAGGCGCCTCTGCTTTGCGCGCGCCTTCTCCAATCGGATACACCAAGTGCGGTTAGGGCTTCCTCAGCCTGGTCCATCCATCGGAGGCATGGTCTCCCTCGTCGTCGTTGACCAGCGACCCTCACCTCGAGCACCTTTTTCGCTGGAGCTTCGTCGTCCATACGATGGACATGACCCAGCCAGCGTAGTCGCTGCACAGTTATACGCCGAGCTACGTCAATGTGTTCGTAGAGCTCATACAGCTCGTAGTTCATTCGGATGTGATAGTCATCGCCGACTCGAACAGGACCGAAGATTTTGCGAAGCACTTTTCTCTCGAACACCCCCAGAGCGGCTGCGTCAGTTTGCGAAACTAACCAAGCCTCAGCGCCATAAAGCAGCACAGGTAGAACGAGCGTCTTGTAGAGCGTTAGTTTTGTTAGTTTTTGGAACTTAGTTGCTTACTGAGCCCGTAATAGCACCTAGTAGCAATTATTGTTCTTCGCTTTATCTCCAGGCTGATTTCGTTGTTGGTATTAATGGCGGTGCCAAGGTAAACGAACTCCTTGACTACTTCAAAGTTATAGCTGCCGGATGAAATGTGGAAGTCTAAACGTCGCGCTCCCTTGTTTGTAGACAGCATATACTTTGTTTTACCCTCATTTATCGTCAAACACACTTTGGCTGATTCCTTTATAGCGGCGAAAGCAGCGGTAACATCTCTCTTGGTTCTGCCGACAATATCAATATCATCAGCGTACGCAAGGAGCTGGACGCCTTTGTAGAAAATGGTGCCATTACGAAGCACACCGGCCTTTCGTACGATCCCCTCCATGATGATGTTGAAGAGATCGCATGACAGTGGATCGCCTTGCCTGAAACCTCTTTCGGTATTGAAGGTTTCGGAGAGGTCATTTCTTACCTTGACGGAGCTGCGTGTGTTGCTCAACGCCATTCTACAAAGTCTAATCAACTTTGCAGGTATACCGAACTCAGACATTGTTGTGTATAGGCAATCGCTTCTCGGGCTATCGAACGCAGCTTTAAAATCGACAAAGAGATGATGTGTGTCAATTTGATTTTCGTGGGTTTTCTCCAGGATTTGTCGTAGCGTGAAAATCTGGTCTATGGTGGACTTTCCAGGTCGAAAGCCACACTGATAAGGTCCAATCAGTGTTTTTGTAATTGGCTTTAATCTTCACACAGTACGCTTGAGAGAACCTTATATGCGATGGAAATAAGACTGATACCTCTATAACTGGCGCAGATTGTTGGGTCTCTTTTCTTAAGTATAGGGCACAGTACGCTGAGGTTCCAATCGTCGGGCATGCTTTCTGCTAGCCATATTTTGCTGATGAGCTGATGCATGTGCCTTATCAATTCATCCGCCGGTTTTAAACAATTCAGCTGACAGGCCGTCAGCACCCGCTGCTTTATTGTTTTTGAGTCGTTGGATAGCAACTCGAATCTCTTCATGTCTAGGTGGCGATACTTCCACTCCATCATCGTTGATTGGTGGCACTGAACTGCACTCGCAATGGGCGGCATTGGTGGAATCGTCGCCAGTACGAATACGAATCACACTGTGTATCCGTATTCAGATCTCCATTTTCGTCTCTACAAGTGGATGCTCCGGGCTTGAAACCTTGGGTTCGAAGCTTAACCTGTTGATAGAATTTTCGTGCATCCTTCTTGCCCTTGAATACCTTTAGTTCCTCACGCTCACGCTTTTCCTGCTCTCTTTTCTTGCGTTTAAAAAGGTGCCTCTCTTCCTTCCTCTTTTCGCGGTAGTATTCTCGCACGGCTCGCGTTGCAGCTGACTGCAGCGTTTTTCTGTATGCGGCGTTTTTTACTGCTGTCGCGATGCGACACTCCTGATCGTACCATTGGTTCCGAAGTTGCGGGCGCCGGAAACCAATGACTTCTTCAGCTACAGCGCGCATGGAGTGGGGTATATGCACCCAAAGTCCGCCGGCTTCGTCGCGTTCAGAGGTTGGTTGGTTGAGCTTAACCGAGAGTTGAGCGGAGTAGGCTTCGGCAGTCCGTTGTAATTGCAGCTTAGCGACATCTAGCTTTCTTTGTATTCCTGTGCGTATGTTCTTCGCATTGCATAATCGCATGCGGATCTTGACTGCAACAAGATAATGGTCAATGTTGACCCCCCGAAATGTACGCACATCTAGAACACTAGAGGCATGCCTTCCGTCGATTACAACATGATCAATTTGGTTTCGCGTTTTTTGACCTGGGGACAACCAGGTGGCCTTGTGGATGTCGAGGTACTTAAATCTGGTGCTACTAACTACCATGTTTCGTGCCGCGGCGAAGTCAATCAGTCTTAGACCGTTGTTCGTGGAGGTCTCATGAAGACTGAACTGACCGACAGTAGGGCCAAAGAGGACTATTTTCACGTCATGGACCGGAAGGTGATCATATACGTCCTCAAGACTAGCGTAGAAAGCGTCCTTGACGGCATCGTCCTTTCCTCCGTCGGGGCGTGCACGCAAATAAGGCTGATGTAGAAAAACTGTGCCTTGATGCGGATCGTGTCCAATCTTTCGTTCACAGGTGTGAACAGGGAAACAAGGTGGCGTATTTTCCGGCTTACTACGAATCCACATCCAAATTCGCTCCTCTCCACATGGCAGCTGTAGTAGATATCGCAGTGTGCTTGCTTAGAGCAGCTTTGCCCTTTCCATCGCATTTCCTGGATGGCAGTGATGTCAGCTTTTATTGTTTTGAGGGCTTCCGCCAGTTGGATAATGGCACATTCCCTATAAAGTGTCCGGACATTCCAGGTGCATATCCGTAAATCATTGTCCGTTTTTCGTTTGCGGTGGTCGTCAACGTAATTAGGGCTCTTATCCGAGACTGGTTTAGTTTTTATTGGGCTGGTTTAGTAATGGGGCAGAACCCAAACCCTGCGCATATTCCATGTTTAAGGTCTATGGAGCGATCCGCCGCTCAAATTAGCCGTCAACTGACGTTGCCCAGGGAACATCACGTGGAGGTTTGAGTCGACTTGAGACGATTTCGACATGGATAATGCTAGCCTCGCCAGGTTGAGGCGGTCAGACCCGTAGCCATGTGAAGGTTCGCCCCCCGTTCCCCATTTTTACTAAAACATTTACAAAACATTAACTAAAAAGAAAAATTACATTTGTGAAACAGTGCAGACCATTTGATCATCATGGTAAATGTATTTATATTGCAATTGCTTAAATCAATAAAATAAAAATGTTTCTCTAAGATAAAATCATTAAATAATAAGTTTTTAAAAATTTTTAATTTTCGTGCCACGGTGGACTTTTCGGCTGAAATGCTCATATGGGCAAATACCAAAAATGGTCAACCACAGGTGAAAAAATAAAAGTTTTTAAAATAGTATAGTTTAAGGATATTATCCTGGAGAAACAATTAAATTTTATTTATTTAAACAATTTATACCTTGATTCATTTACCACGATGATCAAATTGCCCGCAGTGTTTCACAAATGTGGTTTTTCTTTTTAGTAAATGTTTTGTAAGAATTTCGTAAATGTTTTTGTTTCATTAAAAATGGAAGGTACTGGAATATTCATAATGGAATAATGAAATGATTGAAGCAAGGAAAGAATAACATATTATATATTTCTTAATTACTTAATTACCCAATACATCCAAATGAAAAAATCTGAAACGTCCGACACGAAACGTCCGAACACATAAAATAATTTAGTGTGACCTCATTATGCCCTTAATAAAGATGACGCACAGTGGGAGGACTTCATACAAGTTTTGGCCATAAATAGTAAAAATTGAAATAGAGCTTTGAAATTTAGTATGAATACTTTTCACTGCAAAATATGAAATATGTAGAAGTTTGGATGAGATACGCTCACAGACACTCCTACCTTCCATATGAATTTTTTTGGAAAAAAATAGTAAAAACAAACCTAGAGATTTGAAACTTGGTATGCGAGCTTTATACAGTTAAGTTATATTTAAATATAAGTTTGGATCAAATTCGCCCACAAACACGCCCACCTTGCATACGAACTTTTTTGTAAAGAATTAAAAATAAGCTCAGAGGTTTGAAATTTGGTATGAACGCTTTGTACAGTTAAATATTAAATAAATATAAGTTTTGATCAAATCCGCCTACAGACACGCCGACCTTCCACACGAATTTTTTGTATTAAAAAAAAATTAAAATTAAAAAATTTAAATTAAAAAACTTAGTGGCTAAAAATTGGGTATGAGTGCTTTGTACAGTTAAATTTTACATATATTTTAGGTTGGATCAAATCCGACCACAGACACGCCCACCATCCCTACGAATTTTTTTTTTTTAATAGTAAAAATAAGCTTTAAAGAGCTTTAAAATTTGGTATTATGGGTTTATACAGTTAAATAGTAACTAAACACAAGTTTGGATTGAATACGTCGCAGACACATACCAACACCTTACATACCAATTTTTTTTTTTTTTTTTTAAATAGTAAAAATAAACTAAGAGGTTCGGAATTTGATATGAGAGCTTTTTACACTTAAATATTAAATATATATATATAAGTTTGGATCAAATCCGTCCACAGACACGCCCACCTTCCATACCAATTTTTTTAATAAAAGCTGTTTTTTTTAAGTGAGCCTTTAGAAAATATGCTCATATAAAAGTTTTCATTTCCGAATTTGAGCAAAATTTCTAACAGGCACGCCCACCTTTCATACTTATCTCTATTATTAAGCTCTTGGTATACAAGTTTAAATTCTATGGACTTAAACATGTTTCTTAAAGACATTAGCATTAACCGTTCGGAGTCGCCATACAATTAAAACAAATAGTGTAAAATTTTTAAAATAGGTTTTTAATATTCATAAAACTCATTTTGTATTTGCTCTTGAGCTTCTGCTGACAGCTAAATATTTTGTTGAATGACTCTTGTGCTTCTCTAGAAAGGTTCATAATATTCAATGTTTTTTTAAAAAAAAAGCACATAAGTCATTTTTTTTTTGTAAAAATCATATAATTTGAAAATTGCATTATTGACTCCCTTTCATATGACATTAGCAAAAGTTGTTTCAGTTTTATAAAAAAAAAATATTTGATTTTGTACTATCTACAATAATAAAACTCTTTTCTATTTTAAATTATCTACTTCGAATAACCCTTAAAGGGGGGCGAGGGCCTTTACCCTCTTCAACGCTCACCCATTGTATCATACAAATTTTTGAGTTCATACGTTCTTTTTAGAATTTTGTTGATTTAGCAAGTTTTGATTAATTCTTAAGAATTTCTTATAATATTTGTTTTAACTTATATATTCTAATTTCTTTAAGAAAGTTTCCACGAATAAAAAATATTCTGAAACCTTAAAAAAAAAAATACAAAGCTTACGTCAACAATAATAACACATAAGCTCCTGAGTACAAGTGTGGTACCTCAATACATTGGGCGTTACAGCAACATAAATGCTTGCCAAAAATTCTTATTTGTCGATCAGATTATACGAAATTTTTTTCAAAAATGTCCATTCTATCGAATAAAATCTAATATTTGAATTTTTCTCATATTTCTCTCACATGCATACATATAAATTATATATATTCTTATAATCTGAGGACTACATATCATAAGAGCAAGACAAAAACCAATGTGTAAAAAGACTTATTGCACCTACTATTTTCAAAAAAAATTTACTTAATTTGATACTTTTACTTAATTGTGGTAATTTACATCACTTTTTAGTATTTTTAATGTTATTATCATTTTGAAGATACGATGAAAACAAAGAATGGAAAAAACCTTAACGATCGGTTCGTTTTGATCTTTTCTGCATTTTTTAAAAGCGCTACCTTTATTCTTCTTCATTTGTATATCGCTCTTCGGCTCAGTTACAAACGTTAGTTACTCCTAAGGGTGATGTTATGCTGACGGTCAAATGATCCCTGGTTACGTCACTTTTTGCGCTCTTTTTTCGTTTGATGAGCTCTGTGGCCAAAGTATGTTATGCTGACGGTCATATGATCCCCAAACATTAGTATACTTTTTGCTACTTTTAGTACTTTATCCGAAAAAAGTATCATTGTTGAACATGGTTGAGAGTTGCTTTTAAGCAGGATTCATTACTGCTTTCATATAATTCACACTGAAATTGTACTATAGTGTACTAATTGTATTTATGCGAAAAGACAAACGTTGTGAATGATTTCACAATGCAACACTGTTTTGAACCCGTGATTTCATGTTTTCATCGAATCATTTGGTGACCGTGGTGGGCAAAATTTATTCTCTCTCTCTCTCTCGCTCTCAATTTTTCAATTTACATTGGAACAACAACAATGTGTGCCCATGACCGCCAGCATAACATAGCCCTAACACACAGTAAAGAGAGAGCTTAACAGAATGGATGATTTGTGTTATAGAAGCACAAAACATTTTTTGCTTCGTTGTGCTTTTTGCTCGCCATCGTATCGTTTCTGCAATCTTTTTGCAGGTTGTTGCGATTCTTTTGCAAAACAAATTACTTGCTCAGTGATTTCATTTATAACGTTGAAACATGCCGCGTCCAACAAATACATAACTACAGTTATTTTGAAAAAAAAACTTAAATCAAATAATATGCAACAATGGAAATTGTGGTGGAAAAACTTTGCAAGGGCATACATCTAATTTGAAACGTCACATCAAAGCTAAGCATTTAGAGCAAGCAATAAGGTAACGCCAGTAACAATAGCAATAACATTCCTAAACGAACAACTATGATTTTTTAAACGAACTCGAACTTGGCACGGTTTTGGTTAAGGATGGCGAGCAAACATCACAACACAGTAAATTATGTTTTTTGCTCGTACAACACAACGCTATTCATCTATTCCGATCACTCATTTTTGCAGGATGGTGGTAATGCTGATGGTAGATTAAGAGAAGATTGATGCATTTCGGAGAGGCAGACTGACGTAACTGTCAAAACGAATTCGACAGCTCATAGAAAATCTGAAAGCGATGAGAAAGCTTTAATTGGAAAAATGTAAGCTAAAATGTGATTTGTATTGATATTGATAATTTTGGCTATGACAAAGAGAGCGCAGTCCGAAATGCATCTACCTTCTTTTATTCAACGATGGTAATGCTTGTGTTTGAATCGAAGAGCTTCAAAGAGAATGGAGAGAGAACAAGTTTTTGATCACTTATGAAGCGCTACGCATTAGGTACGGTTTTTTCCACTCTCTGGCTGAAAATAATAGAATAATTTATTTCTTTAAATGATATTCCACAAGTAAAAATCACATGAAACCCGTTTGGGGCAAGCCTCGGCAGAAGAACCATATTTTTCTATAAATATTTATATTAACGCACTATATTTTGAAAAATTTGGAGAGATGCTTTTTGATGTATTTTTTTTTTTATCTCTTAATGTTTCCAATGTTTTCAGCTTTTATGCTTTTTAGTAAAAATTTTCTACAATAACAACATTTTACTTTTTTCTATTTATGGCCACGTATCTTCCACTGTGCGACATATGGCTTTTCTAAAAGCTTGTTAAATTTGTAAAAAATATTGTCTTCTGACCTTTTTTTATACGGCTGATTAATTTGCAGATCTTTTTTAAACTATTTAAACTATTTTAAATAGTATTTTAATTTTAAACCAAATTATTTTACACCGTTGTAGCGGAGCGAAATTGGGTCAACCAAAAAAAAAAAAAAAAAAAAAAAAACGCAAACAAAAATAAACGCGTCTGGCAACGCTGAGCGGTGAGGCCGACCAGGGAAGCAGCAGCCCTGACCTTGTATTTGTTTTGAGGGCGCACGGTGAATGCGCCCCTGGGGCTTTCGCACAGACATTTAGTCAGGGCGCCTGCTTACCTCAGCCGACGCCACCGCTCCTGGTCAGGTGACCCGCGGACCCGAAGTTGGCCACGACTGCACGTGCTGGTTAGCCTATGTGCTAGCAGTTCGGGAGTGATGGGGGGGTTCGTGGTGGCCAACCCCGTGTACCATCGCCGTACAAATATTTCACGTGCAATAAAAAAAATATATCGCGTCGAGATTTGGACCAACAAATATTAAAGTTACCGGACCTGAAAAGAAAGAAAATTAAATTTAAAAAAAAAATTGGAAAAGGTTGGGAGCCCCTGGCTCACCCATCCACCAACCAACACTCGAGCCAGATGTTCAGGCTCAGCCCACGCATCCCTCCCTACCATGGAGGACCTCGGGGCGAAGTAATTGGTCCTCCCCTATCGCAAACATTCTCCCAGTCAACTAAATAAAAACTTTAGCGGCTCATTTTAGGATACAATTTAATTCATCAAAATTTTGGTTTTCTTTCGGAAACTTATTACTAAAGTTACATATTAGTTTATTTAAGTTTAATTTTTACATTTTTCAATAAGTTTTTTTTTTTTTGTTCCCAACCCCCCCCCCGCCCCCCCCCCCCCCCACCTTGCTTTTATTTGTAAAGTTTAAATAAAATTTCTAAATGCAATTCAATTTTTAATTTTGAAATAAACAAAAACTTTAGTTGTACATATATATATTTTTTTTTTTATGCTTATTAAAAATAAATTTTTATTTATTTATTTTCTGTTTTGTTTATTTATTATTATAGTTTTATTTAAACATATATTTCATAAAGTTTATTTAAGTATTTAATGAAGTCTATTTTAAGTATTGGTGTTAAGTTTATTTTAAGTATTTAAGTTAAGTTTATTTTAAGTATTTAAGTCAAGTTTATTTTAAATATTTAAGTTAAGTTTATTTTAAAATATTTAAGTTAAGTTTATTTTAAATATTTATATTACGTTTATCTTAATTGTGTGTAGTTGTAAACTATTATAATATTATGTTAGGTTTTAGCTCTTTAAATTATGTGAAGTTAATTTTATCATATTAGTTTAGTTTTAATTTTTCATATAATGTTTAGTGTAGTAGTTCGTATTATATTATTTTAAGTTCTGTGTATTATGTGAATTTAATTTAATCATATTATGTTTAGTCTTAATTTTTCATATTATGTTTAGTGTAGTATTTCGTATTATATTATTTTAAGTTCTTTATATTATGTTATAAGGATAAATTAATAAAAATGTTTTGTTCTCGTAGTTTTTACGAAACAACCAAAAGAAAAATTAAAATATTTACTTCATACAATATATGCTTTGTAAGAAAAAAAAAAATAATCATAAGGAGGAACATACAACATTTTAAAAGTTTATATAATTTAAATGAAAAAAAAAAATTTTTTTTTTTTTTTTTTTCCAGCTTCTGTTTTGGTTAAATGTTATATAGAAGCAAGAAACAAGCTTAATTTCTCAATTTTTTAAATATAGATGTATAATAAAAATATATCTATTTAACATAATAGGTATTTTGCATTATTACTACTGTCATTATAATTATTATCATTAGAGTTTCATTTACAGCAACAGCATGTTTGAGCAGAATGCTCACAAATCTGAGTTGCAGCAAGAAACATTTCGAATTACTTGCATTAATTGAAGTCTTTCTCGTTAAAAATCAAAGAGTTGCAAATTTACTTTAACTCTACATGTGGCTAATCTATGTTAGTTTGTAGTCATCAGTCGCCTTAACAAATTAATAAAAAAAATTTTTTTTTTTTTATGTACTTGCCCAAACTTGATTGTTGTTGCTGAGGCGGTTGTTGGCTGCACTTTTCGCTGCTAGTGCCCGACACATTGGTGGTTGTTGTTGCTTGGCCATGTTGATGCGGTGGTGGATGTTGGCGCCGCTGCTGTTGCAAGTGGCTGCTAGGGTGTGCGCCGCTGCTGGTACTGCTGTAGCTGCTGTTGCACGTTGGGTGGGTGGTAACCGTGCTACCGATGCGTGGTAACGGTGCGGTGCGTGGTAGGCTGTGCTGCTGCTGTTTGAGCTGCGGGTGGGGGTGTGCGCCGCTGCTGTTGCAAGTGGCTGTTGTAGTGTTGGTGTGTGCGCCACTGCTGTTCTAAGTGGCGATGCATGCGCCGCTGTGGTTGCAAGTGGCTGCTGTTGGTGGGTGCACCGCGTTGCGTGGTGGCTATGCTGCTGTGGCTGTTGGGGTGTTGGGTTGAGCGCCGCTGCCGAGGCTGTTGCGGCTGGTACGTTTGCTGCTGTTGTTGAGCCGGTTGTCCAAACGAAAAAGAATTTTCGTGGGCGGAAATTACGCCATTTGCCTATATTATTTGACATTTGTCAAATATGTCGACAGGGAGCGTTCTGAAATTTGAGAACCATAGCTGAGGGTGTGCTTCAACTTTATAACATTAACTGAGGAGTGCTCTTCGAACTTTACATGTGTGACACACTTGCGCATGGATAACAAGGCTCACGCGTTCGAAGTGCGACAGATGGACAGGACCTGCGACAGCTGTCTGAGTTAAAGTGAAACTTGTCAGAATAAAGGTCATAGTTGGTAAAATCAAACTTGTCAAAATTAACACGTCAGATTTAAATGAAATAAAACTGTATAAAAAAATGTCGAGTGAATAACTGAAACTGTCAGATTGGAATAAAGAAAAAAAAATGCGAGGGGTATGTGACTGGATTGTCAGAATTAATTGAAGTAAAAAAAAATGGTACGAGTTAAACAAAAAAAATAAAAATGTCAGAATTTAAATGACCGTAATTTGTCACATATGACATACGACGACCCGTCAAAATAAAATGTACGATACACGTCAAATTTAAATTAAAGGAACTGTTAGAATTGAATACAAGGTAAACGTCAAAGTTAAATTAAATACGAATGTCGGATTTAAATGTCAAAGTAATCTGTCACGCGACGTGTTGATGGTAAAGTCAAAATGTCAGCTGTCAAAGTAAAACGTCAACTGTCATTTAATGTGTTGACTGTAAAGGTAATATGTCAGCTGTCAAAGTCATCTGTCAGCTGTCACAGTCATCTGTCACGCGACGTGTTGACGGTAAAGTCAAAATGTCAGCTGTCACAGTAAAATGTCAACTGTCACCTAATGTGTTGACTGTAAAAGTAATATGTCAGCTGTCAAAGTCAAAGTGTAAGCTGTCAAAGTCATCTTTCAGCTGTCACACCTCGAACGCGCCAGCCGTGGCATACGCAGTATGTCACTCATGTTTGCAAACGACACAGCCATGGCAAATCCTGACCTGCATGTTCGAATGTGGATTCAACTTCACAGTCAACGCCACCTTCCAACATGAAAGCCAGAACCCACCAGTTAGTGTGCCGTTACACCGTTGGCATGAATTTGCACACATCAATCAAATTTTGCACATATACTCTTTAGCATAATGAGCAGTCTACAAATTACTTTATGTGGCAGCTAAGTGTAAAATAAAATAAGCGCATAACACAAATTTTTTTGCAGTTTATACGTAAACATTTTAAAGACAGCTAAATACTTCGAAGGGTAGGGAGTGGGTAGAGTGTGTGATTCTTACGCCAGAGAACCCAAGTTCGAGTCCTCCATCTGACACAGAAAGTTTTTTCAATTGAATTAATTTTTCTGTTCGGTCGTCACCTCTCTGCAGACAATGGCAAACCTCAGAGAGTAAAAACTGCCATGAAGAGCTTCTTGAGAACATAAGCCGTTCGGAGTCGGCATAAAACATGTAGGTCCAGTTCTCGATCATTTGTGTGCAAACATTTCACATCACACACAACACAATTGATCATTAGAAGCTCGGTCAAAGTCCTTTCAAGGGCTGAGATGGCCATTTCATTTTTTTGAAGCGAAGCTTTTTACTCCTCGTTCTGTGATTTGCTTGGAGTGAAATCTGAAAAATTTTCGACAGATTTTTTCTTGGAAATTTGATGGTTTTTTTGTTGTTAGTGCTTATTACAAGAAAATTGTATACTTTATTATTAAATACTAAAAATATTTTGTTGCCTGCCCCGTGGGGATCGAACCCACGTCCTCTTACACGAGAGTCCAACGCTCTATCCACTAGGCCACAAAGCCATGTTAGAAACATTTGTTAATTCAATCCTAATTATAACAGAAGCTATGCTGCAGTATATCGTCACCATCTATCAATAGATAGAGGATTGTGTATTTGCTATGCTATCAAAAATTTGCTTTTATTTGCCACAAAGTGACTCCAGCATCGGTTTGTTTGTATTGTGAATGCGTTTGTGGTGCTGTTGGCATAGTGTAAATTATGGTCTAGAGATGACATCAACTCTGCTAAATCTCTGGCATGTGTTTACAGAGTTATTTCACATAAAAACATGCAGAAAAAACTCTGTTAACCTCTGTTAACACATGCCAGAGAATTAGCAGAGTTGATGCAATCTCTAGATAATAATTTATACTCTATGACAAGTGCGTTGACAAGTGCGTTTTTAAGTGTCAAAAAAATAGATGATATCAATAAATATGGAATTAACAACATAGAGAGTAGATTATTATCTAGAGATTGCATCAACTCTGCTAAATCTCTGGCATGTGCTAACAAAGTAATTTTACTTAAAAACGTGAAGGAAAAAAACTCTGTTACCCTATGTTAACAAATGCCAGAGATTTAGCAGAGTTGATGCAATCTCTAGATAATAATTTACACTCTATGTTAACAAACGCATGCATGAGTCAGTGCAGCCAAGTTCACAACCATGTGTGGAGAGTTAAAATAGAGAGTCGCTGGCATTTTATGCCCGTATATGTAATTCGCGTGGAAATTTGACATTCAACAATAAAAATATAAGCAGTAAATATGTTTTCTGTATACGAGTATATATAATTTATTTTATGTTATTTTAAATTTTTGAATTTAAAAGTTAATTTATTTAAAAGATAAAATTATTAAGCTATCAAATCTATGTAACTGCAAAAAATCTTCGCTTCTCTCGTGTGTCCAACGACGCACCTGTGTTTTTTTTGAAGCGAAGCTTTTTACTCCTCGTTCTGTGATATGCTTAGAGTGAAATCTGAAAAATTTTCGACAGATTTTTTCTTGGAATTTTGATGATTTCTTTGTTGCTAGCGCTTATTACAACAAGAAAATTTAATACTTTATATTAAATACTAAAAATATGTTTTGGTTCCCGTGGGGATCGAACCCGTGCCCTTTTTAACGATAACCCAGCACACTACCCACTAGGCCACAAAGACCTGTGGGAAAAGGTTGTTAATTTAATCTTAGTTATAACATAAGCTATGCTGCAGTAGATCGTCACCATCTATCAATAGGTAGAGGATTGTGTATTTGCTATGCTACAAAAATTTGCTTTTATTTGCCACAAGGCGCCCTGTAGGAAAATCAACTAATTTAAAAGTAGTTGATAAAGTAGTTTTTTGCCAAACACAACTAGTTGAAATTCTTACTTTTTTCCATAGAACGAACTAACTTATTTTGTATAGTGATGTCCGCTAAATAAGTCAATTGACTGTCGTCTGCATATTTTTCAACTACTTGTTAAATTAGATACATTTAAACTATTTTTTTAATTGCTTTAAAATAACCAATTGAAAACTATTACTGATGGCCAAAAGTTAATAATATTTGATGAAATAACATGGTTAAATATATATAAGCTTGTAATCTAATAAACATTTTCAATTAAAACATGCCAACATCAGAGTAGTTGCCGCCTTAATATAATTCAAAGTAGTTCATATACTGGTTTATTTTAAACTATTTTTTTAATTAGTTGTTTTTAAAAACAAGTTAGTTTGTTCCTATAGGGCGTCTCCAGCATCGGTGTGCTTGTGTTGTGAATGCGTTTGTGTTGTTGTTGGCATAGAGTATAAATTATTATGTAGAGATTGCATCAACTCTGCTAAATCTCTGGCATGTGTTAACAGAGGTTAACAGAGTTTTTTCTCTTCATGTTTTTAAGTGAAATAACTCTATTAACACATGCCAGAGAGCAGAAATTTAGCAGAGTTGATGCAATCTCTAGATCAGACACGCTCATCTAGTAGCTCATTTTGCTCACCTTACCCGCCATACAAATTTTTTTCTATCATGAGCTTTGTCTTTGCGCTGATGCGAAAGCAAAACCACGTATAAAAAACAACACAATCTACAAAAAAAAAAAAATAAATAACAGCACCACAAGCCGCTGTTGACGATCATCTAATTTTGAACGCTTAATCAACAACAAATGCAAGCAAATTATCCTGTTGCTTGTGTGTTAACGCACACAGGATTTGTTTTTTTTCTTTGTTTATACGTTTTGTAACCGCAGTAGAAATTAAGTCTAGTCTCAGCAGTGCACTGACAAATTAATGTGTGATAAAAGTGTAAGAATTTTAATAAATAAGTTCCTTTTATATATAAGTAAAATATGAATGCAAAGGCTTTCCGTATTGAATGGGAGTATGAATACTTTTTCATTAAGAATTGCAGAATTCAGAAGCCTGGATGCCTTATTTAACTCTACGTTAACTCTAATAAGAAGTTACAATATGCGAAGGCACTATGATGCATTTCATCGTGCAGATTATGAACATTTAAAAAGACGGTCTCGTCACAATTTGATTGTTACTTTTTGAAGCGAAGCTTTTTACTCCTCGTTATGTGATTTGCTTAGAGTGAAATCTGAAAAATTTTCGACAGATTTTTTCTTGGAATTTTGATGATTTCTTTGTTGCTAGCGCTTATTACAACAAGAAAATTTAATACTTTAGTATTAAATACTAAAAATATGTTTTGGTTCCCGTGGGGATCGAACCCGTGCCCTTTTTAACGATAACCCTGCACACTACCCACTAGGCCACAAAGACCTGTGGGAAAAGGTTGTTAATTTAATCTTAGTTATAACATAAGCTATGCTGCAGTAGATCGTCTCCATCTATCAATAGGTAGAGGATTGTGTATTTGCTATGCTACAAAAATTTGCTTTTATTTGCCACAAGGCGCCCTGTAGGAAAATCAACTAATTTAAAAGTAGTTGATAAAGTAGTTTTTTGTCAAACACAACTAGTTGAAATTCTTACTTTTTTCCATAGAACGAACTAACTTATTTTGTATAGTGATGTCCGCTAAATAAGTCAATTGACTGTCGTCTGCATATATTTTCAACTACTTGTTAAATTAGTTACATTTAAATTATTTTTTTAATTGCTTTAAAATAACCAATTGAAAACTATTACTGATGGCCAAAAGTTAATAATATTTGATGAAATAACATGGTTAAATATATATAAGCTTGTAATCTAATAAACATTTTCAATTAAAACATGCCAACATCAGAGTAGTTGCCGCCTTAATATAATTCAAAGTAGTTCATATACTGGTTTATTTTAAACTAGTTTTTTAATTAGTTATTTTTAAAAACAAGTTAGTTTGTTCCTATAGGGCGTCTCCAGCATCGGTGTGATTGTGTTGTGAATGCGTTTGTGGTGTTGTTGGCATAGAGTATAAATTATTATGTAGAGATTGCATCAACTCTGCTAAATCTCTGGCATGTGTTAACAGAGGTTAACAGAGTTTTTTTTCTTCACCTTTTTAATGGAAATAACTCTGTGAACACTGTTAGCAGAGTTGATGCAATCTCTAGATAATAATTTACACTCTATGCTGTAAGCGTCAAAACAAATAGATGATATCAATATATATAAAATTAACAAAATCGGCAAGGTATCTAAAATGTTTGTTAAATTTTGTTTCGTGTGCGTTCTTTAATATATATTTTTGAAGCGAAGTTTTTTAATCCTCGTTCTGTGATTTGCTTGGAGTGAAATCTGAAAAATTTTCGACAGATTTTTCGCTACGCAGTAAGCTGTTAAAGAAAAAAATTTGTTCAGTGCAGCCAAGTTCACAACCATCTGTGGAGATTTTAAAAAGGAGAGTCGCTGGCATTATATGCCCGTATATGTAATTGGCGTGGAAATTTCACATTCAACAATAAAAAATAAGCAGTAAATATGTTTTCTGTATATATGTAATAAATTTTATGTTATTTTAAATTTTTGAATTTAAAAGTTAATTTATTAAAAAGAAAAAGATTATTAAGCTATCAAATCTATGTAACTACGAAAAGCTTCGCTTCTCGCGTGTGTCCAACGACGCACCTGTGTTTTTTAAATACTTCGAATATACTTCAATACGGCTGCGTTGAGGTATTTTAGCTTCGGTACCCTGCCGAAGCTCCATTTGTTACTAGTTTTTGAAGCGAAGCTTTTTACGGCCCGTTCTGTGATTTACTTGAGTGAAATCTCAAAAACGACACTTTTTAATTTCGATAACTTTTTTTCCTAAAATTTGTTGTTTCTTTTTCTTTACGCCTATTATATCAAAAAATTGTAATTTAAATATATTAAAAATATTTCTTCAATCTAGACTTGAATTAAAATAAAAAAGACACAGTTTCGATTGTATCGTAGGTGTGGACGTATAATGTTTTGTTTGATATATTTGTTGATAAATTTGTTGTTCTTGTTCATTTTTATGTTGGTTAAAAATAAATATAATGCAATCTCTGATTTAATAAATTGAAATAAATATTCGGAATAATATTGTAAATATAATTGAAAATTAAAATTTGAACAAGACAAATATATTTTGAATATGTATTTATAAAATTAGTTCAATAAACAACTCGAATTTATTGTAGGTTAAAAATAAATGAATTTTATAATAGCATAACTACCATGCCAGTCTCCAATCTGCGTATTTGTAAACCTGCATTGTAGTAATATAATTTCTTGTATTATGCATGTATTATTATTGTTTCAATCTTGCTGAAGATTAACAAAAGCAAAAAAAAAAAAAAAACGACTGCAAAGCACTACAAAGTATAAAGTAATTTTAAAATAACTTTTCCTTTTAATTTCTTGGTAATATTTGATAATTTATTTAAACATATTATAACTTTGGAAATCCTATTACCTCAATTTTTTTTCTAATTTGTTTTATCATCATAAATATCTTAAGTTTGTAATGAATATAAAGCTTTCAAGGTCGGCGCTTATATAATCAAACTTTTAATTACAAGCGCCAGCTTCAAAGCTTTCGAATTCATAAAGAAATTAAGGGGCAGGTAAGGTTTGACAACTTTTTTCCACATATTTTTTTATTTCTGTTTCTGAAAGTACAACATCTGAAGAATATTGTATTAAATTCTCAGGTCATTCGGCGTAAAACTAACGAAGTTACAGTACGTCGAATGACCGTACTTCTAACTTTGTTTTGCGCGCCTTTTAGCTACCTGCGCTGAGCGGCGAGCGGCAACTGTTTCGGTCTCTATTGTATTACTTGGATACCCTCTTTTTGTCTTAATAACTACAGGTAAAAAGAATGTGTAACGTACATTGTATCCTTCGATGTAGAATATATATTTCGGTCTAAAATTGAACGCTTAGGAGAGCAGATATGTGCGTCATTTCAGTTTTGCTCCGATTTCGTAAACTCGTGCTCCGTTTTGTTTTTCCTTCGTTTTTTTAGTGATTTTGTACTTATCATCGAAAAAATAATACCGAAGCCAACTGGCAGAGAAGGACGTGCACAGGGTGGCCCAAGAGTAAGCCGACCAAGAAAAAGAGTAATGCCGCAGGAAAAACGAAAGTAAGAACGTCTAGTGCATCAGCAAAAAAAAAAATCAAATTGAATGCTTCGCTTGAAGAAAGAGTGAATTGAACACGTCCAAAAAAGGATGGGCAAACGTCTGCGAGACTTAGTGAAATCTCACGTGGTCGATGAAAAAGAGTAATGCAGCAGGAAAAACGAAAGTAAGAACGTCTAGTGCATCAGCAAAAAAAAAAAAATCAAATTGAATGCTTCGCTTGAAGAAAGAGTGAATTGAACACGTCCAAAAAAGGATGGGCAAACGTCTGCGTGACTTAGTGAAATCTCACGTGGTCGATGAAAAAGAGTAATGCCGTAGGAAAAACGAAAGTAAGAACGTCTAGTGCATCAGCAAAAAAAAAAAAATCAAATTGAATGCTTCGCTTGAAGAAAGAGTGAATTGAACACGTCGAAAAAAGGATGGGCAAACGTCTGCGTGACTTAGTGAAATCTCACGTGGTCGATGCAAAAACGAAATTTGCTAAAAAAGTGAAGTGACTTTTTTCGGTAAAGGCAAACTAACTGGCAAACTAACACAGGATTCTGTGGACAAAATGAGGAACGCTATATGGGCAACTTTTAGCACCTCAACTGTCGTTGAATTTGCAGCATATGTAGCAGCATCACTTGTTAACGAAGGCTCTACTGCTTTTTTGACCTTCATGCTAGATTTTGGCATCACTTCAGGACCAAGTGCTCCTGAATGGACATGAATGGACCGCAACAGACTCTTTGCGGATCAGCAGAGCGGACGAGCAAGATGCTTGCAAAACCAAAGAAGGCAGAGTTTTACGTAGACAAGAGCAAAAAGA
Source organism: Coremacera marginata (assembly GCA_914767935.1). Classification (NCBI taxonomy): domain Eukaryota; kingdom Metazoa; phylum Arthropoda; class Insecta; order Diptera; family Sciomyzidae; genus Coremacera; species Coremacera marginata. The sequence goes on from OU612047.1 coordinate 128,719,014, forward strand.
TGCCTTAGATAACGTAGATGTTAGTGATGTACTGTATGGACCCGGCATCGATGATGACATGTACGTATTTTATAAGAAAATTAATTTTTTTCAAGATATTTTCATTGTATTTATTCCCAAACATGAAATTTTTAAAGTCGGTGACCAGCCTACAGAAAAAACTACTGAATCGATCGTTTTGAAGTTTTGTTCACATATTCTACATGTAAATAGCTCTCTAGTTGCGTCGAGTTTTTTTAAATTTTTTTATTACTAACAATTTCACAATAAGAAATGGGTCGATATTTTCGTCAAAAATCGTCATTTTGGCTTCAAAGTGATGCCAAAAACATTAAAAAAAAAAAGGAAATTTAAAAATTAAAAATTAAAAAAAAACTCGTCGAGACTGGAGAGATAAAGTAAGAAACTAAAGAAAGCATATTGATTTTTTGCTTTCAGATGATGCAGTGAAGCTGTAGGCTAGTCAAATCCGTTATTTCTCTCTATTTTTGAAAAAAAATGTTTTTAAATTTTCTCCAAATGTTGTACTTTTATATGATTATATGTAAAATAAACCTACAGTAATAATTTTTTCTAAAAAAATTCATAAAAACAGGTCGTTTTTAGACGAAACAAACCTTATTCTCCCCTTAATGCTTGTGGTCCAACGGGACTAAACTTGCTTAATTCAAAGCCAGGTAGTAAATTGCACGATTTGCCTAAACGAGTTATAAAAAAGAAATGTCCACCATGTTTCTGAAAGTTTTTGGTAACATTGAACAGCTCGATACTATAACTAATGAGGCTATTATAAGCAATTGATGCTAACAGCATATTGTTGCCAAGCTTACTTAAGGTGTTTGTTATACATTGTGTGACAGTAGCGCGCCTACACTCAGAAAAATGCACCTATCCTATTTGTGATAAAACATTTCTTCATTTTCGATAATAAAAGTGTTCTCTTTTTCATATAAAATTTTCATCAATTAGAATAAATTTTTCCATATTCGAAGAAATATTTCTTTACTTATGGAAAATGAAAATATCTCATGTCTCTAATAATGATAAGTATTTTTCTCGCACTTAAAATTTTAAAATTTTAAAAGAGAAATTTATAGAAAATGAAAGTTTTTCTCTATTATACATAAACAATTTACTATGCGAAATATTTTCTTCAATAAAAACGATTCCTTTCGCAAAAATAAAAAGTCTTCATCTCTAAAAACGTTTTATTTTACTTATATTGAATTAAGTATGAAAAAATAAGTAGAAAGCGTGAGAGCGAGTGAATGATGCTAGTGAAAAGCTAGTGTTGCATATTCTGTACATTAAGTCGAGTGTTTCTTCAAAGGAATCTTTTTTATTTACTGGTACTGGCACTTTGGATGAATTTATTAAATCGGCTTTAAGAAAATATATCTCTATTTTGAAGAAAGTGTTTTTTTTTTTTTTTTGGGAGAAACTATGAATGCAATTTAAAGAAAAAATTAATTGAAATTCAATAAATATTTCTCTATTTTTGGAAAAATCTGACACAATAAACAAAACGGTTGAACCTGTTCTAAAGAAATATTTCTCTGTTAAATAGGAGCTGTCTTTGCATGGAAGCTTTTTACCATTTTTAGCGACTTTTTGGGATAACATTTCGAGAAAAGCATTCTCTGGAGCAAATTCAATACCATTTTCCTTTAAATATGATGCGTTTTTTCTCATATTCTGAAAAACTTTTTTCTGAGTGTAACTAAAAAAATTACTTATATAAGCAAGAACTAATTGAAGCTCGTACAAATCAAACATGTGTATATGTTAATCTTATTAAGCACAAAAAAAGAAAAAGGAGCAGGTATTCAAGGTCTTCAAAACTTTGAATTATAAACTTGCGCTTCAAAGTTGGCTCACTGTAAAAAGCTTTTCAATTTATGTTTTTCTATGACAATTTAAATGGCTTATTACAACAACCACTACATCAAACATTCTCTTAATAATTCTTATAGCATAACTTTTATTTTATTGCTCGAAATATAAACTGTATCTTCAAAATTTAAAAATTTGAATAGTGACAGTTTTACTCGAAATAAGTGGTATTAAAATTATAATTATAATTTTAATTTATGACAGAGGTCATAACACCACCAACAATTGGACTTGAGGATGATACGATATACCTCAACCCACCACTGCGGTGTAAGATAATATTGAGTGAAATATTTTCTCTAGCGTCGATCGAATCAAAGTGGGTGTGCTGCAATCCAATCGTATTATTTCTGTAGTAACAAGTGTTGGCGCGTCGCACTTGCGTGGCATCAGGTTGTAGTTTCTGCTTGGTCACACGACAGGAAAAGGTGTCGGGCGGACAATCGATCATGTCACATTTCCAATAGGCTGCAATGATTTTAAAGTGAAATTGATAAAATTTTAACATTTGGTGTGTGTATATAAAATAAAGCACTTACTAGAGTTTATATACATCTCTACATCGTCGATATAAGTAATGGTATCAGCATGGAGCGAAGATATGGTAGCCAGAATAGCCAGTAGACAGCCGAAAATTTTTAGTTGTTGCATCTTTATTGTTCGTTTCTGAAGTAATGCTTGAATCTATAAGTTCGCTTATAAAAATGAGCAGTTAAAACATTCTACTTGAAACGTGTCTCTTTTTGGGTTAATTCTCATAATAAGAAATATGTACAATGTATATATAAAATAATGAACAACTTGTACTTGTTTGCTTTGCTAGCTTAATTGTGCTAGCTAAATTAACAACATTAGCGATTCTTAAATAGCTTGTATAAGCAAAGTTTGTTGTGATCTACTTCTATAGAACATTTGTTCCCATACAAAATGTTGGCAGTGGCGTAGATAGCTTTTCTGGGCTGTGACTGCATAGTGACTGCATAGCGCTGGATGTATTAGGTTTTCGCAAATTTTAATAATAGCATCCGATTCAGCGGTAAATTTTACACATGATATTGTTAACCAAGTTGATTTAAATTTAATTTTAATATCCTTCAAATAATCAAAAGTGAGACTCTATAGAAAATCCAACAAAAGAATTGTTTTTGCTTTGAGCTGTCTCAGTTTTTGAGATATGAAATTGAAATTTCGTGATTCTTCAACTCATTACCACTAACAAAAAAAAAATTAAATGGTCATTTCAGCCCTTGAAAGGACTTTGACCTAGCTTCTTATGATCAATTGTGTTGTGTGTGTGTTGTGAAATGTTTGAACTCAAATGATCGAGAACTGGACCTACCAGCTTTGTGCTGACTTTGAACGTCTTATGTTCTCAAGAAGCTTTTCATGACAGTTTTATACTCTCAGAGGTTTGCCATTGTCTGCAGAGAGGTGACGGCCGAACAGAGAAATTAATTCAATTGAAAAAACTTTTTGTGTTTAAGTGGGGGGATTCGAACCTGAGTTATCTGGCGTATGAGCCACACACTCTACCCACTACGCCACGGCCGCCTCTACCCCTTCTTACCATTACCTTTCATAATTTCTGGAGCGTGCATGGAACAGAAACACTTTTATTTTAGTACAAAATTCAACTTTTCTACCATCAATATATCTAAGACAAAGATGCCCAGTAGTGGCTGATATCAGCAAATTAAACTCACACGTATACTTACGCTCTTTTGTTTGATCGTCAATCAACCAATAGGAAATCAGCATGTTGAGAGGGAGCGACAAACTGCACTTGCAGAACTTGCAAATTGTTTTCTTTCAATGTTATTTCGTCAGTCTCACCAATACTACTACCGTGGGCATCTATGATCTAAGATTATCTCTAGTAATTGTTGCAGAGAGTGTAGAGCACTCAAAATTTGCTCTCGCTCTTTCGAGTTATCTATATATATAAAAATGAATGTATGTCTGTATGTCTGTTTGTGCTTTATAGGAGGCCAAACCACTGGTCCGATTTTCCTGAAATTTTCACAGCGTCTTAATATGACTCTGGAAGGAATATTAGGCTTAATAAAGTTGTGCTTGGACAAAGGGGCGTGGCCCCGCCCATATAACCCAAAACTTAAAATCGTCATATCTTCGGCATTTTTGGACCCACGGAAATGATATTTGGTACATATAGTATTGGTATAGTAAATACGTTCCACAAAAAATGTGGGCGGGGCCACGCCCATTTTTGGAAAAATTAAAAACTGTAATATCTTCTAAACTACTGGACCGGTCGACATGAAATTTTCACAATAGGACATTGTTACGAAATAATAAGTCCTTGGCTACATAATTTTTTGATCAGACGAAGGGGTGGTGCCACGCCTACACAACCGAAAACCTAAAATCCTCATATCTCAGCCAATAATTGGCATAGAATGATGATATTTGCTACATATCATTTTTCTTAAAAAGGATTATATGCCAAGTAAATAGTGGGCGGGCCACGCCCCTTTCTTTGCTCTAGAAACTACACCTCTACACCGACTAAAAACATTGTATATCCTAAAGCATTGCAATAATTAATTCATAATCAAATAAATAAATTTTTATTAATTATCTAAATACTTTCTATTTTATCACTATAGGGGTAGCGAAGCACACCGGGTTCAGCTAGTCATTTATAAAAACAAAAGCAATGTGGTTAATCGTTCGTTATTCGTTCGTGTACAAAGAGCGCTCATCGTTGTGAGAACATAGTCACTGTTTTCTTTATAATAAAGCTTTTCTGTATAATAAAGAAAAACAAAGAAAATATATGAAGATTTAAGCAAAAACACGCTGTTGGAACGTTGTCTGAATGGTATCACGCAGAACAACAACGAAAGCTACAACCAACTCATATGAAAAATTAGTCCCAAATCAGTGAGTGGTACCGCAGCTGTCGTTGAAATTGCAGCATATGTATGTAGCAGCATCACTTGTTAACGAAGGCTCTATTGCTTTTCTGACCTACATGCAAGATTTGGACATCACTTCATGACCAAGTGTGCATGAATGGGCGCCCGCGACAGACTCTTTGCTGATTAGCAGAGCAGACTGGAGTTAAATGAGGCCTTATTTTATAAGAAAATCCAGTTTTTTTAAGAAAAAAGTCAGAATTTCAACTAGTTGTGGTTGACAAAAAACTACTTTTTCAACTACTTTTAAATTAGTTGATTTTCCTACAGGGAACAAACCCGAAAGCAAGCATAGCATACATCTTTCAATTTATTTCATAGGACTGATGACAAAAAAAATGTATTGCTTATCCAAAATAATCATTAATCAGTTATTACTCGTGATTTATTTATATAATATATATTCAGTTTTTCTTAAAAAAAAAAAAACAAAAACTGTCAGTAGAATTGTGAATATTTTTAATTAAAAGAAAAAACCCCAAAATTTCAACTGCAGAAAGGACCACTAAACCTTTGCATCGTGGTGAGAAGCACTGACCTTATGCTACCGCGTATACTTGTTTAGGTTTATTTATCCGTGGCTATACAGTTAAATATGTTGATGCGTTTTCCCGTACAAGACTTGCATCGTATTTTATGTTGCACTTGCAACGTTATTTCCCAGTAGTCCAAGTCTTAAAGAATTGATAAACGAATCATGCACGATTTTTTTTCATCTCTGACGAAACATGCTGATACGGCCATACATAACATTTACGGAAATCCCATATCAAATTCCCACGAACGCAATACAGAAATGTTGAGATTTTTCGTGCATATAAATATTACTGAATCGTTGCGGAAGTTTCGCCAACAAACAAAAGAGATATATGAAAAAAAATGCTTTCCATTTTTACATATTCCTTGATTTTATTTTACATGTTTTTATGGATCAGATTATTTCCGATTTGTAATCTTTGATATATCAGTCATGCAGTCCATTAATACAGTACGTTTTTAAAATCATATATTATGTAGCATTTAACGAAAAAATTACCCCAAAATATAAGCCTTTGTAGGGAAAACATGAACGAACACAAAACAGAAAGATTGAAGAATTCTCGACAAATTTTTTATTGAACGAACATAAGCCGAACGCGTTAAAGAATTTTCTACAAGAAATACAAGAGATAATAGTTATCGCGTCTTCTGCTGCTTGCGCTGTTTCCTTGTTCTGTTTGTTTTTGTTTTTAATGTTGACGAAACCAATGCAGATGAGTTAAAGAATATTATGGTAGGTATCATTTACTTCGATATAAATGTGTGTTAAGAACTGCATTTGAATTATATGAAAGATATAGTATGTATATGAAAATTCAGAGATCTAAGAATAAAACAAATTTTAGATTCAAAGTTGCGTTCGTTAATATTGCAGCATGTGCTGTTTCCAAATCAAACAATGAAAGGCCTACTTCGAATATTTCGAAGTATCATCATTTTCGTCAAGGATGAAGAAAAATTGCTCATGATTCGTGTATCAATTCTCTTAGACTTGGTCTACTCGAAAATATTGTTTTAAATCTATATCTATATATATAAAGGGTCCGCCAAATAACTTTTTTTTTTTTTGAAAATGCAAAAAAAAAAACTACTGAATATTTTCTCAAATTTCTTTTTTTATTTGAATGTACAATCCTTCCGGTTAATAATGGAAAATAATTTCATTCAAATGGTTGCCTCGGCTGGCCATGCAGTAGCCTACACGATCGTTCCAATTTTTAAGCACATTATCGATTGTATGCAGCTGTATTTCACCAATGGCTTCACGAATATTGTCCTTTAAAGCGTCAATTGTCTCTGGCTTGTCGGCGTAACACTTATCTTTGAGGGCACCCCACAAATAATAGTCCAACGGTGTCAAATCGCATGTCCGAGGTGGCCAAACGACATCAGCTCTGCGGCTGATAATGCGATCTTCAAAAACAGGGCGCAAAACATCGAGTGTAGCTTCGGCTACACGCGCCGTCCTGTCCTGTTGAAACCAAATGTTGCCAATATCCTCCTCTTCAATTTTTGTGAACAAAAATTCGTTCAACATAGCCCGAATTGACTGTAACGGCCACTTCTTGCTCATTTTCGAAGAATTGGATGGTCAGTTGGCTTCAACTCCTGAACCAATTGGACTTTGTATGGCGTCACACCAAGATCTTTATGCAAAATTCGTCTCAATAATGTCTCCGAAATGTTCAATTATTGAGAACGACGGTGAACTGATGTTGATGCCGCTTCACGCACACTTTCTGCCACAGCAGCAATATTCTCGTGTGTACGCACTGTTTTGGCTTTTCACGCTTTGGATTATCGATGAGGATGCCAGTTTCTTTCACTTTTTTCACAAGATAACGAACATACGGAACTGACGGTGCTTCTGTTCTTCCAAAATCCGTACGCAATTTTCGCACACATTCTGCAACATTACCATGATTTTCAAAGTAATGTCGCAATATTTCCCAGCGTTGTTTAAGCGTATACACAATCATATTCGTTCAGCGGAAGGATAAAACTAATTATCTGTCAAATCAGACATGTGCTAAGTGTTACCATTCACAAAATAAGCACTAGTTGAAAAAAAAAAACGTTAGATGGCAGACCCTTTATATAAAATTGTAAAAAAAAAATTTGTACATGAAATATTTTTTTGAAATTCTTTTTGCGATGGACATTTTGAACTGCGCTGAGTCCAAAAATCGCATTTTTAAAATTTTTGTCTGTCTGTCTGTCTGTCTGTCTGTCTGTCTGTTAGAGCAACACGCGAAAACCACAGGATGGATTTAAATGAAACTTGGCATCTAGATTCCTTATACCCCCAGTCAATATAAAGGCTACTTCTTATTCAGTAAAAAAGATTGGAGACGGTAGGGGGCGCTTCGATCGGGTTCTAGGCATTCTTTTTTTAGCTTATCTCCGAAACCGTTCATCCGATTTGCATGAAAATTTGTATATAGAGGTTTTCGGACACGGTGAGTTTTTATGAATCATCTACTCTGTTCTATCTTGAACACCAGAGGGCGCTGTGTACGAATATTTTAAAAAACATCGAAAAACTTCTAAGCTGTTTATCCAATTTTTATGAAAATGGTACATAGGGGTATTCTAATACGGTGACAGTTTTGGACTTATCTTTTTTGTACTATCTTGAACACCAGAGGACGCTGATGTTTTAAAAATCTCGAAAAACTCCTAGCTGTGCATCCGATTTGTGTGAAAATTTTTACATATGAGTTTCCGGATACGGTGGGTATCTTGGACTTTTTTTCTGCGCTATCTGAAACACCAGATGGTGCTGCAGTACAAATCACTTAAGAAATCGTAAAACAATCAAAAAACGCTTGCTGGCGCCAGTTGGAAGCTCCAAGTTTCGTCAGGTTGTCCTCTACTTGGTCCTTCCAACGGAGATGCGGTCGTCCTCTTCTACGTTGACCGCCGCTGGGTACCGAATCGAGTATTTTCTTCGCTTGAAAACTAAAAAAAAAAGATCCACAAAATAATTTTCTCCGTCTAACTGAGGGGCGTGTTCTAAATTCGATTTTGTCAAAGATTAATTCCTTACCAGTTTTTTACTCCTTTTTGTCTAAATTTTAAACTTTTTTCCTTAAGATCTATCATTATGAAAGCTGGTTTTATGTGCAGAATAATGTGTATTATGGTTTTATGTGTATTAAAGCAAGCAATAGCCAATAGTTTGTACTTCATACAAACAGAAAATCTTTTGTTTAACTTAGCCTATTTATGCAGTAATCTTTAATTAGTTAATGGCAAATGATAGCACGTAAATTGTTCGACACCAACTTAATTTGCCAAGCATTAAAATTGCATGAAGACTTTGTTTACGATTTGTGGTCATATGAAGTGAATTTTATGTACTCATTTTAACGAATAAAATAATGTGTCAAGAAAAGAAGAGATGTTTATGATTCAACAAATTGCTTTGAATGCTATTAAGAAAGTAAGCAATGTGTTTCGGAAAAGCATGACAGTCAACTTTGTCATGGTTTTAATATCATTAAAGTTCACAGGTTCACTAAATAACAAGCTGCATATAATAATTATCATAGATAGCCTCAATACAATCAGATAACTCACCTCACATAAAATAGGAAGCACTTCCTTAAGTTATGCAGAAATTTTTTAAAAAAAGTAAAACAATGTTAAGATATTACAGAACCACACGCCATACAAGTTGATTAATTTGAAAATTAATGAATACGTTTAATGATGTGTATAAATATTTATGTACAAAATTATGTTGGAACGTAGCTTCAAGCAATAAATTTTATACTTCAAAAATCAAAAGCACTCACATAAAAAATTTATCGTTTCTCAAGCAATAACAAGACTTCCATAGACAGAGAAGTATTTAAAAATGGAATTTTTCAAATTTAGATATTATAGCAATTATTTCAGCATGTGTGGGTAATATACGAATAAACTAATGCAGTTGGAGTGGTACATTGATAGATAAATAAAACAAATTAATTAAGATAATATGCAGAATAAGTTCTAATAATAAAATTTACGTGAGTTGGTTGTAAAAAAAAGTTCAAATAGCAAAACATAATTTTTATAGAAGAAAGTTAGGTTCAGCTGTAGGCAGCACACAGAAATAGCGAAAGATACAAAGTATTGGTAATGGCAAAAAAAAAAACACATTGTTGGCTGCCATGCGGAGCCGCAAAATGTTTTATATTGATAGGTATATAAATATAAATTTTTCTACGTAACAATTAGCTCTTCCTACCAATATACTTTTTTATACCCTTTTCTAAATTTTTAAAGGACAAATTTGTGCACAAAACGTTAAAAAACCATTTTTAAACCAGTTTTAAAAAATAGCTTCCAATTAAATAGTTCATTTTGTTTTGTTAGTGAGGACAAACTGTGTTTTTTTTTTTAACTTAACCAACGCTCAGGCGATGCCCCCTATAAATTCGAAAGCATTGTGTTGATTCGGACGACGGGTGATAGTTAGTTGGAGGGTGGAAAGATGGAGTTGTGTCGGTGAAGATTTGTTTTAAATCTACACAGCTCGAAACCGTCGGGAAACACGCTCGCAGGGAGATTGTCCCACAATTTGACTGTGCGACCGAAGAACGAATTATCTCGATAATGCGATTTTCGATTGGGCGGAGAAGCAATGGTTAAAGAATGGGCTCGGAGAGCTGCCCGAGTGGACCTAGGAAACACACGAGCTGATGGCGTCAGGCCATGTATCTCCGTTGAACACTTCCCATGGTAATACCTGTACAGAAGGCTTAGGCAACCAACATTGCGTCGATGTCCAAGAGAGTTGAGAGAAGATGAAATATTTTAATCCTCTATCAAATTTATCGCACGTCATTGAATCCGGTCCAGAAGCTCCAAATATGATCTTGAAGCCCCTGCCCCAATGCGCGAATGGTACTCCATTTTCGACCTAATATATGAGGTATAGATCAGACGAAGATCAGATGGAGTGAAGTATTTCTTACACCGTTTTAAAAAACCAAGACACTTGGCTGCTTCTTTAGACACATCAAAAATGTGATCATTCCACCAAAGATCCGATTGTATTGATATGCCCAGAACGCCAAGAGCATCTGACTCCAAAAGATCTACACCGTTCATATTGAAGGGAGCTAAGGGGCAATTGATTCGTTTGTAAGTTAACAGACAACACTGGCGGTTGCTAGCATTAAATTCTACTCTATTAGCAAGACCCCACTCGGGGATTTTTTCAAGTCATTATTGAGTGTGTCATTCATAAGTTGCCTCTTTCTCACAATCTCCAAAGAGCTCGGGCGTTTTTTTAAGGAATATGAATGGCAAATGCCGCTGTCATCCGCAAACGAATGAATTGGGTTGTGAGTCAACGACCGAAGGTCGTTGTTAAAAACCAGAAACAAAGTTGTCGATACAACTGAGCCCTGTGGTACTCCTGCGTTGAAGACGTGCTCTCTGGACGTCATGTCGTCGACTACGACACGGATCGATCTGTTCTCAAGGAATCACGTGATCCACCGAGCAAAGTCACTACTAACACCATATGCTATTAGTTTAAGCACGAGCGCTTTATGCCACACTCGGTCAAACGCCCCTGAAATATCCAGAATAAGTGCAACCCTGCTCTCCCCGAATAAGTTTACGCATTGATTACATCTTTCGGTAAGGAACGCCATAAGGTCGCCAGTAGAACGAGTCCTGCGAAAACCATACTGAAGGTCACTAAGCAGTTCATTGTGCTCCAGCTAGTTCATAAGGTTGAAGTTAGTTACGCTCTCCATAACTTTGGCGAGCGTAGAGCATATCGTTATGGGTCCGTAGTTTGAGGGGTTCGTTGCATCGCACTTTTTTGGTACCGGCTGGACCATTGCGACCTTCCAACAAGATGGAAATACTCCTGTCCTGTAGGAGATGTTAAACAGGTTACGCAAAGGCCGAGCCATACTAGAAGCACAAGCTTTTAGCACAAGTGGCGGTATGCCATCCGGACCAGAGGCTTTGTTAACGTTGAGATTTTCAAGAACTTTTTAAACTGCTCTCGTATGCAAATATATTTCCTGCATTACAGAAGACGTACTTTCAATGAAAGGCAGTGGCTCGCCTGCTGGGATTGTGTAATTGTGTGCAAGCGAAACTACCCATGCCTCAGCGCCATAAAGCATCACAGGTAGAACGAGCGTCTTGTAGAGCGTTAGTTTTGTCGATCGAGAGAGGGCTCTGGAACTTAGTTGCTTACTGAGCCCGTAATAGCACCTAGTAGCAATTATTGTTCTTCGCTTTATCTCCAGGCTGATTTCGTTGTTGGTATAAGTGGCGGTGCCAAGGTATACGAACTCCTTGACTACTTCAAAGCTATAGCTGCCGGATGAAATGTGGGAGTCTAAACGCAGCGCTCCCTTGTTTGCAGACAGCATATACTTTGTTTTACCCTCATTTATCGTCAAACTCACTTTGGCTGATTTCTTTTCGATAGCGGCAAAAGCAGCAGTAACATCTCTCTTGGTTCTGCCGACAATATCAATATTATCAGCGTACGCAAGGAGCTGGACACCTTTATAGAAAATGGTGCCATTACGATGCACACTGGCCTTTCGTACGATCCCCTCCATTATGATGTTGAAGAGATCGCAAGACAGTGGATCGCCTTGCCTGAAACCTCTTTCGGTATTGAAGGTTTCGGAGAGGTCATTTCCTACCTTGACGGAGCTGCGTGTGATGCTCAACGCCATTCTACAAAGTATAATCAACTTTGCAGGTATACCGAACTCAGACATTGTTGTGTATAGGCAATCCCTTCTCGGGCTATCGAACGCAGCTTTAAAATCGACAAAGAGATGATGTGTGTCAATTTGAATTTCGTAGGTTTTTTACAGGATTTGTCGTAGCGTGAAAATCTGGTCTATGGTGGACTTTCCAGGTCCAAAGCCACACTGATTAGGCCCAATGAGTGTTTTTGTAATCGGCTTTAATCTTTCACACAGTACGTGTTTAAACCCGCGTTTGGATTTATTTTAGTTTGGTTATAGACCCAAGCACATAAACTTGGACTATGGTTTTAAGTTTGTTGTCACAAACAGCACTTGAACTGTTTGTGGAGCTGGAAAGTTTTGATTATAAGAAACACTCGGTTTGATTGTAAAACACTTACTCACCTTTTATTAAAGTCTTTTCGCCCTTTTATAGGCGAAAATCAATACAATATACAGTAAATATTAACAAATAAAATCGATGAAATATGTAAAAATACATAAACAAGATTGACTTAAAATATAAGTGCATATTTCTGTATGCACAAAAAACAACCTTGGCCATGAGTTGAGTCGTCAGCATATTTGACGAGCATACGAAAATAAGCAAAGCAAAAGAGTCATGCTCTGGTTGAATTGTTTTTTGTTCTTACTTTATTACGTTGAGTTTACTCGCGTTCAAGACCAAGGTTGTTTTTTCGATGGAAATGTACTGATTCAAAACCTTGAAATGCACGATTCTCTGACCATGAAAATTGACTCTTCATAGCCAGGAAAACGTGCGAGTTCAGTGGCCCTGAACCCGTACAGTACGCTTGAGAGAACCTTATATGCGATGGAAATAAGGTCTCATTTCTTAAGTATAGGGCAAAGTATGCTGAGATTGCAATCGTCGGGCATGCTTTCCGCTAGCCATATTTTGCTTATAAGCTGATACATGCGTCTTATCAATTCATAGCCGCCGGTTTTAAACAATTTAGCTGACAGGCCGTCAGCACCCGCTGCTTTATTGTTTTTGAGTCGTTGGATAGCAACTCTTAATGGATAGGTGATGGTACTTCCTTTCCGTCATCGTTGATTGGTGGTGCTGAACTGCGCTCTCTATGAGCGGCATTGGTGGAAACGTCGCCAGTAAGTATATTGAAGATGTGCCGTCTCCACAATCTCAGCACACACTGTTTATCCGTATTCAGATCTCCATTTTCGACTCTACAAGTGGATGCTCCGGGCTTGAAACCTTGGGTTAGACGCTTAACCTGTTGATAGAATTTTCGTGCATCCTTCTTGCCCTGGTATACCTCTAGTTCCTCACGCTTACGCTTTTCCTGCTCTCTTTTCTTGCGTCTGAAAAGGCGCCTCTCTTCCTTCCACTTTTCGCGGTTTTTCTCGCACGGCTCGCGTTGCAGCTGACTGCAGCGTTTTTCTATATACGGCGTTTTTTACTGCTGTCGCGATGCGACACTCCTGATCGTACTATTGATTCCGAGGTTGTGGGCGTCGGATATATGCGCCCAATGTCCATGGCGTCGTCGGGTCCAGAGGTTGGTTGGTTGAGCTTAACCGATAGTTGAGCGGGGTAGGCTTCGGCAGTCCGTTGTAATTGCAGCTTAGCGACATCTAGCTTTCGTTGCATTCATGTGTATATGTTCTTCGCATTACATAATTGCATGCGGACCTCAAAACAATAAAAAAAAATTCCTGCGTTTTGCCGACACAAAATTTCAATAACTTTTTTTTTATTATCGTTAGCGTCTAAATCTGTGTTATTTGCAACAGGCAGAAATTATTTGTGTAAATAAATTTAAAGCATTTAAAATAAGATATAATAAGTGAGTGAAAGTAAGAGTACGAGTAAGAGTAAAAGTAAGAAAAAGTGAAAAATATTTTAAAAGAAAATAGAAGAGATAATGTGAGTATATGAAATAATAGAAAATTAAAAATATAAATAAGGCAAAATATAAATAGTCTAATGTCTTCAAAAGATAGTTCTTCACCAAAAAATAATTTTAAAAAACTGTTCTTAGTGGAGCAGGGATATTTTTTTGAGGTAATTAGAATCGATTTTTGTAGTCACTTTTATTGTAATTATCTGTAAAGTGGAGTCTGTCAACAAGATAAATTGAGCTTCAGGGAGCCCAGGGAGATATATCATTCAAGTTATACAATGATATAAATATACAATAAAGGTTTTTGACTCTCATAAAAAAGAGTGAAAAATCATCCCTATCTGTCAAAATTTTAATATATTAGCTTAGGGTTTGTTGTCAATATGAGTGGGAAAATGCGCATTGACACCCCACACTCATGAATTTTCAAACCACACTGAAAGCTCTAGCAGCTTACGTGTGCTTAATGCAAAGATGCCCAGTAGTGGCTGATATCAGCAATTTAAACTCACACGTATACTAACGCTCTTTTGTTTGATCGTCAATCAACCAATAGGAAAATAGCATGTTGAGTGGGAGAGACAAACTACACTTGCAGAACTTCTATGTATATATTAATATACAATATACAAATATTTTCAGATTTGAATTATATTTGCTAAAAAAAACGCAATAAGCTGAATTCTTCTAGTTTGAGAAATGTACTTTTATTGCGTAACTGCAATAAGAGTATCAACATAGAAGATTTCATTATTTTTTAATTGCAAATTGAACAATGATTAATTAAGGGAAAATTTATAAACACTGCGAAGAATCTTTTTATTTCGAAATATATAAGTTTTTTTAACTCCTTTTTTTCGTTTTGTTGTTGTTGTTGTTGTAGTGCTTTTTTCCCTGCGGCGCTTTGCTTATCATAAAAATAAAAAATTATTTCAAAAAAATCGCGTGATTTCAATAAAATTTGTTCCATATTCATCAAGAATATTAATTAAATAAATACATTCATCAAGAGTATTACTCAAATATGTACATTCATTAATTTTACATTTCCCTTTTGTTAAACAAAGAAACAGAAAAAAAATTACAACACCCGTCACACATGTGCTTTCGTCGCAATCTCGTTGACGACTAAATAAAATGAATAGCAAATTGTTTTTTCCCAGTGTTATTTCGTCACTCTCACCAATACCATTACCTTGGACATCTATGTTTTACATGTATTTCTTTTGGAGGTGGCTTTGGTGAATTGTCTCAACGGCATTGTCACTCTCATGGTGTAAGAAAACCAGGTGAAAGCGTTTTTTTCACCTCTCTCACAAAAATTGTACCCGCATCTGTCAAAAACAGCAGATATAAGTGGCTGCGTTCAGCAGGTACAATCATGTTTGAATCATTGGCTGCATTCAGCGGAAAATTTGCTACGTAGCTGTTGAACAACTTTCGGGCTGAATGGTATGTTGCATAAAGTGCTCGCACAACACGTTCCCTGAGCGGTCGCCATCTTAGGTAGCGAAAATATTTTATGCTACTTCAGTTGAGCGGCTTACCATTACATTATTTTGACAGATAAATATACCAAATATTAAATTTATTAATTACTAAATTATTAAATTGCTTAGTAGTGCTTTTAATTAAAACTATTTGTTTGAAACGTGTGCACACAGAACATAAAAAAATAAATTTGAGACAAAAAGCATTTATTGTCGAACAGCTGTTTGCCGTTTGACGTTTCAAAAAAAAAAAAAAATAGTTCAGCAGAAACTATCACTTTATGCATGGCAAAATTATAAGGTAGGGCCGGTTGGCTCAGTGTCCTCACGTGTCAACGAATAGTGGATAATGAAAAATTTGGTAAGTTGTCAAAACGACGAATTTACAAGGAATTGCAAATTATGGAAAATTTGTATGCTTCCAAGTTGCAAGTAGTGCGGTCGCGTGTCTTAAATTTGAGATAGTTTGAGTAAAAATATTATTAAAACAGTGTAATAACAACTTTAAAATGTGAAAGAAGTCTTAAATTGGCAAAAAAAACCTGTACAAATTCTAACATAACATCGACTGCGAAACATGAACATAAAGAAACGTGAGATGAACAGCTGATTCTGACATCTAGCCCGCTTTTTACTGCTTTCTACTTCATTCCTCTCCGAGTCGGCCCTACCTTATAATTCTGCCATGACCAAGGTTCATTAATATAGGTTAAGTCACTTGAGAGAAAAGCACTCTTTTTCCGCCCTTTGCTCGAACTGTCAAAGTAGCTGTTAGCTAAAAATTGTACAGATTCAGGTTTTTTTTTTTTCTTGATTTCCTTTTATCTATTCTGACAGTTCGACCGAGCTTCTCTAAAGTGACTTAACCTATATTAATTAACCTTGGTCATGACTTTATGCTACTTCGCTACCTGCGCGCTCTTTCGGATAGAATGCAGCCATTATAAGGTTATCCAGATATTTGACATACCCTTATTTTATGTAAGCAAAAGACACAGATATTATCGTAGACGTAGAGTTTTTTGTTTGCTAGATTTTTTGATAAATTCATTTCAATCTTAGGTTTAATAAATGGAAATAAATATTTCGGAAAAATATGAATTTTTTTATTTTTCCCAAGTAAGGAGCTTATATATATCTTAAATTAATTTGAAAATTTAAAATTTAAACTAACAAAATATATTTTTAATGTGTAATAAGTATAAAAGTAGTTCAATAAATAATTCGAATTTACTATGATATTTAAAGAATCAATAGAGTTTTCATAGCACAATGACCATGCGCATTCTCTGTATATGTAAACCTGCGTAGTAGTAATACACATTTTTGTAGCTACATTCTGGCTCCACAGCACATCTCTATAATACATCTGTATTGTTTATTGTATTTATCTCGCTGAAGATGAACAAAAACAATAACAAACGATAAAAATTAAAACTGCTGATATGCATATATAATATAAATGTAAATTTTACATACGTATTAATAACAACAACAATACAAGCCGTTACTGAGAAATATTCGTAAAACAATTCATTCCAAGAAACAACACGATGGTGCGTTCGTGATTTCGGCACGAACAAAAGCCAATGAGTATAAGCACCTTACCCATTCGGCGATTGCTGTTGTTAAATATGTTGAAACGAATACGAGAATTTTTCAGGAAGAATTTTTCATATAAGAAACTTGATCGGCTATTCGTTTCGAATGTATACGATGTGCATAAAAAAAAGACTTCTATTTTTTTTCATTAATTTTTCATTTAATTTCTTTTCATTAATTTTACAGAACGAATCAAAATAAAAACAAGGAGAAAAACATATCTACAAAATTTTATTTATGTGAAATGTTTCATTTAATCAAATGAATTACATATATTGATATATTTAAAATATTTGAAACATTCTTCAAAAACTATCTTCACAAAATATGTGGAAAATAGACATAAAATTTTATTCATAGTAAAATACAATATGTTTAATTTAATCCAATGTATATATATTCAAATATTAAGGATTAAATGTGGATAATATATAAATATATTTTAAACAATTTTCATAAACTATCTTCACAAAATTTGTATGTATAAGCTAAAGGACGAAATTCCTAAATAGGACGAATACCTAAATAGAAATATTGAAAAAACATATTTTCATAGAAACCTGCAAGTGGATTAAAAACAAGTTAATTAAAAACCTAATATCTAATTGGGAAGTTGAAATAAATATATGCAAGGAATAAGCGGCTAAATAATCTAAACATTGTGCTGAAAAATTTGATTTAATCCAATTTATTTCAAGGTCTCATAAATTGCATTGAATTAAGCATTTTCTATCATTTAATTTGTAATTAAGAAAAGATTTATTAAGTTGAGTTGTGGTCGACTGGTTAACGCGTTCGCCTTGCAATCAAAATGCCCGGGTTCGAAGCGGGCCAGCTGCTGCGCATTATTTTTCTTTTGATGTAAAAATTCGCTGCTATAAGTTATTCTGTTTATTCCAATTTATTGAAAATAAAGAAATTATTTGAACTTAAAAAAAATGAATTTACATAGAAATACCTGAATCTTGTCAAATATCTAATTGGCATATTGAAATAAATGCATGAAACAAGGAAGCCAGGCATAAAAATGTTATTTCTTCCAAAATATTATTATTTTCAATACAATAAATTCGATCAAATTCAGATAATTCAAAACATTTCATATTTTTATACTTCAACTTCTCAATTCAATACATGCAAGTTGATTGAAAACCTTTTAAACTTGCAAATATCTAATTGGGAAATTGAAATAAATCTATGCAAGCAAAAGCAGCTAAAAATGAAAAAAATCATTTATCCAATTTATTTGAAAATAACATAAATTGGATAAATGAAAAATTTTCTATTTGACGTAAAAACTATTCATATACTCATTGTAGAAATATTGAAAAAATTATTGAAATATTGAAAAAATCATTTTATATTTTTAAATATACAAATACCTAGAACTAGCATAAATGTTGGCATATTGAAATAAATTCATTCAAGCAGCAAGTGTCTAGCCCAAAACGTAAACATTGTGCAGGAAGAAATTTCAATATAAAAAGCCAAAAGAACAATCATCGCAGCGCCAGCACAAATATCGGCAGCGCATCTGCGCACATTGTTCTGCGCAGATTGCTTCTGCGCACATTTAGTTTCGAAAACAAAACTGCAAAGTCTTCATTTCCTTGCTACATTTGGAGTGATGTTAAACTGCAGAGCGAAATAAATTCTCTGTTATATATATACTCTCTGCAAAAGCAACAACCATAAAAACGTCAGCAGCAACTGAAGCATCAATGCATGATTTTTCTTATTATATAGATATAACTGATATAAGATATAACTGATTTTTGACGTATATCTTATCTTTGTAAGATGAATATTAAGGGCTGTAAGTATATTTCAAAGTGTCCTCCACAAACGTTAGGATGTGCTTGAAAAAAATTTTGTGGAAAAGACCCCCAAAAATGACAAACGTCCTGTAAGACGTAATTCAACGTCAAAAATATTTTTACGTTCTTGAAAAAATGACAATGGTTATATCACGAAACACTTAGAAGACATATTAACACAACTTTTTACTATAAAATATAGTTTTATATATAATATAAAAAAAAGTTCTGCGTTGACTGAACAAAACTAGCATTTCTTTTGTCAAAAGAGGAAAAATGTAAAAATTTTTGATTTTCCCGAATACAAATGTAAAAATCACTATTTTTATACTTTTGGTTAAAGAAACTATTTTAAACTATTTTGAAAACATTATTCCAATAAATTTTACATATAAACTGACTATACAATTTTTACTTATTTTTACTCAAATATAAAAAAAAAACATATATGTAATAAAAATATTCATACAAACTGTGTATGAAATGCGTACAACATTCAGAAGTTTTATTTTTCCAATATTATTTTACGTCTAAAATGTGACCATAACATTCTTAAAGCTCATAATATTTTGGTTCAACACAAGTAAGTATTTCAAAAAGTAATAGTCAAATGTATCTTTATTGGTTTGTACTATGAAAAAGTATGATATTCCGGCAACTGCGTGATTTTTATGTCCTTACGAAATTGCTCTTTTGCTCTCCTCTTCAAATAAGAGTATACATTCTTGTGAGTAGACGTCAAATATCTGGACAACCTTATAATAATTGAATCATGCGGCAATGTTGTTGTCGTCGTTAATGTGTTTAAGCTATTATTCTTGTGAGTTGACGTCAAATATCTGAACAACCTAATAATAATTGAATAATGGGTACAACATGTTGTGTCTCTGATCAGGTATCAGTTTACGTTCCTTTTTCATTTCTGTGAACACAATTGTTTTAAAATAGGGGGACATCAAATAGGGGAAAAATTGAGTTTTCTCGTAATATTTTGCGTTATTTATTTCATTTGTTATAAAAGCACACTTATTCTAAAAAAGCCAAATTTTTAACTGGATATACTCAATACGTTGAGCAAATGTATCACAAATATATAGTGCGGCGAAAGACAGACATTTTCACATGTTGTGATTAGACACTGATATTTTTTCGTTCTGCAGACACACACTAACCGGTTGCACAAAAGTTGTACCTGCTGAAAGCAGCCAATAAAATTTGGCACTAATCAACAGTTGCTCTCTCCCTGTCAGAATATTTTGACAGACCCGGGGCAATTTAAAGTGTGGTGAAAAATTCGCTTCCACCTGGTTTTCTTACACCATGATCACTCTTGTTAATGTCGTCGGTATAGAATTATTTCTATTTCCACAGGCGACAAAAAATTGCTCTTTTTTCATTACTTATAGAGCATGTCAAAAGCTTTACTTATTTAATAATTTGGCTTTGCGTGTGGGAAAGCTTTTTGTTGCATCGCTTTCAAAATAAAAAAGCAGCCATCGGTATGACTACATTTCTCTATTTCGTCGTGTGACCATGCATAAATGCGTGTGTTGGCAGAGAAAGATCTTTACCTACGCTGCCGCGAGATACCGAAATCTGACTTACAGCCCTATTCTACCAGCTTAACAAAGCTCACCACATTAACAAAATATTTAATATTAACAAGTTGTTAATGTTTCGTATTCTGGTGAAAACTTAATAGCTATTTTATTTACAATTTTGTTAATTACAGAAAGTATCTTAACAACGAGTGACATTTATGTGTTTAGCTAGAGAATTTTTGTGCAAATAATACAAATAATGTAAGTTATAATTAATATTGAATTAATATAAATAAAACTGAAAAATGAAAGAATTTTTAAGTCTTTGAAATGAAAATGATTCACTTATCTATCTCATTATATATTTTTATATCTCTATCCGTCTCTAAATACAATTAAATAGCCAAATGAAATATCCAGAGAAAAAATATGTTTATATATGTTTGGTTTTAAAAACCAAATATTCAAAGGGATCCACCTAATGATTAAGAATATTCCTTCAATAGCACTATTATCCGATATAAGAAGATATTAGTTGTGTCCAACATTAATATAATTGCCTTAGCTAAAAACTAACGTCTTCATTAATATGCTTGTGACAAAATAGAATTGTGTGTTCTCAAGAAGCTTTTCATGGCAGTTTTTACTCTCTGAGGTTTGCCATTGTCACCTCTCTGACTGCCGAACAGAAAAATTAATTCAATTGAAAAAACTTTCTGTGTCGGATGGAGGATTCGAACCTGGTTTCTCTGGCGTAAGAGTCACACACTCTACTACGCCACGGCCGCCACAATAGTGTAATCATCGGTAAATATATTATGTTGTTCTTAATTATCGTTTTGAAAATAATTGCTTGACTGCAATTAAATTATGTATTCTCCAATTAATATATATTTGTTCGTGAATATTTAATATTATTCTTGACTAAATTATATTTCCAAGCAAACAAATATTAATAGACTAAAAGTGTTCCCAGTCCATTTATAATTACAATATATTTATATGAAAACATATTTTCTTTAAAACAAATTATATTGTTTTAAAATTCAAACAACAAGTGCTAAGGTACAATTAAATAATGTTAAGATGCAAATATATATATACAAAGAAAAAGGACATTAATTAATCATAATATATGTGGAACCAATTATAATTATTTGTTTCAAAGAAACATGCAGAAACATACTACTTCCTGCAAATTATGTTTGGGAAAGCCTATTATTTTTCAGAGTGTAATAATCCAGTTGCTGGTGCTGGTATAACACTACGGAACAAATTCAGGTTAGCAAAAGTTAGGTCGATTCTGAGAGTGAGGGGTGTAAATAGAGGCTAGATTAGGAGACCTGTATAGCGGCGTTTGTTTATGTTAGTTCAAATTTTTTTTTTTATCGACCTTCGAACTTTGCAGTCAAATGCTGATTTTCAGCATATTGTTTATATGTTTTTTTCGGCTATAACTCGTCGTCTAATTGATATTTTTTCAATCTGTAAAAGCCAAAGTGTTGCTAGAGACCTGTGCAACAATCAAAATTGATTAAGAAAATTTTTGATTAAAGATTAAAGATTAAATAATCGAATACAAAGTATCGTAAGCAACTTCCAGATAACTGTACTTGCACTACTATATGATTCGGTGACGAAGAGTTGCACAATTGTGCAAAAATTCAAAAATACCACAACAAAAAAATTAATAAATGCCTTCTAACGACGCACAAAAAAATTCCACCCACGTATTACTTTATAAACAAAAGCTTCAAAAAATAAATGCGCAATTCTCGGAGTATCAGTTTCTTTGTTCAAGTTTTCTTAAGTGATAGATTCGAAAAGGTAAATATTTTTCACAAAGTTTGGGTTTTTTATGTTCTTTATTCCTAGAGTTGGCGCACCTTAATTTGTTTGCTCAAGTTTTTTAGCATTAGATTCTAGAAAGTAAATATTTTTCACAAAATTCGGGTTGTTTATGTTTTAAATTCTTGGAGTTGACGCAAATCAATTTGTTTGTTCACGTTGTTTAGCGACAGATTCTAAATGTTAAATATTTCCTACAAAATTAGGGTTCTTGTCAAAATTTTTAATTCCTGAAGTTGACGCACTTCAATTTGCTTGTTCAAGTTTTTTTTTTTAGCAAAAGATTCTAAAAAGTAAATTTTTTCACTAAATTCGGTTCCTAATCTACAATTATAAACCAGTATTTTTCATATTTCTATATGTTTGTTGTAAGTTTTTTATTTCAGACAAAATTTGAAGCTCAAAAAAAAAATTGTCAATGATATTGTCAATATATGTTATGAAAAGCAGCTGAAAATTTTTATCAAAATTTATTATTGTAATGAAAATATTGTAATGAAATCAAGACATTACAACAAACACATAGAAATATGAATAATACTGGTTTACAATTGTAGATTTTCAAAAATAGGCACAGTTTAAGCTATTTGTCAGTGGATGCTCGACTTTTTTAAGAAGCAATCGTGTGATTGGAATATTCCATAACGCTCAGGTATGGCGAGAGTCTACAGATATGAAGCGAATAGTCTTGAGAGTGCAACTCTAAAAAGTAAAATACTTATGACTTGTATATTAAAATGAATATTTGACATATAATGACACATAAAATATTAAAAATGTCATGTATATTTAAGAAAATTTAAGCACTTGTTTGTTTAAATAAACTGTTCAATTTTATTTCTGAACTAATTAATTATTCTGTTTGAAAATATTTTCTTGATTTAATCAAATGCTTAACAATGAGCTCCCAGATAAAGTTTTCCGTAACTTAGTTTTTGTGCTAGGAACAATAACGTGAATCAAAATAATCGTGAAAAATTATTTAACCCTGTAGCTCCTAAGAATGGGAAAATTCTCCCCCTCCCATACGATTTTTTTTCAGCTCGACACAACCTTTCACCTCCGTAAATAGTTGCACTATTGCGGTACACCCTGTATATGCGTTACTATAATTCTCCATATAATTACGTTGTAGCTAAATGTAACAATGCGTATATAATGCAAAATATAGTGAGAAACAAGGAACATTTTCATAGAATATTTAAACTCTCTACGCCCTCTTTTAGGGGTAATTATTAAAATTTCTCTTTTAAAGTGAAACTTTTATAGCTGGGGTGTACAACCAATGTAACGAAATAGTTATTGTGAAAACAACATCACAGCAATTCGCCACACTGGTTGTATAAAAACGAAAAAATGGCTATTTAATAATTTTTCATATCTTTGCTTTCACCGAGGATTGAACACACTACGCTTGGATCCATAGTCGGCTGTTCTACCAACTGGGCTACGGAGACATTAACCCTTAGTAATAAAGGAATTCTAAGTCAAATCTATCTTAAACTTAACTTTTAGCCTATAATTGATTGAAAGCTAAAGTCGAGTTCAAGAAAGATTCGACTTAGAATTTCTTTATTACTAAGAGACATTGAATCTACTTGAGTAGCTCAAACTTATGTTAAATTTTACAATCAATAGTTTTTTTTCTTTTTTTTTATGATTGAAGTGAGTCTTTCGTTCAATGCTCTGGACGTACATTACGGTGTACAAATTTCAATCTGAATGTAGTTTTTTTACAGAATATTAGCATACTTTAAGGCATTTCTCAAATTAAGTTTTGATAAATTCAGAAAGCAATTTTCGAAGTGGACCTTGCATTGATTGATTTGCAATATTAACGAATGCCTTTTGAAACTAAGATTTGTTTTATTCTTAGATCTGTGAATTTTCATATAAATCCATATCTTTCACATAATTCAAATGCAGTACTTTTATATCATAATAAAAAAAACTGCACAGTAGAAAACGTGATAACCGATAACTCTCTTGTATTTCTTGTCGAAAATTCTTTAGCGCAACCGGCTTGTGTTCGTTCATTAAAAAATTAAGTCGAAAATTCTTCAACCTTCTGCTTTGTGTTTGTTCATGTTTTCCCTACAAAGGCTTATATTTCGGGGTAATTTTTTCGTTAAAAATTACAATATATATCGTTTTAAAACCGTGGTGTATTAATGGATTGCATGACTGATATATCAAAAACTACTACTCGGAAATAATCCGATCCAAAAATACATGTAAAATATAATCAACGAATATATAAAAATGGACGACAATTTTTTTTCATAATTCTATCTTGCTTGTTGCCGAAACTTCCGTAACGATTCAGTAACATGTTCATGCACGAAAAATCTCAACATTTCTGTATTGCGTTTGTGGGAATTTTATATGGGATTTTCGTCAAAGAAATGTATGACCGAATCAGCATGCTTCGTCAAAGATGAAGAAAAATCGTTCATGTTTCGTTTATCAATTTTTTTAAGACTTGGTGTACTGGGAAATATCGTCGCAAACGCAACGTCAAATACGATGCAAGTATTGTTTATCGAAAAATGTATCAACATTTTTAACTGTGTAGGCACAGAAAAATAAACCTAAACAAGTATGCGCAGTATCATAAGGTCAGTGCTTCTGACCACGATGCAAAGGTTTAGTTGTCCTTTTTTAGTGGTTTTTGTTTTAGTTTTAGTGGTCCAAAGGTTTTATTTTTTTTGTTGTGGTTGAAAATATTCACATTTATATATTTTTTTTTTTAAGAAAAATTTTTAAATAAATTATGTAAATAAAGCACGAGCTATAATCGATTATGATTATTTGGATAAACAATAAATTGTTTTTGTCATCAACCCTATGAAATAAATTGAAAGATGCTATGCTTGCTTTTGGGTTTGTTTGTACAAGGGAGGCAATGATGCGATGGTAGCACGTTCAACTTGCAGCCGAATTGTAGACGGTTCGATGCGAGTATGGAAAGCGAAAAATGCATTATTCCCGCCACAGGTTTTTTGACAAATGTTTTCTTTTAAATAAATAAAATTATATTTTTAATATAAATAAAAATATGATTAACAAAAAAAAAAAAAAAACAGCAAGATCTGTCGTATGTGCTATGAGGATCGAGCCTGGATACTATTTAAGTCATCAAATTAAAGTAATAAATCTCTTGATAACCAACTGTGTCAGGAAAGTAAAAAAACACTCTGATCTAATTCTGTACATGAATATTGAACTTTTCAGTAACTGTTTATAAACAAAAGGAACAGGAAAGGAATATACTAGTTGGCTTTATGAAAAAAAGACAGTTCTTGAACTAATACTGGTATGAAGGCAGACTCCTTGTTAACCATTTGGTTGCACTGAAGGAGGGAATGTTAATAAAATAAATTAGCAATCTACCCAGAAATTCCATTTTTTGGTAAAAGTTTCACTTCTATCGTGCGTGGCGGCCACACACATCTTTTTTTTTTTTTTTGCTTTAAATGGTAAAAAATATCCATAAAAAGAATGCTGGAGAGTCGAAATATTTATGTGATACATGTGTAATTTTTGTTTTCTGTCCTTTAGTAGAGTCTATTGATTCAGTTTATTAGTTGATTGATTATCTGAAGAAATTTATGAATATGAATTTAAGACAAGTTTTATGCCAGTTCCCATTCAATTTATGTTCTAAGAAATTCTCTCTTATAAGATATGAATATTAATTAATATATTTTAGTTGAAAAGAAATAAAGAAACGTTAGAATGAAGAGCCTTATAGTTTCAAGGATTCGAACCAAGGACTGTTGGGTGCAAGGAAAACATGCTAACAGTTTCAGTAATGTGGCCGGCAAAGCTGGAAAAAAGTACAAATACGCGACTT
Source organism: Coremacera marginata (assembly GCA_914767935.1). NCBI lineage: Eukaryota > Metazoa > Arthropoda > Insecta > Diptera > Sciomyzidae > Coremacera > Coremacera marginata. The sequence continues at coordinate 128,745,151 of OU612047.1, forward strand.
ATTCCTTTACTTTAAAACTAAAAGTTTGGTAAATATTCACTCAATATTCTTTCACAAATAAACTATATTCAATTTGACTAAAAGAACGTCATTAAAAATAAGAAACGCAAATATCAGGATTCATAACACCAGATCTCTATATAACTTTTTAAAAAAAAATGCTTTGGATTGTAAACTTAGCTTCAAACTTTATTAAAAAGTTATTTATTATAATATATAACTTATAAAATATATTATAATAATTCAAACACCCAAACAAACTCCATCAACAGGACTAGAGGACATTCGGCTGTACCACACACCAGAATTGAGGTATGAGGTCGCATTGAATGAAATATTTTCTGTTGCGGCGATCGGATCATGGCTGATGCCCTCCATTAGAAGCGTGTTATTTCTGTGGTAACATTTATTAATACGCTGCACTTGCCTGGCATTAGGTTGTAGTTTATACTTCATCACAAGACATAAATAGGATGTGTCGGGACAAAAGATCCTGTCACATTTCCAATGGGCTGCCATGAGTTGAAAATAGATTTGATAAAATTTTAAAATGTTCTCATTAGAGTGTGTATATAAAAACTTACTCGCATTTGTATAGATCTCTACATCGTCGATAGAAAACATGCTATCAGCATGGAGCGAAGATATGGTAGCCACAATAACGAGCAGACATGCGAAGATTTTTAGTTGTTGCATCTTTGCTGTTCGTATCTAAAGTGATGCTTGAATCTATTAGTTTGCGTATATATATATTGGAACAGTTAAAACATTCTATTTGATACGTGTCTGGTTTTTTGGTTAGTTCTCATAATAATAATAAATATGCACGTTTGCTCTTTTCGGTGCTAGCTTAATTGACAAATGTTAGTAATTCTTAAATAACAGCTGTGAGCAAAATTTGCTGTGAGCTTCTTCTTCTATGGAAAATTTGTATATCAAATGTTGGCGCTGTAGGGGGTCTGACATTGACTGTTGTAGCATGTTTTGACAAATTTTAAACACAAAACTTTCGCATGTTTGGTCTAAAATACTTTTAGAAATGGTTTTTTCTTATGTTGAATGCCCAACTTTTGAGGGATATATAAGGAAACTATAATTTTAAGAGCACTTCAAAAATTTTATAAAAGATTACTACAGTAAATTTTGTGAAATTGTATGCTTTTATTGGGGAGAGTTCTTTATAGTCTACAATAATTGTTGGAATAAATGTATGAAATCTTTTGAAAATTTGTTAGAGTTTAGCTTCTACATACTTAAACTTATTCAGCTTATTTAAGAATATATTTTTTAAATATTCACAATCATCTGTTAAGTTCTCCATATTTATAGGGGTTGTATTTTTTAAGTATTTTATTACATATCTTTGATGTCGTCACTTTTGTAGCTGTACTTTTACTTAACACTATAGCACATAAAATATTTTAACAACTCTAAAACGTAAATTATGCATATCACATATAATATCACTTATCTAAACGGGGCTAATAATGCCAAGTGCTGAGTCAGGTTTTGAACCTACAATATTTTTGATGCATGTTTCTACTACTACCCTTCTAATGCCGGTTTCTAGCACTCAAAAGTTGTATTTTTTTCTATTTGTCTAAAGTTTTCATTTTCATAAAAGATACTCTTCCTGAATACGAGTGTTTTTCTATGTGTTAAACAAGCTCATCAAGTTTTTATAGTACAAATACTATTAAGTAGAAAAATAACAAAAATTCCGAAATTTTAAAAAGATGTTACGTGTACCTACTATAATCGATAGCTAAAAAAAATTTGAACAAACATGTGTGTCAGGCATCGCGCATTAGTTAAGGAAGTGATATGAATTTGAATTTGAATTGCTTTTTTGTTTCGAAAGCCGGCACCGTTATTCATTTATTTTTTGTGGAATTTTTTAATATATACACAATTGTGCACCTCTTTACTGTTATTACATGGACGACCCTCATTACAATGCACAAGGTTCGGGCTCTGGATTGTGTCAAAATTTCGAGACGCTACTTATTATAATTCATAAAAAGATAATTTCATGACCCAAACTTTCTATTAACAGGTCATTCAATAACTCCGTAGGATAAGTTAGAAAAAAACAAAATTTTGATAAAACTCGATTATATTATTCAATATATTTGCCTTCGAGAGCGATACAACGAATATAGCGATTTTCCGATTGTCAAAATAGGCCTCAGTTTCAGCGATTACTTCATCATTGGACTTGAATTTCTTTCCAGCAAGCATTCTCATATCTGAAAACAGGAAAAAGTTGCAGGGGGCTAAATCTGGAGAATACGCTGATGTGTAAGCAATTCGAAGCCCAATTCATTCAAATTTGCCATCGTTTTTATCGATTTGTAACACGGTGCATTGTCTTGGTGAAACAACACTTTTTTTCTTTTGCAAATGTGGCCGTTTCTTAGCGATTTTAGCCTTTTTGGAGATAGTCGATAAATATTATTCCTTTCGCATCCCAATATACAGACGCCATCACCTTACAAGCCGACTGTTGGGTCTTTGCTCGCTTTGGATTCGGTTCGTCGTTTGCTGTCCACTCAGCTGACTGTCTTTTGGATTCTGGTGTGTAATAGTGAAGCCATGTTTCATCTATTGTCACATATCGACGATAGAATTCGATTTTATTGCGATTTAACAGCGCCAAACACTCCTCTGAAGCATCAATCCGTTGTTGTTTTTGGTCAACTGTGAGCTCACGCGACATCCACTTTGCACAGAGCTTTCGCATACCCAAATGTTCGTGTAAAATAGTAAAAACACTACCATCTGATATCTACCATTGATATCTGATATCAATTTGTGGACTTTTTTTATGTTTTGTGGAATAACAATCTGATTTGGGCGTCCACTGCGCTCTGCATCATTTGTGCTGGTACGACCACGTTTAAATTCAGCAATCCACTTTTCTACCATTTGTCTCGATGGAGAAGAGTCCGGATAATGTTTATTAAGCCATTGTTTGGTTTGCACTGTATTTTTTTTTATCAAAAAGCAATGCTTTATCAAAACTCGAAATTCACTTTTTTCCATTTTTCTTTTTTCAATAACAATAGTTGCACACAAAATGCTATAACTCACGAATCAATTGTCAGATTGTTGTAAAATTCGTATCGTAAAACGTAAAAAACGTATCGTTTGAACGTTGGTACTAAATAAAAATCATATGGAAAAAATCTAGTAACGCCATCTACGTGTCATCCTATGGACTTTTTGAACGTACTGGTATATTGCTTGTTTTTGACTTTAACTTTGACAACAGCTTGATAAAAGTTTGACAAAAGTTTTAAAAAATATTTTTACATGGATGTTAAATGCCAATAATTTAATATCAATACAAATCAACAGTCATTATCATGCTCATAAGACTTTATAAGCGCGTAACACCATATTTTGAGAAAACATTTTATCAGGCGACTATCTTGATATTGCTTTGAACCAGTTTCAAAGGAAAGTTGTCTGTTTACTTTGAATAAATGGGCGCCTAGAAACGCTGCTCTGAACAATAATGAATGACATCCTATAATTCTACCAGAAAAGTCATCGAGAGAAAGTCAAGTCACCTCTTTCTTGAGTTTACCCATAAGACTCTGCTCCACGCAAACCACCAATTAATGCTAAGATCCGGCTCGAAGGACTATTTTTATTGGTAGGCGAAGTTAGTCCAAGTTGAGGGCAAAAAAAGAAACTGACTACAAAACCACTACAAAGTAAAAAATTATTTTAAAATAGCTTTTCCTTTTAATTTCTTTGTCATATTTGATATTTAATGTAAACATATTATTACATTGGAAATCTTATTATATAAATTTTTTTTTCAATTTGTTTTATTACCATAAATATATTTGTTTCTTTATAAACCACAAAGAAGATCAATTCAAGGTCTTTCAAGTATGTCACAAGCATTTTTTGGTAGGAGTAACAGTTTTGAAGATATAGTTTTTTTTTCACTACATGTCCAAATGATAATTTCTTTATGATTTTCTTTCCACAGAGTATAACTTGGGAAAAAAAATTTAAATAAAGATATATGCAAATTTGTATGTTATCAAGCACTATCGACGTGCATAATTCGAAAAAATCGGAATTGCCGAAATCAGTTTTTGGAAAAAGCTTCCGATTTGACATGGAATTACCAATATAGTCAATTAGTAAAAATATATACATAGAAAAAAACCAAAAATTTGTGAAAAATATTTACCTGTTAGAATCGAACTCTAAAACCACGTGAACAAAAAAATTGAAGTGCGTCAACTTCAAGAATTAAAAATATAGGAGAAAAACTCGAATTTTGTAAAAAATATTTACCTTTTAGAAGCTATCGTTAAAAAACTTGAACAAACAAATTGAAATGCGTCAAACTGTCGCTAAACAACGTGAACAAATAAATTGATGTGCGTCAAACCCAAGAAAACAAATATTGTGAAAAATATTTACCTCTTAAAATCTAACGCAAAAAAAAAACCTAAGAAAACAAACTGAAATGCGTCAACTCTAGGAATAAAGAACATAAAAGAACACAATTTTTGTGAAAAATATGTACCTTTTAGAATCTATCACTTAAGAAAACTTGAACAAACAAACTGAAGTGCGCAAACTCCAAGTATTGCGCATTTATTTTTTGAAGTTTTTGTTAATAAAGTAAAACGTGGTGGAATTTTATTGTGTGTCGTTAGAAGGCAGCTTTGTTATTAATTTTTGTTTTTGTATTGGAATTTTGGAATATTTGCACAATTGTGCAACTCTTCGCTACCGACTCATATAGTAGTGCAAATACAGTTACGTGGAAGTTATTTAGGAAACTTTGCATTCTAATATTTAATCTTTTGGCAAAAAAGTTATTTTATCAGAAAAATATGTATACGTATATAATAAAAACTAACTCAAACTAATGAAAACATTATACAGGGTGTCCCACAATTGAGGGCAACTATTTACGGAGCTGAAAGGTTATGTCGAGGGGGGGTATATTTCCACATAGTAAGTAGGTCCAGTGTTAATTAATATTTCACGACTTTGGTTTACGTTATTATTCCTAGCAGAAAAACTAACTTACATAAAACTTTTTTTGATAGCTCATTATAAAGGCAATAAAGTCACCTTTCTAGAGGCATATTAACAAACTCGACCAACTTAATCATTACCGAGCTGTGCTCGTGTGAAGATGAAATCAATCGATTTTCTCAGAATTTCGCGAAATAAATGAAATTTTTTTTTTGGGATCAATTTTGTAATTTATTCAATTTTCTTTTCAATGACACCAAAAACATAAACATATCTTAAAAAATAAAAAAGTTGGCTGTACTAAAAAATTATACTTATTAGAAAACAATGATATTATCTACTGCATAACTAATTGTAATGTTATTATATATCATTGTTTTCTAATAAGTATTATTTTTTTAGTACAGCTAACTTTTTAACTTTTAAAATTAAATTAATTACAAAATTTATTCCAAAAAACAATTTCATTTATTACGCAAAATTCTAAGAAATTTGCACTCGAAAGTTGAAATTTGGTAGTTTCAACCGATTGATATCATCTTCACACGATCAGAGATCGGTAACGGTTAAGTTGGTGGGGGTTTGTTAATATACCGTTGGAAAAGTGTTTTCATTGCCTATAAGCTATCAAAATAAGTTTCATGTATGTTAGTTTTACTGCTAGAAAAAATAACGTGAATCAGTTATTATTTCAGAAAGTCGTGAAATATTAATTAACCCTGTAGCTCCTAAGAATGTGAAAATAGACCCCTCCCCCGCCCCGCCCCCCCCCTCCCCCCCCTCCCGTACGATTTTTTGCTCAGCTCGACAAAAACTTCCAGCTCCATAAATAGTTGCACTCAATTGCTGGACACCCTGTATAACCAATGATGGGTGAGCCAATACAGGATGAGGTTCTTATCTTAAGACCTCTAAATATCTCTAAAAGTAAGGAACATTGCGAACATTTTTTCAGAATAAAGTTGAAGGTCTCGTGGGTATTAAATAAAAGTGTGCTAAACTTTAAAGGTCAAATCCAGTCAACTTTGGTCTTTTAAACATTTTTTGTTTTTTAATTGTATAATCGTTTTCTACAGACAAAAATGTGCAAGTTTTGTCTAAAACAGTTTTGCGATTACAGCGAGACCAATCTTCAAATGATACCTATAAAAATTTGACAACAATCTGACAATTGATTCGTGAGTTATAGCATTTTGTGTGCAACCATTGTTATTGAAAAAAAAAATGGAAAAAATTGTATTTCGAGTTTTGATAAAGCATTGCTTTTTAATGAAAAAAAATACAGTGGAATCCAAACAATGGCTTGATAAACATTATCTGGACTCTGTTCCATCGAGACAAATAGTAGAAAAGTGGATTGCTGAATTTAAACGTGGTCGTACCAGCACAAATGATGCAGAGCGCAGTGGACGCCCAAATCAGACCGTTAATCCACAAAACATCAAAAAAATCCTCAAATTGCTTATGAATGATTGCAAATTGAAGGTGCACGAGCTATCTGACATTGTAAAGATATCAGATGGTAGTGTTTTTACCATTTTACACGAACATTTGGGTATGCGAAAGCTCTGTGCAAAGTGGGTGCCGCGTGAGCTCACAGTCGACCAAAAACAACAACGAATTGATGCTTCAGAGGAGTGTTTGGCGCTGTTAAACCACAATACAATCGAATTCTATCGTCGATATGTGACAATGGATGAAACATGGCTTCACTATTACACACCAGAATCCAAAAGACAGTCAGCTGAGTGGACAGCAAACGACGAACCGAATCCAAAGCGAGCAAAGACCCAACAGTCGGCTTGTAAGGTGATGGCGCTTGTATTTTGGGATGCGAAAGGAATAATATTTATCGACTATCTCCAAAAAGGAACCACCATCAATAGCGACTATTACTGTGCACTTTTGAATCGATTGAAGGCTGAAATCGCCAAGAAACGGCCACATTTACAAAATAAAAAAGTGTTGTTTCACCAAGACAATGCACCGTGTCACAAATCGATGAAAACGATGGGGAAATTGAATGAATTGGGCTTTGAATTGCTTACCCACCTACCTCATTCTCCAGATTTAGCCCCCAGCAACTTTTTCCTGTTTTCAGATATGAGAATGCATGCTGGAAAGAAATTCAAGTCCAATGATGAAGTAATGGCTGAAACTCAGGCCTATTTTGACGATAAAGAGAAATCGTACCATAAAAGTTACCACTTTAAACTGAATTACCACTTTTATGGTCCACCAAGTTACCACCAACTCGAAAAGTTGGAAAATCGCTATATTCGTTGTATCGCTCTCGAGGCAACTATGTTGAATAATAGAATCGAGTTTTATCAAAGATTTGTTTTTTTTCTAACTTATCCTACGGACTTATTGAATTACCTGTTATATATTAGTTTTATTAAGCTTTCGGACAAAAAAGACACAGGTAGGATGTGTATACGTAGAATGTGTAGACGTAGAGTTTTTTATTTAATATATTTGGTGATGAATTTGTTGTTAATTTTTTTGGTGGATTAAAAATAAATACGATTCAATGTTATTTCCTATTCACATTACACCAGGATTCGGAGAGCAATCAAAGTTCGTTCCCGCTCTTTTGAGTTATCTGTTGCTATGAACTATAATTTTCAAAAACTCAAGAGCGTATGCAGATAAACTGTTGGCTCTCGTTTGAACTCTTTATTTGACTTTCTCGCTTGTTCAGTGGTATGCTAAGGAGTTTTCAATAAGCGCACGTCGTGTTGATGCGAGTGTTGGATTTTTTATCGCTCGTGAATTTTGAAATGAGAACTCATTGCATCTCTCGCTTTTATTTGATGCAAAATTTTAGTTGATCTATTCGCACATACTGGGTGCCAGATGGGTGGGAGTGAGTCTGCTTAAAAGAAATGTTGAGGGCGGTAAGTAATAAGACCAGCTCATACATTTGACTCCTAAAGGGGTCAATTCGGTGAGATTTGAGCACTAATCAACAGTTTTCGTTTTTTTTTGTATTGGGACCCAAAGAAGGGTGGCAGATAGGGGGTAGGTGTTTTCAGAAGAAATGTTCAAGGGTAAAAAATAATAGGACCAGCTCAAACATTTGACCACTCTAGGTGTCAATTCTGGAGAAATAGGAGCACTAATCGACACTTTTTGTGTTTTTTGTATGGGGACCCAAAGAAGGGTGGCAGATAGAGTGTAGATGTGTTAAGAAGAGATGTTGAAACGCAAAAAAATAATAGAACCAACTCATATATTTGACCCCTCTAGGAGCCCCCTTACGGCCGATAGAAACCATTCTCGACATTTATCATTTTTGTATTTTTGTAGGGGGACCCCCAAGAGGGTGTGTCTGTAGGAAAAAAATATTGGGGTTAAGAAACTTTTTCCCCCTTTTTCAAATTTGTTCCCCTTTAGCTCTTTTTTTTTGAGTGAGCGCAAAAATTGTAATGAATTGAATTTGGGATTGCCAAATCTCGCGAATGAGAAACATTAAATGAATCAAATGCAGTGAGCACTCTTTAGCTCGTTTTTTTTGAGGAGCGCAATTTATGAGCGAAAACTATTAAAGAGAATTGAAAAAGTATTTATCGCTTTGAACATTTAACGATTTGCGGTTATGTTTTTTTTCTTCACGAATGAGGAAAGCAAAGTGAACCGTTCGTGAATTAAATAATAATAATGATGAGGAGGTGCGCAATTATGCTCTTCACTTGAGAGCTTTTCCGAAGCCTGCATTAGACCTGCCTAAAAAAACGAAGTGTTTTTTTTTTTGTGAGCACAGCGATAAAAAAATTCGATTATGTATCGAAAAAAAAGCCTTAAAATTTGGTACGAAAATATTTATGTTAAGTACTAGACCGTAGACGTTAGGTGGTGATCTATAATCACGATAACCAAACATAACATGAATAGTAATAAGGTCTAAGCTTTTGAAGTTTTTGGAGTCGCTGAAGATAGTGAAATAATTTTTAATTTGATCTGCTTGGTAGGTTTAGAGATATTTAAGACAAAGCTGCAACACTACGAATAAAATTTCATGTTGAAGATTTAATACTGTTCAATAGATTTAATAATGAGTGGTCGCACATCACCCTAGATCTTTTAGTTCAAGAGATAAACAAACATATTCTTATTTTGATCAACTTGCAAGATTTAAAATTACATATTCAAAAAAGTTTGCAAAAATAACACATGAGATTGTTCCAGGTGTATTTTTTTTTAATCTTATAGATTAGGTTAGTTCGGCTGAAGCGGATGTCTCCCTTGAGACACACTTAGACCCGTTGTGATACCATGGGTTAATTTCCTTCTCTATTTAAACAAAATATTGCTGAAAAAGCTAAGGATTTGGATCTTTATAGAACTATTTACCTAAGTGGAGGTGACGATTTTTAGCTAACGCTGGGCAAGTGCAGAGAAGATGTGTTGTAGATTCCTTCTCTTCTTTATCTCTGCAGCTTCTGCAGAAATCATAGTGGAGAAATCATAGTCCTGTTAGGATACTTATCATAGTGCTGATTTGATCTCTTCTGAGAAAGATCAGTTTTTTTGAGCATTTTATTGTGATTTTCGGCCAAGCCTGACGCCCTGTATGGCATTGACCACCTATTGTTGGCATTTTTTAGTGATAGCTCATTTGTGAATAATTTACATGTGGCTTACAATTTCTCTATCGAGAGTTGTTTGTTTGTTCCGGTGCGAGGAGTTCATCTGCTTTGCAGTTTCCTAGAAAGTCTCTATGTCCGGGAATCCAGCATAGGAGTATTTTGAGCTACTCTGCCATCTCATTTAGGGATCTGCGGTAGTGAAGAACTGTTTTTGATGTTGTTTCAACAGATTCTAGGGCTTTCAAGCCGGACTGACTGTCAGGTAGTATATAGATATCGATGAAGGATATTGCATTCATCTGAAGCCAAGTTATTGCTTCATGTATTGCGATTACTTTCGCTTGGAAGATACTGCAATGGTCGAGAAGCCTTCTCCTCCAACCTTGCCATCTAATTTTGATCCATCCGTGTAGATTCTGATGACATTGTTTGGTATAAGGTTTCCAATCGCCCGCTCTTCACGGGAGGGAATGGATACATCAAATTTCCTGTCGAAGAAAAGTGTTTGTTTGATGTAGTCTACGGAGTCGGGTATCGGAGGAAGGAAATTCCTAATGCTAGAGTGACCTAATGTGCCCTTTATCCATTGAGAGGTGGCCTCTAGACGGATGGCTGTATTGATAGCCATCTTTTTTACTAGTATATGAAGTGGTATAAGGTGGAGCATAGTGTCTAATGCATCTGTAGGAGTGTTTCTTACTGCTCCACTAATTCACAGCTCTGCTGATCTTTGAACCAGACAATGTCACCATATAGCAATATTGGCCTTACCACTGCCGTGTAAAGCCAGTGAGTAAAACTTGGTTGTAAGCCCCATTTGTTACCCACTGCCTTTTTGCATGAGTAGAGGGCTACATTGGCTTTTTTGGCTCTCTCGAGCAGATTGGGTTTCCAGTTTACTTTTCTATACATGATGAGGCCCATCTAAATTGGCTTGATCTGAGAAGCTAAGTCTTCCAGTTTTGGGAGACTAATTGCTTGTAGATTGTGTTTTCTTGTGAAAATTTTTAAATCCGTTTTTCAGGGTTGACGCCGAGTCCACAGCTATTAACCCATTGGATGAGAGTATTAAGGCGGTTTTGCATAATGTCTCCCTGCACCCCTCCCGTTCCAGTTTCTCCAGCAGTTCATTAACCGCTAGGTTTCAGAGTAGAGGCGAGAGAACCCATTTTCGAGAGAGTGGAGAGCTGTTTCCACGGATTTGCCTTTGGTGTAAGTGTATTGTGCCGATGACAGTGATTTTTCTTCTATATTTTGTCTCAAGTGGATTTCTATTAATCTCTCGAGAGTTTTTAGCAGAAAAGATAAGAGACTAATTGGTCGAATTGGTCTTTTTGGTGTACATGTGAGCTTTTGCCCGCCTTAGGTATGAAAACTACCCACACATGTCGCCAAAGTATGGGGATGTGATTGAGGTCTAGACAGCCTTGATACATCATCAAAAGCCATTGCTTTATGATATCATACGCTTTTTGTTCTTCTATTGGGGCTATGCCGTCTGGTCCTGGTAACTTTAACGGTTTGAAGCTTTCAATTGCCCATTTGAGTTTTGATTGTGAGATTAGATCTAGGGAGCTGTTGACAGTGAGTGAGTGCTCCTCCTGAATTGGAGTATTACCCATTTCTGAACAACCAGGGAAGTGAGTTTCTACCGAAATTTTTAGAGATTCTTAACTGTTGGTGGTCCATTTATCCGTCTTCTTTCTTCAACAAGCTTTAGTTGGAAGGACTAATTGTTGAAATTTTTCTTAGCCTTGACGCCTCGGTAGTCTGTGAAATGTTTTCACAGAAGGTTCTCCAGGACTGCCTTTGTGCTTTTAAGGGCCACTTTGTAATTGGTCCATGGATCGATGAATCCAGTGGCTATAGCTTTGTTGAAGAGTTTTCTGCTCATATTTCAGAGCTGTTCAAGTCCGGTCTGCCATCAAGGTAGCTTTTGTTTCCACTTTGGAGTTTTGAGCGGACATGCGAACTTTGTTCATGGACCCAGTGAGACTAACAAACAACTTGTTCAAGGATATTTTACAGGTTTGTCTATTTCAAATGTATTTATATAAAGACCTAAGTTGACTTGTGTAGATTACGAAAGCTTCGTGATCTCGGAGCAAAGTCAAGGATAATATACCTATGATCCGAAAAGGAGTGTTCTTTTGAAACTCTCCAGTTTTTAATCCTATCAGATATATGGTGAGAGGCAAGTGTAATATTTCAAACTCCCTGCCTTTTGCCTTTAATGAAGGTGGGTTCATTGCCTACATTACTTAAAATAAGAATAAGATTGGTAGAGAGGATATAATCAAAAAGTGACTCACCTCGTTCGTTGGAGTCTGGTGTCTTTGATTGCGATACCGCTGTCGAGACCAGTTGTCTAATGTTATCTTCAGGAAGGACTCATGGTCATGAGCAAGATAGGCTTATGTAAGCCACAAACTGTTTTGGCTTATCTCGACGCTTATGGCAACAGTGATCTTGTTGTTGAAATTAGAGAGAGTGCTGAGAAAAGCACTCAGGTTATTTTTGATTAGAACACATGCTCTTGGCTTACCTTGTGATTTGGTGTATATTAGCGTGTATTTTGGAACCCGGTCTAAAAGATTTATAATAATTCAAATTTGAATATTTCTTGAAATAATTGTGGTCAATGGAATGGAATTTATAAGGTCCGTGTGTTGTTCGTGCTTCCTTTATAAGTTTTACGTAACCAGCATATACAAAAAGTTTTTTTTTTCTTCGTTTCTTCAATATTTGCTTGGACAGAGTCACATTCCATTTGGTTGTGTTTAACAGCAAGAAACTTATGAAATATTTAAATTTTATAAAAAAAAAAAAAAGAAAAGACGTAATGGCCATTTCAGCCCTTGAAAGGACTTTGACCGAGCTTCTTATGATCAATTGTGTAGTGTGTGTGTGTTGTGAAATGTTTCAACAGAAATGATCGAGTACTGAACCTACAAGTTTTATACCGACTCCGAACGGCTTATGTTCTCAAGAAGCTTTTCATGGCAGTTTTTACTCTTTGAGGTTTGCCATTGTCTACAGAGAGGTGACGGCCGAACAGAAAAATTAATTAAATTGAAAAAACTTTCTGCAAATATTTTTGCAAATTATTTACTTACATTTTATAGACGGCTAATGACTTCGGATATACTCAACACGGTCGCAGGGGGGGAGGGGAGGTGGAAGGGGGTATTTTCGCTTCGTATCCTGCCGAAGCTCCCATTCCTTACTAGTTTTTTTTCTTTTTTCTGTTAAAAACTTGTTTTCTGCCTGTTGTCGGAATTGTTTTCAGCTTCGGACTGTAAACAAAATTTGTCGATTGCCTGGAAATTTTTGGATGGAAAAGAAGTTCTCTTAAATTCCAGTTTGTTTTTTTTACCCGCGGAAATAAAACTAATTTTGCCTGTGCCCATCGTGTAGCATGCACCTCCCTGGTAAAGAGACGAGGGACTCGCAATGCTGCACAATTTTGACAAACAATGATAACACGCACACGAGCTAGTACACAGCTTATTTTGATACACGCTCGTGTACCTTTTATAACGTCTCACGTTCGTGTACGTTAGACAAATTTTGAAAGCAATAAAACTTGCTCATGTACATGAACGGCAAAAAATATTTGGCATACCCGTTCACGAGCGTGTACGCAAATGAGACGATTGTTGCTCATGGGACGGTTCATGAGTCGGACATGGCAATTATTACAAAAAAAGAAAATAGTGGGTTTCCGAGATGGGAAAAGAAATTTTTTTTTATTTCTACGGACTTCTTAGACAAAAATAGATGTAATTTCGACAAATGGGTTCCATTGGAACTTTTTTGGGTTTTGTAGACTCCTTATAGAAACTTGTTTGGCAAGTGGGTTCCGCTTGGACAATTAGGTTCAATTTCAATATTTTTGGAACTAGTTGGGTCATTTGAAACTTTTTGGGCTTTTTGGACTGCTTGAATAAATATATATAGTTCCATGGCCAATAGATTCAACTTGGATCAATAATGGTACTAATGGGATCATTGTAACTTTTTTAGGTTTTGTGGACTTCTTGGAAAAAATCTTGGATTTTTGAGAAATATGTTCCACTTTGACGAATAGGACCACTCTTGGAACTAGTTGGGTAATAGGTCAAAAACAGCATGATTTTTGTCCAAGAAGTTCACTAATCCCATTAAAGTAAGAATGTGCCAATTAATTTCAAAAATATTACAAATGGAACCTATTTATTAAAAATTCAATATTTGTGTTCAAGAAGTCCACTTAACCCCAAAAAGTTCCAATAACTCAACTAGTTCCAAAAATAGTGTAGTGGAACCTATTTGTCCAAGTGGTTTCTATTTTATAAAAATGATTGTCCACAAAAAAGCACAAAAATGTTAAAATTACCCAACTACAATAGCTGCAAAAAATATGTGTGTGGCCGTCACGCACGGTAGAAGTGAAACTTTTACCCAATAATAGAATTTCTTGACAGATGGCTAATTTATTTTATTAACATTCCCTCCTTCAGTGCAACCAAAGGGTTAAAAAGCAGCCAGCTTTCATAGCAGTAGTAGTTCAAGAACTGTCTTTTTTTCATAACGCCAACTAGTATTTTCAACCTGGCGATATCATGGGAAATATCAATTGTCCCTTTTGTCTATGGACAGTTACTGAAAAGTTCAATATTCACGTACACGTAATTAGATCAGTTTTTTTAACTTTCGGGACACAGTTTTTTATCAAGAGGATTTTTATACCCCAACGCGTACTGCGTAAGGGGTATATTAAATTTGTCATTCCGTTTATAACACCAAGAAGTAGACGTGGCAGGTATAGAAAAATATATATATTTTTGATCAGCATCACCTCCTGAGTCGATCTCCGTCTGTTTGTCCGTCTGTCGACACGACACGAGCCGTAATTTTAAAGCTATCGCGATGAAATTCAAAATATAAGTTTATTTTCATTTTATTAAAAATTTTTTATTAAAAATTGAGATCTAGTTCGAGAATGAACCTAATCGGATGAAAACCACGCCTACCTTTCATCCAAATTGGGTTTATTTTAAACGTAAACTCTCTTAAAAATCCACGAAAATTAATGAAATGTCTTGAAATTTTGCACATAGGCTTTGATATTTAGTATGACCCATCTCTATGATATTCGGCAAAATCGGATCAAAATCACGCCTACCTCCCATACGAAGTGACGTCATCAAAATAGGAAAACTTTCGTTAATATATAAAAGGGAATGTCGTCGTGTATGTCATGGCTAAAGACTTTGAATATACTTCAGTATGGTCGTGGAGGGAGGGGGGAGGGGGGGAAGGTATTTTATATTCGGTACACTGCCGAAGCTCCATCCTTACTAGTTTTATTTTAATTTAATTTGATTTTAATTTGATTTAATTTGATGACTGATTTAATTTGATGACTGAATTTGATGACTGATCCTCATAGCACAGACGGCAGATTTTGCTGTGTTATTTTTTTGTTAATTATATTCTTATTTATAAATATTAAAAATAAAAATAAAAGACATGTTTATATATAGAATTAACTCCGGCACAAAATCCGACTTCGATATCGAAAATTTAAAAATTTATTAATAGTTCGCGATGATAACAATCGAATTCGATATCGATTACGGTTCGAAAATGATACGTTTGGAGGACGTAACGGTTACTTCGTAACCGTAAAGGTTCGCTTATGTTTCGAAAAATGATTCGCTTGCAATTCCAAAGCGATTAATTCTTCAACACAAATGCGAAGATAATAATATTTTCTACTTTTTTACTGTAAGGTGGATACTTTCGGATTACCTTTTTGGCTCCTTCAGACATACTTTTATTATTACTAACGTGATAATACTAGCATGAAATAACTTTCGAATTCGATCGCCAATTAGGGAAAAATATAAAATTTTTCTCTGATAAAAGTTCATTGCAAACGAACGTTCGCCGGGTGGGTTACATATGCATTGACAAGTGTTAATTTTCGGCACAATATTTTAGTAACATATCCTTCTTATGTTTTAGTTTCGACCAACATATCGTAGGTAATCTTATAGCTCAGTTGGTAATGCAAGGGCTTGTAAATAGTATTTTGTGTGTTGAAATACCGCAGCATGCGAATATTTTTTTAATTCAATATAAATGTGAGTTAAAACCTACATTTGAATTATATGGAATATACGATATTTATATGGAAATTCATAGATCTAAGAATAAAACCAATTTTAGATTCAAAGTTGCATTCGGTTATAGTGCAGCATGTTCTGTTTCAAAATCAATCAATCTGAATTTATCGACTCAATTTGAGAAATGCCTAAAAGTATGCTAATGTTCTGAAAAAGCTACATTCAGACACAAATTTTTACACCGTACTGTACTTTCGTAGTATTGTACAAAAGACTCAATTCAATCATAAAAGAAAAAAGAGAACTGATTGTAAAATTTAACAAATATTATAAGGTACTCAAATAAATATGTCTACGTGGCCCACTGGTTAGAACAACCGACTATGGATACAAACACAAAGCAGTGTTGTTGTTTTCATAAGAACCATTTCTTTACATTGGTTTTACACCCCATCTAGCTCACCGTATTGTTGTATTATTGTATACGCGGCTATAAAAGTTTGACTTCAATAATCAAAGTAGAATTCATTTCATCAAGTGGAACCTATTTGTCCAGAAAAGTTCATCCGAAGAGTCCACTTAGCATAAGCCCAAAGACCCAACTTTTTTCCAAAAATATTACAATTGGAACCTAGCTGTCCAAGTGCTACCTATTTGACAAAAAAATTCCGGATTTTGGTATAAGGCGTCCATTTTTCGCCTTTTTTTGAAGTTCCTATGACCCGAGTAATCTTATTTGTCGTAAAAATATCCTTCAAGAAGTCCAGTAAGCCCAAAAAGTCCCAGTGGCCTTACAAATTATAAAAATACTTCAATTGGAAAGTATTTGTGACAAAATCTAAGATTTTCAAAGTCTCACTAAGGCGTACGCGCTCATGGATGAGAGCGATACAATATTTTCTAGGGTACATGTCCGCGAGTGCGTACGATTTTTTGTGTACCTTTTTGAATCGTACGCTCATAAAGGTACACGAGTGGACCTTTCCGTACCCTGGTTTTTTTTTTTTTTTATCTAAGCGTAAATAGTGTGCCAAAAAAACGAACACGTAGAAAAAAGCAAAGAAAACATATCTAGGGTATAATAGGTGTGAGTGAATCTAAGACAAGTTTAATGCATTACGCCTTTACCTTTATGGTATATATTCACTCTTTCACAAATCATCTAAAATTAATGTAGACTGAAAGAACGTCATTAGTAGTAAGAAACGCCAATATCATGTTTCATAGCATTAGATTTGCATATATAACTTTTTTTTAAAAAACCTCTATAAAAGGAAGTTTAATGTCAAAACTTTATTGCAAAATTTTATATTATGATTATAATTTTAATTATTGTTCGTTCTCAAACAACCACCATTAATAACACTCGAGGAAGATACGCCTTGCCACTCACCAGTATTACGGTATGAGGTAACATTGAGTGACATATTTTCTGAAGCGCCGATCGAATCATACGTGGTGCTCTGCAGTAGAAGCATATTGTCTCTGTCGTAACAAGCGTTGACGCGCTCAACTTGTGTACCAGCACGTTGTAATTTCCGCTTGGTTACACGACATAGATAGGTTGTGTCGGGACAAAAGATCTGGTCACATTTCCAAGTCGCTGCATTGAGTTGAAAATGGAGTTGATAAAATTTTTAAATTTCGCCTCAGAGTGTGTATGTAAAAAACTTACTATTGGATACAAAAATCTGTGTATCTCCCAAAAAAGACGTTCTATCACCATAGAGTGGCGCAATTATGGCCGCAATAGCCAGCAGACATCCGAAAAATTGAAGTTGTTGCATCTTTGCTGTTCGTATCTGAAGTGATGCTTGAATCTAAAAGTTTGCTAATTAATATGAACAGTTAAAATATTCTATTTGATATGTCTGTTTTTTTTTTTTTTTTTTGGTTATTCTCATAATGATAAAAATGTACTTGTTTGCTTTTCTTTGCTAGCTCAATTGGCAAATATTAGTTATTCTTCAATTACTAGTGTGAGTAAAATTTGTTGTGATCTACATCTATGGAATGTTTGTATGTCAAATGTCTTGACTTTTGGAACATATTTTGAGAAATTTTAAGCACATAACTTTTACAAGATTGTTCTAAAATTCTTTTCGAAATAGTGTTTTCTTCAGTTTTATACCAATTTTGGGTCATTCGGGACAGTTTTTCCTGGTATTTGCGGATTATATAGAAAAAAATGTTTTTAAAAATACCTTAGAAATTGATGGAAAGATTACTACTTTGTGAAATTTATCACTGTATTTGCCATTTTGCAAATGAAAACTACACCGCTGATAAGACAAGTAGTCGTATTTAAACTGATGTGATTTATTTTTTTTGTTGTCGCCATTTTTGAAGCAGTACTTTTGTTTTAGTCCATTAAAAGAAGTTGCTATATAGTACGACATAAAATCGAAATTATTCCAAAACATAATATTTGCATATAACATATAATACCACTAACATAAACGGGGCCAATAATGCCAAGCACTGAGTGAAGTTTTGAGCCCCCAATTTTTTTGATGCATACTACTCTTAGCCTTCTAAAGCCGGTTTTCAACATTAGAAAGTTTTGTGTTTTGCCATATTTGTTTCTAAAGTTTATTTTTCATAAATGATACTCTTTCGAAATGCGAATGTTTTTCGTTGTGTTAAACAAGTTCGTCAAGTTTTTATAGTGCTGCGACAACTTCAGGTATTGCGCATTAGTTGATGAAGTGGCACGAGTTTGAATTTGAATTGTTTTTAGTTTCACAAGCCGGCTCCGTATTTTATTTATTTTTTGTGGAATTTTTTGGCACTTGTACAATCCTTAATTTAGTTTTCCGCCGACGCATAGTGCATATTCTGGACTAATTCCTTTTAATACTGTTTCGTGGAAGTTAGGGGCTCTTCATTAATTACGTAACATTTTGTGGGTGGAGGGTGGAATTATTCTTGCAACTTCAAGAAGGGTATATTATTCACTCTCTCTGTATCACTCTCTGTTGCAAGTTTTTTGTGTACGGGAACAGGAACTAGTACAAAGTAGCGAAAGTTTTCGAAAGTTTTCACAAACTTGCAAGTACGGCAACAGACCTTATGACTGCACAACACACAAAATAAAAAGTGACCGATCTGGCTTGAATATTTTGTTAAATATTTGTAACATTCGCAAAATAAATTCGCTGTTGTCTCTTTAACTTTCGGGATTAGGGTTAAATTTTCAACAACCTTTTAATAAAAAAAGTTTTTTTTTTAAAAAAATTTTTTAATGTTGACCCACAAGTTTAACGGATTACACAAACTTGAATTCTTTACCGCTCACACCCAAGTTTGTATACATAAAATGAACGAAAGCCTTGCACCTTTTTTTTCTTCGTTAAGAAATGCTGGCTGTCAGACATAATAGCTGAGTACTACAAATAAAGTCCTGCAAAATTACGAAAATGAACCACAGAGTGAACCAGGAGCTTCGTAAAAGAAAATACTCGTATGAATACAAATCAAAGCACTGCAACGAGTCTATGATTCGAACGAATGACTATAAATCATCCATCAAAAACCGAATGCGAGTGCGTGCGGTTGCGTACAACAACCACCACTTCCACGCGATGCATCCTCATAACAGCGATAAGCGACGAGTGCCGCCGCTTTCACTCATCGCTCATAAGAATGCCGCTCAATGATTCCAATGATTCTAGAGTCATTAAGGGAAATCGCATGCAGTGTTACCGCTGGCATATTTTACTATACATATAATATATAAATTCATTATTATATGCATATAATACTAGCCGACTCGGCAAGGTATGAAATAAATCTTAAATGCATTTAATAAAAAAATAAAAAAAATTTAAAATATTATTAATAGAAATTAGTGAAAAATTGTCAAAATATTATTGAAAATTTTTGGAAAAATTTTTTGAGAATTATTAAAATATTAAATAAATTTGTTTCAAAATTAATGAAAAACTTCGCATGGGGTACTATACCCAAAGCCTGGAGAGAGGTTATTGTTAGATTTATACCTAAAATGAGCAGTAGACCTTCGGATCAACCAAAATCGTATAGACCAATGAGCCTCACCTCCTTTCTCCTAAAAACTATGGAGAAAATTGTTGATCGGCATATCAGAGAGGGTTGTCTTAGAGACCATCCGCTGCATTCGCAACAATATGCATATCAACCAGGGCAATCCACGACTCATGCTCTTCAGATCCTTACAAACAAGATTGTAAAATCACTGAGGAACAAAGAATATGCAATCGGGTGCTTTCTAGATATTGAAGGTGGTTTGACAACACCGAATACGCTCATATAAGCGAATGCATTCAGCGCAAAGGTGTTGATGGAACAACAAGTGCCTGGGTGCATAACGTGCTGAAAGTCAGGAATATGAAATCAACTTTGGGCACGGTAGAACTAAGAGTACTCGCCGCAAAAGGTTGTCCACAAGGAGGAGTTCTCTCTCCAATACTGTGGTTCATTGTGGTTGATGAACTCTTAGAGCTTCTTAGCTCAAATGGCTTCGATGTGCAGGGTTACGCTAATGACACCGTGATCCTTATCAGAGGAAAATACGAGGATACCTTATCGTATCTCCTGCAGAGAGCACTCAACATAGTAGCTAAATGGTGCAGGGAAACAGGAAAAGAGTCAGGGAAAATCTAACTGAACCCACTCTTCTCGGTGAAACCATAAACTTCTCAAAAGAAGTCAAATACTTAGGTGTGACGCTTGATGATAAACTCACATGGAACCTACACCTAAACAACTTAAACTTAAACAACCTAAACAAAAAAACAGAAGCTTTGTAGGTAAAAACTGGGGCCTAAGTCCCAAACTACCCATGTTGATGTATACTTCCATCACGAGAGCTATCGTCTTATATGCCGCACCAGTATGGTGGAGTAAAACGATCCAAAAAACAGCTCAAGCCAAGCTCAGCAAATTGCAACGACTAGCTTGTGTATGTTTCACACGAGCGATGCGTTCTGCTACAACTGCTGCTTTGGAGATTTTGCTTGGTATACCACCATTACATCTTCTTGTTAAGAAAGAAGCTCTGCTCTTCACAGTCAGGCTCATCATTGACAACAATTTGATTATACCAAGTAATACTCACTCAGCGCTGTTAGACGAAATAACCAAGGACGAGAATCTAAGGTTATTACCCTGCGATCTCTGCCTTCCAAAATTCAACTTCTATAAAAACTTCCAAGTCTCCTTCCCAAACAGGACCACATGGGAAAAAAAGGCCACGGTTCACTGGTGACTTTCAAGCCTGGTATACTGATGGCTCAAAGACAGATGAAGGGGTGGGAGCTGGAGGGTTTGGCTTAATGCAGAGAAAATCTATATATGAAATCT
This sequence comes from Coremacera marginata, assembly GCA_914767935.1. Taxonomy (NCBI): domain Eukaryota; kingdom Metazoa; phylum Arthropoda; class Insecta; order Diptera; family Sciomyzidae; genus Coremacera; species Coremacera marginata. The sequence goes on from OU612047.1 coordinate 128,766,215, forward strand.
ATATAAATCTATATAATCTATACAGATCGTTGAGATCTGCATAAGAGAGTATGTAAACAGTCCCACTAGGAACAAAAACATTTACATACACTCTGATAGTAAAGCAGCTCTACTTGCACTTAGCATATATAAAATCAAGTCCAAGCTCGTATGGGATTACCTACAGCTACTTATCAAGGTATCTACCCATAACAGAGTCCATCTCATTTGCGTACCAAGTCATAGCGGCTATTAAGGTAACGAGATCGCAGACGAACTAGCCAGGAAAGGAGCTGCAAGGTCCTTCATAGGCCCAGAACCATTCTGCGGGATACCATGGGGCACTATGCGCCATAACATTAAAATGTAGCTAAACAGAGAGGCACTTCATTACTGGAGAGAGACTGAAGGTAATAGACAGGCTAAAACTTTCATGCCAACCACTTCGCTCCAAAGAACGAAACAATTCCTGACTCTAAGTGGAAGATCTATCAGACTTGCCACAGGTTTCCTAACTGGACATTGTAAGGTAAATAAACACTTGGGTAAAATCAACCATGGGTACAGTCCAGGAAGATCTGTGTAGATTATGTAATGAAGATGAAGAAACAGCAGAGCACATCTTGAGCCACTGTAACGGTCTAATCAGGACCCGTCTTCGTTACTTAGGTGCATTGTACCTAGAACCGCATCTAATAGCGGATAGTTCACCCAAGGACATCGCTCTACTCCTAACGCACTTAACGATTAAGGATGAACTATAACTTATAGAGATTTGTTAAAATAGGCCCTTGAGGCCGCAGTAACTAGGTGACTTGCTCCCTCCTCACTTAACTAACTAACGAACTAATGAAATACTATTAAATCATTTTAAATATTATTAAAAAAAAATAATAATTCTTAAAATATAAAAACATACATACATTTTTGGGGATTCATAAACACAAAGAATAAATCTGACGGATTGCCTTCTTCATTCAGAACTCTGGATGGATTTACAGAGGATCCCGTCATAATTTGTGGCCTATTTGCCAATCTTTTTAATGTGAATCATTCTGTTCAGATTCTTTTAATCTTAATGAAGAGTACTTTGAATATATGAATTCTGCACCCAGGGTTTCTGTGGAACATATATCCTTTGCTCCAGAGGATATTTTAATATATATTGGATCAATCGATGAGGACTTTGGCGCTGGGCCCGATGGAATTCCTGCCTCAGTGTTAACACAATGTGGTTCCGTTTTAAGCCAACCACTTTTTTTATTTTTCAATAAATCTGTTAACGAAAGTTATTTTCCAATTTTCTGGAAAAAAATCATTTATAAGTTCTATTTATAAAAAAGTTTGCAGGAATGATGTTAATAACTATAGGCCTATCGCTAAGCTGTCATCAATTCCCAAACTTTTTGAGTGGATCGTGTATGATCGGGTAAAAGTTCACTATGGGGGAGTCATAACAACTCGTCAGCATGGTTGTGTTAATGGCAGATCCACTGTATCTTATCTTCTCGATTTTACAACATTCTGCTTAAGTTCGATTGACTCCAGTAATCAGGTCGACTGCGTTTACACTGACTTTAGTAAAGTTTTTGATTGTTCGAATCTAGCGAAGTTACCACACAATCTTATTTTATTTAAGCTCAAGTTTATGGGATTTCCACAATATTTTGTGGACTGGATTAAATCGTATTTGGTGGAGCGATCTTATTAAATACGTTTCCGAGACTATTGTTTTCTGAATTTGTTGCTTAATCAGGTGTAGCTACCTTGGTCCACTTCTGTTTATTTTAGCTATCAATGATGTAACTCACATCATAGAACACTCTCATTTGCTTATCTATAACGATGATAGGAAAATTTATAGAACGGTAAATTCTAAAGACAATTTAGATCTACTCAAGTCTGATCTGAAATCCTTTGAAGTTTGGTGTTCTAAAAACAATATGTTTCTATGCCCAGATAAATGCCAAACTATGACCTTATCGCGTAATAGGATTAATTTTGTTTTTGATTACAAAATTTTGATTACGAAATTTTTTTTTTATATTTTTAAACTTGATTCGCTATCGTATGACACGAGCTTTTTTATGAATTTTTAAAGTCAATATTTTTTTTCGAAAAAACACAGTTTCAAATTTGGAACATCACCAAAAATTTAAAAAAAAAAAAGCTCGTGTCGTACGATAGCCAATTTTGTTAAGATTTAAAAAAGGCATTTTTTTTCAAGATCGGACAATTTTTGCAACTCCCAGCGCTGCAACCACGAGGCCCCGTTTTTTTCTCTGCCGCCAGTTTGGAGCTCTATAAAACATGTTGGAGTAAAAAATATAGTTTTTTTAATTTTTTTTTTTCTTGTAATTTGTTCAATTCTCTACAATAATAAAAAAAATTTTGGAAAAATGTTTTTGACTGAGTTAAAAATTTTTAAAAAAAGGTCTGTTTTCTCTGCCGCGAATGTCATGTCCCTCCTTAAAGTAGACTGAAGCCAAATTCTCTTTTCCCAAGCCCACTTAGTTGATTTAACTATTGATTTTTTTTTTGGTGAATACAATTATTTATTATAACTGTTATAATTTTTTTTTTATTTTATTAAAAAATTATATATACATATCTTTTTGCTTTAGCTATCGCAAATTGTTTTATTATATTATCAAAATAAATGCCTTAGGTTATTTCTTGTTCTAAACTCAGTAAAGCTAGATCACATAATCGATTAAATCTATCAAATATGAATGTATCAATTTAAAATTAAAATGTTGAAAGACCCTGTATCTCATGCGCGGTACTCGTTGGGGTATAAAAAGGTAAAAATGAAGACCATGTAAGTGTAAGGAAAGCGCGTTGACACTTTTAATAATGCGGCACTACTTTTTGCATTGCTTTAAACTGGAACTTTGGTATTCATTCACTCTTTCACAAATAAACTTAATTAAATTTGACAAAATATACGTCTCTAGAAATATGAAGAAGTACGTCACGATTATGTTTCATTGCGTTGGATCTATATATAACTTTTTTAAATAAATGTTTTGGAGGAAAGTTTTATTTAAATTTTATTTAATTTTTTATTTTTAATTTTATTTAAAAATTATCAGCCTTACCAAAAAAATAATTTAGTGCTTGGTCTAATTAGTGCCAGCTCTAAAAAGATTTTTAGCAAAAGCTTAGCAGAGGCTACAGCTGCTACTAAATTAAAAAGCTGGTACTAAAGTTTAATATCAGTTTTTTAGTAAGGCTGTATATCTATCTATATTATTATTACGCAAGCATCACATTTTTTGTGATGACTATCAAATCTATACTGTAGACGCGATTTTCACAAATAGGGTAGCAATTGAAAGGTCTTGTTTTGTAGATATAGATATACTTTAAAATATTGTGTATGTTTTTAAAAAAATCTCAAACAATTTGCTACGAAACAAACCCATATTTTTAGGATGGCTAAAAGTATGTAATAGATTTTTATTATAATGCTATGATAAGTTATATATGAGCTACGTAACAATTCAACAGAACATAAAAAGTTTCTATGAAATCCTTGGTTCAATCGAAAAAAAATATTCCCTTTTTATTTTGGCGTTTTAACGCCAGACGGATTTAATAGTATTATAATAATACTTATAGCCTTAACTGTTGTGCACTGTCATACTACCACCAACAACAGAACTCGAGGAAGATACGGTATAACTCATACCACCAGTGCTGTATGAGGTAATATTGAGTGAAATATTTTCTGTAGCGCCGATGGCATCATAGTTGATGGCTTCCAATCGAACCGTATTATTTCTGTAATAACAAGTGTTGACGCGCTGCACTTGCGTGGCATCAGGTTCTAGTTTCTGTTTGGTCACACGACAGTAATAGGTTTCGGGGGGACAATCAATCATGTCACATTTCCAATAGGCTGCAATGATTTGAAATTTTAAAATCTTCGCCTTAGAGTGTGTACATCAAAAACTTACTAGCGTTTATATAGATGTCTACATCATCAATATAAGTCATGGTTTCACCATGGAGCGGAGCTATGGTGGTCACAAAAGCCAGCAGACATCCGAAGAATTTTAGTTGTTCCATCTTTGCTGTTCGTATCTAAAATGATGCTTGAATTTCTATGCTCGCTAACAAATATGAAAAGGTATAAGCCATTTTTGGGATTAATCCAGTAATGATAAATGTGTACATATGTTTGATTATTTCAGCGATTTAATGTACAAATATTACCGATTCTTAAGTATCTCTTGTTAGCAAAATAAGTTTTAATCTACGAAATTTTTTTCTGTAATAGTCTATAAAATGTATGTATGTCAAATGTTGCAGATTTGGTGATCTGACATTGACTGTTGGAGTACGTTTTGAAAAATTTTAAGCACAAAACTTCTACACCGAAAGAAAACCGCAGTGAAAATGCATTTTGTTGAGAATCACAAAAGTTTTTGTGTCAATTAGACATAGTTTTAAAATGATTTTCATAACATTATACAAAAAAAAAAAAAAAAAAAATATAAATAAATAAAATGGATACATATTTTAAATAAAAAACATGAAAATTCCAATATTCAACAAATTATTGTATAATATAACAAAATCTATTTTAAAATAATTTTTTTGACTTGATTTCTTACTTGAACACGCAAATAAAGCTAAGACGTGGGTTCGGGTATCGGAGTGGGCGATTATTATTTTTAATTTAAAAATCTGCAAGATGATATCATTAAAATTTAATGCTGTTATTAACTGCTAATAAAATTGAAACAGCGCTGCTTGATATTCAAGATAAATATGCATTATATTCAAGATAAAGGAGTATATTTTTTTTTTAACTTGAAGTTACTTGTATAAATATGTAAATATGTTGTTAATTTATTATTCACTTAAAATGCCATGGAGCCACAATTAAAAATTTGTTGTCTTAACCAAGAACTTTACAGGTTGAAAACTATCGTAGCCAGTGAATTGCCAAGCACAAGTTAATTGTAAATTTTCCTTCAGTATCATTCTGGATGCTTGTTTTCTCTAAAATACTTTTAGATATGATATTTTTTTCTCCGGTTAAATGCCTTATATAAATTTACATTAGCGGAAAATAAATTTTTAAGTACCTACTGCTTGGTAATGCTTTTGAAGGTTAGCCTAGAAAAATAAAAAAAAAAATCGATGTGCCGCTTTTGAAGCGTTATTTTTGTTTTAGTCATTTAAAGAAGTTGACACACAGTATGACATAAAATATTACTAACTCTTAAACAGAAAATAAGCTTATATTATTTGTATTAGCAACTAACCCAACCGGGGCCAATAACGCCAAGCACAGAGTAAGGTTTTGAACACCGAATATTTTTGATGCATGTTACCACTAGCCTTCTAAGGCCGGTTTCCAGCATTCGAAAATTGTCTATTTTTCATATTTGTCTATAGTTTTCATATTCAAATATTGTACACTTCCAGATTCGAGTATTTTTCCATGTGTAAAACGTGCTCATCAAGTAATTGTAGTGTATACATAAAAATAAAACAAGTGAACAAACAAATGGAAATGCGACATAATTTTTTTTTGTTTTTTTTTTTGCTCATTTGTTTTTGAATTGGCACGAGTTTGAATTTCTTTTCTTTGTAGTTTGAAACCAGCAGTATCATTATTAATTTATTTTTCGTGCAAATTTTAAATATTTTCACAATTGTGTACCCCCTTTATTATATACATACACGCTTACTTAACCCTCATCGGTCCCATGCATCGAATCGGTCCCATTGTATCAATTTGATACACATTCCAAAAAAAAAAGTTAAGAAAATCGTTTTAAAAATTTAAAAAACTGATTGTTTTATATTTTAATAGTTCTATTTTACTGTTTTCATAAATTTAAATTAAGAAAATACATTTAATAAGTAATGAAAATTTGAAAGAGAAAAATGTCAAAAATGCTTATTTTTGTGGCTATGTGCCTTTATTAGCGCATTTTTCGCAAATATCATAGATGATCATTACAAAAATAATTCTTATAATTATCACAACGATTTGAATACAAATTTTTATTGTTTTTATATAACAGCCGCGTTTCGTAGCTTTCAGCAAATGGGTAATCGCCGGTAGTGCTTCAATATTGAGCCTTCAAGGCTGAGATTTCCGCTTTTCTATGTGTTTTTGCACAAGAGCCATTCCAAGCTCCTCAATAAATATTTGACGACGTATATTTTTATTGGTTTTGTTGTTTTTCCAAGCCGGAAATAGCGACATATACGTTATATATGCAATCAATGCACTCACGTCCAACATGTTACAAAATACTGCCATTGGCCACCGATTTATCTTCCTTTTGCAGGTGTAGGTAGCCACCATCTGGTCCAAAGTGTCCACGCCACTCTTGGTTTTGTTATAATCCTAAATTAGGCGCCAACATAAATTTGTAAATTTATAAATATACCAGGTAGCTGAATCGGCCAAAATCCAAATCTTTATGCCGTATTTAGCTTTCCGTATTTTAGTTTATCTACTGTAACATTTTTGCCTGGAATGTATACAGCTTGCAAATTATGGTTCCATTTTTAATGCATGGTGCGTATCGGTGCCAATTTATCACAGACAGAAGAAGTATTGGCATTACGTTCTTCTTTATCGTCAAATCTGATACATCCATGAATTTTTTTGAACATTTTCAGTGACATTGTGTCTCGAAATATTGGTCGACCGGTTTTCTCATTCCAGAGTTGTGTAACACATTCAACATACGAACGATACACACCAGCAAGCAGTAGCAATCCGAAGTACGCATGTAGAGTATCCATATCTATTTGTTTCCATTCTTCTTTGTAATTCCACAAACCATATAAATTCGTCATATTCAAAATAGTATTTTCTGTCCGTCGTAGAAACAAATCAAATGCAGACAAAACATCTACAACATGAGCAGCTGCAACAAGTTTTGGTCCTACAACAACAACAAAAAGAAACAAACACTCAATATGAAGCACAAAACAAGAAGGGTAGGTTTTTTACCTGAAACAATATTATCAGCGCGCCTATATGAATTTCTTGAATATTTTGCTGTTGCATTTCTGGCAATTTCTTCTGCCACATTTTGTTCCAGTGGCTCAACATCGTACTCATCGGAATGCTCACTCATTTCTGCAACGCATTCTTCCTGCATTGTGAAATCATCGTCACTATCTTCTGCTTCACTTCTAGAATCGGAATCCATATCATATTCGTCTCTTTGACGGTTATCACGTAGATTTTTTCCATTTTTTTTTAAATCAATTGAATGTATGTACAGGGCTGCCCATATTCGAAGCGCCCATTTTATTTTTAAATAAATCAAAGAAACCACAACTTTTTGTCTGTTCGTCATGAATTTCATTTAATTGGGTTCAAGTAGACTTGTTTACATTATTTCTTGAATATGATATCTCGTAAATGGTCGCCATTGGCCTCTACGACATATTGTGCCCGTTTTGCAGAATTTTCCATGGTTTTCTTCAACATTTCGATGGGAATGGCGGTTATTTCTTGACGGATGTTGGTTTTCAGCTCTTCTAGGGTCTTTGGCTTGTTGACGTAAGCCTTTGATTTCAAATAACCCCACAAAAAGAAGTCTGGAGGCGTTAAATCTGGAGATCTTGGCGGCCAATCGAAACCACCATTTTTTGACATCAAACGGCCAGGGAACAATTGCTTCAAAAAATCGATTGTAGTGCGGCTTGTGTGTGGTGGCGCGTCGTCTTGTTGAAACCAGTAGTGCCTGATACGCTTTCGACGAACGATTGGCATGAAAAAATTGATTATCATATCGCGATAACGATCTTCGAAAAAGAACGGCCCAATGAAATGCTCATTGCACAAACGCCGCACCAAACAGTGACTTTTGCATCGTGAAGAGGTACCTCTTGAATCTCTTGTGGATTTTCAGTTTCATACAAACGATAAATTGTTTTCTTGGAAGGCGCACTTTTCACTTTATTTATTTTTTTGAAAGCACGTTGAGTTTTCACTATTGACTTGTTTTGTTTAATGTAAATTTCAACAATTTTAGAGCGTTCGCGTGGCGTGTACTGTTCCATTGTAAACATTTGCTTGGAATGACGCTTCAAACGCGGTATGTCATTAGTCGATTTGGCATCACTGCGGTGATGCCATTATCGACTTTATATAACATTTAAATAAATGTTATTTAAATATTCATAATCTATTGAAGCGATGAGAACCAATGTGTGACAACAGGACCCATGTGTGGTGGGATCTGCCGAAGAGATAAGATTTTACATAACCGAGTACGGCCCATGCAAAACTTAATTTTTGTAATTTATGTAAGTAGATACGATATGGCGATTCTGGCTCAGGTGGAGCGGTGGAGCAAGCCGATGACGTCACTCTGGCCCAGCGCCATCTTGTGGGGGCTTTTTGCTCAAATGTGTAAAGGTGTATGTCTTTGCTTAAAGCTATTATGGTGTATGTCTTTGCTAAAAGCTATTATGGTGTATGTCTTTGCTTTATTTATATTTTTAAATTAGCAAGTTTGGTGTATGTCTTTGCTGTAAGCTTTTAAAAATTGGCAAGTTTGGTGTATGTCTTTGCTAAAAAGCTATTATGGTGTATGTCTTTGCTAAAAGCTATTATGGTGTATGTCTTTGCTTTATTTATACTTTTAAATTGGCAAGTTTGGTGTATGTCTTTGATGTAAGCTTTTAAAAATTGGCAAGTTTGGTATATGTCTTTGCTTTATTTATACTTTTAAATTGACAAGTTTGATGTATGTCTTTGCTTTAAACTTTTTAAAATTAACAAGTTTGGGGTATTTCTTTGCTTTAAGCGTTGGTCATAATTTTATACGCTACATTATCGGTAGTGGTAGTCAAGCGAGTTCTTATCAGTGTTTGCATGTTTTGTTTTTCTTAACCCTCGCATTAGTTATAGCAATGACTCAAAAAATAAATATATATTTATAAGACTTCTAACGTAGACTGCGTGGTGGCATACTTATCAGTGTTTGCATGAGTAAACGAAATACATAGCAACCAGGAAGAATTAAGAAGTTTCTAGAAGCTTCGAGATATAGAAAAAACTTCGAGAACATTTTAGAAGCTAACAACAACATCACCAAAAAAAAAATTTTTTTAAGTCAAAGGTGTTAAGTCTCAAGCTTCATGGTGTGAGAGAGAGAGAGAGAGAGAAAGGGAGAGAGAGAAAGGGAGAGAGAGAATTTAATAGTAAGAGAGAGAAAGGGAGATAGCAAATAGCGCGATCCTATACAAAGAATACTTCAGAATCAACCTAACCTAAGCCAATGCCAAGAAGAGTCAGGGAGTTTCTAGAAGCTTCGAGATGCAGAAACGTCGAGAACATTTTAGAAGTCGACTTATGTTATTGTATGCCGATGACGTCACCCATACCCATCCTGGTACGGATTTTAATTTTATTTAATTTCAATTTCAATACTAATTTCAAGGTTAAAGTGATAAGAGCCAAGCTTCATAGTAAGCGCACTCATAACCCGCAAGTTCAAGATAAGGCAGCAATGTACAAGTTCAAACATGTTTTTTGTGTTACTTCTAAAATAAATAAACAATTTTTGCGGTCAAGTGCAAGGGCAAAAAAAGAAGATAAGAATTTAAAGTTGATATGTCAAAAACTAAGCTAAGCTAACCTAAGCTAATATAAGCTAAGGCTGCGTTCATAGTGAACGCCCATAATCGGCTGCTTTTTATAATGGTTCTTGTTGTTGTTGTTCTTACTATTGCTATTGTTGTTCTTACTGATGTTGTTGTTGTTGTTGTTGTTCTTGTTCTTGTTCTTGTTGTTGTTCTTACTGTTGTTGTTGTTGTTGTTGTTGTTGTTGTTGTTGTTGTTGTTGTTGTTGTTGTTGTTGTTGTTGTTCTTACTCTTGTTGTTGTTGTGGTTGTTGTTGTTGATGAGGCTGTTTTACTAATAAAAATAGGCAATCTAAAGTTACTAAATAAATAGCTAAACTTCTTTATTAAAATATTATTTATATTAATTACACTACATTTTGAGCCCAATTTGGTCACATCTGTTGATAACCAAGATAAGCTATGGAAGCTACGTCCAATTACGGACCATCTCAAGTCAAATATGTTAAAGAACTATCACCCAACACAACATTTATCTTACGATGACAATGGACGACACGGTTGCAAGCAGTTTTTTAAAGGTAAACCAATCGGCCAAACGGTAACATGGTAAATTTTGACATATATCAAGGCAAGAACCCAAGTTGTACCAATCCATATGATGAACGATTCGGAAAATGTGCAGCACCACTTATAACTATAATCGATGACTTTCAGATGATTTGAAAGGCCTTATTGAATATTTCATTCATATTGAATTAGTGTTTGATTGATTATCGATATTGTGATTGATTGATTGATTATCGATCAGTTTAAGCCGGTAGCTGTTGAACAGTACAGACCATTTTAGCTGGTAGCTGTTGAACAGTACAGACCATTTTAGCTGGTAGCTGTTGAACAGTACAGACCATTTTAGCTGGTAGATGTAGAACAGTACAGATCAGTTTTAGCCGGTAGCTGTAGAACAGTACAGACCAGTTTTAGCAGTTGCTGTTGATCAGTACAGACCAGTTTAGCAGATAACTGCTAAAACTGATCTGTACTATTCAACAGCTACCGGCTAAAACTGGTCTGTACTATTCAGCAGCTAACTGCTAAAACTGGTCTGTACTGTTCAACAGCTACCTGCTAAAACTGATCTGTACTGTTCTACATCTACCAGCTAAAATGGTCTGTACTGTTCAACAGCTACCAGCTAAAATGGTCTGTACTGTTCAACAGCTACCGGCTTAAACTGATCGATAATCAATCAATCAATCACAATATCGATAATCAATCAAACACTAATTCAATATGAATGAAATATTCAATAAGGCCTTTCAAATCATCTGAAAGTCATCGATTATAGTTATAAGTGGTGCTGCACATTTTCCGAATCGTTCATCATATGGATTGGTACAACTTGGGTTCTTGCCTTGATATATGTCAAAATTTACCATGTTACCGTTTGGCCGATTGGTTTACCTTTAAAAAACTGCTTGCAACCGTGTCGTCCATTGTCATCGTAAGATAAATGTTGTGTTGGGTGATAGTTCTTTAACATATTTGACTTGAGATGGTCCGTAATTGGACGTAGCTTCCATAGCTTATCTTGGTTATCAACAGATGTGACCAAATTGGGCTCAAAATGTAGTGTAATTAATATAAATAATATTTTAATAAAGAAGTTTAGCTATTTATTTAGTAACTTTAGATTGCCTATTTTTATTAGTAAAACAGCCTCATCAACAACAACAACCACAACAACAACAAGAGTAAGAACAACAACAACAACAACAACAACAACAACAACAACAACAACAACAACAACAACAACAACAACAACAACAGTAAGAACAACAACAAGAACAAGAACAAGAACAACAACAACAACAACAACATCAGTAAGAACAACAATAGCAATAGTAAGAACAACAACAACAAGAACCATTATAAAAAGCAGCCGATTATGGGCGTTCACTATGAACGCAGCCTTAGCTTATATTAGCTTAGGTTAGCTTAGCTTAGTTTTTGACATATCAACTTTAAATTCTTATCTTCTTTTTTTGCCCTTGCACTTGACCGCAAAAATTGTTTATTTATTTTAGAAGTAACACAAAAAACATGTTTGAACTTGTACATTGCTGCCTTATCTTGAACTTGCGGGTTATGAGTGCGCTTACTATGAAGCTTGGCTCTTATCACTTTAACCTTGAAATTAGTATTTAAATTGAAATTAAATAAAATTAAAATCCGTACCAGGATGGGTATGGGTGACGTCATCGGCATACAATAACATAAGTCGACTTCTAAAATGTTCTCGACGTTTCTGCATCTCGAAGCTTCTAGAAACTCCCTGACTCTTCTTGGCATTGGCTTAGGTTAGGTTGATTCTGAAGTATTCTTTGTATAGGATCGCGCTATTTGCTATCTCCCTTTCTCTCTCTTACTATTAAATTCTCTCTCTCCCTTTCTCTCTCTCCCTTTCTCTCTCTCTCTCTCTCTCTCACACCATGAAGCTTGAGACTTAACACCTTTGACTTAAAAAAATTTTTTTTTTGGTGATGTTGTTGTTAGCTTCTAAAATGTTCTCGAAGTTTTTTCTATATCTCGAAGCTTCTAGAAACTTCTTAATTCTTCCTGGTTGCTATGTATTTCGTTTACTCATGCAAACACTGATAAGTATGCCACCACGCAGTCTACGTTAGAAGTCTTATAAATATATATTTATTTTTTGAGTCATTGCTATAACTAATGCGAGGGTTAAGAAAAACAAAACATGCAAACACTGATAAGAACTCGCTTGACTACCACTACCGATAATGTAGCGTATAAAATTATGACCAACGCTTAAAGCAAAGAAATACCCCAAACTTGTTAATTTTAAAAAGTTTAAAGCAAAGACATACATCAAACTTGTCAATTTAAAAGTATAAATAAAGCAAAGACATATACCAAACTTGCCAATTTTTAAAAGCTTACATCAAAGACATACACCAAACTTGCCAATTTAAAAGTATAAATAAAGCAAAGACATACACCATAATAGCTTTTAGCAAAGACATACACCATAATAGCTTTTTAGCAAAGACATACACCAAACTTGCCAATTTTTAAAAGCTTACAGCAAAGACATACACCAAACTTGCTAATTTAAAAATATAAATAAAGCAAAGACATACACCATAATAGCTTTTAGCAAAGACATACACCATAATAGCTTTTAGCAAAGACATACACCTTTACACATTTGAGCAAAAAGCCCCCACAAGATGGCGCTGGGCCAGAGTGACGTCATCGGCTTGCTCCACCGCTCCACCTGAGCCAGAATCGCCATATCGTATCTACTTATGTATACACCGAGAAAAAAGATATGTTAAATTGAAAGAAACCAGTATAATTTATTAGACGGCTTTGGCAGTTTTCAGCCTTCCAAGTTCTTTATCAAAACGCCAAAGTTTTACATGATGACTTGCCAATTTTTATTTAGGTGATAAATTAATCAAGTATTTGGTAATTTTTTACACACTACTTTTTTAAAAAAAAAATTGAATTTCAAGAATATAACTTTTCGGATTTTGGTTTTTTCTATTTTCCTTTTTTTTTTTAAGCCCCCGCCGCACTGTGTGCGAAATTCATGATCTAGGACGTCAAAACCTCAAAAAAAAATTTGCCGCTTTCAATTGAATTTTAAGTAGAAATGTTAGAAAACAGACAGCATGCTTAAGCAGTCAAAGCAAAGAAAAAAATTGCGCTGACTGAGTAACGGCACTTCTAGTCTCAGAGTTTTTTCAGTTTGAATTCGAAGTACACGTGTTTGTAGCTCACATATAAACATTAGTGACGATAACTTTTTTTGTATTTAATATTTTCAATTGAAATTTGTTGTGTTGAGAAGGTGGGTGTCTATTTTAATATAAATTCGTGTTTTTTTAAACTTAAAATTGTTTCTAACTTACTGTTAAAAGAAATTAGGAATACGATTTTAATTTGATTTTTGGAAGAAAACTTGCAAATTATTTGGATAAGAACATTTTGTGCGGGTAAGTGCGGGACTTCATATTATCAAGTTCAGATTCATTGGTTTGTTCTCTTTAAGAAACCGTAATAAGTAGCTGCAGAGAGTTGCCTACGCTCCATTTATACATAGATTTCACAATGTGTTGCCAGTTGTCATATCAGCAAATTTTTGGTGCTTGGGTGCAAGCCAAAGGGCAAAACAAGTGTAGTCACGTTTTTGACTTTATTGCGGGAAATATAAGTACTGGATCAAGCAAAACTTTCGACGATTCGTTGTTACAAAATTTCGTTAGAAGGATTTGTAATGAATTCAATGATAGATGGAAAAAATCATATAGGACAAATCGAGTATTTTTAAAGAACAACGCCGCTTGGTTAACTAAAAATATTGATTTAACGACGTTCGTATGCCAACGAAACAAATCCATGCCAGTTAAAACAGGTGGAAGGCCAGAGAAGGATTTTAAAGATTGCTCCGATAGAACTAAAGAAAAAAAGGCAAAGGAATTATTGACAGCTACTGACGAGAATATGTTGTTCAAAGCGGCTGAAATGAAATTGCGTTCACATGGTAAGCGAGTTTCAGCTACAATAGTTAAAGAATTGTTTGTATCATCACCTCAAAGAGGTTCCCAAATAAAAAGAAGAAGAAAATCTGCAGAACAGTCTTTAAGTCTTTCTCCTGAACAGTCACTTGCTATGATAGTAGATTTGGGATTATCAACACATCAATACAAACTTCTTAGACAATATGCAATGTCAATTAATTCAAAAATATTTCCATCTTATGATCCGGTTAGGATTTCGAAGCGTTCTTGTTATCCTGATGGAATTATTGTGACTGAATCATATGCTGAAGTAAGACTGCAATCACTTATAGACCACACTATTTCAAGACTATGTATGACATTAGAAGAGGTATTTGAACAAATTCCGGAATACTTATATGATGTTCAAATAATTATAAAATGGGGTTGTGACGGTGCCCAACATAACAAATACAAGCAAAAATTCAAGAAGAAACTGCTTCGGACGGAAATTTGTTCAGTATATCCATGGTTCCTATTGAAATCATTGCTTTTAAAAGATATAGCAAGCAAAAGGTTATAATTTGGAAAAATACTGCCCCCTCTTCTACTAGATACTGTCGGCCTATCAAGTTTGTCTTTGCTAAAGAGACTCGAGAATTCATTAGAGACGAAGTAAGTAAAATTGAATTACAAATATCGGCTATTATTCCTACAACTGTGACAATAGGAGAGAAAGACTTTAATGTAAAACCCACGCTAGTTTTGTGTATGATTGATGGAAAGGTTTGCAGTGCTTTGTCCGAATATTCATCTTCACAAGTATGCTACATTTGTGGAGCCAAACCAAGTTCAATGAATGATCCTATTGCTATTACAAATAAACCTATTGATGAAAAAATGTTGTCGTTGGGCATCTCGCCACTACATGCTAGGATCCGCAGCATGGAATGCCTGTTACACATTGCATACAAAATTAATATTAAACAATGGCAAGCTAAAGGGGATAAAAACAAAGAAGAAGTGTTAAACCGAAAAACAGAGATACAACAGAAGTTTAAAAATGAAATGGGACTGTTGGTGGATATGCCAAATCAAACATCTGGAAACACCAATGATGGCAACACAGCTAGGCGTTTTTTTCGAAATGCAGAAAAGAGTGCCGAAATAACAGGAATTGACAAGGATCTTATACATCGATTCCAAGTAATACTGGAGTGTTTGGCCTCTGGATATGAAATTAACTCTACAGAATTTGATAAGTTTGCAATACAGACTCGGAATTTATATCTAGAAAAATACCATTGGTATTATATGCCTGTAACCGTGCATAAAATCTTATTTCACGGAAAAGATATAATAGAGAACTGTATATTACCAATTGGGCAGTTATCAGAAGAGGCACAAGAAGCCAGAAATAAAGACACCAGGAATTATAGACAAAGATTTACCAGAAAAACATCAAGAGTGGATTCAAATGCTGACTTGCTGCACAGATTATTGATTTCATCTGATCCTTTGATGTGCAGTTTACGAATGCCGCCTAAAACCCAACGTGGAAATATACTACCAGAAGTTTTAACCTTATTACAAAACCCCGATATAATCATTGAAGACCCTGAACTTTAATATACATAATATTGCAATACAAAAATTATGAATTTTAACTTTAATTTGTTTTCCTTATATTTTTTTAATTTAATTACCATATGTATTGAACAACATAATCTTAAATTTACTTTGCAAATATTAATATGGATTAGATATTTAATTTAATAAATTTTAAGCTTTCATTACAATAACGAGAAATAATACCATTGTTTTCCTTCTTTTATTAGGACGTAGATGCTTACAGCTAAACAACGTTAATAAGGTGGGCGTGGCACCTACTCGATTTCACCCATTTTTTTCAGAAGTTTAGATTTGTCGAGAAAACCACTCATACCAAAATTTATATTTCTATTTGCATTGGTTATAAAGATACAGACTTTCGACGTCCTAAATCTTGAATTTCGCACACTGTGCGCCGTCTCTCTTTCTGTGATTTGCTTGACTGAAATCGGCAATAATACACAAATATTTCTTTTATCAACACCATTTTTTTTTTCTTATAAATTAATGACTTTCCGGTTTTTCTTGCTGCTTGACGTCTGTTATAACAAGAACATTAAATTAAATTAAATATCAAACAAAAATTTTACTTTAGCATGCCGTAGAGATTCGAACCCACAACCAACCAATACCACTGTGTGTGAAGTCACTACACTACGCATTGAGCCAAACTCCTTCGTTAAGCGGAGTTATTTATTCAATATTAATTAAAACTGAAGCTTTGCTGCAGCATAACACAATAATCTATTAAAAGATTTTTCTTGTATGGCTTTCAACAGAATACTGTGACATACTGCATCTGTTAATACATTATCTGTTAAAATAGCTGCAGTTATGTCAGCAAGTAGTAGCAAGGCTGCTTGGATCAGTGGGTAGAGCGATGGACTGGCGCCAAAAGTTCCAGGTTCGACTCGGCAAGGCGGGCAAAGAAATTCTTTTTTTCCTTTTTTTTTTTCTTTTTGTTGATGAAATGTAATAAAATTTACTGGTTTGAATATTAACGTGTATTTTTTAATTAACTTTATGTTATTTTTGAATTTAAAAGTGGTTTTATTACAAAAAAAAAACCATTCAATTATCAAATCTATCCTTCTCTCGTGTGTCTAATGACGCAGCTATTTTTTTTTTTTTTTTTTTGCAGAAAAAAGCTCAAAACTATGCTTAAGCCATGCTAGTTGTTTTTTAATTTTGTATATTTGGATTTTGGGCTTAGGTGAATCAAATATTTTTTTTTTTTTTGGCAAGGTATCGAAGTAACAGGTCATTCAATTAGTCCATAGAATAAGTAAGAAAAAAAACATATTTTGATAAAACTCGATTATATTATTTAACATGGTTGCCTTCAAGACGCGACACAACGATTTTCCAACTTTTCGATAGTACTTTTATAGTACGATTTCTCTTTCTCATCAAAATAGGCCTCAGTTTCAGCGAGTTTTACTCAGTTTTACTTCATCATTGGACTTGAATTTCTTTCCATCAAGCATTCTCTTGAGATCTGAAAACAAGAAAAAGTCGCTGTGGGCTAAATCTAGAGAATACGGTGGGTGGGTAAGCAATTCAAAGCCCAACTCATTCAATTTTGTCATCGTTTTCATCGATTTGTGACACTGTGCATTGTCTTGTTAAAACAACACTTTTTTCTTTTGCAAATGTGGCCATTTCTTGGCGATTTAAGCCTTAAATCGATCCAAAAGTGCACAGTCATAGTCGTTGTTGATGGTGGTTTCTCTTTGGAGATAGTCGATTAATATCATTCTTTTCGCATCCCAAAATACAGACACCATCACCTTACAAGCCGACTGTTGGGTCTTGTTCGCTTTGGATTCGGTTCGTCGACTGCTGTCCACTCAGCTGAGTTACATATCGACGATAGAATTCGATTTTATTGCGGTTTAAAATCGCCAAATACTCCTCTGAAGCATCAATTCGTTGTTGTTTTTGATCGACTGCGAGCTCACGCGGCACCCACTTTGCACAGAGCTTTCGCATACCCAAATGTTCGTGTAAAATGGTAAAAACACTACCATCTGATATCTTTACAATGTCAGCTAGCTCGTGCACCTTCAATTTGCGATCGTTCATAACCAATTTGTGGATTTTTTTGATGTTTTGTGGATTAACGGTCTGATTTAGTCGTCCACTGCGCTCTGCATCATATGTGCTGGTACGACAACGTATAAATTCAGCAATCCACTTTTCTACCATTTGTCTCGATGGAGCAGATTTCGGATAATGTTTATCAAGCCACTGTTTGATTTCCACTTAATTTTTTTTCATCAAAGAGCAATGCTTTACCAAAACTCGAAATTCATTTTTTTCCATTTTTTTTTTTTCAATAACAATAGTTGCACACAAAATGCTTTAACTCACGAATCAATTGTCAAATTGTTGTCAAATTTTTATACGCATCGTTTGAAAGTTGGTACTAAATAAAAATCATATGGAAGAAAATCTAGTAACGTCATCTATCTGTCATACTATGGACTTTTTGAATGTACCCTTGTGTCCTTTCAAAGCAATGTATTAAGCAATAAATTGCTTAGGTGAATAAGCATAAGTTTATAATTCCCATACAATTCTCTTTATTCAAGCCGACTTAGGTGATTTACCTTTTGCTTTTTTTCTCGGTATGTACACAGTTGCATTACAATCAATCACAGCATTTTGAAACGGAATACCACTCCTCTTTAACAGCGATAACTTACATTCTAAATCACTTATAATCAGAAAATTCAAACAACTAAAAATATCATCTGCTCCAAAAATTAATAGAGAAGTTGCTGAATATCGCAGAGTTAATTTTGATGATGAAACAGTGCGTATGGTAGGTCCTACGTAGTGCTGAGTACAATGGAGGCAATCCTTGCCTTAAACCATACGCGAGCGAAGTCAACCGCAAAAAAAGGCTAGCCTTTGCCAAAGTGCACCTTCAATTTCGTCCCTCAATATTACGGAATTCCAAAACTGTTTGACACAATCAAAAGTTGTGAACATTTTTTATGTGAACTAGGCTGGGCTGAAAAACAAAGTTAATACAAAATTTAATTTTAACAATACCACAATCCCTTTATCGGATAAAAGTTTTAAAGCTTTACTTCTACCATACGTGGCGTCCACACTAAAGGTATGCAGCGAACCATCCATTCTACTTGTATAAACAGATAAAACAAGTAAGAAACTTTGGTGCCAACTGTATAAGTTTGCTTATATTTTTAGATAAGACGAGTTATAAAAGACCAATTTATAGAATATTTTTTGCTAATCTCATGTCGAGATAAGCCTTTATTAAAATCATCGATGATTTGTTTTTTTAATTTCACTAGAATATGATTTTCGTGACATTTTTAAATCGACCAAACGAACAGCTTACAGCATATGCCGTGGTCAGTAGCGCAACCAAAGGGGGATTTGGGGCTTAAAACCCCCTCTCCACCAAAATGATCGTAGCAAAAAGAGAAATGGAACACAATCAAAGTGACTCACACGAAAAGTGTGAGAAGAAGGAAATCCCAAAACATAAATTTCCAATCTATTGTCGTTGAACCGTAATCTTTTAAACTATTCATGTTTTATTCGTTCAGAATACATGTGTTTAAATTTTTTTGTTGTAATTCTGACCATTTGGTGCATTGTTGACAATTCTTCGATTTGAGCATGGTGTGAGAAACAAGGCGGTGGCATATTTTCTCATTCTATTTGGTAGCGTTTCTCTCACCTAAAATGTCCCTAGATCTGTTAAAAACAGAAGATGGCTTATGAAGTTTGTGATTTATGTGTTTTTTGTTAACTTTTAACAATGTACGAGTATTTAATTTAAAAGTGCCTAAATAATAATAAAAAGTAATTCAAAAAAAAATAAAAGAGCATAAATAAAAAAGTGCATAAATTTAATTTAAAAAAAAAAAGTGGGAAAACAACACTGTAATGGCGCCACCAATTGAATGGCCAACTAGGACGAAAGGGCGTTTAGTTCCCTAGATAGAGCTGTAGTTGAAGTACTAATAATTTATTATTAAATTACCACACATTCAATTTATTATACTCTAAGCATAAAGCCAACAAAATAAAAATTCATTTGACACTAATGTCAAAATTTTTTGACAAACGTTTGATTTATTTCAAACCTAAGAGTTAGATTTTAAAAACATCTATTTCCACTATTCATTTCAACACTATTTCCTGACTCTACAAAGCCACTGAATATGGCGCTTTAGGAGCTTTTGAGAAACTAATTGGATTTTATTAAGAAGATTTGGAAGGAGATTTTGATGATTTAAAAATGAAGCTGAATGCTTGGTATAAAGTTAGTAATAAAACTAGCGATGGAAAAAAGACAGTGTTTGAAACCTTAGAACTGTGCAATAAAGAAATATTTTCTAATATATTTAATTTATCAATGCTTTGAGGTGGAAGTATCACCACCTAGCCATGAAGAGGTTCGAGTTGCTATCCAACGACTCAAAAACAAAAAAGCAGCGGGTGCTGACGGCCTGTCAGCTGAATTGTTTAAAACCAGCGGCGATGAATTGATAAGGCGCACGCATCAGCTCATCAGCAAAATATGGCTAGCAGAAAGCATGCCCGACGATTGGAACCGCAGTGTACTGTGCCCTATACTTGAGAAAGGAGACCCTACAATCTGCGCTAGTTATAGAGGTATCAGTCTTATTTCCATCGCATATAAGGTTCTCTCAAGCGTACTGTGTGAAAGATTAAAGCCGATTACAAAAACACTGATTGGACCTTATCAGTCTGGCTTTCGACCTGGTAAATCCACCATAGACCAGATTTTCACGCTACGACAAATCCTGGAGAAAACTCCATTCATTTTTTTGTCGATTTTAAAGCTGGGTTCGATAGACCGAGAAGGGATTGCCTATACGCAACAATGTCTGAGTTCGGTATACCTGCAAAGTTGATTAGACTTTGCAGAATGACGTTGAGCAACACACGCAGCACCGTCAAGGTAGGAAATGACCTCTCCGAAACCTTCAATACCGAAAGAGGTTTCAGGCAAGGCGATCCACTGTCTTGCGATCTCTTTAACATCATCATGGAGGGGATCGTACGTAAAAGCCGGTGTGCATCGTAATGGCACCATTTTCTACAAAGGCGTCCAGCTCCTTGCGTACGCTGATGATATTGATATTGTCGGCAGAATCAGCCAAAGTGGGTTTGACGATAAATGAGGGTAAAACAAAGTATATGCTGTCTACAAACAAGGGAGCCCGGCGTTTAGACTCCCACGTTTCATCCGGCAGCTATAACTTTGAAGTAGTCAAGGAGTTTGTATACCTTGGCACCGCCATTAATACTAACAACGAAATCAGCCTGGAGATAAAGCGAAGAACAATAATTGCTAATAGGTGCTACTACGGGCTCAGTAAGCAACTAAGTTCCAGAGCCCTCTCTAGTTCGGCGTATAACTGTGCAGCGACTACGCTGGCTGGGTCATATTCATCGTATGGACGACGAAGCTCCAGCGAAAAAGGTGCTCGAGGCTAGGGTCGCTGGTCAACGACGACGAGGGAGACCATGCCTCCGATGGATGGACCAGGCTGAGGAAGCCCTAACCGCACTTGGTGTATCCGATTGGAGGAGGCGCGCGCAAAGCAGAGGCGCCTGGCGAGAGCTGATGAGGTCGGTCGAAATCCGGACACGGGTTGTTACGGCCACCTAAGTAAGTAAGTAAGTAATGCTTTGAGGTGAACTGTATAAATTTATAATATTATTTCTAAGAGCTCTATGGTCTACCATTTCATTAAATAGTATCAAGAATACTAGCAAATGCTATGTAATTAAGTTTTTATAAAAGTATATTATAAGTTTTTTTTTGGAAAATTTCTTTCATTTGATATGCATATTAATAAATGTGCTTTAAAATATGAACTATTTGAAAGATATGTGATAAATGCATATGTGGAACAAAGACTAAATTTTGCTAAATAAGGCAGGATGTTAGGGATCATTTTCGTATGTGCTATACGGCAATCGGCCCCAAATGGCACCCGCCTTTCTGGAATTCTCCAGATCCTCCAGTATGGCCAGTCTACCACTGGAGGTGAAGAAGTTGAATGGTAAGATGATGCCTGCCCTGGCTGAGGCTTTTGCCAGGAACTATTAGTGCAAAAATCGGGCTCACTAACCAGTACACAATAGCCGCTGTAGTAGCTTGTTTTTTTATATATAAGTCCGCCCTATCTTAAAATCCCCCCAAAAAAATTTCTGGTTGCGCGCCTGGCCGTGGTAATGCTAGACAAACATGATTGCCAAACATTTTTTGTTGTTATTATTTCACGTGTAAAGTGAGAAATGAAATGAGAAATGGTTTATCCCAGAATGTTCGTTAGTAATTAAAAATTTAAAAAAACATTTGTGTGAGTAAGCGTGGAAGTACTTTATATATCATAATAAAAGGAGTAAAAAAATTCTGCAAATAAAATGACAAAGAAATGCTAACTCGTGTCAATTCAAAAACAGTTGAGAAAAAAAAAACTGAATTTGACGTCATTCAATTTGTTTGTTCAAGTTTTTTTTATTTCATTTAATTTTTTGTTAATTTTTAGTACAAAAGCTTGATGAGAGCACGTTTTACACCCATGTGTTCCATAAGAATAGTCGAATCTGGAAAAGTATCTTTTATGAAAACGAAATCTATAGAGAAATATGAAAAAAAATATATAAAAAAAAATTTTTAAAAAATAAGCTTTTATTTAAAACCGAAACGTGAACTAAAAAGAAAAAAATAAATTTCATTGACATTTGTCATATATGTATATTGTCTTAATTCTAAATTCTAATATCTAGTTTCCGAATAACCTCTCCCTTGGTTACCCATCATCATAGTAAAAGCGTACGTAAATAGGTAAGTTCTAGGGACGTATATAAATTTAAAAATTTTCGCATATTAACATTATTTATACCATTTACATTATTAATTGCATTATATACTTTATGATGATATATCATTTTCATTTGATTTTTGGGCGTTAATAGGAGGTATGGCCAAATTTCAACCCCTATCTCCTATTTGATGTAAATGTGCTGCCAAATTTTTAGCTGAATCGGCCTAGTAGTTTGGATATATATCATTTTTATATATTTGTGGGTGGTAAAAGAGGGTGTGGCAACATTTTTTTTCTAACCCATGCAATACTTGAAGGACATTTACTGCTAAAATTTTAGCTGAAACAGCCCGGTAGTTTTGGAGATAAATGAATTTGTGGGCGGTAAAAGGGAGTGTGGTTAAATTTTTTTTTTAAACCCCATTTTATACTTGAAGGAAATTTAATACCAAATTTTCAGCTGAATCGGCTTAGTAGTTTTGGATATATATCATTTTTATTGAATTGTGGGCGGTAAAAGGGGGTGTGGCAACATTTTTTTTTAACCAGTGGGCGGTAAAAGGGGGTGTGGTCACATTTTTATGTTAGACCCTTTTTCTACTTAAAGGAAATTTACTGCCAAAATTTTATCTGAATCCGCTCAGTAGTTTTCGAGATATAGCATTTTTATTGATTTGTGGGCATTAAAAGGGGGTGTGGCAAAATTTTTTTCATAATATTGCATTGTCACCGGGCTTACACATGTATGCTTAATTTCAGCATAATCGGAGACCCACAAGCTGTGGAAAAATTGTTTGCAAGATTTGCGGACATACATACATACGAACGAAGCAAGTTAAATAAAAGCTTATAAGAACACAATTTTCGAGTGCTAGAAAACCGGCTTTAGAAGACTAGCCTAGTAATATGCATCAAAAATATTGGGGGTTCAAGACCTGACTCGATGCTTGGAATTAATGGCCCCGTTTGCATTTGTGATATTATATGTTAAATGCAAATTTTATGTTTTGGAATAAATAAAATTTTATGTCATACTATATTACAACTTCTTTTAAAGACTGAAACAAAAGTACTGCTTCAAAAGTGGCGACAAAAAGAAAAAAATCAGTTTATATACGACTACTTTTCTTATCAGCGAATAGTGATATTCCAGTCAGTTTTTAAAATAATCTGAAAAATATTTTTTTCTATATAATCCGCAAATAGCAGGAAAAACTGTCCTAAATTACCCAAAATTGGTATTTAACTGAAGAAAACACTACTTATAAAATTATTTAAGACCAATCATGTAAAAGTTTTGTGCTTAAATTTTCTCAAAATATGCTCCAAGAGTCAATGTCAGACTCATTTCATAAGCAACATTTGACATACAAACATTTCATAGATGTAGATCACACAAACTTTACTCACAATAGTTGTTGGAGAATCGCTAATGTTTGTCAATTAAGCTAGCACTGAAAAGTAAACAAGTACATTTTTATCGTTGTGAGAATAACCAAAAAAAAAAAAAAAAAACAGTCACATCAAATAGAATGTTTTAACTGTTCATATTAATTAGCAAATTTTTAGATTCAAGCATCACTTCAGATACAAACAGCGAAGATGCAACAACTTAGATTCTTCGTAAGTCTGCTGACTATTGTGGCTATCATATCTCCACTCTATGGTGAGTGGATGTCTTTTGTTGGCGATGTAGACATCTTTATGAACGAAAGTAAGTTTTTCATATACACACAATAAAGCGAAAATTTTAAAATTTTATCAACTCTGTTTTCAACTCATTGCAGCTGCTTGGAAATGTGACAAGATCTTTTGTCCCCCCGAAACCCATTCATGTCGTGTGACCAAGGAGAAACTAGAACCTAATGGCACGCAAGTGAAGCGTCTCAACTATTGTTACGACAGCAACAATGTCGTACTGTTGAGGGGCCTCACTTATGACTCGATCGACGCCTCAGAAACTCTTTCACTCACTCTTAACACATTCCGCACTGATGGTACGTGGTTTAGCGTATCTTCTTCGAATTCAATTGAAACTGGTTGTTTGAGCGCGGACGACAATTAAACTTTTAATTATAATATATATAATTTTTCTTTAATATATAATTATAAAGTGTGAAGATATTACTTCCATTTGAAGAATTGTTTTGAAAAAGTTATATAGTTATATAGAGAGTGCAGTAAAACATGATCTTGACGTTTGTTACAAATAATACTGTGTTTTTATGGTAAAATTTAATGTAGTTTGTGAAAGAATAAAAATATAAACCTAAGTTGTAGTTTTAAAGTAAACCAATAAGCAAAACATTTTTTGATATTTGAATATTATTGAAAGTGTTAGCGCGTTTCTTTAACACCCAGGGTTCAAATCCTGGAAACTCCATGCTTCTTCGCTTTTACTTTTCTTCTATTTCCATTCAACTTAAACTTAAATTAATATTAGAATCTTATTAGGCAGGGATTTGAAAGAAATTAAATTGCATGAAAAAAAGGCATAAAAATTGTCCTACAAGGAAAGGTCCCCAGGTGTCACTCGCCGATTTAAATGATTTTCGGATATGTGATAGAGGACAAAAATCATAGGTTGACACGTATTTTTTTATACGTGCTCAATCGATGATTTAGGGTTTCAAAATAGTGTTTTAAGATCAGCGGAAATCTCGTTTTTTCGCCATAATTTAACTATTTTCCATAGAAAGATACACATATTTGGTATCAAACGAAAGGTATTGAGAAGGCGCACATGATGACAACTAATTTTTAGAAAGAAATTTTATTGTTATTTTTTTGTCGATATCATGAAGAGCCCGTACTCGAAATTGTTTCATTTTCAGCTAATTTTAAAAGTAACATTTTTTTGGTTTTTTTTTTTAACTTTTAATATTAAAATTTTCTTATGAAAAAATGCACCAATTTTCTTAAAAAAAAATTTTTTTGTTAAAGATAACGACCACATAATGGGAACCAAAAATTTTTGTTTTTTCTCAAACTTTTCGCAAGTGTAGACATTTGATCCGAAATGTTGATATTTTACAGTGCTTCCAAACAAACTGTGTGCTTCTTACTTGTTTGCCCGAAGAATAAGAAAAAATCATCCGAAATTTAAAGATATAAATTTCGATGCAAACATCTCCGCTGGTTTTAAATATACTTCACTCAATTCTTTTTTGTCAAAAAGTTCAATAAAATTACTTCATAAAAACTATTACAAGAATATCATTTGCTGTGCATTCATATTTTTAATCTTTTGTTCAAAAATGATTCAAAATAATGAATGTTTCTCAAAAAGTTACATAAAAGTTGAATTTGTTGTAAAAGAAATTTAAATGCCCTTTGTAAACCCACTTGGTCACTGTAAGAGCTTACAAATTTAAAAATCTTAGCATCGTCAGCATACATAAGGCATTCTAAGTTATGTATAAGATTAGAAAGATCATTGATGAAAAGAATAAATAACAGCGGCCCAAGGTGGGTTCCCTGTGGGACACCTGAACAATTTGTTATAGCTTTTGAGGTCTTATTTCTGATGCAAACATTTTGGCTGCGACCTAAGAGGTAATCTTGGTGCTTGACTCTATCAAAAGCCTTAGCGAAGTCTGTGAAAATAACGTTTATCTGTTTACCACTCTTAAATCCATTTTTTATAAAGTGAGTAAATAGAAGCCAGTTTGTAGAGGATTATCTTTCAGAGATATAACCATGCTGACTTTCAGACATTTTGACATTTAATGCACCCAGCTCGAGCCTATTATGTATATTAAGGCCCAAATATTCATACCAGCCAATTTTATTACAATTCGTTATTATTTTATTTATTTTATTACGTGCTACGTTCATTGTTATTTCAACGTATTTGTGGGCAATTGTTAATTTTGCCGATGCTGATGGCATCTTGTATGTAGCAAGTAGCTGCAACATAGCTTCGATTGTATTTTATTAAAACACCGTTGCTGGTGACATCTTGTAGCAAGTAAAACATTTTATGTGAAATGTATTCATATCTGAAATGTCCAATACACAAGCCTATATCTATTAAGAGATTATTGTTATCTACTGCAACAGAGATTTAGTAATACATACTTGATATTGAAATAACAACTGTTCTTAACAGAGGCATTTGGATCAGTAGAAAGTGTATTGAACTCCTAATCACAACGATGCGGGTTCAATTCCATGCGGAGGATCGAAGAAATATTTTTAATATATTGAAATTACAATTTCTTTAAAAAAAAAAACGCAAGGAACCAAAAAAACATCAATTTCTAAAAAAAACCCTGTAGAAAAAAAGTGTCGTTTTTGAGATTTCACTAAAGCGAATCACAGAACGAGACGTAAAAACCTTCGTTTCAAAAAGCTTTAAATATGGTTTCTCTATTGTTAGATAATTTTATGTTAATAAATCTATAGTAAAACACATAATAATATAATGAAGTAAACTCTTTTTTCAGAGAAACTTATTTTAGTTTTATTTCTCTATGCCATCATTTTGCCACATTGTACATATTGTATATACATATATCTGGTACGTTTTTTGATTTCATTCACACTTGAAGTATGTACTTAATCTCACTTAATTAAGTGGAGTCCCTTGTAGCACATTTACTGCTATGCTTCATATCTTGGGTAACAAGAATGCATTATAAAACTATAATAAAAGTACGAGTATACCAACTGTTTACCTCTGCCCTTTCTGGCTCAACCACTCAATAGCTAAACAAGCACCATACATTTGGGCTGTACATATGCCTTAGCTTTGAACACACACACACACACAAGAATTTATAATTTTGTTTATGTTTAAATTTCATATGGATCCCAGTAGACAATGGCAGTGGTTTGAAGCGCTATAAGCAAGATTTCATATCCCTGCAGTAAATGACACTAGTACAGAACTACCGATTTTACCTATCTACCGTCAGGTAACCACTATCTACTTTCTCTGCATTCAACTGGCGAATTTTACGTGAACATGCACGTCATAGGCAGGGGTCAATTGCTACCTTTTGCATTACCATTCCCTTGCCAATTCACTAGTACTTAGGCCAGCTTATTCGCCAGTCGTATAGATAAAGAAACTAAAAAAGTAGGCATTGTGAAAGTATTCTCCAGTTAATTAATTTGTACTTTCTTCATTAGAATTATTTATTCATGTTGTTCAACAAAACTAAAACGCGTTGTATATCACATTTTCTCGAAAATATTACTTCGAACTATATGGTCATTCTTTCAAAATCAAGACGCCAAAAACATAAACAATAAGCAGTATAAGCTTAAAGTTGATTGAACTGATCCTTTTAGGCATTACCTTGGATCAGGGATGGGGACGAACCTTAAATTTGAGGAATGATATAATATTTCTGTATACACATACAGTAGTCAATGTCGATCAGCAGATGTCAGCAATATGCCACGAAACTTCAAGCAGGCAATATCTTATGCTCCTCTCTGCTTTAGGTACACTGATAAAACAAGAATAATATCGACATGGAATTTTTAGGTTCAAAATTGGAAATAGAATGTTTTTTTCGCTGAACGTTAAAAAAAAATTTGAATATCTGCTGTGTGAAAAAACAATTGCTGGTAATAGAAAAGACAATGCAAGAAGGCATTATAAAACATTTCATTCAAAATTTGAAATTGAAATTTGAAAAATTAGGAATGAAGATCGCAGGCTGCTATTTATCAAATGTATGCAAAATTTCGCTGATTTTGTGAATGTAAATAGTACAGAGCCTGAGCTTTATTTGAAACTAAAACATCATGTGTTGTGGTTTCAGCTTAAGCGAACAATGAAAGCCCCTTGATGATGGGCTATTATATAAAACTAGTAATCCCGTGTGGCGTCAAAATGCCAAAATAAAATATATCTAGTGATAAGTAATTTCCTTTCTATGTTTTTACCTTTGAACCAAGGGTTTCATAGAAACTTTCTATGTTTTATGTTATATTGTTAAGTAGCCTACTTATAACTTATCACATATTTTTAGGCATCACAAAAAATTTGGTTGTTTTTCATAGAAAATTGTTTCAGATTTTTTTTAGAAAACACACAATATATAATAAAAAAATAAGACCTTATTGCACATCTACAAAGCAAGACCTTTCAATTGCTACCCTATTTATGAAAATCGCGTCTACAATATAGATTTGATAGTCATCACAAAATATGCGCTTGCGTAATAATAATATAGATTATATGTATCAGACCAACATTTCTCAAGCTTGATGGTAACCAAATGATGTGAAGAAGAAGAATTAAATTTAGACGATCTGATCGAATGGCATTATAAGCAAAACAATGTGTATAGTTGCATGTCTACTGGAATTTTAAGTTTTATTGAAGCGAAGTTTTTTAGACGATCTGATCGAATGGCATTATAAGCAAAACAATGTGTATAGTTGCATGTCTACTGGAATTTTAAGTTTTATTGAAGCGAAGTTTTTTACGCTGCGTTCTGTGATTTGCTTGAGTGAAATCTGAAAAACTTTCGACAGATTTTTTGTTAGAAATTTGATAGTTTCTTCATTGCTTGCGTTTATTACAACAAGAAAATTTAATAGTTTAATATTAAATAATAAAAATATTCTGTAGCCCCCAGTGGGGAATTGAACTCGTAACAAATGATTACGACTTCTATACGCTATTCACCAGACCACCAAGCTGTGCTAGAAACAGTTGTTGATTCTAGCACTAGACTATCTGCAGTAGATCAATAGAGAGAAGATTAGGTATTGGCTTACTACAACAACTAACAAAAATTTGCTTTTACTTGCCACAAGATGTCACCAGCATCGGTGTCTTTTGTTTTTTTTTTTTTTTAATGTGAATGCGCGAAGGAGAACACCGATGCTGGTGATATCTTGAAGCAAATTTGTGTTAGTTTTGTAGGAGCCAATACACAATAGACTGTTTTACTTTAATAGCTTCTGTTTTACTTAATATTGAATCAACAACTCAGGGCAACAAAAGCTTTTTGGATTGGTGGATAGTGTACTGAACCCTTAATCAGTGGGTACGGTTTCGATCCCCACTGCGGATGAAGAAATGGTTTTTAATAATTTGAAATCAAAATTTTTTTGTTATGACGGAAGCAAGCAAAAAAGAAACATGAATTCTAATATAAGAAAACAGTGTCTGAATAACGAAATATAATTAAATTTACTGGTATGAATATTAATGTGTGTTTTTTAATTTATTTTATGATATTTTAAATTTTCGAATATAAAATTTAATTTATTCAAAATTTTTATCAAATCTATGTAACTGCGAAAAAGCTTTGCTTCTCTTGTGTGTCCAACGACGCACCTGTGTTTTTTATTTTTTGCCTTTTCTGCCCAACCGCAGCTTTCAGTGTACCAAACTGAGTGCGACACATGAACATTGACATAATGTCGTTGTATGGTGTGCCCATCTCTGTCTTGCATGATACACCCTGTAGGAAAATCAACTAATTTAAAAGTAGTTGATAAAGTAGTTTTTTGTCAACCACAACTAGTTGAAATTCTGACTTTTTTCCATAGAACGAACTAACTTATTTTGTATGGTGATGTCCGCTAAATAAGTCAATTGACTTTCGTCTGCATATATTTTCAACTACTTGTTAAATTAGTTACATTTAAATTATTTTTTAATTGCTTTTAAATAACCAATTGAAAACTATTACTGATGGCCTAAAGTTAATAATATTTGATGAAATAACATGGTTAAATATATATAAACTTGTAATCTAATAAAAATTTGCAATTAAAACATGTCAACATCAGAGTAGTTGCCGCCTTAATATAATTTAAAGTAGTTCATATACTGGTTTATTTTAAATTAGTTTTTTAATTAGTTGTTTTTAAAAACAAGTTAGTTTGTTCCTATAGGGCAATGATAAGGTAGGGCCGCTTCGCTGAGTGCTCTCACGCGTCAACGAAAAGTGGATAATGAGAAGGAAGATATATGTCAAATCGACGAATTTCGTAGAAATTGCAAATGAAGAATATATTTTATGTTTCCAAGTTGCAAACAGTGCGGTCACGGGTGTTGAATTTGTGCTAATTTGAGTGGAAATATTATGAAAAAAGTGTAATAAAAACTATAAAATGTGAAAAAAGTCTTAAAGTTGCAAAAAAAAACCTGTAACAGTTTTAACCTAAAAACAACTGCAAAACGTGAGCATAAAGAAATTCGCGATTAACAGCTGATTTTGACACCTATCTCGCTTTATTCTGCTTTCTACTCCATTCCTCTCCGAGTCGGCCTTGCCGTATAATTCTACCATGCTGTCTTGGATTAAAAAAGGAGCTAGTTCGTATAGAACTAGTAAAGTAGCTAAGGAGGATGGAGCAATTGTTTACTTTCGATACTAGCGGGGTGGATTTTGGAGATATTTCGAGCTCATTTTGTATAAATACAAGGTCACTATAGTCGCTAAGCGTAAGCATATATTAGGTACGTTGAAGCTTTTAAAACGTATTAATAATGTAGAGCAGTGTCGGGCAGCTTTGCACACTTGAGATTGTATTAGTGCAGTAAAATATGTATTCATCTTAGGAACAGAACTTTCAAAGCTTCAGTGTTCAAGCGAACGTCAAAAACATAGACATGCTTGAGATTTCTTTGAATACATGACGAAAAGTTTCAAGATCTTACACCGAATAAAATTTTATTTTTCCAAGCTTGTGTCAGCACAATTTTTTATTTTTAGAAAATAACGGCATTGGCGCATTGCTTAGTGTGTCACAAAGATGTAATGTAGAAAAAATTTTGTGTTAAAAGACATTATAATAGTTTGCATAGCTAATATAAAGTCATTGTACGAGATGCGAGAAACAAATGAATTAATGATTTAAAAGCGGCATGTCTACATAATATCGATCTTGATCAGTTCCAAGAGGGAATAAAGAAAGCATCTTTTGTTGTAAGTTTGGCCTTGATTAAGCACCATAAGCCTTTTGAGGATGGAACCCTTTTCAAAGATATTAATAAAGTAGTACTTAGTTGCTTTGGCGAAAAACGACAGGAAATAAGTAAATTTTTTTTTATGACGTCACTTGGTATTTAAGGTAGGGGGTAAGGGGGTTTCATTACAATTTGCCGTATTTAATAGTGTGAGTTCATATTAAATATCAAAGTATATATGCGTAATTTTATGGCATTTCTTTAATTTTTGTGGATTTTTAAAAGGTTTAAGGTTAAAATAAAGTCACTTTGTATGGGAGGTAGGAGTGGTTTTTATACAATTGGCTCATTGTCGAACTTGATCTTTATTTTTTGGAATAAAGCGTACGATACATTTTGAATTTCATCGCGATAGCTTTAAAATTACGGCTGTAATCGTGATCAAAGGCGGAGAGACGGTCAGACAGACGAAAATTGACTTAGGTGGTTATGCTGATCAAAAATATATTAATTTCCAATACCTGCCACGCCCCCTTATTGGCGTTACAAGTTAATATACCAATTACACTGTACGCGAAAAATTTTTAAAATTATAAATTTTATTTTTTAATTATTCTTAAAGTTCTCCTTTTGAATACAATTTAAGTCAATGAAACAATTTTTGAAAAAAGTCATTTGTTGAAACTGAGCTTTGCACAGAGCCAAGATCTTGCATACTTGCAAGAAACCGTCTAAAGGATTTAATTTGTTTGGCAGTCCCCTTCCTTTGAAATGCACCATAAATGTATATTCTTGATTCATAACTTCAACCGGTGAACTGATTCAAAAAATTTTAATTTTTCATTGCTTATTTTCATTTTGGATTATAATAAACTGCAAGAAAGCATTACGAAGTTTTCTTCATATTCGTTTTTATTACGTTAAAAAATTTAAATATTTATTTTTTTTTATTAAGTAGAAATAAATTTTGTTTTTCTTTTTAATTAATTTTGTTTTAATCTTCTGATTCTGTATTAAGGGCAGGTTCTAATCTAGAGTTCGAAAAACACGGTGCTGTTCCTGATTTTTTTTTTTTTTTCATAGAAGGAAGTAAATGAACACCTTGAGTTTTTTGGCAGTCATTTATTGATTCTTAAACTGTAGGAAAATATTATTATTTTTTTTTTGTGTGAATAAAAATGTAATGTAAAGTCTTAATATGCCCTCAAACATAACGTTAAAAAAAATGGTACCCAAACGGTCTCCATCGCATAGCACAAATAGTCATCAAAAATAAAAAAACAAAAAATTTTATAAATTATTTTATATTTACTGAAATTCATACCTATAATATTAACAAATAGTTGAAAATTACAAAAATAACTGACATCTAAATTTTAAGCACCGTCTTTTTTTACATCTTTTGCTTTTTAAAATGCTCAAAAAGATAACAAAAAATTCAAAATATTATTTGAATTTGGGTATAGAATCCAATAAATTGTACTTACTTTAAAATAAAATTCAATCCTTAAAGTAGTTTGTGAGATGTCATGGAGACCAGTTTAGAAAACATGGTTTTCCAGAGATACTCATATTTTTGGTGAAAAAGACAGGTTGATTTCTTATGCGATAACTTTTTTATGCAACTGTTATCGGTTAAACCGCTTTGGAAACATATTCTAAATATCAAAAACAGTTGAGATCCCTGAGTCGAGTCGAGTTTCATGAGAACCTCCCGTTAATGAAATTTTTTGAGGGAAATTTTTACTATTTGTGTCAATTTTGGCAATTATAGTGTTTTTAGAGAAAATAAAATATGCTCAATTTGAATTATTTCTCAATAACAAATGCAATAGACCCTTGTGATCTCTTTTTTTGGTTTCATAAATCGTCATATTCAAGAATATTTTTAAAATAAATCATTCAATCATCAAAATCAGTTGAGATGCCTGGTCGAGTTTCATGAGAACCTTCCCTTAATGAAATTTTGAAAAATGAAAATTTTTACTGCTTGTGTTAATTTTGGCAATTATAGTGATTTTTAGAGAAAATAAAATATACTCAATTTGAATTATTTCTCAATAAAAAATGCAATAGAACCTTGTGATCTCTTTGTTTGGTTTCATAAATCGGCATATTCAAGAATATTTTAGAAAGAAATCATACTTGTATGACACTTCTTTATATTTTTATCAAAAGAAAGGCAACGGAATAAAAAAAAGTTGCAGTATTTTTTAGACCTGCTTATGCCGACTTGGATTACTCTTGTACTTCTTTGGTTAGCGTTAACGTAGTCCTTTATAGAAGCGCTCGCCGGTGCAGGAAGGAAGTCACATATCTGTCGCCAAAAGAAGCAGTAATGACATGCCTTGCTTCGAAAAAGAACCTGGCCCCATTTCCTATTGGGATGCAGCAAGCACTGCTGCGCTGCCTAAAAGTATGCACAGCCAATTTATAAAGTTAAAACAAATAATTGAAACAAATGTTTGCTTAGAGTCACAACATACTGCTTGTGTACTTTTGCCATGCTGGTATACTTTGAATATACCATATCTCGGGTGTTAGTGATAAAGTTTTTATAATTATTTAAATTACTTTAGTTTATTTTAATAAATGTAACTCATAATAAAATGAATAACAAGAGTATTTTTGCAAATTACAGCAGCAAATAAGTAAACTAATTATTTATGAAATTACACTATTTTCCATGAAAGCAAGAAGAACAGTTAAAATATTATCTTCATATGTAGAATGTACCAAGCTATTTTTGAAAAAATTCAAGGCGAACGGAATTTCACTGAAGGCACTGAAAGTGTTAACAAAAAATTTAAAAAAAGCTTAACCAACATATTTCTTCAAAATAAATTTCTTTCTTTACTCTTTACTTTATTGCGTTTTTCTGTTGGAAAAAAAAAATTGAAATTTCAAATTTTTTAATAAGTTCCAACAGAACTTGAAGAGCCATCAAAATGAACATAAATCCTAGAAAGTGCCATCAAAACTCACATAAATCATTGAGTTGGAAGTTGTCGAAAAGGAATAGAAAGAAGAGTCTGCAATAAAATAAAAAAAAAATTAAGAAATAAAAGCGAACAAGAAAAAATAAACAGTTTTACTTAGTTGAATGCTCGGCTAACAATTTAATTTACAAGGCATTTAGATAATAAATATAGAGCTTTACTTGCATAGCAGTAGTAAAATATGAGAAATAAGAGAACGAGAGAGGAATGAAGTGAGTTGAATTTTGAGTGCCGAATAAGTGCAAATAATTGCAATTTGTTATAATCCATTAAATTAATGGAGCATAGTGTTTATAAAAGAAGAAAAATTGCTGGAGGAAAAAAAAAGTAAAGAGTAAAAGCAAAGCTATTCTCTGCATTTACTCTATCACTCAGAAGAGCAAACACTTCTTTGAGGGAGTGTTAAGAAAGCTCTGCATTAATTTATGCATGCAAATAGAAACTTATCATCTTTACAAGCACTGTTTAACCGTCTCTCAACAGTGTTTATTTATCATTATGGAAAAGTTATCCTTTAAGCTTAAGACAACTGAGCTTAGTTGAGTAGCTGTTAACCCTTGTATGACACACCCCACCTGTGTTACTTTAAATGACTCACTAGTGCGAATTCATACCAAAGATTTTTGATTGTTTGTAATTCAGCAACAACAAACGGAAAAATCAACTTTTGATAGAATATAGACTAGGAAATTCGATGAGGAATACATTGGTGAATTTAATTTTTTTAAAGCAAATCATTCTGTTCTTTTTTTTTAAAAAAATACGCTTTAACCAATTAACGCCGACTCGTGGACATGTAGGGATGAAGTTTTGATAATTTTTTTTTTACATGAATTAGATTAAGGGAAGGAGTGCACCGAATATATTTTATAGAAATTTAACGCTTTAAACAGATGTAATTTTGTATGATGAGAGATAAAACGAAGGATAACTCTTGCCAACAGGTGTTACTTTGGGCTCAGTAGGCAATTGAGAAGCAGAGCCCTCTCTCGACGAACAAAAGTCTCACTCTATAAGTCACTAATCATGCCCGTCCTGTTATATGCAGCACAAATCTGGACGTTGAGCAGCTCTGATGAAAAGATTTTTGGAGCGTTCGAGAGAAAGATCCTTCGTAGAATCTACGGACCAATCTGCACCAATGGCGAGTACCGAATACGATGGAATGATGAGCTGTATGAGCTATACGCCGACATCGACATAGTAAAGCGCATAAAAATCGAGCGGCTTCGCTGGCTAGGTCATGTTGAGCGGATGGAAGACGACGCTCCAGCGAAGAAAA
The DNA here is from genome assembly GCA_914767935.1 of Coremacera marginata. NCBI lineage: Eukaryota > Metazoa > Arthropoda > Insecta > Diptera > Sciomyzidae > Coremacera > Coremacera marginata. The sequence continues at coordinate 128,801,926 of OU612047.1, forward strand.
TATTCGATTCGGTACCCAGCGGCGGACAACGCAGAAGAGGACGACCGCATCTCCGTTGGAGGGACCAAGTGGAGGACAACCTGACGAAACTTGGAGCTTCCAACTGGCGCCAGCAAGCGCAAAACAGAAATGGCTGGCGCAATTTCTTACGACAGGCGGAAACCGACTTACGGTTGTAGGCGCCATCTAAGTAAGTAAGTAAGTATTTTACCCAATGTGGGTTCAAATGCACGTAGAAAATTCACATAAAAAGAAGAGAAGGAAAAAACGTTCGACATTGGACATTGAATAAAAACATAGACGAAAGTTCCATATAAACGTTGAAGATCCGCACAAAGTGAAGAGAAGGAAAGCTCACCACTTCACGCCAAAATAGACGCTTCATCTATTTTCAGTTTGCCGCTCACATTGTGCTCTCTTCTAAGCTAAAGAACTGGTGGCGAATTCATTAGGAAAGTAAAAGTGATACCAAATTTGTATATAAAAACAAATGTTTTTGACATTAGTTTTTGCATCGAACTTTATTTTAACGTAATTAAAATTTCGGTTTTAACTTGCAAAAAATGCGTTGTGAAGTGGAATTCTTCTGGAAAACTTCTTTTTGCCAATCCAGAAGACTATGAAACCTACACATAAGCAACAGTTCACCACGCATGCATGCCAATATTTTTTTTTTTTCAATATTTTAATATTTTCAATCAAAATTTCAATCAATCAAAATATTCAATATTTTTTCAATATAATATTCACGAAATAAAACAAACTAATCTATGATTCACTCAATAACAACTCATTGTAGTTTCAATCATTTTATTACCCAAAATTATTTCTCAATTCAATGTTTCACTGTTTTTTAACATATCCAAATGTTTTTAAAATAATTAATAAAAAAAAAAAAAAAAAAAACAACGCTGTTATGTGGTCAATCTTCAACCACAGGCGATGCTAGTTATATTAAATATAGAACGACCTCTCGTGTGTGACAAGGCGAGTCAATTTTAACAACATCCTTAGTTTGAAAATTGAAAACCACCAACAAAATTCTCTAAAGCCATGAATTCAACTTTGTTGTACAGAACCAAAATTAAAAATATTCTTATATAAAGCCCACTTTTATAAAAGTAGGTTTGTCACGGTTTTTCTTCAAAATATCTTTATCTAAAGCCCAAAAGCTCAAATTAAAATTTTTATTATGTCAATGTTGATATTTACAGGGTTTCACGTCAGTTAATTTTGGTGTCAAATATTTTTTTTTTTTTACTTCGAAAAAAAAACGAAATGGCCAATTCAGCCCTTGAAAGAACTTTGACCGAGCTTCTTATGATCAATTGTGTTGTGCGTGTTGTGAAATCTGGGACCTGGGTTCTCTGGCATATGGGCCACGCACTCTCCCCACTGCTCCACGGCCGCCACTTTCTACTTCACTTTAAATAAATTACCCATACTTGTGTGCCAGTCTGTGTATCTGAGGGCATCATTATGTATCTCGAAATATTATGAAACGATAAACAATCAAATTTTTCTTTTGAAGTTTTTGTTGGCTGAATTGCTGTTGATTTGGTTATTTTGCATACTGACATAAATATAATGTCGCTCGTTTCTATGATGAACGAAATATTGTTTTATACATCGCATTTTGGAAAAGGTCTATTTGAAGATTTTTTTTTAATATTATTTATTTAGTTGCAAATGACAATTAGTTTCGTACCAAAATTAAACAAATTGTTCCAATATACAAAATAACTTACATAAACCAAATTTCATAATCGAGCTCTCAAGTATATTATGTTAATAAATCCAGCCATTTTTTAGAAGGCTATTAATTTACTAGTATAAAAGCCCATCCTAAGACGGGTTGGAAGCATTTAGAGTAAAAACTATGAACAAAATTTATTAGATTTATACACATAACTTATAATTACAATACATGTGTGGTTAAATTATTTTGATAAAACTTCCTTATACAAAGGGTGATTCAATACGAGGTCCCTCTTTCAACTGAGTTGTTTTGACAGCTGTTATGTGTCAAATGGCTAGTCCACATCACGTTTGTGTTCAGTATTCAATACAACTGAATCATGAAAAGATTAACTCCTGAACAATGTTTATTAATTGTATAAAACAATCGCTTTATTGAGGGAAACGTTCGATGAAAACATCATCTCAAGAAATAGTCCTTTTAATTGGCCACCAAGATCATGTGATTTGACGCCATTGGATTACTTTCTTTAGGAATATGTTAAATCACTTGTTTATGTCGACAAACCCGAAACTATTGACTCTTCAGAAGCCAACGTAACTAGTGTTATTCAAATAATACCGGCCGATATGCTCGAAAGATCTGTCGAAAATTTAACCCACAGAATGGACCAAATAATTTTTCAACATTGAGTTGTAGGAACCGAAATATGATTCCAAATAAAGATTTACATCAATACATTGATTTGTATGTATTTTATTTATGAAACAAAGTAGGAAGCTCTTATTGATTTACCCTTTCAGACATCTTCTGAATGCATAAAAAGCAAGCATGCAACGCCGCACCTAACATTGCTCAAACTGTAATTAGTTTTTGGCCACTAATACAGTGCTTTTACAACATTTATACACATGCAATATATACTGTCCTGAAAAAGTTCAGTCTGAAGTATGCACATACATAAAAGGCAAGCATGCTGCTCTGTCACTGATAAGTAATCAAATGATTACCTGTGCATACTTACAGGCTGAACATTTTTCAAGACAGTATTTGCAAGAAAAGCAATGTAATAATGGCAAAAAATAATTACAGTTTGAGTGATATTAGGTGCGGAGCAGCATACTTGCTTTTTATGTATTAAGGTATGATTTCTGAAATGCTTCCAGTATTTGTAGTTTTTATTTATTTAAAGTAGTGTTTACATGTAAGACATAGTTTTTTAAATGCATAAAGTAATGATTTATATGTTCAACAGCTAATAAACAACAAGAAAAATTTAAATAAAAGTTAAAACAAAGATGAATATAATAAATTTAATAAAAGAAAAAAATAAATCAAACGCAATTAAAAATTGAGACTTAAAATAAAGTTAAGCTAACATAATATTAAAAAGACAAAGACATAGATAGTTTTAAGAAAACTATTGAAAAATTTCATGCTTAAAGGTGTGTTTATTAGAAATAATTTTAATTCTTGCTGGCAGCGAATTCCACATTGAACGCTATCACAAAAAAAAAACTGTTAGAGTTCAAATAATTGTAAACAGGAATTTTAAGGTTAAAATGTCTAATAGATCTACAAAACTGAAGCTTTTCATAAAGGTAAACAGGAGATTTTGTGTATATCGAATTATGTAAAAATATAATTCCTAGCATCCAGATAGTTAAAAATATTGCATCCAAGTATTTGATTACTTAAGTGACTGATCCGATCAAACTTTCGAAGGCCATAAACGTACCTAACCGTGTTATTAAAAGAATGTTGCAACTTAAGTTTGGATCTAGAGTCAATTTTACTAAATACAACATCTGAGTATGTAATGATTGGCATGATAAGTTGCTGGACTAACTTTCTTCTAGTGTCTATAGGAACAAATGACGCAGACCTCTTCAAGTTCCTAAGGACATGATAGACCTTACGTACAACTGAATTTATATGGTTTACGCAAGAAAGCGAGGAATTAATATGATAATCAAGATTTTTTACGTTATCAACAAAATTCAGCTCGACCCCATTAAAATATATTAACGGTACCTATATTAGAAAAAAGGTAATTAGTCCTATAGATAGGCAAGACATATGATTTAAGGGGGTTAAGATTAAGTTTATTAGATTCAGCCCATTCAGTTATTTTTCTTAAGTCCTCATTCATTTTACTACATAAATCATCAACAAGGTATTCCGAAATTTTTTTGTATTCTATGTAAAGAAAAATTACAAAAACGAAAACCTTATGAATAAAAAGATATTTGTAGGACAAAAACTTTATTTTAAGTAAATCAAACAGAATATATACTAATTAAGCGACCAATATTTTTTGGAGATTTTTCTTTTGTCCTAATTTTGAAATCTCTTTCAGAAATACTTGTTTCACTGAATGCTTTAATAATTGGAACATCTATAGAAATGATAAGATATTGGAACGCAAGTCTCAGACAGAACATTAGCTTACTATCGAGGTAAAGAAAGGCCTCAGGAGAGACAAATCCTTTATAATACAAGAAGACTGTGCACCACAGAAATCCAAGATATAAATGATTTTAAGAACAACAATAATTTTTTTTTATTTATTGAATTTTTTTCTTAATTACGCCAAATAGTTAGTAAATTACCTGAAAGAGTTATGCACTGGCTGAAACCAGGAGCAGCAAATCATGCTCGATGGATGCCATCCATTTTGTATTCTGCAAAGATGTTTGCTTTCAGTGCTCAAGCAGGATATGACAAGGACATGATCAGTTAACTAGAAGCAATATGCAAATTTAATGCTCTGTTTTACGTTAAATACTGGCTCTCTTCTTCTGGCTGATGCTGATGCATGGCTGATGCTCCATGTAATGATCTTAAACTATGGCATGACTTGAAAAAGTATTGCATGCATGATCCACAAATTTGAAATGCAGCCATTAATTCCATGGTAGGCACTTCTGGTACCTAACCGAAGAATGCGCAGTGTTCTCTTTTTTTTCCAACAAACTTTCCTCTTCAGAAAGACAGCTGATTGCTCGAACATTGCTCCGAATTACTGCATCTAAAGACTTTAAAAGTGAAAGGGGCCATTCCACTTTTGCGATTCTTAACCATAGTACAAAACTATACTCCTTGATTGGGCCTAAGTCTTGGTTCTTGTTTCACAGCATGGGAATAAGCGCCGACTTGCCAGAAAAAGCTATTACTAAATGGGATAATGATCCCAATTACCAAGTAGCTGAAACATATGTACGGCATATCAAAGTCGTAAATGATCTGGCAGAAGGGCTGTGAAACTAATCCAAGATTTATCAACTAGTGTTTCTAATGATGAAACGCAAAAACAATTTTTATTGCAAATGGTCGATTATCATCGCAAACAAATTCCCAAAATTCAAAAAGATACATTAAATAAATTAAATTCGATATGATTGTTATAAGATTACTTTATTCATTGCATTATGTACAATCTAGACTGATAAAAAACTTGTCATTATATATTGTATGTAGTTTGTCTTCTCCATAAAATAAACTGTCTTAGATTAAAAACATTCTTATCCTACGTTTGTAGGAAAATGATATGGCTTATTGACTTTATCAGTTAATCGTGTTATGCGGGGGTCAAAGCATCCACAAATGACCTACAATTTTATATACATTCATATTTTGCCAGTAGAAAAAAACAGGAAGGGTGCACCATAGATTTTAAAAAAAAATGTTTTTTCCATACATTCATGCAATGCCCTGCTGAGCCCCCTCCATATAGAATTAGATGCGTCGTAATTGGTTTAATTACTCATAATTTCAGAAGAAGCGATAGAGATACCCTCCATCACAACGTTGATTATCCGGATCTATTGGCCAGGCTTATGTTTCATATACCTTCGAGACGGCTTTGTAGTCAGTTTCAGTCTAAGAAGAAACTGTCTATGGACTGAATGAACCTTTATCCCGTTGCATTAGGGAAGCTAACAGCATACTTCCCTTAATACACATATTCATAGCTAACTCTCGTAATCACTTCAAAAATTCACTCTTTACTGTGCTCATGATTCTTGATGCGTATCTTAAATACCTCTCACCTTATTATTTATTCCATTCTCATCAAAATAGTTACTGTTTAGTATTAAATTATCTACAACCATAACATTTAATATATGCTTTATCATTGTAGTATAATTTTACCAATTGTCTAAAGTCTAAAAGAGTTAACAGCTCTGCTTTATAAAACAATAAAAAAAAAAAATATATAAAAAGAATTGCGAAAGTGACTGTTCCTTGTTAGAGTCCATTGATAATGTTCAACTTTTTGTGCTGATTATATTTTGATTTGATACTACAAAAGATTTCTTACATATCATATTAAATTATGAACGCTGAACGATTTTTGTAAATCAATTAAGCAAGCTCCTGTAGATAACTTCTTATTTAAATTCTAGCTTTTATCTGAAGTTGATACAGTAACAGCATGAATGATAGACTTAATGCATATAATGCATATACTTAAAGTAAAACTGTTTACCACTTATTAATCTTTTTTCCAAAAATTTATTAATATTTGTTAATTAGTTAATAATACAAAAATTTTGAAAATCTTGCTTATGATTTAAGAAAAATGTAATAACTTACACTGATACTGATACTGATACTGATACTGATACTGATACTGATACTGATACTGATACTGATACTGATACTGATACTGATACTGATACTGATACTGATACTGATACTGATACTGATACTGATACTGATACTGATACTGATACTGATACTGATACTGATACTGATACTGATACTGATACTGATACTGATACTGATACTGATACTGATACTGATACTGATACTGATACTGATACTGATACTGATACTGATACTGATACTGATACTGATACTGATACTGATACTGATACTGATACTGATACTGATACTGATACTGATACTGATACTGATACTGATACTGATACTGATACTGATACTGATACTGATACTGATACTGATACTGATACTGATACTGATACTGATACTGATACTGATACTGATACTGATACTGATACTGATACTGATACTGATACTGATACTGATACTGATACTGATACTGATACTGATACTGATACTGATACTGATACTGATACTGATACTGATACTGATACTGATACTGATACTGATACTGATACTGATACTGATACTGATACTGATACTGATACTGATACTGATACTGATACTGATACTGATACTGATACTGATACTGATACTGATACTGATACTGATACTGATACTGATACTGATACTGATACTGATACTGATACTGATACTGATACTGATACTGATACTGATACTGATACTGATACTGATACTGATACTGATACTGATACTGATACTGATACTGATACTGATACTGATACTGATACTGATACTGATACTGATACTGATACTGATACTGATACTGATACTGATACTGATACTGATACTGATACTGATACTGATACTGATACTGATACTGATACTGATACTGATACTGATACTGATACTGATACTGATACTGATACTGATACTGATACTGATACTGATACTGATACTGATACTGATACTGATACTGATACTGATACTGATACTGATACTGATACTGATACTGATACTGATACTGATACTGATACTGATACTGATACTGATACTGATACTGATACTGATACTGATACTGATACTGATACTGATACTGATACTGATACTGATACTGATACTGATACTGATACTGATACTGATACTGATACTGATACTGATACTGATACTGATACTGATACTGATACTGATACTGATACTGATACTGATACTGATACTGATACTGATACTGATACTGATACTGATACTGATACTGATACTGATACTGATACTGATACTGATACTGATACTGATACTGATACTGATACTGATACTGATACTGATACTGATACTGATACTGATACTGATACTGATACTGATACTGATACTGATACTGATACTGATACTGATACTGATACTGATACTGATACTGATACTGATACTGATACTGATACTGATACTGATACTGATACTGATACTGATACTGATACTGATACTGATACTGATACTGATACTGATACTGATACTGATACTGATACTGATACTGATACTGATACTGATACTGATACTGATACTGATACTGATACTGATACTGATACTGATACTGATACTGATACTGATACTGATACTGATACTGATACTGATACTGATACTGATACTGATACTGATACTGATACTGATACTGATACTGATACTGATACTGATTTCCAAAAACATAGTAGATGCCTTCGCTGTCAACTTGATGTGGTGTGCACGGACTTTTCGAAGGCGTTCGATAAAGTTGATTATTCTATATTATTGTTAAAAATAAAGAAATATGGTTTTTCAGATATACTAATCAAATTCTTTAATAGTTTTTTATCTGATCGTAAAAAAAATCGATTCAACTATTTCAGAAGACGTAATAATTGCTTCTTCCAGTATTCATTCCTCAAGGTACGCACTATGGACCATTATTGTTTTTGATTTTTATAAATGATTTGCCTCGTTTATTTCATGCTTCAAAATGTTTGTTGTTCGCTGACGACGTTAAATTATTTCTTAAAATTTCAACTACTTCGGATTGCTTGTTGCTACAAAATGACCTAAACATTTTTAATCATAGGTGTTCGATTAACAATTTGAACTTAAACATAAGCAAATGTTGTATAGTTTCGTATACGAAGTGTAGTAACCAAATTGTTTTTGATTACTCTATCAATAATTGTAATTTAATTCGCAAACATGAGAATAAGGACTTAGGTGTAATTTTTGACTACAACCTTATTTTCAAATCTCATTATGAATATATTATCACTAAATCATATTCTATGACATGGTATAATGATTTACAAGGTAGGAGTGACAGTTCTGTTGACGATTTGGAGTTGTCAAAAACACATTGAAAAGAGAAAACGAAGAAGCTGCAAAACAGATGAAAAGTTAAACTTTGTATTGATTTGGCAACTCTCGATCGCCGCTCGTGAGAAAAAAGTTAGTTGTCAAGGCTACCTTGTAAATTATTTTAAAATGTTCTATGATGGGTTTTATAAAGAAACATTCTCAAAATTTTAAAGACCCTTTAACAGTTAAAGCTCTATATATCTCTCTAGTTCGAAGTATTCTTGATTACTGTTGAACTATCTGGGATCCATTTTATGCTGAACACTCTAATCGCATAGAAAAAATTCAAAATCATTTTACAAAATATGCGCTTTATAAAATGCGGTGGGCTGATAGTCTTCCATCTTATGAAGCTAGACGTAAACTTCTTGGGTTGCAGTCTTTAAGTGATTGTTGCATTTTGTTTGTTCATAATATTCTATCTGGCAAAATCAATTGTAATGATATTCGAAGTCTGTTCGTTTTACATATTCCAGCTAGATCCCTAAGAAATCATCGTATATTTGATGATAGTATTCATAGAACTAATTATTCTTTGAATGAACCTATTGCAAGAAGCATTCGTTTGTGTAATAATGTTTCCCATTTTCTCAAATTCAATGTTACGTTAAGTGATTTTCGATTACAATTATTCATTATTTTTAATAAGGTTAAGATTTACAATTAATTAAATGTTATTACTTAATAGTCTGTATGAATATAGGTATAATACGAATTATTACCGTAAATAAATAAATAAAGCATATACACGAAAAAAATTTATCACATATTTTTTGTTATAACGTAATAAGTTTCAATTCGTTTTTAATAGTTTACTTAAATGCACTTAAAAAACGGTACTTTATTGCTTTTTAAAGTGTTAAAAGCAAATTCGAACCTTAAATCTAGCTCTCTTCATCAACATTTGCACAGCACATCTATTATTTCCAGCGGAAAATTTTGCCCAGTAATACCTGAAGATAATCACGTCTTTTGTTTGCCTCTTACACCTAAGAAGTTTTCGCTTCATTTGAGCCCATTATTTTTTAATTGGTCGAAGCTTCGAGTGGTTCAATGGGTTCATATACATCGGGACCACAGAAATCTTGTTTTGCTGATATCACTCCATGAAGCCAAATCAGGCCAGAAGAGTGGTTTTCGTATACAGCAGTTTATAAGAGGAAGCAGACTTTTTGGAGGCACTGCCGAATATAAATTTATTGTCCCAGTTGTGACAGAAAGACGACTCTCCAGGCCGCATTGGCAAAAAGAGTGCCAGGTGTGGTATTTTTTAGAAAATTTGTCAAGTTTCTGACACTAAAAATTTTCAGCAACATTTCCTCTTTTATTTGCAGAACAGAATTGCTGGCCTCTTATTTGTCGCTGATCTGCTTTAACATATTTTTCGTCGTCCATCACAACACATAAAAAATTTTTAATGCACTTGCCGTAAAATGTTCGTGCCCGGTTTTTGCAAATTTATTTCGCTTGTCGCTGCAATTAGGTGCTGCGTTCACTTTAAATGGGCTTTGTGCTTTAATTTTACGGACTTTTTGGGTATATGCTGCAGACATTCCTACCCTTTGGGCCACTTCACGAACAGAGAGGTTAAGATTTTTTGGAAAGTGAGTTCCACAACTCACAACTCTATCCTTTTCTATCCTTTTCTTCGCATGCCAATCCTCTTTTCCGTCCACTTCCAGGTCGCCGTTGTAACGACCTCGTTTCGTTTAACTTCTTTAAAGTATATGTGACCATAGACCTTAAAATTTTTATAACTTCGCCAAGTCCTTGCTCAGCAAACTCAGATTTTGCAACTTTTTGTGCACAATCAACTTTTGAATGTCATCTTTCTAAGAGCTCATTTTTAAAACTGTGGTACAACAAACAAAAATGCGTAAATGGTTAGAAAGAGAAAACGATAATCTACATTTCTGCTTTAACAGAGCCAGTTTTGTAGTTTTGCGGCGCATTTGAGTGTGATTCATTTTGTCCGTGTACATGCTTTAGTGTGGAGACCGTGGTCTAATGGTTAAAGTACGTGACCCGTATGCCAAAGAGCCGCTGTAGACCCGGGTTCAAATTCCATCCGATACAGAGAATTTTTTAAAAGAAATAATTTTTGTGATCAGCAGTCGGCTCTCTGCAGACACTGACCAAACTCAGAGAGTAAAAAAATGCCATGCAAAGCTTTTATGCTTGGTATAAAGCTTGGTATGCCAGGTACAGTTTTCGACCATTTGTAATCAATTGGATCATAAAAAGCTCGGTCAAAGACTTTCAAGGGCTCAAAATTGCCAAATTAGCTTATTATTGCAGATAATGATAGCGTATTGAAGTTTTATTTCCGGACACAGTTTTAGTGTCCAATTTTTAAATTATGTGTAGATTTTCACCTGGAATTTAAATTTTCACATATACGAGTATATTAATTTTATCCTCCACTGTTAGGTATTTTCTCTTGTGCTGGACGTCTGCATATTTTTAAATACAGCTATTCAAATTCTATCTAAACTCAGAGAGTGTCTATATTCTGTAAATTTAATGATGAAGTATTTGGTCATAACTAATCAGCACATTCCATTTCTGCAGCAACCAGCAGGTGTTTCAGTAGCTAACTTCAAGGTAAAAGAAAAAAATACGTGTGCTATCTCCACACCATATTGGGTCATCTCTTAGAAGTTGTTGAGTCATTTTCACCATTCACTTAAATTCCTGCTTAAATTCTTAAAGCGCCAAGTTGAGCCGGTGAGGTTGGAAAAAAAACTTTCACTGCCTGTTCAAAGAAACAGACGAGGCAACAAATTGTTTTGAGTAAGCATAATTCTCCATGTCTAAAGCATGTCGTCTCCACCTAAGCACACACACACACACACTAACATTCATATAAAAATACTCGCAATGAACTTACCTGATAGTCCATCGAGTTGCCGTAACCCATATGATTACAGGAGCAGGAACAGTGTTTAATATGCTGTTCCAGTTCATCATCAAAAAGATTCGACGAACCAAAGCAAACAGCAGCATGTGCCGGATGTGATTGTGTATGGGAATGTGTATGTGAATGTGCAGCCAAATTCTGGTAACCACTCACACTCACGCCCAGACTGAGACCAACACCAGCGCCTGTACCTAAAGTGCTGCATTTTGTTGATTTTGCTAAATGATTCAGCTGTGCTGCATTGGCCGACAGCAACATTTGGCTATTGCTAACAGCAGCTGTTGAGCCGCTGTTGTCACTGTTACTCTCTCTGCTGTTATTATTACTGTTGTTACTGTTATGGAGCTGACTGGCTCTCAACAGTCCACCACCCGCAGTTGAAAAGCTTTTGCGTCGGCTGTTGCCTGTCGGTTGAAAAGCTTCATAAGCAACAGTTTCACCCACATCAACAACATCGCATGAGGCAGCAGCAGCAGCTGTCGTAAGTTTCAACGGATAGCGCGCAAGTGAGAAAAATCTGCTAGCAGGGCTCTGGCCACTCTTCTGGCGGCACTCAGAGGTGATAGCGGCATCTATAGCAACGCCACTAGTTGCGGCAATGTCAGGCGGTGTAGTTGCTAAAGCAACACTACTGCTCATAGCGCTGGTTGCAGCGCTCAGCATAAGACGCATCATCTCGATGGAGTCAGCGGCAAGCGGTACACTACAAGAGCCGGTTTCGGTGGCGCTGTCGTCGTTATTGTTGTTGTTATTGCTGCTGCTGCCACCCAAAGTAGTAGCCTCCTCGCTACCCAAGTCGTCTGAGTCGTCGTTGTTGTTAATGCGTTTCTGACGACGCACCTCACCGACGATCGATGCTGCCGTCGAGTTGGCACCGTACTTCCAGAAAGTTTTATTGGTGCCGCTTATGCGTTGCAATTGTGGCGATTTGCCACCTGCTAAGGCATCCGCCTTGCGGGCTTCCTGCCGCAGAAGCTGCTTGTAGTGCTTGCGCAGCGGCACTGCTGCCCTATGATGCAAAGTAGCGCAGCGTCGTATAGGTGGCGGCGTATAGATGGGAGAGGCGCTGCAATGTGGCGGCGAAAGTGAGCCAATAGACTTTGAAGTACTCGCCAGCAGCGGCGTCGACTTCTTCTGCTTTTTTTGCTGCGTGGAAACTAGCGAATGAGCGGAGAGCGAAAGCGCGCGCGTAAACTTCAAGCGTTGTGTTGGCGTTGCGGCAGCAGCAACAGCAGCATTACGACACTCGCTGATAGTGGGCAGCAGTAGATTTTGATGCTGCGGAGTCAGCGTCAGCGAATGATTGATAACAGCAGGCGGCGGGGGCGGTTCAAGTATATTTGTCTGGCTCAAACGCAAAAATTCTTTTTGTTCTTCGGCCTCGAGCGCCCTGAGAGCACATAGATCCCATTCGCCGGATGTCATTAACGCGGTTGCGGCAAAGCGTGCGAAACGCTGTTTTAAGCGAGGTGCATGAATGTGAACTTTGGTGTTTTATGGATATGTCGACAACAGCTAAAACGTGACTTTAAATTGGCGCCATTTTTTTCAAAGACAACAAATAAATGCACACATTCTGTATGCCTCCTCACCAGCTCACACGTAGAGTTTCTAAACATTTTTGGGCCTCGAGCTTGAAAAGCTACCGTTTTTCCTTAACCTTAAACCTTTTAAATTAATTTTTTCCGTAATTAACAGACAATTTTTGGCAGGCTTTTAAGTTTTGCACCATGTTGCTCATATTAGAATTATTAAAATTCATCTCTTGGGTCACTTTTTTTTTTGATTATTCTTTCGTAAGTTTTTTCTTTTTTCTTTTTTTTTTTTTCTTATCACAAATTCTCTTCTTGCTTACGGTTTTATAATATTTTTTTTTTCTATTTTTTTCTTTTCACATCAACTTCATAATGTTCACAATTTGCTTAAACATTAATTTTTATACCCTCATTTAAGGCCAATTTTTTTAAATTTTCTTGCCATTTTTTCAATTTTAATTTTCTTTTACTTTTCCGTTTTGTTTTTTTCATCTTTTTTCTTTACTCATTTGAATTACATGCACCTCGGTTTAACGGCCTCGTAAACTATTGTCGTACCACGCAGTATACCGTTAGTGAACGTTAAAGTGCGCTTCGTCAACTGAAATGGTAAGAAGCATTGTTATGCTTTTTATGTGTTACCTTCGATGATGCTTTTACAGCATTAACAGCGCATTAACAGTGCATTAACATTTCAACTGTTGCGCTGATGCAGGTTTTTTTGTAAATTAAGCATAGGTTAGATAAGCAGCTGTTACTTAATAACATTTATTTAACAGTTTTATTTAATTTAACTTCATCTTAACAGCTTGTGGAAGATATGTTGTCGTATTACTTGATTCTGTTATAAAATTTTTAATTTTGCTTAAAAAATCTGAAGGAATAGCAGTACAAATAAAATTTGTTTAGTCCTTGTAAAATATTGTTTGTGGAAGTTTTGACATAACTTGAATTGAACATAAGATTCTGAGGCAATAATTCTTGAGTAAGTTAGGATAATTCTATGTTTTTCCTTATAAACTTTGTGATATAAACTAAAACAGAGGTTCTCAACGTTCTTTTTGGTGTTCTCCTGTGGGTACACGGAGATAAATAAATAATGGCGAGTAGGTAGAATTTAATCTTGATGTTAATTAAAAAGCGTTTTCGAAGCATTTTACAAAAAAATTGTTTGTTGGGCTGTTTTGTTTATACGATTTGGCAGCATTGTTCACACAAATGCAAGTGAGTAACAGTTGTAAGTTGTAAGCTAAACTAATAAAAAAATATTAAAAGAACACACATAAAATGGAACAGTGGCCAAAAACGGGAAAATTGACTTAGGTAAATGTTCAGTAAGTTTCATAGGCATCAAATATGCGTTTAATGTGTCAATGAAAATAAGTCAAAAATGCAATTTTGAATTTAAATTATTTTTGCAACATAAGCTTTTGAGCTGTTTTTTAAGAAAATATTAAATATTATGGACCTTTCTTGAACAAAAATTGAAGAAATATAAATGCGTAACTAACTGCTATTATTATTTTTATAAAGTACTTATATTGACGTTTCAGACAAAAAAGAATTTAGTTAAATGTATTCAAAAGCAGCAGAGCAACTTGCATCGTAAGTCAAAACTTTAAATTTCTGATAATTTTTTCTGATAAGAATTTGTATTGATTTGAAATTAATGCTATGAGTGATTAAGGGGGGACATGACATTCGCGGCAGAGAAAACAGACCTTTTTTTAAAAATTTATAACTCAGTCAAAAACAAACATTTTTCCAAAATTTTTTTATTATTGTAGAGAAATGAACAAATTACAAGAAAAAAATTTCAAAAAAAAATATTTTTCACTCCAACATGGTTTTATAGAGCTCCAAACTGGCGGTAGAGAAAAAAACGTGGCCTCGTGGTTGCAGCGCTGGGAGTTGCAAAAATTGTCCGACCTGGAAAAAAACTTTTTTAAATCTTAACAAAATTGGTTATCGTATGACACGAGCTTTTTTTTAAATTTTTTTTTTAAATTTTTGGTGATGTTCCAAATTTGAAAGTGTGTTTTTTCGAAAAAAATATTGACTTTAAAAATTCATAAAAAATCAAAAAAAAAATGCTCGTGTCATACGATAGCGAATCAAGTTTAAAAAAATTCAAAAAAAAAAATTTCGTCAAAAAATGAACCCGCTAGTGCCGCAACCAGTACGAAAAACATGTTTTCGAGATAAACACGTTCAAAGTTTTTGAACACAGAAAAAAAAGGTTACCTTCAATCTGCCATGCCTGCTTCGTACTGCATGCCTTCGTTATCTTGTGTTGTGCTGTTTTTTATAGTTTTTGCAATCGTTTAGCAATTCGGCCTTCACCCTTCAAGTAGGTACGAAATAACAACCACCAAAAGTCAGGTAGCAAGTAAAACAAGTATATACCAGCTGCCGTACGTAGGTAGCGAAAAAATTAAAAATGCGCTCTCACTAATCCGGCTGTAACTTTTGAACCCGTAGCAATTTTTCCATGAAATTAAATGAAATGAAATTTCTTAGAATCTTAAGAATAATTACTAAAATACAAAATTATTAAAAAAAAAGATAAAATCGATTTCAAAAAACTGCGAATGTCATGTAACCCCTTAACGGAAAATATTTTAAGCTGATTATCCTTAAGAAATTTTGAAAAGAAATGTGTACAAAAGTAAATATGTACGATATATTAACATATGAGCTGCTCAGAGCACAAGTGGCTTAAGTCCACTTTTGGTAGTTTTGAGAAAATTTAATATTTAGAAAAATTCTTATTAGAAATTCTATGTATAAAGAACTCAGTTTTGCTTACAACCTATGTCAAGAGAATAAAAAGAGCTATTGATATAAAAAAAAATTAACTTAATTACAAAAAAATAATGAAGAATATTGCATACTAAATTGAACATATTTTTGAAATTTCTTATTTCCGCTGGAGAAATCTAATGTGAGATATTTTAAGAATGTTTTGATGAGGAATGATAGCATTTAGTGCCAGAAGTCCAACAAAACTTTCCTAGTGACTATCTTCATTATTAAGGGATATATGAAATGAATGGACTTACTCCACTTGCCCTCTGAACTTTATTTGAAATTTGTCATTTCCGATATAGAAATATAATTCGAGATATTTTTAGAAATGTTTTGATGAGGAATAATAGCATTTAGTTCCAGAAGTCGAACAAAAGTTTCCTCTAGTGATTATCTCTATCATTAAGGTAGATATTAAATGAATGGACTTACGCCACTTGTCCTCTGAACTTTTTTTTGAAATTTCTCATTTCCGATGTAGAAATATAATTCGAGATATTTTTAGAAATGTTTTGATGAGGAGTAATAGCATTTAGTTCCAGAAGTCAAACAAAACTAGTGATTATCTTCATTATTAAGGCAGTTATAAAATTAATGGACTAACGCCACTTGTCCTCTGAAAAAATTATATAATTTGTCAGAACAATAACATTTTATTCAGAGATTACATAAGCTAGGAGTTTCAAACCCGGAGTCATAAATAGGTTACATATTCCTCTTCACTTCTATGTACTTAACTCAATATCCTTCCAGCTCATATATTAAATAGAAAAATGCAAGTTGTAGCTTGTTCTTTAGAGGTAAGCTTAACCAATGTTAGCTTAGGTCATATTTGCAAATATTTTTATGGTCAAGAATTCTTTGATACGTTATTTTTATATACCTTCAATTTGTACCACGTTTTTGACAAGTTCTTTTCTTAATTTTTTGCGAATAAGCCGTTATTTTGTACGTCTTTTTTTTAATGGATCACAATTAAATAAGCACCGGAAATTGAAATTGAAATGTCAAAACAATGCCAACGTACGATGCAACGGACTTGCGCATGTGTTGATGCGAACTCAAATACAACAGAATTTGGCATAAGCTGTCCTCATAAGCGAAAATAAGAATGTTGAATATAAATACACATAAAGAGAATAGAAGATATATATCACCTTTCACGCTTTGCTACGCCTTACTGTATTTTGTAGTACAGCGCGCCCTTTGCTGTTCAATATATAGCAAAATACAAAGCGCAAAAACTCACCGCACCCGAAATCCTCTTATAAAAATCATACTTATCGGATGAGTGGATTGGAGCTTTTTTTGCAGTATTTGGACAATAGCGCCCTCTGCTTTTCGAACAAAAAAAAAATAACGCCAAACCCCTTTTCGTACTCGAAAATCTCTATAGACAAAATGTTCACTCTAATCAGATGATCCATTTCTTAAGAGATTTGTACTACAGCGCCATCTGGTACTCAAGAAAACACATAAGAAATAAGAGTGCGCTTTAGACCACACGACTGAAGTAAAACTTCTTCAGCTCCATCTATATGTATATCCATATATATATAAATATGTATAATAAATACATTTATACACATAAACATATCAGGGGGCAACTGTCCTCCTCTGACCTACCCTCGCTACACCCATTTATGTGTATATAAGTTTATATATGTCTAATATATACATTTATACACATAACCATATCAGGGGGCAACTGTCCTCCCCTGACCTACCCTCGCTACGCCCATGTATATGTATGTTTATTTATATACATATGTATAATATATACATGCATATACATTAGAGCCCTGCATGAATATATTCATCAAGTGAATATACCCTGATGATCTACTGTAGCGGTCACTGCAAGCAAAGCTGCAAGCGAATAAATGTAAACAATAGATCGTGTAGCAACATGTCGTGTAGAGCAAGAGAATAACTTTTTATTTGTTCTCTGTTCTCTTTTCATACATTTTTGCACTGAAGTGAGCTTGCGATCTACACGTTGTTTCAGTTATTTCTCTGAGTACTTAATAAACTACACGAATACTCAGGAAACTGCTGCAGTGACCTGAATAAGAATCAGGTATGTTGGTTTTTCCCCGCAATAAGCTTTATGTTATTATTAATGCATAGTCAGTTTGATGTTGGATAGAGGTGCAATCAAACGCATTTATTTAAGATAAAAATACATTTATATTAATCAAAAATATTTAATTCTAAATGGATATTGATATAGTGAGTAACATTAAATAATGTTTAAGGTGTTATAAAATTTTAATGTTTTTAGGTGTGGTTTTTTTAGGTGTTGTAAAATTGTCCAATGGCGAGTTCGTATCGAGAGATTAATATATATAAAAGCTAATATTTTTTCTAAGTTAATTAACCAGAGTGGAGAAGAAATGCAAAATTTTGCTATCAAATATTGCAAGAAAATTTTAAAATATCGTAATAAGTCAACGTCTAACTTGTGTATAGTTTATATCGGCCGTAGCTGGACTCCTAGAGGGGTCAAATGTACGAGTTGATCCTATTATTTTTTGCCCCTCAACATTTCTCCCGACAACACCTACCCCCTATCAACCACCCTTCTTTGGGTATATACATCGTTCTACAAACGAACGAATAAAAAAATATTCGCTAAATATTCCGTGTATGAACACTGATCTGAATAAGACAAAGAGGGTGTAAGATCAGGTATGAGCAAAGCAGAAAAGGGATAGGGGAATTTTTTTATTCTATAGCAAGAGAATATATTCAGGGAGGCGAAAAAGTATACTCATGCAGGGCTCTAATATACATATACATATCAGGGGGCGACTGCCTTCCCCTGCCCTACACTCGCTACTGACATGTTTATCTATATATGTTTATATATGTATAATATATGCAAGATATATAAATGTATTAACACTTACATATAAGGGGGGACAACTGCCCTACTTTCGCTACGCCCATGTATATGTATGTATGTATATATATGTAGCTATGTATAATATATAAATGCATATACACATACATATCAAGGGGGTCAACTTCCCTTCACTGCTACACTCTCGGAACCACCATACCCAACCCTCGCTACCCCAATGTATATGTATATATGTATATACGTATACGTATAATATATTGATGTTTTTTAAATTGGGCTTTGGCCGTGAATAAAAAGACAAATAATTGATCTTTTTTGTTTTTTAATTTTCGATATTTCGGCTCACTTTGTGGGCCTTCATCAGGACTAAAAAATATATAAAAAACACATAACATTAATGACCATATTCACATCAGAAAATCACAGAAAACACAAACTACCAAATTACAAATTACCATAAAAAACAGAAGAATTTTTAAATTAAATTAAAACACCACGAGACTAATTAAAAAATTAAATAAATTTTAACTTATTTATAAAACTATTTTAAAAAATTATAAGGTGCGTCGATCAGATGTTTGCCACCTTCAACGTCCACCGTATTTATGTTTTGTCAAATATTTGTAAATGTGAGAACAATTATCGGTGTCCGTTTTATAGTTTAATCGTGTTGTTGTTGGCGTGTTCAATATGTGGAGCATCTGTAGTGTATATCTTCTTGCGTAGTTCGTCTCTTGTTGCAATATTTTTGTAGTTGCGAATTCCGGTGTGTGGTTGTTTTGTAGACAGTGGATCGCAAGCGCTGTTTTGTGTTCATGATTTGACTTTAAGTCCGATTTATGCGACGCTAATCTAGTTTTTAATTTTAATTTTGTTGTGCCAACATATACTTTGTTGCATATGTCAGACCCGTCACCTGTGGATTGTATTTTGTAAACTAGATTACATTTGTCCATGTCGTCTACTTTACTTTTGATCCTTCTGTGAAGACTTTTTGTTTTTGTTTTTGTGTTGTTTTTGGTGAAAGTGTGTAATTGTTTTTGTTGTATATGTCTGATTTTCTTATTTTTTCCGTGAAACCAGGTATGTAAGTGATTCCTTTGTAAATTTTTGGTTCAGTCCTTTGTTCGACCCCTCTTTGCATAATATTGTTGTCCATACACATTTTTATCAAGCGTGTAATGGTTTGTGGTGGAAAGTCGTTGGATTTTAATATTTCCCTGATTCGTTTGGTGTTGTTTTTGGTGTATACGTATAATATATACATGTATTCGGATATACAGCTTAGGAGTCTTTTGACGTTTTTTAAAATATCGGTACTAAAGCGCCCTCCGGTGTTCAAGATAGAACAGAGTAGATAAGTCATGAAAACTCATCGTATCCGAAATCATCTGTATACCAATTTTCATGTAAATCGGATAAACGGCCTAGGAGTTTTTCGACGTTTTTTAAAATATTTGTACTACATCGCCCTCTGGTGTTCAAGAAAGCTCAAAAAAATAAGTCCAAAACACTCACCGTATCAGAAAACTCCTATATTAAAATATTCATGCAAATCGGATGCACGGCTTAGGAGTTTTTCGAGATTTTTTAAAATATTTGTACTATAGCGACCTCTGGTGCTTGAAATAGAACAGAGTAGATAAGTTATGGAAACTCACCGTATCCGAAAACCTCTACACACAACCGTTCATCATGCAGATCGGATGATCTGCTAAAAACGGTTTTTAGATAAGCTAAAAAAAGAATGCCTGGAACCCGATGGCAAAAAAAGTAGCCTATGTCTTGACCGGGGATATGAGGAACCTGGATGTTAAGTTCATTTAAAACCATCCAATGGTCTTCGCGTGATGCTTTAACAGACAGACAAAAATTTTAAAAATACGATTTTTAGTATGAAAAATTCGCCTGAAAAATAGCGTTTTAATTTATTTGAGTGCGGTAATAGGGAGTGTGGCAACTTTTTTATTCCATTATTTGAGATATTTGCCTTGACAACAATTGTTGTAAATTTGGTGCCCTTATGTGTTACCGTTCCTGAGATTTTACGGACACCAAACTGCACTAACAATTTTTTTTATATATAGATAGATTACATAAGAAAAGTTGCTCCACCTCAAGTGCTCCGGGTACCTGACTTGTTAGTTTACGACTACCAAGACTTGGTGCAATAACTCCGTGAATATTTACATTTTTTTCTCTTTCCAGTATACTGTCAATATTTTATACTTTCAAGTATGAAAAAATAAAAAACTATTTTTTTTTGCAATTTTAAAGGATTTACTCTCTTCAATATTGCTTTGTCATCCAGTTCTGACCTACGTTTAAAGTTTCGAACCATAATTTGTAAAATTTTGACAAACAGACAAACAAGAAAGCGAGCAAATAGAAACATGTTAAAATATTTATTTTGGAAATTTTGCCCTCTGAACGCATTTATATGAGTAAATAGACTTTTGTTAGTTTGCTTTCAATCATGTAATGGACATAAAGTCGTAAAAAGGTCAAATATTGATTGCCCCCATTAGCAAGAGCCTTTCTTTATCGACACATCTCATTAATAAATACGATTGATAGAGCATCAGCTAATGTTGTGTTGTTGCTCAAGTATAGTTTTGTAATCATGTTGCAAATGGTATAAAGTACAAAATAACCCATTGCACTCAATATTGTTTCTCTTAGAATTCTCAAATGGTTTTTAGAAACTATTTAATAAAATGAGGCTTTACCTGAAGCTTTTATTTCAAAGCTTTTAGTAAAAAATTAAAATTTTTTAAATTCCTTATGGCTCGTGCCATGACTTAAGGTTACTTAAATTTTATTCCCATTTGTTTAATAACACAATTTACTACTATCTACAACTTTCTACAAATTGGTCAAGGTAAACGATTTATTTAAGCCTTTTTAGATGACTCTTATTTATCTTTATGTTATACGTTAAAAAAATTACTACATTTTAAGTGCCTGCGTGAAAAAAACCACTCAAAAAGTTAAAAAGTTCAGCAGACAAGAACAGCTGGTGTATACTATATGCACACTTTTATCAAGGTTATAGTTTACACTGCTGGCATTTTATGTTTGCGTTAATATAAACCTTAATGGAAGTGATAAATATGAACAAACCTTTATTGACACACTCGCCGTCTCGCCCTCTCGTACGTTCAATCAAGTGGAAAAACTAAACTAACGTTTGCAATACAAAAAATAAGGTGGCCAGCCATTAGATATTTATATATGTATGCATGCGTGTGTAACATAAGGTGTTAATGGGTTAATAATTTATGAAATTGTAGGCAATATGTTTCTTTTCTTTTTTTTTTTTTGTTATATATGCGAAATATTTTTACATGCTTTTTATCTTTGAATAACTTTTTTTTTAACAAGGTTTTTTTTAAGCACAGATGTATTTTGACATTGCCCCTTTTAGGAAATGTTCATCAATCATGTCTTGAAAAAAATATTGGCAATTTGTACTTAAATAAATAATAAATAAAATTACATTTCGTCTTTATACTGATGGTATTTATTGATGCTATCAAAATATTTGTGATAGAAAAATATATATTTTTGGGAATGTTTAAACTTGTTTGGATAGTATGTAATTTATGAATCAATTTCATATTTATACCCCCCACGCAGTACGCGGGGGTAAAATATATTTTTGATAAGCATCACCATCTGAGGCGATTTAGCCATAACCATTTGTCTGTCCGTCTGTGATCACAATTACAGCCATAATTTTATTTCTAAAAAAAAAGATCAGGTTCGAACATGGGCATGGAATTGCACAGAAAGCACGCCTACCTCCCATATAAAGTGGGTTTATTTAAACGATAGTCACTTAAAACATCAAAACTATTAAATGAATATCTTGAAATTTTACGCATAAGCTTTGATTTTAAATGTTAATCCTGATTATGAAATTTGACAAAATCCGATACAAACCACGCCTACCTCCCGTACAAAGTTGCATTATTACAATCAAAAAATCTCTTAAAAATCCACAAAAATTAAAGATATGTTTTGAAATTTTGCTCATAAGCTTTGATATATAATATAAGCCCTCACTTTTAGATTTTGCAAAATCTAATGAAAATTCCCCCTACCTTCCATACAAAGCCACATCATTAATATAAAAAAACCGTCGAATATATCAATATCGGTGATTCCATGTCAAATCGGACGACTTTTTTTTTTTTGCAACTTACACACTGTGTAAAATTAAAAAAAAAATAAAACAAAATTGTCATTTTCACTCATAGTAAAACAACTATATCTTCAAAACCCTAGAACAACAAACTGGGGTAGATATGTACTCCAGGCAAATTTTGAACTACGTTGCAGAGTTAATCGGTGACATTATCGACTGGCGACCTATTTAGTTCTTAGTTCGAGGTTCTAACAATAGGGCGAGGATCTAACAATAGGGTTGAGCACTTTTTGGTAGAGAGTAAAATCTATAAATTCGCGATATCATCACGCTTTTAGCGTAGCAGAAATTATTGCTGTAAGCATTCCTTTTAAGGCATTACCTAGCCTACCAGGCCGATCACCGAAGCGATTGCCAACCGGTCACCGAACCAATTGTCGATTACAGAAGCGTTTACCAACCACTAACTGAACCAATTACCGATTACCGAAGTCATTACCAACCAATTACCGAACCAATTACCGAAGCGATTACCAAATATTTACCTATTACCGAAGCGATTTTCAACCGATTACCAAATACCAAAGCTATTACCAACCGGTTACCGAACTAATTGCCGATTACCAACCACTAACTGAACGAATTACCGATTACCGAAGCAAGCCATTACCAACCAATTACCGAACCAATTACCGAAGCTATTACCAACCGATTACCGAATCAAATACCGATTACCAATGCGATTACCACCAATTACCTATTACCGAAGCGGTTATCAACCGATTACCAATTACCAAAGCGACTACCAACCATTTACCGATTACCTAAGTGATACCCAACCGATTACCGAAGCAATTACCAACCGATTATCAATTACCGAAGCGATTACCTACCGATTACCGAAACGATTACTAACCCATTACCGATTACCGAAGTCATTACCAACCGATTATGAATTACTGAAGCGATTACCAACCGATTACCGAACCAATTATCGACTACCGAAGCGATTAGCAACCAATTACCTATTACCGAAGCGATTACCAACCGATTACTCAAGTGATAACCAACCGATTACAGAAGCAATTACTAACCGATTATCAATTACCGAAGCGATTACCTACAGATTACCGAAACGATTACCAACCCATTGCCGATTACTGAAGCAATTACCAACAGATTATCAATTATCGAAGCGATTACCAGCCGATTACCGAACCAGTTAGCGATTACTGAAGCGATTTGCAACCGATTACTGAATGAATTATCGATTATCGGAGCGACTACCAACCTATTACCGAACCGATTACCAACCAATTACCTATTACCGAAGCGATTATCAACCGATTACCAATTACCGAAAAATTACCAACCGATTACCGACTTCCCAAATGATAACCAACCGATTATCGAAGTGATTACGAACCCAATACCAAAGCAGTTACCAACCCATTACCGAAGCGATTAGCAATCGATTACCAATTACCGAAGCGATTACCAACCAATTACCGAAGCAATTACCAACCGATTATCAATTATTTGGTATTGCTTAATATCTTTAAATATAACAAAAGATTTTACATTTTTTCACGTTATGGTAAAATTCGATCAATGAGAAAAAAAGTGACTTACATTAGGGTGATGAGCAACACTCACGGTAACACATCTTACACATTATAACTGAAATTAAAGAGGCAACATAATTAAACTCTGAAATGCAATCACATCAACGGCATTAAAAGACCAGCTCAGACCAAAATCCAATCGTGGTACAAAGTCATTGAAAAGCCAACCTACTGCCGGTCTGAATAGTTTAGCCACCAGGCGAAAATTTTTTCTTATCGTTTTTGTTCGTGATTTATTGATGTCATATATAGACTGTGCGCCACTTCTCGCTCTAATTAATATATATGCACCTAAGAGATATTTTAGACCAAGAGAACTTCTATACATCCCATATCATAGAACAAACTATGGCAGAAGTGATCCAATTATTAATATGTGCTCAGCATTCAACTCAATAAGTGCTCGAATCGATTTCACACAGAACAGAAATGTGTTCAGACATAATATTTTAGATCTCATTAATACATAATTTTCTAGCATAATAGAGATAAATTAATTTGAAATAAAAAATTTCTTTTTTTTTTACTTTTAGCACCAATTTATATATGTACTTTTTATATTACATTGTAGAATTTGTCATATTGTATCCCTGAACTGTAAAACGATTGTTGATAGTTTAGTTTAAATAAATAAATAAATAAATAAATAAATAAATTCGTCTGCAAGAGATAGGCCTTAAAATCAATCAAAAATTCAATTTATTAACACTTTTATTAAAGCAAATAAAAGCATGTTACACATCACCCTACTTCAACTTGCTTATTTTAAGCCCCTCATCGAGAAAGCCTTTTTTGAGAAATATTAAAGGCTGTAGGTTGACAGCAAAGAGTGCACAAAAACGTTGCATGTGCTGGAAAAAATTTGCGAAAAAGAGCCACATACAAACGGTGCTTTAAGATGTAATTGTACATCAAACAATTTTAAAGATAAGCAGTATTTGGGCATCAAGCCCCTACTAGTTCATTAAATATCCTTTCTTAATTTGTAATCCCATAAAAATTCCAGAAGCTACCAAATTCTATAGCAGCCAATAAAACAAAATTTTTAGTAAAAATAGAAAGCATGAAAAAGTTTCTTTCTCTCAGAGATGTAGACGATGGCATCCACAACTGGTAGATAGCGGAAAAAGATAAATGAAGCAATAACAGCAACAACAAACATAAACCACAGCTTCACAACAACTGCTGCTACAAACAGAATTTATTTTATTGCTTTTTCATTAAAGGATATGAGCACCAAGGCGAATATGTTTTAATAATTTCAGCTTTTATTTCCACGACATTCATTAAAATGGTTTTTATAGCCAGGTCAACGGTCGGCGACAGAGATATTAAAGTGAAAAAGCGTAACATATGAAATACATTGTATGAAAAAGATCACACAATTACAACATCGATAGATTAAACCTGATATGATATAAGAAAAATAAAAAATTGTAAATAAGAATGCGCTCTCTACACTCCATAGCTTGCACTTTAAAGTGATTCAATATTAAATATCAAATTTTGCGCTCAAATAAAATTGCTTGCTTCACATATGTATGACTAAGCAGACTAGAACGCTAAAGCTTCCCTGTAGGAAAATCAACTAATTTAAAAGTAGTTGATAAAGTAGTTTTTTGTCAACCACAACTAGTTGAAATTCTGACTTTTTTCCATAGAACGAACTAACTTATTTTGTATGGTGATGTCCGCTAAATAAGTCAATTGACTGTCGTCTGCATATATTTTCAACTACTTGTTAAATTAGTTACATTTCAATTATTTTTTTAATTGCTTTAAAATAACCAATTAAAAACTATTACTGATGGCCAAAAGTTAATAATATTTGATGAAATAACATGGTTAAATATATATAAGCTTGTAATCTAATAAAAATTTTCAATTAAAACATGCCAACATCAGAGTAGTTGCCGCCTTAATATAATTCAAAGTAGTTCATATACTGGTTTATTTTAAACTAGTTTTTTAACTAGTTGTTTTTAAAAACAAGTTAGTTTGTTCCTATAGGGTTATGCTAGATACATATCCGATAGCATTTGCTGCGCTACACAAATGCAAAGATGAGCTTCCGCTTTAAGATGCCTTACGAACTACTACTGATGCAAGAATCAGAATCATAAAAATATAGCATAACTTGAAGTGCACGTAACGCATAATGGCACTTTAATGGGCCACATTGTCAACATGGATGATACAGCCAGCAATTGGGCTAAAAACTACATAAATTGCTTTTGCGTTTCCTACTTTCGTTTTTCAGTATTCATTTTTTGCTTTTAAGCATAAGCAAAGAAAACAAAAATGTACAAAAAAAAAAAAAAAAATTGGCAAATCTTTGCTGAGTAACTCAGTTTATTTTCAAGTTTTATTTCGAGAGAAAATCTCAAAAAACTGTTAAAACACACACTCACACAAAAAGCATAACACACATTCACACACTCACACATAAGCAAGCATGCAAAAGTGTTTTTGAGTATGTTAAAAATTTTTTTCTTAGCTGTAGTTATGTATGTATGTATGTAGTTGGTTGGTTGGCAATGCATTCCAAAGATAGTGCTTGCTTTTTTTATTTATTTTTTTTTTTTTCTGAAAATTGTTGTTGGCGCTACTAGTAGTAGTAGTAGCTAACTATTACTTACTGCTTGCTTGATATGCAAATCAAGTACAGATATAGATTTATTTATGATCAATGAAGACGGGCAGAATAGTCGTCAGTCTGCCAATAAACTTAACAGCAGCAACAACATCAACTACAACTAGGCTACTTTATCTACTCATTCACGTGTGCAGCAATTTTCAATAAATCTCACACTTAATATTTATTTTTTTTTTTTATTAACCTGATTACGTTGAATAAATGTGTTGCATTTAATACAAACAAATTACAATAAATGTAAGTACATTTCTATACATGCTTGTATGAAATACTTGTTTATGTTCTTTTTTGTAAAGAATTCCAGTTCAGCAGCTAATAATCCACTTGGACAAATGTATATATACAGAGTGTCCCGCAATTGAGTGCAACTATTTGCGGAGCTGAAAGGTTATGTCGAGCTGAGCAAGAAATCGTATGGGAGGGAGGGGGTCTATTTTCACATTCTTAGGAGCTACAAATATTCGTGGAGTCGTGAAATATTAATAAACACTGTAGCTCCTAAGAACGTGAAAGTAGACCCCCCCCCCCCTCCCACACGATTTTTTGCTCAGCTCGACATAACCTTTCAGCTCTGTTGCGGGACACCCTGTATATAAAAATGGATGTATGTATATGGGTATGTGGGTATGTGTATATATCACGTATAGACTCCAAAACCGCGGAATCAATCTTTATGAAATATTAAGGAATACTGAAACAATATTCTGAGAGTGTTTCTGTGAAATTTGGTGTTGATTGGACAAGGGGGCTTAGTACCTCCCATGCAACCCAAATTGGCTCTATCACCCACAAACCAAAAAAAAAATGCTATATATCAGACGGTTTTAATCGTATAAAACTAAAATTTGCTAATTTTGTTCAGATGGTTACAAAAAATGGGCATGGCCGCACTATATCTACGCCCATTTTATCGAAATCATGCTTATTCCTGAGTTGTACACGTTTTGATAGTGAATCTTGGTATGCAGGTGCTATAAGTGCAATTGGCAGTCACTATGTATATATAAAAGTTGTCACACCCGCTTTAACCGCCCACAAATAAATAAAAATGCTTTATAACAGACGGCTTTTACCTTAGAAGACTAAGATTTGGTAATTTAGTTCACATGGAAACTGTCGGCAACTGTTAAAAAATGGGCGTGGTTGCCCCATATCTACGCCCACTTTTTCGAAATCATACTTATTCCTGAGTTGAACACGTTTTAATAGTAACACTTGATATGCAGGTGCTCTAGGTCAATATATATATATAAAATTTGCCACACCCACTTGTACCACCCAAAAATAAAATAAAAACAAAACGAAATGCCCAATATCAGCCTTTGAAAGGACTTTGACCGAGCTCTTATGGTCAATTGATTGATTGATCGAGAACTGGACCTACAAGTTTTGTGCCGACTCCGAACGGCTTATGTTCTCTAGAAGCTTTTCATGCCAGTTTTTACTCTCTGAGGTTTGCCATTTTCTGCTTAGAGATGACAGCCGAACAGAAAAATTAATTCAATTTAAAGAACTTTCTATGACAAATGGAATTTGAACCTGGGTTCTATGGCATACAAGCCGCTCAACTCAATCAGTATGCCACGAGTTTTTTGTAAAAATATTTACTGCTGTGGTAGTTAAAAATAACAAACGGTCAGAAATAATAGTAATGAAAAAGTTCTTCCAATCTGCATCAAAAAATTTTTAATTTTTGCAGTCGGACCAGTGGTAATGCGGATTTTCATTTATTTTTTAATTTTTTTTATATTATTTTCACTAAAATTCAAATTAAATTTTTTTATTTTTTGTTTTGCCATGTTACTTTTAGTTACTTTAATTATCTATTGATGATAAGATATAGTGTAAAGTAAAGAATTAAATTGAATGAAATTACAAAAAAATGTGTAAATTTTACATTTTACAATTTATTTGACTAAAAGTAGTATGGGAAAAAATTCATTTGAATTTTAGTGAAAATAATATGAAAAAAGTTAAAACAATCCATAAAAATTCGCATTATCTTTGGTCCAACGGAAAAAATTTAAGATTGTTTGATGCAAAAGAACTTTTTCATTACTCTTATTTCTGACCGTATGTTTTTGGAGTTTACTCCTTTAGAATCGATTTCGATGTTTTGCCCGCGGAAAATTTATAGCGAGTGAAATCGAGCGTTATCTTAAAAAAAAAAGTGTGCGTGTCAGCTCCGACGCGCGACTGGAGTTTACTCCTCTGGACTAGACTGGGAATGACTAGATATGTTACAACCATTGATGCGATGTTTTCACGATTACCATAAACCTAATATTACAGTATTTAATAATGACATTACTATTAATGAATGTCATTAGTTTACCTCATAACGATTTTATGTAATATATGTAATAAATATTTTTTTTAATTTAAAAACTATACAATCCTTTTAGAAATATAAGAGATTCCTTTATGTACCCGCCTTACCGTTTTATATACATCTCAAATTCCAAGGTAATCGATCTAGAGGAGTAAACTCCAGTCGCGCGTCGGAGCTGACACGCAGACTTCTTTTTTTTAACCATCATGCCAGCTAATATTTTTAGTCGAAATATTTTGGGGATCATCATAACATAAGCCACGGACTATTTTGAAGAATCGAACGGAATAACTTTTTTTTTTCTAAGGAGGAGAGTGTTCCTGTGAAATCTGGTGCCGATCGTAAAAGGCACCTTAAATACACCTAAAATTATCGATATCGAACAGTTTTGGAATTATAGGTCGCACAGCCTCGAAAATCAGTATTCGACCTCAATTTACACATGCCGTTCCACTGGTAACATTTATGGGCGTTGGGCGAGGGGCGTGGTACTTTCTCAGCACCCCAAGTTTTCGGTATAGTTTTCGAAATAAGTCACACATCAATGAAACTCGGTGCGAACTTAGTTCAATAAGGCCACGGGGGTATTTTAGCTACGGTACCCTGACGAAGCTCCATTCCGTACTAGTTTTTATTTAAAACTTACCTTTGTAAGCAAAATGTGAAATATACTTCGCTTGTTGAGATTATAAAAGGTGTTATTTTGCGTGAGCAAGGATTCAATATTGTGTGACCACTTTTTACCACTGTAACGAACTCCCGTTTCCCGAACTTTACAGCTGGGGTATACTCGCTGGTGTCTAGCGTTCGTTGCAGAAATTTATTATAAAGAGACCATTTCGCTTATGTGAAGTTTTATCTTTTCACTTTATTTAAAATCAAAATTAACCTTAGTCCTAGTGGCTTATTTATAAATCTTAATCTGGATAGACACACACAATATATCCACACACAATATATATATATTGTAGTAACCTTGCGTGACCTTGTATTATACTTGCGTATCCTTGTAGTAACTTGGAGTGACCTTGTAGTAACCTTGCGTAACCTTGCGTGGCGTTGTATTAACCTTGCGTATCCTTGCAGTATTTTAGAATAACCTTGCGTAACCGTGTATTGACCTTGCGTATCCGTGTAGTAACTTTGAGTGACCTTGCGTGACCTTGTATTAACCTAGCGTGCCCTTGTATTAACCTTGTGCCACCTTGTATTAACTTTGAGTGACCTTATATTAACCTTGTATTACCCTTATGTCACCTGGGAGAGTTTACTTGCTATACCTGAGACAAATCTACCGATAATAGGCCTGCATAGATCGAGGAGAAGTCTCGAAATCCTGGTAAAGAAGTTTGATTACACTATTGAGAAAGGAAACTTATAATCAATATGTAATCGCGGTACCCTAGGAGTGGAAACCAAAATATAATCCGGAAAGGAAACTTATCACAGACAATATTTCTACGTATGAACAAAAGAACTCTGACTCCTCAAGGTTACACTTCTACACTTACCACGTATGCTTCTGGACGTCCGACCACGTTGACTGCACGATGAATAAGAACACAAGAGAGCGATTCTATGCTGTCGCTGCCCTTTTATAGGTTCGGTGCTAGCTGCATTCTGCACAAACCGGTTCAGCACTGACTATGTTGACTTGACACGTGTTGTCTCCCTCCCTCAGCTTTCGTCTGCATATGTGTATGTGTGCTAGTTGACGCCTCCCTGTAGGAAAATCAACTAATTTAAAAGTAGTTGATAAAGTAGTTTTTTGTCAACCACAACAAGTTGAAATTCTGACTTTTTCCCATAGAACGAACTAACATATTTTGTATGGTGATGTCCGCTAAATAAGTCAATTGACTTTCGTCTGCATATATTGTCAACTACTTGTTAAATTAGTTATATTTAAATTATTTTTTAATTACTTTAAAATAATCAATTGAAAACTTTGCTGATGGCCTAAAGTTAATAATATTTGATGAAATAACATGGTTAAATATATATAAACTTGTAATCTAATAAAAATTTGCAATTAAAACCAAAATTTGCAATCAAAATCAGAGTAGTTGCCGCCTTAATATAATTCAAAGTAGTTTATCAATCACTTGTTTTTAAGTAGTATTTCGATTACTTCATATATAATGCAATAAAAACTATTTAGAATTGAAGTGGATGCTGCCTTAATATAATTCAAAGTAGTTCATACACTGGTTTATTTTAAACTAGTTTTTTAATTAGTTGTTTTTAAAAACAAGTTAGTTTGTTCCTATAGGGCTCTCTCATAACTGGTTTTCACTTACGTTTCACTACGTGGTGCATATCCAGATTTATCTATGTTCTGCGTATGTATATAACTGTTATCCCAGTAAACAATTGTATGAAAATAATTAATGTCTAGTAAAACTTCTACATTAAATAATATTCTTATTTTAAAACTTAACAAAAGTAATGTAATTCCAAGGGTATCACTAAATTTACTTAAAGTAAATTGATGCCCTATCAATAAAAATGCCCTATTTTTAACAGACTTCAAAAAGAAGGAGGTTCTCAGGAGTCAACAAAAATATCTGTCAAGTTTTTTTCTGTGAGCAAATGCGTTCTCCCTACTTAATGCACACTATTCTTGATCCTCCTAACTTTCTTGTTAAAAAATGTAATATAAATCAAATAAAGTTAAATAAAGGAAAACAATTTGCTTGGTTAATAAAAAATATATAAATTAATTGCTTAATTAGTATGGTCATTAATTGCATTGCATTGCACATAAAATAAAAAATGCCTGTGCTTAAATTTAAATTTCATCAAGTTAATTTATTAATGACTGCATTAAGTCAAGCAATAAACAATTGACTCTCATTCCAGGCGGAAAACTTATGTTATGCAATCTGTTGCCAATTTGTAACTGGTGCTGCCAATTGCAGTTTGCGTTAATCTTGGCTGAAATAAATGCATGTATTTAAACTGGGAATTAAACGACTTATTGTTCATGCTTAATTGCATTCAAATTAATCGAGTAGAAAAGTTGGCCAAGAAGTGTTAATAAAAAAAGGAAAAAACTTGGCACTCAAAAGTTTCAGTTTATTGATCTGTTAACTTTTGTATTTTTTATTTTTACCTTAAATACACCAAAACTGTTAAAACCATTAAAAAAAATCCTCAAAAAAATCTATTGATTGGAAATTTTACATATTGATCAAAAGATTTCTTGCATTTAGTACAAATAATTCTGAAAAATTATATTTATGGGATAAGTTTTTATATAATTTCATTAATGCACCTACTACCACCATTGTCCTGTTGTGCATAATTTTTATTTGCTGTTAAACATTAATTTGAGCTGAAATAATTCAGCTCGATTAGCTGCAAAACATTCAACATAACTAAAACCAATAATAAACATTTATCAGATCGTTCTGCTTACCGCTGACATATTTGTTTACAAACACAAACGTATTTATCTTCTGCACACTGTTAAATGTCGGAAAAAAACAAAATTAAAGAAACGAAGAAAAAAAACATAAAAAGGGAGTTGGAATCGCTACAAAGCTTGCGAATCCATCTTGTTGCAACGCAAACTTTGAACAAAGTTTATTTTTTGGCAATATTTTTTGTTTCATTTTTCAGCAGTAGCAGTTTACCGTTAAGTTGCAACGACACTCAAGCGAGAAATAAGCTGCAAGTCTGTTAAGCGCTCACTGCTATACAAACATATACACACAAACACACAAGGACCGCAGCCATGATTTTCTTTAGGGGGGTTTTGGTGATAAAAAATATTGATATAAAATTTAAAACATCTATATATATGGAACATTTTCCACGCCATATCCAATACTTCTTATTTTTTTATTACACGATAGATACGTTGCCAAAGATTATTGTAAAAGAAAATCGTGCAAAAAGAATATTTGTAATGTAAATGGAAAAATAGTTAAATTGGTTCCAGACCTAAAAAATCCACAAAAAGTAAAAATAAACTAGGTCGCAGCAGCCAAATAGTGCAAGCTATGCTAACAGCTTACACTGGTACATTCAAGCTTAAAAAAGGTGTGCGTGTCAGCTCCGACGCGCGACTGGAGTTTACTCCTCTAGATCGATTACCTTGGATTTTATGATGTATATTAAGGGATTACATGATAATGGCAGTTTTTTGCTAATTTTGTATTTTAGTTAATATTCTTAAGATTCTAAAAAAAAAAAATTTCATGGAAAAATTCCTACGGGTTCAAAAGTTACAGCCGGTTTAGTGAGAGGGCATTCTTAATTTTTGCGCTACCTACGTACGGCAGCTGGTATATACTTGTTTTACTTGCTACCTGACTTTTGGTGGTTGTTATTTCGTACCTACTTGAAGGGTGAAGCCCGAATTTGCTAAACGATTGCAAAAAACTATAAGAAACAGCACAACACAAGATAACGAAGGCATACAGTACGAAGCAGGCATGGCAGATTGAAGGTAACCTTTTTGTTCTTTGTTCACAAACTTTGAAAGCGTTTATCTCGATGCCATGTTTTTCGTACTGGTTGCGGCACTAGTGGGGTCATTTTTTGACGAAATTTTTTTTATTTTTTTAAACTTGATTCGCTATCGTATGACACAAGCTTTTTTTTAATTTTTTTTTTCGATTTTGTATGAATTTTTAAAGTCAATATTTTTTTCGAAAAAACCCACTTTAAAATTTGGAACATCACCAAAAATTGAAAAAAAAATTATAAAAAAAAGCTCGTGTCATACGATAACCAATTTTGTTAAGATATAAAAAGTAATTTTTTCCCAGATCGGACAATTTTTTTTTTGAGTTACGAATTTTTAAAAAAAAGTCTGTTTTCTCTGCCGCGAATGTCATGTCATCCCTTAAAGATAAAGGGGGGTGAATAAAGGCATCTCTTATATTAGTAAAAGGATTGTATACTTTTTAAATTTTAAAATATATTTGTTATATAAATTCATTATGAGGTAAATTGATGAATTCATTAATAATAACGTCATTATTAAATGCTGTAATATTAGGTTCATGGTAATCGTGAAAACCATTAAGTTTAGTCATTCCCTTTGTTCTTCCAGAAACTAAATCTAAATTAACTTCTTCTTTCAAAAAGTGTATCAAGCTCAATCCTTCATCTGTATGATGAAAAATTTCCTTAAATTTTTCATATTTTTTCTATTTAAGATCAATTTGTGGACAGCATCATCGTAGGGCCTCAACAACCCCTTTCCATCTCGTTCTGTTTTGAGCCAGCTGTTTGAGTTGGCCCCAGGAATATCCCGACTCGGTAACTTCTTTTTCCAGGCATCGACTCCATGTCAGTTTACGGCGTCCCCTTCTTCGGTTTCCTTGCGGGTTCCAGTCGAGAGCTTGGCGGCATATTTCGATGGGTGGTTTACGCAAAGTGTGGCCTATCCAGCTCCATTTCCTCAGTTTGATCGTTTGCCTTATCGGAAGCATGTCACATTTTCTAAGCAAGCTGTTATTGCTTATAGGGATGGGCCACGAAATTTTTAAAATGCGGCGAAGACAACGGTTGACGAAGCTATGTATTTTGGAGTTTAGCGCCTCGGTCATGAGCCAAGTCTCGCAACCATATAAAAGAACTGACAGCACGTTGAACTTAAAAATACGGAGCTTGGTATGGATAGAGAGTAGAAACGAGTTTCAAATACTTGCCAGTTGGGCGAAAGCACCTTTAGCTTTTCCTATCCTAGCTTGTATGTCTTTTAACTTGCTGTTGTTAGGGGATAGGATGCTGCCGAGATATTGGAAGTCTTCTACGTACTCAATTGCTTCCGTGCCGATGTTAAGGCCTGCGTTAATGTTTGTAGGGTTGACGCA
This sequence comes from Coremacera marginata, assembly GCA_914767935.1. Lineage (NCBI taxonomy): Eukaryota > Metazoa > Arthropoda > Insecta > Diptera > Sciomyzidae > Coremacera > Coremacera marginata. Next base: position 128,837,299 of record OU612047.1, read on the forward strand.
CATCGCTTTTGTCTTGTTGATGTTGATGTGTAGACCAGCCTTGTCGAAATTGACAACGAGGTCGTTCAGCTTTTGTTGCATGTCTGAATTTTTCACGGAGAGAAGACATATGTCATCGGCATAGTCAAAATCCTCAAAAGTTTCTGCAAAGTTCCAGAAAAGACCCCTGTTCTTTCCGTGGACAGTATCGTAAAGGATCTGATCGATGACAATTAGAAACAAAAGCGGAGAAAGCAGGCAGCCTTGCCGTACGCCGGAGTTTGTGGCGAAAAGTTCTGACAACATGCCGTTATGTAGCACTCTGCATCTGAAGTTGTCATACTGGGATTTTATAAGCGCTATCAGTTCACTTGGCACGTCTCTCTTCACGAGTGCTCGACAGATAGAATGTCGTGAGACTCTGTCGAAGGCTGTGTTGTAGTCAATATATGCAAGGTGAAGTGACGTTTGCCATTCGTTGATCTGGTCTATGCAGGAGCGGTGAGCGCGAAAACCGACTTGCTGCTTCCTTATTGTTCCATCCAGGTGTTTGGAGATGCGATTCAGCAATATTCTTGTAAATATTTTGGATGGAATCGACAAGAGCACAATTCCTCTGTAGTTGTTACATAGTGAGAGGTCACCTTTCTTTGGAAGTTTAATTAAGACTCCCTGCAGCCAATCATATGGAAGCTTTACATCGCTCCAAATCGCATTAAACAACAATAGAAACAATTTAGCAGACACCGTCGCATCGGCTTTTATGACATCTGGAGGGATATCGTCAAAGCCTGGTGCCTTGTTGCTTTTTAATTGTTTAATAGCCGCAACGATCTCCGATAATGATGGTGAGGAAGTGTTTAGCCTCGCTGCTGTTGTAGGCACTGCGGCCGTACCGCTGTTGGGTGTTGTTGTTGGCGAGTTCAAAATGCTTTCGAAGTGCTCGCGCCATCTGTTCATTTGTTCGGCACCAGATGCTAGTAGGGCTCCTTCTTTCGATTTAATGCTACGGTCAATGTGTCGGGACTTGTTGGTCAGCTTCCGGTTTATGTCACACAAGGATTTAGTGTCGTGTGTACGCGCAGCAAACTCTGCTTGCTTGGTTGTTGAACCACGCACGCTTATCCTTTTTACAAGCTTTCTTGACTAACTTGTGACAATGGTTGTAGTTGGTCGCCAACATTGCACGAGTATCAGAAATTTGTGCTTCGTCCCTGAGCTTCTTTGCATTTCGCCTTTCTTTAATTAACGCCCAGGAGGCTACGCTAATCCACTTGACATAGTCCACTTTGTGAACATATTCTGTATTAAATGTCCCGTTATTAAGTCGGCCAACCCATTGCTGAGATCTGAACCCGATAACATTTTGCGAATATCAGCATCAGCCACTCGCTTCAACAATAAATTCTTATAGGAGTTTATTAAAAAATTTATTTTTCGTGCTTACACATTAGGGGAATTCTCTATGTCTTGTATTTGGCCATTGCATGGTGCAAGAATAGGAAATATGCAATCGGGCCAATATTGTGGCATTTGTACAGATTGCGGATTTCCTATTCTTGCACCGTGTAACAATATATACTAGACATAGAGAATAGCCTTATTGTTATTCAATAAATCTGTCAATAAGCAATAACAGCTTAAGAGGGCAAATAGTTGTAGAGGTCTCAAAAAATTGATATTTTTAAATAAATCATAAAAAAATCATTAATCGATTTTACAACAATTAAATAATATAACCTGATAATTTCAAAGCAGAGTTCAAAGTCATTTAGAAGTTATAAGCTTTGAGCAAGCGTCCTTTCAGAGCGGTAGAGCAGGTACACCGAGAAAAAAGTTTATGTTAAATTGAAAAAAACCTAGTATAATTTATAAGATGGCTTTGGCAGTTTTCAGCCTCCCAAGTACTTCATCAAAACGCCTAAGTTTTACATGTTGACTTGTCAATTTTTATTTGGGTGATAAATTAACCAAGTATTTGGCAATTTTTTTTACACTACTTTTAAAAAAAATTTAATTTCAAATATATAACTTTTTTCGGGTTTTGAGATTATTTTAGTTTCCTTTTTTTTTTGAAGCTGCCGCCCGGCTCTCGTTCTGTGATTTACTTGAAATTTTTCTTTTATCAACACCGTTTATTTCTTAGAAATTAATGGCATATCGGCTTTTCTTGCTGCTTGAACTTTACCTTCGTATGCCGTTGAGATTCGAACCCACATCAACAGATATCAATGTGTATGAAGTCACTACACTACTCATAGAACCAAACTCCTTCGTTACGCAGAGTGATTTATTCAATATTAATTACAACTGAAGCTATGTTGCAGCATAACACGAGTGGCGTAAAATCTCATTAGCTTCACTTATACAACGTGCAATGAGCATATTTTGAGCGTAGTTAGATTTATGGACGACCTCATGGAAATGGAATTGGCTACGGAGATATCTTGATGGAGCGTACAAATCAACCATTGTAAGAAGTTCAGGGCATTGGATAGTATGATGGATAAGGTCCCATATAAACATGATGGAAAATATCTTTCGACGATCAGTTAGGGAGATAAGATTTATCAGTGCACAACGGTACAGACGTTAAATTCCAATTTAATTTATATCACATATTCTTACAAGGAAAGGTCCCCAGGTGTCACTCGCCGATTTGAATGATTTTCGAATATGTGATAGAGGACAAAAATCTAAGGTTGACGTATTTTTTTATACGTGCTCAATCGATGATTTAGGGTTTCAAAATGGTGTTTAAAAATCAGCGGAAATTTCTTTTTTTCACCATAATTTAACTATGTTCCATAGACCAAATATGTGTAATATTTGGTATCCAACGAAAGGTATTGAGATGGCGCACATGATGACATCTAATTTTTAGAAAGAAATTTTATTGTTATTTTTTTGTTGAAATTTAGTCAATATCATGAAGAGTCCGTTCTCAAAATAGTTTCATTTTCACTTATGTTTAATTTCAGCAAATTGTAAAAGTTAACTTTTTTCTTACACACAATAAACCTTTCTTTTACACTTTACATCAACGATATTGTAACTAACCTTCTTTTCTGTATTTCAGTTGCTTAAAAAAAGTATTATAAAAGTAAAAACAATGCAAAAATATTTGTTTCTCCTAAAATTTTGAAAATAAGCAAGGCGATTCTAATAAAAATGAGCAAGGGAAGTTCATATATTGAATTTCATAATTAACAGAAAATGAGTTTTGTGAATACAGATCCACATGGTATGAAAATATATTTTTGGTAATAACTTTTGATTGGAAAGAAATAGTAGGTTTTTCCTTAAAATAAATTATTTTTTAAGCTAGACTATTTAAAAAAAAATACAAAAGGAACATTTTTAAAAAATAAATTTCATCAAAAAAATCAAAGGGGGTACCCTTGTTTTTTAATAACAGAAACAGCTAATTAATTTTTATGTAAAACTAAAACAAATTTTTCCTTATAAATATTATGCCACGTGAAAGAGAATTTAAAATGCAATTTTTGATTTAAATTTTTTTACAACTAATACAACTTTTATGTAACTTTTTGAGAAACATTCATCATTTTGCATCATTTTTGAAAAAAAAAATTAAAAATATTAATGCACAGCAAATGGTATTCTTGTAATAATTTTTATGAAGTAATTTTATTGAACTTTTTGACAAAAAGAATTGAGTGAAATATATTTAAAACCAGCGTAGATGTTTGCATCGAAAGTCATATTTTTAAATTTCGGATGATTTTTACTCATTCTTCGGGCAAAAAAGTAAGAAGCACGCAGTTTGTACGGAAGCACTGTAAAATATCAACATATCGGATCAAATATCTTTACATACGTATAGTTCGAGAAAAAACAAAATTTTTGGTACCCATAATGTGGTCGTTATCGATAACATAATATTTTTTTTTTAAGAAAATTAATGCATTTTCTAATGAGAAAATTTTAATATAAAAAGGTAATAGTTACAAAAAAAAAGTAACTTTTAGAATTAGCTGAAATTAAACATAAGTGAAAATGAAACAATTTCGAGAACGGGTTCTTCATGATATCGACTAAATACTGTTAAAAATTTCAACAACAAAATAACAATAAAACTTCTTTCTAAAAATTAGATGGCTTCATGTGCGCCTTTCAATATCTTTCGTTTAATACCAAATATGTGTATCTTTCTATGGAAAATAGTTAAATTATGGCGAAAACACGAGATTTCCACTGATTTCAAAACATTTTGAGACCCTAAACCATCGATTGAGCACGTATAAAAATATACGTCAATCTCAGATTTTTGTTCTCTGTCAAATATCCGAAAATGATTCAATTCGGCGAGTGACACCTGGGGACCTTTCCTTGTTAGTAAAATTACATTGAGTAGATTTTATTCTTTTAGAATATAAATTGTAGGACGGGTTCCAGATCACAGAGCAATATTCCAATTGCGGTTTGACTAAAGTGAAGTAGAGTGCTTTGAGAGTATATGGGTCTGTGAACACTGCCGAGTTGCATTTTGAAAATCCTAACATTGAATTAGCTTTGATAATTATTAGTTTAATGTGCTGTTTAACGTTCAGTTTAAGGTCAAGACGAACACTTAAGTTCTTATTACTGGAAACTCTTTTAAAAACGTAGAATCTATAAAATAGCTAGAGAAAGCTGGCGACGAGGACCTGGAAAATGTGAGACACTGGGATTTAGAAATATTAAGGGGAATATTATTGTGGGAACACCAATTAACAACTCAAATGAGATCGAGTTGAAATAGACTGAAGTCATTTACCGACTCAATCGACCGAAATAATTTGAGATCATCCGCAAAATGTAGATATCTCGAGTATTTAATAACCAGTAGAAGGTCATTACTAAAAAGAATGAAAAGTAGTGGGCCAAGGTGGCTGCCTTGAGGTACACCTGATGAAATTGACATAAGTAGGGATAGTCAATTATTGATTTTAACCATTTGGTAGCGGTTAATAAGATACTATTTAATCCAATCTGTATATGAATTAAGTATTCTTCTTCTTCTTAAATGTTCTTCTATATATCTGTAAATAATCTCATAATCTCAATAAAATACACTTATTCGTGAAAAAATAAAAATTCGTGAAACTACTTTAAATACACCATCCTACACCTTTTTCTCCCCTTAGGACTGAATTCAATGTTTCGAGAAATCTTGCTTCAATGTTTTCAAACGAGAGCTTCTTTGCTTTTTGTGTCATAACTTCGACTAAGATAACGATATAAACATCAGATAATGTGTGCACATAGAAATATACCCATAGAACTCAGCTACATCAAAAACTCAGTTCTGTCTGAAGTTGACTAAATCGATTATTGCCACAAAATATAGTTAGGCAATTCACAAGATATCCTAAAGTTATCTGTTGTAAGTAAATGGTTTATCTTATTTTCTCCAAAATTAGTAAAGAGATATTGTTAAAATTTTGCTTGTAGTTTTTGTTTATAGTGGTTGTATGAAGTGTATAAAATGGGCGTTGTCAGGCCAAAACTACCCCCACCTCCCATATAAAGTTAACTTTTGTACATTTCTTTATATGGGAGGTAGGCGTACTTCCGCTTCGATCGCGCCAATTTTATACACACAATACAACCACTATAACAAAAAATTCAACCAAAATTTAAAAACAAAAATCACTTTAATTTAGGGGAGAAAGATAAAAACTTTGCACTTACAACATACAACTTTAGAACATCTTGTGATATAGAATTATTATAAAATATGCACATAAGCGATATTATATAAATGAGTTGTAAAACAATATAATACAAAGCTTAAAAAAAATTTATGTAAAAAGAGGAAAATTTTTCCTTCGTGTTAAATCAAATCGTGAATTTTTTTTTTTTGTAAAACAGCCAGGATGTACTTTCAATATAGTTTTTCAATGTGACTTTTCTTTAACATGTGCAAAGAAATTATCATGAAAAATAACACATTGGGCATTTTGAGCAAAACCAGTGTTATAGTTTTGCATTATTTTTTTTTAATCCAAACTGTTTAAAAAGATATAATGGTTTTTGTTTTTTTTTCTTCAATCGTATATGAAAATTTTAGCGTACATTTTACTTTAAAATTTTTGTGTTAGAATTTTAAAACAACAAAAATTCTTAGAGGTAAGCAAGAAAAATTGTAAAAATTGGACACATATGAAAAAGAATGAGGGAATTTTATGCAGTAGTAGAAATGTATTGTGAACACCAAAAAATAGTGTATAAAGTATTTAGAGTAACCACTAAGTAATTTTTTAATCCAGCCATTTTCCACGTATGAAATTTTGAAATATTACCAGTTTCTTTTAATTAATAAGTGCAATAAATATTTAATTTTTTTCATTTGAACCATATGGGGGCTATGAACTCCGAAATTTCCCCCTGGAAACGCTGCTTATACACACACATACTTTAGCAAAGGAAAATGCAAGTTTTTTTATTTATCAAAAGTTTAGTTTTCACGAGGTGAAAGAGCTTAAGTTATTGTTGAGGCTCGAAAGTTGCTTTTGATGGTGTTGTTGTTGTCAAACAGAGGCGTTTGAGTAAGAAAATATTTCAAAGTTTCTTTTACTTGACTTTTGACATTGTGCAGCATTTGTGCACAAACACCTTAAATCACGATAGTGCAGTTTTTCAATTTTTTAAACTTTTCTCGAACTAATGAAGTTACTTTAAATTTTTAAAATTTTGTTATATATTTTGAAATATTGTTTATAGTTTAAAAAAATGCATGACCTTTAAAAATCTTAAATATTAACAGGACTTAAAATTTGTTTCATAGCTAAAATTGACATCATATGAGACGATATAGCCTCTCATGATATGATTTAAAATGATATGACATGACATGATATGACAAGAGATGACATGACAGGACAGGAATCAAGCCAGATCACATCACATCACAACTTCTCACATCAATATATAATGAGATATACATCTCATCATATCATATCACATCACATCACATCAAATCACACTACATCACATCACAACACATCACATCATATTGAAATCAAATGAATATCAAGTATAGCTCGCTTTAATATCAAAATCAAATTAAAATTAATGTAACAAGTCAAATACGATAGCATATCAAGTCAAATCAAAGTCATATAAAAATGAATAAAAAAAACGAAATGGTCATTTCAGCCCTTGAAAGGACTTTGACCGAGCTTCTTATGATCAATTTAGTTGTGCGTGTTGTGAAATGTTTGAACAAAAATGATCGAAAACTGGACCTACCAGTTTTATGCCGACTCCGAACGGCTTATGTTCTCAAGAAGCTTTGCATGGCAGTTTTTAGAGGCTTTGCCATTGTCTGCAGAGAGGGGACGGCTGAACAGAAAAATCAATTCAATTGAAAAAACGTTGTATCTCAGGAGGGAATTGATACAGGGTGCTCTGGCGTATGGGTCACACACTCTACCCACTATGAACTCCGCCAGGTCTAGCTTGCGCCTGCCTGTCCCAAGCCATGATAAAGGAGGAGGGTTGTTTGTAGGATACATCCTGCAAACGTAAAAAACTGATAGGGCCAACCAAGATCTCGGGGTGGCGCCCATCTTGGTAGCAGGTCATATTCGGTATATCGATATAAAACAAGCCTGCGAAGGTATAGCAATTGACCTTAAAACTTGTTTGTACGGGGACAGTCTTTACCCGTCAGATGGGGTAGACCCTATCTATCCACCGCATGGAGACCTTAATTCGGCTGGAAAAAATGGTTGTGAAGTGTTGGCATGCGTGCATAAAAGTGTCAACTCTTCGGCTTTCCGAAGTGTTGCTTGTCAAGAGTTTGACTCGCACCCTCAAACTGGCACGGCAGTCACTGAGGAAAGTGTTGACATTGGTTGTGATAACTAAGGGGTCTCATACTGAGCACGGCAGTCCCTGAAAACAATGGCCAATACTCTATGTCTGGATGTTGAAATTCGAACGGCCAGAGTAAGAGTGGCAATTGCAAAAGTCCTCCAGAGTAGGTACCAGTCATGTGCAATAATTTCCAGCTGAGTCGGCAACTGCAAATTGTTAGACTAGCCTTTAAGTGCTCGTTGAGCACTGTCATGTATAAGAAAGCACTTTTTCGTAATTGCATTTGTGTATTCTTGGTCTTTATGCGGAAGAGATTGGGTAGGTCTCGTCTCCACCGGTAGATGGATGGAAGTACGTCGCTACAGAAGTCTAAACTGGTACTGCTATTACGGGCAGTAAGTAATTTATTACATAATGATCCTAATCAGCAGGGCACTGGGTGATGCTTTGTCTTTGTGAAACAGCTTCCATGTTCGTGTTGCCACACCGGATGCCCCGTATGTTTTACTTGTTTTAAAACATAAACGGGTCCGTGTTGTGGTACAGTAATTTATTACATAATGATCCTAATCAGCAGGGCACTGGGTGATGCTTTGTCTTTGTGAAACAGCTTCCATGTTCGTGTTGCCACACCGGATGCCCCGTATGTTTTACTTGTTTTAAAACATAAACGGGTCCGTGTTGTGGTACAACACAAAGTTCATGGTTGTCTGTTTCATGAATTATTACCCTAGGTTTTAGATAACCCAAGTTGTTTCAGCCTTGCGGCAGGTGCAGCTTGATAATCTTAAAATCGTCTACCCACTATGCCACGGCCGCAACGAATGCAAAAAAACGAATGCAAAGGTTAATAAAACTGAAATCAAAGCGAATCGAATTAAATGCACTTCAAATCACAGTCAATCAGATTTCCAAACTAAGTGAAATCGACTTCAAATATAACCGATATTCAATCATAGTCAAATTGAGGGAAAATCAAAAGAAAATTTATGTCAAATCTAAGTCAAGTCCCACTCAAATCGAAGTCATAATATTACATTGCATTACATCGCATCACATCGCATCCTATTACATCACATCACATTACATTTCATGACATCATATCACTTCACTTCACATCAAAGTTAAATCATATAAATATCAAGTAGAGCTCGCTATAATGTTAAAATAAAAACAACTTATACTAACAAGTCAAACACGATAACAAATCAAATGAAATCAAAGTCATAAAAAAGTCGAATATATTGGTAAATCAATCTGGCATCAAAGCGAATCGAATCAAGCTCAAATTACAGTCAATTGGATTTTCAAACTAAGTCAAATCAATGTCATACCAAATTGAAATCAAATCGCAGTCAAATCGAGTCAAAATCAAAGAAAAATCAAAAGAATAACCGATATCCAATCATACTCACATTGAGGCAAAATCAAAGAAAAGTTGAGATCAAACCTGAGTCAAGTCCAGCTCAAATCGAAGTCATAATATAACGCTACACTACATCACATCACATGGCATCACATTACATAACATTAATTACAATAACATTAAAGTTAAAGTTAAAGTTAAAGTTAAAGTTAAAGTTAAAGTTAAAGTTAAAGTTAAAGTTAAAGTTAAAGTTAAAGTTAAAGTTAAAGTTAAAGTTAAAGTTAAAGTTAAAGTTAAAGTTAAAGTTAAAGTTAAAGTTAAAGTTAAAGTTAAAGTTAAAGTTAAAGTTAAAGTTAAAGTTAAAGTTAAAGTTAAAGTTAAAGTTAAAGTTAAAGTTAAAGTTAAAGTTAAAGTTAAAGTTAAAGTTAAAGTTAAAGTTAAAGTTAAAGTTAAAGTTAAAGTTAAAGTTAAAGTTAAAGTTAAAGTTAAAGTTAAAGTTAAAGTTAAAGTTAAAGTTAAAGTTAAAGTTAAAGTTAAAGTTAAAGTTAAAGTTAAAGTTAAAGTTAAAGTTAAAGTTAAAGTTAAAGTTAAAGTTAAAGTTAAAGTTAAAGTTAAAGTTAAAGTTAAAGTTAAAGTTAAAGTTAAAGTTAAAGTTAAAGTTAAAGTTAAAGTTAAAGTTAAAGTTAAAGTTAAAGTTAAAATTAAAGTTAAAGTTAAAGTTAAAGTTAAAGTTAAAGTTAAAGTTAAAGTTAAAGTTAAAGTTAAAGTTAAAGTTAAAGTTAAAGTTAAAGTTAAAGTTAAAGTTAAAGTTAAAGTTAAAGTTAAAGTTAAAGTTAAAGTTAAAGTTAAAGTTAAAGTTAAAGTTAAAGTTAAAGTTAAAGTTAAAGTTAAAGTTAAAGTTAAAGTTAAAGTTAAAGTAAAAGTTAAAGTTAAAGTTAAAGTTAAAGTTAAAGTTAAAGTTAAAGTTAAAGTTAAAGTTAAAGTTAAAGTTAAAGTTAAAGTTAAAGTTAAAGTTAAAGTTAAAGTTAAAGTTAAAGTTAAAGTTAAAGTTAAAGTTAAAGTTAAAGTTAAAGTTAAAGTTAAAGTTAAAGTTAAAGTTAAAGTTAAAGTTAAAGTTAAAGTTAAAGTTAAAGTTAAAGTTAAAGTAAAAGTTAAAGTTAAAGTTAAAGTTAAAGTTAAAGTTAAAGTTAAAGTTAAAGTTAAAGTTAAAGTTAAAGTTAAAATTAAAGTTAAAGTTAAAGTTAAAGTTAAAGTTAAAGTTAAAGTTAAAGTTAAAGTTAAAGTTAAAGTTAAAGTTAAAGTTAAAGTTAAAGTTAAAGTTAAAGTTAAAGTTAAAGTTAAAGTTAAGGTTAAAGTTAAAGTTAAAGTTAAAGTTAAAGTTAAGGTTAAAGTTAAAGTTAAAATTAAAGTTAAAGTTAAAGTTAAAGTTAAAGTTAAAGTTAAAGTTAAAGTTAAAGTTAAAGTTAAAGTTAAAGTTAAAGTTAAAGTTAAAGTTAAAGTTAAAGTTAAAGTTAAAGTTAAAGTTAAAGTTAAAGTTAAAGTTAAAGTTAAAGTTAAAGTTAAAGTTAAAGTTAAAGTTAAAGTTAAAGTTAAAGTTAAAGTTAAAGTTAAAGTTAAAGTTAAGGTTAAAGTTGAAATTGAAAATGAAATTGAAGTTGAAGTTAAGTTGAAGTCAGATTGAAGTCGCAGTCAATGTCAAAGCCAAGTCACACTCAAGTCACAATTAAGTCACAGCTATTTCACAGTCAAATTAAATCGGTTCTATTGAAATCAAAATCAAGCTTAATCCAATTGAGTCTTTATTTATTTCGGGAAATAACACTTTTTTTAACTTTTGTTAATGTGGCAAATGGTGGCAACAATAATATTGTTGATGTTACTCTTTTCAATGTCATTCTACGAAAGGATACTCCTGCTCATGCACAATCACACACTGAGCTACCAACACATGCTAGAAATTTTGCATTTTAAACTTCGTTGTTGCTTTTACTAACATTATCATTGCAATTGGCCGGACACAAGAGACATGTTTTATTGTTGTTCACACAAACAACACATTGACAATAGGATGCAACAACGACGACAAACAAAACAAATCTGAAATTTAACTAACTGTCAACGTGTCAAATTTTGCGATGACATTTTTAATTAAGCTCAGCTATAACAGGTTGTTAACAAGTTGATGATGCATTTGTTGAAAGTCAGTCAAGGACATCGTCGCACAAAGGTGCTTTAATGGCATTCAATCTCGATGTAAAATGCAAGTCATGAGTGCCATTAAATAAATTGAATATTCAAATTTGTATACGTATATATTTGTAGAATAATTCAAATATCAGTAAATCAAATTATCAAAATCTTGCAGAGATTGTTATAGCTATGTTTTAATAAGCACTTTAAATATACGTTTTAAATTTCGATGATTCCATATCAATTTGACTATTTTTATAGTATAACGATACTATATTCAAAAGGTTAAAAATTTACTGCGAACATTACCAAAAACGTGACAAATAAATTCAGTCTAAGAAAATTTAAAAAATTTTATAAAAACATTCCAAAAAAATGACACCAAAAGAAAGACCCATTCAAGTTCTCTTAAATATATGCAAGTTTTTTTCAGTACTACTTATGGTTTCGAAGTTACAGCTGTTTGAATACACGCACTAAGTGTATTTTTGGAGATATTTTCCTATTTTTTACAGTGTATATCGCTTAAAAGGAAATCAAAATAAAAAGATATATGCAGATATAATACGTTTCAGGAGAGCTATCAACCCAGAGAGTTTTAAAATTTTCAAAAATAGTGATGTCAGAAACGTGGGCGTTTTTATATGGAATCACCGACTTATAAATTCTTGAGTAGTTTCTTTGCTTTGAAAATCTGTGTGTACTAAGGAGGTTGCAACTTACTTGAAGACAAAAAAAATGTTCATCAATTTTATTTATTGATTTTTTATAGGATTCACATCTTAATACGTTCATAGTACTCCCAAAATATACCGTAAAAAATTCCATCCAAAAATATCAACATCCAAAACTTCAACTGAATTGTTTTTGTTTTCCTAAATTTTCCAAGCTCTTGTGTGACCTGTTGAGGAAAATAGGGCGAACCATTGCTCGAAATCCGAGAAATAGTATTGTTAAAATGGCCAAAAACTTGCGAAAATTTGAGGAATCGACGTTCATGCTTAATGATGTCAGCTCAAAATAAAACAACAGTAGAATCTCGGTTATCCAAATCAAATAAAGTATTCCGTATAATCGAAAATCAGGATAATAGATTTCTAACGCAAAACTTAAACAAATATAAAAGTCAACCTAACAGTATTAGAACTTACTTACTTACATACTTATGAGGCGCTTACAATCATAAATCGGTCTTGGCCAGTTTCAGGAATTTGCGCCAGCTTTTTCTGTTTCGCACTTGCTGACGCCAGATTCAAGCTGTGGATTTTGCCAGGTTGTCCTCCACTTGGTCCTTCCAACGGAGATGCGGTCGTCCTCTTCTGCGTTGACCATCGGTGGGTACCGAATCGAATATTTTCTTCGCTGGAGCGTCGCATTCCATCCGCTCAACATGACCTAGCCAGCGAAGCGAAGCCGCTTGATTTTTATGCGCTTTGCTATCACTTTCATCTGAAAGTTTCATCTCATTGATCTATTAATAGTTTTTCTGCACATTTTGAACCAAAATTAATTCTTCCGGATACAAGAAGTGTTTATTAACAATTTTGTTGTCATCAAAAATTGCATTTTTGAAAAATTCAGCCTTTATGAAATTTTGAGCATAAGAAAAAATCAACTGCCTACATTTTTTAGTAAGCACTTGAATAAGAATGCCTCGGCTCTTTAAAAAGATATTAAAGTTATTACATTAAGGTAGGGAATAATCTAAAAAATTAAGAAATATTTCGATATCTTTTCTCAATAATAAGTTAGAAATATGTTTGGACGGTTCTTGTTTTTCAACAAATTCTATAAAAAAGAAATATTTTAAAACCATACAAAGTAATCTTGTTTTTGCTGGCTTAAATATCTCCCGGCACTCAACATCAAATTAAGTTTGTAATTCTACAAGTTCAGCTGAACTCTTACTATCTTCTGGTATATATGAAATACAGTCATTTATAATACAGTCGCATGCATTTTCTGGCAACAAGACCTGTAGAATTGCATTTTATTAAAACAAGCTGAGGTACATAATTTTCAGAAGTGAGAAAAAAGAATTGTTTTGCCGACCTAGTATGTCAACTATGTTTTTAAACTTCTTTTAAATTTAGCATACATACGAGTATTATCAGCTGAGACATTAGGTGCACCAAGTTCTATAATATTTATAAGTTGTTTAACTCAAACAAAATATGTTTCTCAAGCATAGCGAACTAAAACAAAAAAAAATGTTTTGCTCATATCTGTGTTTTCGTCTACAAATATTGCAAAGTAGCTTTCTTTTAATATTCTTATTACGTCAAGCAGGATAACATTTCTGGTATAATATGGAACCCTTCCATTGTACACTAGATGAATTGTGCTTTACCTGGTTTTGCAGCTAGATTCTAGAACTATGATAAGATTCTGTAAGTGAAATCGTGCAAAACAAAAATTTTTTTATTCCTTACAAAGTTTAGCCACTGTTGAAAAATTAGTTTAAAAAAACTACAAGCACCGAAAATTCCCACAAAATCACCACAATTCCCTCATTCCCTTCGAGGGGTCAAAATTACCACAAAAAGGGATTTTCCCACGATCCCCCCGCACTGCAGGAACGCTGTTCAACAGAGCTGTGTGACTTTGTATTTTATTGTTGTTTCTTTTATAAGGAGAAAAAAAGGTGTTTTTAGTAATTTATTTTTATCAAACTTAGTGACAAAACATTTGAATTAAAATTATATTGTGTACTTGGTATGAACCAGATCCCTTATGTGATATAAGATTCATTCAAATTTGTTTTCTTTAAATCGGGTAAAAAAAAGAGTTAAATTTTTGTGTTCACAAATGAATATATTTTTCTTTTGTTAATTAGCTAAAATAAATAAATAAATCATAAGTTAACTTGAATTTATGCTACATATTTTTGTGTTAAGTTTGATTAAAAATTGGTGTTAGTTGTTTCGACTAACAAAGCCTACAAACAGAGTTAAAATATTAATTCAAGTCCAGGGTTTAATGTCAAATCTGCATTAAAATTTTTCAAAATTGTGCGATATGAAAACATATCTTGTAGGCTCTAAGCAATACATACAAAATCAATACGTGAACTATTTAAGATCTTAAGAAAACTGGAAGTAAATGGGAAGTGACTTAAGAACCATAAATTGAAATAAAATGAGAATCAGTTTGCACTACATACGCGATTGTTTTTTTTTTAAATATATCTCTCAACTTTTTGGAAAGATAAGTTTTACTTCTCCACACCACACACTGAGGTGATACGCACCTTTTTTCTTCAACAATAAATTTTGCATAAAAGTTTTAAGCAAACAAGTTTTCTTTTATTTTAATATACATCACTGTATTTCTCTATATCAAAAAACCCTTCCCATCCCCCCTTTCCCACTCTCCCTTCCTTACTTGGTGCTTAACTTGCTGCAAATGGGATACCTTATTTGTATCGTTTTTGTATAAGTTGAATTTAATGGTTAGGGTGAGTGTATAAGAACAGAATAAATCAAATAGAAAGATAGTTTAAAAAAATTTCCTGGTAGACCATAAAATAGTTTGTTGGTCGTTATGGTATCAAGCAGTTCATCAAACTATTTATAGACGGAATAGTTTGATGCAATGTTGAATAATGTTCAACCTTAGAGAAAGTTTCAAGTTTAGTAAAGTATGCGATGCATGCGTCAATAGCGGAATTTACAGAAATTGTGTAGTAAAAAGAAGATTAAGTAAAGAGGCGAGTAAAATATAAAAAAAAATTTGATTTGATTGGCTGGGAAGTTTGTATGGTAGAATGTTTTTGAAGATTAAATAAAGTCTTTTAGATTGTTACATCAAAGAAGTGGAACAGAGAATTAAAAGAATATTTTAGATATCAAGATTTGATACTAAATTTTAAGTTTCGTACGCTAAGATTTCTTTTGATATTCAATCATAGCAGAAAAATTTTAAAAGCTTAGATAATAAGATGAGGTCGTCTTAATTTGACTTAACTTAATTTTTAAAATTTTTTAACCAGTGCCAAAGCAAATAATTATCAATAAATTTCAATAATTATGGTCATAAAATCAAAGCTATTAATATCGATACAAAGGTCAAAAGATGAAAAAATCATTGAAATTAAACAAGCAGCTCTTCGGTTGATGCAAAAAGCTTTTGAAAAAGTTCAAGCATCATTTGCAAAAGCTATGCAATATTCGAATGACCTTTATTGTCAGCTAGGTCAATGCTTAATGCAACCGAATGAATTGAAATGCAATGAGTGCGCATTAATATATAACTTTTTCACATTCTCAACAGTACTTAAAGTGGGAAATTATCAAAAAAAAAAACAAAAAAACAACAACAACTCAGGTATTAAAATGCTTCATTACCTTCATTGTAGCTGATTATTATGCACAGCGAGTTGAGAACTTTTGCAGATCATTTTAAAACGCACAAAAAGTTCATCTCAGTGAATATTGCGCAATTTTAAAGCCTGAAAGTATGCTTAATAAATTGGAAACTATTTAAATGCAGGCACATGATAAACTTTTCGAACTTTTACACGTAATGCTGAATCCATCTGCTCAATGCAGTGACAACAAACACCAGAATTACTACAACAACAACAACATAACGATTCCCACAGCGTTGTCCACCGCATGCAATCGTAATGAACTAGACGCAGTGGTCGTCATTGTTCTTGTTGTAGCTGTACTTAATCATGTTATAGTTGTTGTTGTTGTTGCTGCTGTGTCTGTGGCTACTGTTGTTGTTTTTTATATCAACAACCTAAAACCTCACTCAGACTCTGCTACCGCTACCACTGCTGCTGCTGCTGTTGCTGCTACTGTCAGTGGTTATAAATTTATTCAACTTTGTGATTTTGTTTTATTGTCCTTCTTCCAGGCAGCACCGGCATCACCTGACTTCACACTTACACATACGCAGTTCATCTGTCACTCGCACTTCCGTTTCCGCTCGCCAACAATATTCATGGCAACCAATTTAAGCATTCAAAAATTAACAATACTCAATGATGACAAACTGTTTCCCCTGTCTGCCTGACATCTCCATCTCCCCTCCATGACAAAATAAATGCCTTTTAATGTAAGTGCGCAAAATATTATAATTGATTTTATTTAATTTGCTCTGTTTTATTGATACAATTTTTAATTATGTAGGAATACATTTTATATATTTTTCATTTTTTTATTTTATTAATCTTTCAATCGTTGATGTAAAAGTAAGTCGATTAATGTGAGTGCTAATTTAAAATTGTTTTTAATTTAATCACCCGCAACGGTGTAAATTATTGATTAAAGCTTTTTCTGAACAGTTTTAAGCTTGTTTATCGGCAAAAGAACGGAAGATGATGCAGTAAATAAGGAAAAAAAATGTTTCTGTTTGAGAGTCATCAATTTAATTGTACCGCAAAATGTACTATAACGGATACGTTAGAATTGTCAGTACTCTAGAAGCATAAGTAGGTAATAAAATTGTATTGCTATTCGTTGAATCGGGTTGAACCATTAAGTTCACAGATATATATATATTAGGGTGGCCCAAAAAAGTTTAAGTTGTTTTTTTTATGTGGTACCCTCTTAATATTTTTTTTATCATGTTGAAATAAATGTAAATAAAATTTGGTATGCCTAGCACCACTGCCACCTGTGCCGACTTGCATCGATACATGTCAGTACTTGGCGATATGGGAAAAAGGTGCTATTTTTTTTTCAAAAAACCCAAATAATTTTTGTATAAGTGTATAATTTCAAAAAGCTGGCTTAGAGCTTAGTAGATACAATATAGCGATTCTGGCTCAGGAGGAGCGGAGGAACAAGCCGATGACGTCACTCTGGCCCAGCGCCATCTTGTGGGGGCTTTTTGCTAAAATGTGTAAAGGTGCATGTCTTTGCTAAAAGCTATTATGGTGTATGTCTTTGCTAAAAGCTATTATGGTGTATGTCTTTGCTAAAAGCTATTATGGTGTATGTCTTTGCTTTATTTATATTTTTAAATTAGCAAGTTTGGTGTATGTCTTTGCTGTAAGCTTTTAAAAATTGGCAAGTTTGGTGTATGTCTTTGCTAAAAAGCTATTATGGTGTATGTCTTTGCTAAAAGCTATTATGGTGTATGTCTTTGCTAAAAGCTATTATGGTGTATGTCTTTGCTTTATTTATATTTTTAAATTAGCAAGTTTGGTGTATGTCTTTGCTGTAAGCTTTTAAAAATTGGCAAGTTTGGTGTATGTCTTTGCTTTATTTATACTTTTAAATTAGCAAGTTTGGGGTATGTCTTTGCTTTTAAGCGTTGATCATAATTTTATACACTAAAAGTAGGCAAGTTTGGTGTATGTCTTTGCTGTAAGCTTTTAAAAATTGGCAAGTTTGGTGTATGTCTTTGCTTTATTTATACTTTTAAATTGGGAAGTTTGATGTATGTCTTTGCTTTAAACTTTTTAAAATTAACAAGTTTGGGGTATTTCTTTGCTTTAAGCGTTGGTCATAATTTTATACGCTACATTATCGGTAGTGGTAGTCAAGCGAGTTCTTATCAGTGTTTGCATGTTTTTGTTTTTTTCTTAACCCTCGCATTAGTTATAGCAATGACTCAAAAAATAAATATATATTTATAAGACTTCTAACGTAGACTGCGTGGTGGCATACTTATCAGAGTTCGCATGAGTAAACGAAATACATAGCAACCAGGAAGAGTCAAGAAGCTTCTAGAAGCTTCGAGATGCAGAAACGTCGAGAGCATTTTAGAAGTTGACAACATCACAAAAAAAAATTTTTTTTTAAGTCAAAGGTGTTAAGTCTCAAGCTTCATGGTGTGAGAGAGAGAGAGAGAGAGAGAGAGAGAGAGAGAGAGAGAGAGAAAGGGAGAGAGAGAATTTGATAGTAAGAGAGAGAAAGGGAGATAGCAAATAGCGCGATCCTATACAAAGAATACTTCAGAATCAACCTAACCTAAGCCAATGCCAAGAAGAGACAGGAAGTTTCTAGAAGCTTCGAGATGCAGAAACGTCGAGAACATTTTAGAAGTCGACTTATGTTATTGTATGCCGATGACGTCACCCATACCCATCCTGGTACGGATTTTAATTTTATTTAATTTCAATTTCAATACTAATTTCAAGGTTAAAGTGATAAGAGCCAAGCTTCATAGTAAGCGCACTCATAACCTGCAAGTTCAAGATAAGGCAGCAATGTACAAGTTCAAACATGTTTTTTTGTGTTACTTCTAAAATAAATAAACAATTTTTGCGGTCAAGTGCAAGGACAAGAAAAGAAGATAAGAATTAAAAGTTGATATGTCAAAAACTAAGCTAAGCTAACCTAAGCTAATATAAGCTAAGGCTGCGTTCATAGTGAACGCCCATAATCGGCTGCTTTTTTATAATGATTCTTGTTGTTGTTGTTCTTACTGTTGCTATTGTTGTTCTTACTGATGTTGTTGTTGTTGTTGTTGTTGTTCTTGTTCTTGTTGTTCTTACTGTTGTTGTTGTTGTTGTTCTTACTCTTGTTGTTGTTGTGGGTGTTGTTGTTGATGAGGTTGTTTTACTAATAAAAATAGGCAATCTAAAGTTACTAAATAAATAGCTAAATTTCTTTAATTACACTACATTTTGAGCCCAATTTGGTCACATCTGTTGATAACCAAGATAAGCTACGTCCAATTACGGACCATCTCAAGTCAAATATGTTGAAGAACTATCACCCAACACAACATTTATCTTACGATGACAATGGACGACACGGTTGCAAGCAGTTTTTAAAGGTAAACCAATCGGCCAAACGGTAACATGTTAAATTTTGACATATATCAAGGCAAGAACCCACGTTGTACCAATCCATATGATGAACGATTCGGAAAATGTGCAGCACCACTTATAACTATGATCGATGACTTTCAGATGATTTGAAAGATCTTATTGAATATTTCATTCATATTGAATTATTGTTTGATTGATTGATTATCGATATTGTGATTGATTGATTGATTGATTATCGATCAGTTTTAGCAGTTAGCTGTAGAACAGTACAGATCAGTTTAAGCCGGTAGCTGTAGAACAGTACAGACCAGTTTTAGCCGGTAGCTGTTGAACAGTACAGACCATTTTAGCTGGTAGATGTAGAACAGTACAGACCATTTTAGCCGGTAGCTGTAGAACAGCACAGACCAGTTTTAGCAGTTATCTGCTAAACTGGTCTGTACTGATCAACAGCAACTGCTAAAACTGGTCTGTACTGTTCTACAGCTACCGGCTTAAACTGATCTGTACTGTTCTACAGCTAACTGCTAAAACTGATCTGTGCTGTTCTACAGCTACCTGCTTAAACTGATCTGTGCTGTTCTACAGCTACCTGCTTAAGCTGATCGATAATCAATCAATCAATCAATCACAATATCGATAATCAATCAATCAAACAATAATTCAATATGAATGAAATATTCAATAAGACCTTTCAAATCATCTGAAAGTCATCGATCATAGTTATAAGTGGTGCTGCACATTTTCCGAATCGTTCATCATATGGATTGGTACAACGTGGGTTCTTGCCTTGATATATGTCAAAATTTAACATGTTACCGTTTGGCCGATTGGTTTACCTTTAAAAACTGCTTGCAACCGTGTCGTCCATTGTCATCGTAAGATAAATGTTGTGTTGGGTGATAGTTCTTCAACATATTTGACTTGAGATGGTCCGTAATTGGACGTAGCTTATCTTGGTTATCAACAGATGTGACCAAATTGGGCTCAAAATGTAGTGTAATTAAAGAAATTTAGCTATTTATTTAGTAACTTTAGATTGCCTATTTTTATTAGTAAAACAACCTCATCAACAACAACACCCACAACAACAACAAGAGTAAGAACAACAACAACAACAACAGTAAGAACAACAAGAACAAGAACAACAACAACAACAACAACAACATCAGTAAGAACAACAATAGCAACAGTAAGAACAACAACAACAAGAATCATTATAAAAAAGCAGCCGATTATGGGCGTTCACTATGAACGCAGCCTTAGCTTATATTAGCTTAGGTTAGCTTAGCTTAGTTTTTGACATATCAACTTTTAATTCTTATCTTCTTTTCTTGTCCTTGCACTTGACCGCAAAAATTGTTTATTTATTTTAGAAGTAACACAAAAAAACATGTTTGAACTTGTACATTGCTGCCTTATCTTGAACTTGCAGGTTATGAGTGCGCTTACTATGAAGCTTGGCTCTTATCACTTTAACCTTGAAATTAGTATTGAAATTGAAATTAAATAAAATTAAAATCCGTACCAGGATGGGTATGGGTGACGTCATCGGCATACAATAACATAAGTCGACTTCTAAAATGTTCTCGACGTTTCTGCATCTCGAAGCTTCTAGAAACTTCCTGTCTCTTCTTGGCATTGGCTTAGGTTAGGTTGATTCTGAAGTATTCTTTGTATAGGATCGCGCTATTTGCTATCTCCCTTTCTCTCTCTTACTATCAAATTCTCTCTCTCCCTTTCTCTCTCTCTCTCTCTCTCTCTCTCTCTCTCTCTCTCTCTCTCTCACACCATGAAGCTTGAGACTTAACACCTTTGACTTAAAAAAAAATTTTTTTTTGTGATGTTGTCAACTTCTAAAATGCTCTCGACGTTTCTGCATCTCGAAGCTTCTAGAAGCTTCTTGACTCTTCCTGGTTGCTATGTATTTCGTTTACTCATGCGAACTCTGATAAGTATGCCACCACGCAGTCTACGTTAGAAGTCTTATAAATATATATTTATTTTTTGAGTCATTGCTATAACTAATGCGAGGGTTAAGAAAAAAACAAAAACATGCAAACACTGATAAGAACTCGCTTGACTACCACTACCGATAATGTAGCGTATAAAATTATGACCAACGCTTAAAGCAAAGAAATACCCCAAACTTGTTAATTTTAAAAAGTTTAAAGCAAAGACATACATCAAACTTCCCAATTTAAAAGTATAAATAAAGCAAAGACATACACCAAACTTGCCAATTTTTAAAAGCTTACAGCAAAGACATACACCAAACTTGCCTACTTTTAGTGTATAAAATTATGATCAACGCTTAAAAGCAAAGACATACCCCAAACTTGCTAATTTAAAAGTATAAATAAAGCAAAGACATACACCAAACTTGCCAATTTTTAAAAGCTTACAGCAAAGACATACACCAAACTTGCTAATTTAAAAATATAAATAAAGCAAAGACATACACCATAATAGCTTTTAGCAAAGACATACACCATAATAGCTTTTAGCAAAGACATACACCATAATAGCTTTTTAGCAAAGACATACACCAAACTTGCCAATTTTTAAAAGCTTACAGCAAAGACATACACCAAACTTGCTAATTTAAAAATATAAATAAAGCAAAGACATACACCATAATAGCTTTTAGCAAAGACATACACCATAATAGCTTTTAGCAAAGACATACACCATAATAGCTTTTAGCAAAGACATGCACCTTTACACATTTTAGCAAAAAGCCCCCACAAGATGGCGCTGGGCCAGAGTGACGTCATCGGCTTGTTCCTCCGCTCCTCCTGAGCCAGAATCGCTATATTGTATCTACTGAGCTTGGTTTCTAGTTAATATTTCTTTAAAATAAGTCATCAAACATGAAAATTTGACGAAAACTACTAGAGATGTGGTTTTTTACTTTTCGAAATAAGCTCCTTTTTGTTCTTATTACATTTTAAAAAAAAAGTAGGCAGCGTCGGGACTGCTGACCGAAGTGAAAACTCAAAGCTATGAAATAACATAGCTATTATGAATTTCCGAAGTAGCTAGAGTCAGCCAATCAGACGCGATCTACTTCTTTAACTCTTCTTTATCAATTTTATATCAAAGCGTTATTTGATGTATAAACTGCTATTTTTTAATGTTTATGTATAATATATTTGTAACACAATAACTTTGGTTGGGTAATCGGTAATTAGCTCGGTAAACGGTTGGTAATCGCTTTGGTAATTGGTAATGGGTTGGTAATCGCTTCGGTAATTGGTAAATGGTTCGGTGATCGCTTCGGTAATCGGTATTTGGTTTGACAATCGGTTGGTAATCGCTTCGGTTGGTTATCACTTCGGTAATCGGTTGGTAGTCGCTTCGGTAATCGATAATTGGTTCGGTAATCAGTTGTTAATCGCTTCGGTAATCGGTAATTGGTTCAGTAATGGGTTGGTAATCGCTTCGGTAATCGCCAATCGATTGCTAATTGCTTCGATAATTGGTAATTGGTTCGGTAATCGGTTGGTAATCGCTTCGGTTATCGGTAATCGGTTGGTTATCGCTTCGGTAATTGGTAATTGGTTGGTAATCGGTCTGTAATTGGTAATCGGTTGGTAATCGTTTCGGTAATCGGTCGGTATTCACTTCGGTAGTCGGTTGGCAATGACTTCGGTAATCTGTAATTGGTTCGGTAATTGTTTGGTAATCGCTAATATGTTCGGTAATCGGTTGGTAATCGCTACGGTAATCAGTAATTGGTCGGTAATCGCTTCAGTTAACGGTAATCGGTAATTGGGTCAGTAATCAGTTGGTAAACGCTTCGGTAATCGGTAATTGGTTCAGTAATCGGTTAGTAATCGCTTCGGTTATTGACAATCGGTTAGCAATCGCTTCGGTAATCGGTAATTGGTTCGGTAATCGGTTGGTAATCGCTTCGGTTATCGATAACCGATTGGTTATCGCTTCGGTAATCGGTAATTGGTTGGTAATCGCTTCAGTTATCGGTAATCAGTAATTGGTTAGGTAATCAGTTGGTAATCTCTTAGGTAATCGGTACTTGGTTCAATAATCGGTTAGTAATCGCTTCCGTAATCGACAACCGGTTGGTAATCGCTTCGGTAATCGGTAATTGTTTCGCTAATTGGCTCAGTAATCGATTAATAATCGCATCGGTAATCGACAATCGGTTGATAATCGCTTCGATTATAGGTAATTGGTTGGATAAGCTTCGGTAATTGGTAATTGGTTGGTAATCGGATGGTAATTGCTAAACGGTTGGTGATCGTTTCAGTAATCGGTTCGTAATCACATCGGTAATCGGTTGGTAATTGCTTCGGTAATCGGTGATTGGTTCGGTAATCGGTTGGTTATCACTTTACTAATGGGTATTGGTTCGATAATTGGTTGGTAATCGCCTCGGTAGTAAAAACAAATTTCACAATACATGTTTGCCTAGCATAACCACGGCATAAGCAATGCTGTACAATGCAACAGAAATGAACAGCTAAACGCTTGATGATGTCACTAGCAGCGTAATGATATCGCGAATCTACAGTTTTACTCTATACCAAAAGTGCTCAAAGCGCCTTAAGAAGTTTTTACTTCAAAAATAACAAACAGGTGAATATTTGGAAGATTAATGAAATTTTTTAAACAACGCAAGAAACTTTAAGTTGCTAAACATGAAACTTTTCGTTAGTTTTACTGAATTTCAACGATGCAGTTTTGAATCATTTTCCAACGCGTAGTTCATGAATATCAACTGTTGTTGACAAAGCTTTTGTTGTCGTGCACCTCATATTGGTGGTATGATATTGTTATTATTTTTGTTGTTGTTGTCATTGTTACACTGACGTAAAATATATTTGCATAACAATGCAAACAGCAGTAGGAGGGATGAAGTTGTACCCTGTGCATGCGTATTGTTTATGTGTTGGAATGTAACACAACAAAACAAAAAAAAAAAAAAAAGATGATAAAATTGACAATGTTCTCAATGCATAGTGAACAGTTAAAGGGCACGAAAAATGCAAAGCAACATGTCATAAACAGCTACGGCCAGGGGCGAACACAGGGTAATTTTGGGGGTGAAAATCCCCCCAAAATTAACAAAAAAAAAATTAAAATAAAATTTATGAATTAAAACGATTACTAATTACACTGCTTTACAAGTAATACATTTGGAAAAATACCAAGAATGTCACATGTCTGCGCGAGTTAGTTTGAACATTCAGAACACAAAAACCATTAAACTTTTTTTTTCATTTGTAGGGTTTTTAAGATAACGGTACTTGTGATTTCTCGAGATATCATTTCATTCAAATTAACTTGCTGCTTAAATTACTTGTCCGATATTGATGAATTGTATATGACTGAAAAGACACCTAAATTGCCTTTTAACTGATATGGGCATTTTTGCCGAAAAGTCCACCGTGACACAAAAATTAGAAGTTATTAAAAACTTATTATTTAATGATATTATCTTAGAGAAACATTTTTATTTTATTGATTTAAGCAATTTAATTATAAATTCATTTACCATGATGATCAAATCGTCTGCAATGTTTCACAAATGTAATTTTTCTTTTTAGTTAATGTTTTGTAAATATTTCGTAAATGTTTTTGTTTTAGTAAAAATGGAAGGCATTGGCTAAAAATAATGAGAAATGGTTGAGGCAAGGAGAGGCAATATATATATATAAAATTTGTTTTTTAATAACTAAATCACATAATTACTTAATTACCCAAATGAATTACAACGGAAAAAATGTCACGTAACACCATGTCACGTACCGTTTCATACTAAGCCCAATCAAAAAAAATAACGAAAAAAGGTTTTGATTACTGTGAAAATAAACTTATACTATTTAAATCCTTCTAAAAAAAAGTTTTATACAAAAACTCTTGCCGATTTACAAGATTTTACTAATTTTGTGATCCAAGTCAAAAACCACTTCTATTTTTTGTCACGTAACCTATCATTTTTGATGGCTTCTATCTAAGAGCCGAACTTTTGACAACTCTTAGGTTTTACACCTTGTATAGTGTGCTTAGTAAGCTATTGGAAAATCAAAATAAGAAACTTGAAAGTTAAATTTTTCATTCTTTTTTCACTCATTAAAGTTGTACGATCGTCACGTGCGCCACCACGAAAATGCCCATACATCGATTTTATCGATCGAATAAAAAATGCTCAAGTAAGAGCTCGTCAAAATAAAATTTTCATGTTTTTAAAAAAAATTCAATTCTTAATTAATTATTTTTTCAGAAAAAGGTAAAATCAGGAATATTTTGTATTTTTGAAGTAAAGTGTATTCAATTACTAACATTTTAAGACTAATCTGGAAAAAATCAAATAAAAATGAAGGTTTTTCAAAATAATTTTGTAGAATCAACGTTGAAGTTTGATAAAAGATGTTAGCACAAAAACAATTTCAAAAACTAATTTTTGAACTGAAACCTTTTGAGGCAGTGTTGTCGATGCCTTTCGCTTAAAAAAAGGTGTATTATCGTCGCTTCGAATACTCCAAACATATGTAAGAAATAAAACTGGAGGAGAGCGGCTCAGTAGTCTAGCTTTCCTAAATGTTCACAAGGATGTGGAAGTGAAAGCAAAAGGAAATTAAAGTTCAACTGCCGAAAAAAAAAATTACCACAATTTTTATATTATCCATATACATGGTAGACATTATCCTCTAAAGTTAATATATTGAAAAAAGTGTCCAAAAGTCACTAACGTTTTGATCGGCACTACTTTTTTTGTGACAAATGAAGAGTACTAAATCTATGATAGCTGCCAACAGCAAGCATGGAGGCTTAGTCATGGAGAAATTCACGGTCGAATAATGCGTACAAATTGTTTAAATTCACTACAAACATAGTGCAAATTTTAAGGGACACGGATTGCTAAACCCACACTTCTCGGTCATCCTAACGCAAGCACCATCTAAATATGATTCACCTCAATTTAATTTCTTTTACTTAAATTTAAGGATTTTCGCATTGAAATCACATGCCAAAGTCCATTCATATTTGAAACAAAATACATTACAATTAAATCGAATACATTTGCCATAATCGTACTAAGAAGCCCAGTTAATTTTTTTCAGTGTAGGCCCAAGTGAAGTTATGGTTTCACGCGCTGTATGGCTTGTTGTAGCATTCTGCTGGAGCCATTTAGCACTTAAACGATTTATATTGACGTGGGAAACCAAAAAGGTACCGAATCATTTGCCTGTAGTGCTCACCGTTGACGGTAGGTTGGGTCCATCTTCACTCACCTTACACGAACACACACCTGTACAGCGGCGATGGCTTCTTCGGTATGCACAGTATGAGCTCTTATTGGATGGAAATCGTGAATAAGAGTAAACGAAGACATAAACCGATTCATCGTTTCGCGTATATCCCGCTCAGATCAACGATTATGTGCACCGTAATGTGTGATGTAAGTTTCTCTGTAAGTTTCCCAAGCAGAACGTGAATTTTGGAAATAAATTTTCACGATTTGTAAACTGTGTTCCGGTGAGTACGTTAGCAAATGCTAAAAGATAAGGTAAGATTTTCTTTATCGAAACTTTATTAAAAAACGATTTTTACAAAGTGAATACAAACAGTTTCTAATAGGTATTTCAGCAGCTATAATAGTATGGCCTGTAACACGAGGAGTATTATAAAAGTTACTTTTGGCGTTTCATCTACATGTATATACAATAAAAAAACTAAATACTAAACGTAAGGAAGAATGAAACAACTACTAGCGAGAACATGACCAGCATGTGTACGCTTTACTTAACATTCAATTAATGGCGTGTCTGCTTCCACAATAAGATTGCCAAAAGTAAAAAAGAAATTACTGTATTAATTTATGATTGTATGGTTTTACAATCGTTGATATAAAAACGAAAACAAATACAGATGTGTAATAAATTGAAGAAAGAACTTTATGTAGTTGCATTTATCTTTAATTAAAAACTTACACTGGAACTTACAGTGCAGCTTTTCAAATTAGAAATTTTTATTACAATCTTAATTAATATTATACCAATCGAACCAACGGTACGATCAAGAGAGTCGCATTGCTACAGCAGTAAAATAACGCTGCTTATAGAAAAACGCTGCATCCAGCTGCAACGCAAGCCGTGCGAGAAAACTACCGCGAAAAGAGGAAGAAAGAGTGGCGCCTTTTCAGACACAAAAAAAAGAGAGCAGGAAAAGCGTAAGCGTGAGGAGCTCGTTGTGCACCAGGGCACGAAAGTTCTATTAACAGGTTAAGCGTCTAGACCATGGTTTCAAGCCCGGAGCATCCACTTGTAGATATGAAAATGTAGATCTGGTTACAGATATGCAGTGTGCGCTGAGATTGTGGAAGACTGCACTTCTCCAATTCACTTACTGGGGACGATTCCACCAATGCCGCCCAAGGAGAGCGCAGTTCAGTGCCACCAATCCATGAAGAGGTTCGAGTTTGACTCAAAACCGACCCAACAACAATAAAGCAGCGGGTGCTGACGCAGAGTGATTCGTCTCTAGACAAAATCAAAAAAATGTGTTTCAGAAATTAAGAATGTTTTGGTACCGTTGTAATGGTAAAACATCAACTAAGAAATATAAACAAATTGAAAAAAAAAATAAAAGTTACGCCCGCTACAGCTTTTAAAAGTTGACCGTTTTTTACGAATGTTATCTATTTTCGCGTCTTGAAAATAGGGTAAGAGAAAAAAAATTACCTAATCTGCAATTTTTGAAAACAAAATTAAAACCGTTATATTTTTGTAAGGATAATAAAAAAGCCGAATTTAAGGTTTTTTTTAAATGTAAAAATCAAAATAATTTTGAAAATTTCGTGTAACTTCAAAGTAAAGGTTTTTTGATACTTAAAATTATGAAATTGCAATATTGCGAAGACATTTAAAAAAGTTTGCCTAAACTTCGGTATAATTTTTTTTCATATATCATTTGTCTTGATTCTCAACTAATAAAAACAAAAAAAAAATCTACTTCTCTTTCGTCCGCCTTTCAAAAATAATATTCTTTTTCTAAACATCAACTATGCTGATTTTATTGTCTCTTGCTTTGTCTCTTTCCACTTGCTTTGTTAACACAAAATCAAAACCGTTAAAAAAATTAACCCTATATTGCATTGCGCGTAAAAATATTTAAGGGGTTACATGACATTGGCAGTTTTTTGAACTTTGCTTACACCAAATCTGGTGAAAAATGCACCAAGTTTGCAACAGTGAGTAAAACAAACCGAAGGAAGCAGAGATGGAGAGAAAACCAAAAAGCAATGTTTTGTTTTTGGAAGTAGAAAACACTTCCTCTCACTGTTATGCTTTTGAATCGCGGACACAAAAACAACGAAAGAAAAATATCTTTTGAATGTTGCTGACGGCACACAGTGTCGCGGCTGCGGACAAAAGTCGAAAAATATTTTTTGTTGGGACTTAAAAAAAAAAACTAAGCATACTGAATTGCAGACAGCGATTATTCTCAGCGTTCAAATATATATTTTCGGATCAACGAAGCTGGCTTTCTCCGTGCAATTTAGAATACATTTTGTTAGTAAGAGTAAATGGAGATTTTAATTATGAATAACTTGAAATAATTACACTTACGTGTTATTTTAACAATAAACAATGAATTCTTTAATGTTGCTTTTTTATGTTATTAAATTTTTACTTCTAATGAAAAATATTTTTCTTATCAATAAATTTTAGCTTAAAAATAACTAAAGAGTTTTAATTGTTTACATTAGTTTAAAAAAAAAAACTGCTCAAAACATACAATTCTTTTAGAATTTCCGTAGTAAAACGAAGGCAACATTTGTTTCTTGTTGTGTTTGCGATCGTGACAACAAATTCAAAAAAAACGAAATACATGTTGTGTTCGTATAACCAACACAATAGTTTTCTTTCTCTTTTTATTTTCAGCTCTCTTTGGTACGCATTTCTGTTTGTAGCAAGGAGCCAAACGTAAGGAGATGGTAAAACTGTTTGCTTGCGCAGCTGTAGGGTTGATTTTTCGTACAGTTTGTTTCCAATCTCTGATTTTGGGATTTGGTATTAAAATTATCGACATTTTTAAAAAAATTCTTAATAATTATGGTATTTGAAGCCAGTTTTTAATATAATATAACTTAAGGCGGGACATGATATTCGCGGTAGAGAAACAGACCTTGTTTTAAAAATTCATAACTCAGTCAAAACAAACATTTTTCCAAAATTTTTTTTTATTATTGTAGAGTTACAAGAAAAAAAATTCCAAAAAATATGGTTTTATAGAGCTCCAAACTGGTGGAAGAGAAAAAAACGGGGCCTCGTAGTTGCAGCGCTGGGAGTTGCAAAAATTGTCCGATCTGGAAAAAAGTGACTTTTTTAAATCTTAACAAAATTGGTTATCGTATGACACGAGCTCTTTTTTTAAACTTTTTTTCAATTCTTGGTGATGTTCCAAATTTGAAAGTGTGTTTTTTCGACAAAAATATTGAATTTAAAAAATTCATAAAAAATCGAAAAAAAAACTTAAAAAAACCTCGTGTCATACGATACCGAATCAAGTTTAAAAAACTAAAAAAAAAAATTTCGTCAGAAAATGAACCCGCTAGTGCCGTAACCAGTACGAAAAACATGGTTTCGAGATAAACGCTTTCAAAGTTTGTGAACAAAGAAAAAAAAGGTTACCTTGTGTTTTGCTGTTTCTTATAGGTTTTTGCAATCGTTTAGCAATTCGGGCTTCACCCTTCAAGTAGGAACGAAATAGCAACCACCAAAAGTCAGGTAGCAAGTAAAACAAGTATATATCAGCTGCCGTACGTAGGTAGCGCAAAAATTAAAAATGCGCTCTCACTAATCCGGCTGTAACTTTTGAACCCGTAGGAATTTTTCCATGAAATTTTATCTTAGAATCTTAAGAATATTTACTAAAATACAAAATTATTAAACAAAAGTCGATTTCAAAAAACTGCCAATGTCATGTAACCCCTTAAATATTTTTACACGCAATGCAATATAGGGTTAATTTTTTTAACGGTTTTGATTTTGTGTTTACAAAGCAAGTGGAAAGAGACAAAGCAGATTTTTTTTTTGTTTTTATTAGTTGAAAATCAAGACAAATGATACATGAAAAAAATTATACCGAAGTTTATGCAAACTTTTTTAAATGTCTTCGCAATATTGCACTTTCATAATTTTAAGTATCAAAAAACCTTTACTTTGAAGTTAGACGAAATTTCCAAAATTATTTTGATTTTTACATTTGAAAGAAAACTTAAATTCGGCTTTTTTATTATCTTTACAAAAATATAGCGGTTTTATTTTTTTTTTCAAAAATTGCAGATTAGGTTATTTTTTTCTCTTACCCTATTTTCAAGACGTGATAATAGATAACATTCGTAAAAAACGGTCAACTTTTAAAAGCTGTAGCGGGCGTAACTTTCATTTTTTTTTTCAATTTGTTTATATTTCTTAGTTGATGTTTTACCATTACAACGGTACCAAAACATTCTTAATTTCTGACACACATTTTTTTGATTTTGTCTATAGACGAATCACTGTGCGTCAGCACCCGCTGCTTTATTGTTGCTGGGTCGGTTTTGAGTCAAACTCGAACCTCTGCATGGATAGGTGGCACTGAACTGCGCTCTCCTGGGCGGCATTGGTGGAATCGTCACCAGTAAGTAAATTGGAGAAGTGCAGTCTTCCACAATCTCAGCGCACACTGCATATCTGTAACCAGATCTACATTTTCATCTCTACAAGTGGATGCTCCGGGCTTGAAACCATGGTCTAGACGCTTAACCTGTTAATAGAACTTTCGTGCCCTGGTGCACAACGAGCTCCTCACGCTTACGCTTTTCCTGCTCTCTTTTTTTTGTGTCTGAAAAGGCGCCACTCTTTCTTCCTCTTTTCGCGGTAGTTTTCTCGCACGGCTCGCGTTGCAGCTGGATGCAGCGTTTTTCTATAAGCAGCGTTATTTTACTGCTGTAGCAATGCGACACTCTTGATCGTACCATTGGGTCGATTGGTATAATATTAATTAAGATTGTAATAAAAATTTCTAATTTGAAAAGCTGCACTGTAAGGTCCACTGTAAATTTTTAATTAAAGACAAATGCAACTACATAAAGTTCTTTCTTCAATTTATTACACATCTGTATTTGTTTTCATTTTTATATCAACGATTGCAATTTCAAGTACTTGCTAAAGTATACTTGAAATTAGTCAAGTCGATGTCAGCTTGTTGCCCGAATTTATGAACGCGTGATCTACGACACGAAGTAAAAACAAGCGGCAGCAGACTTGAAACGTACGTCATTGAGATTGAAAAGCTTGAATTTGTTTGCGAATTTTCAACTAACTCAACTTACTTGCTTAAGAAAAGTATAGTTAAAGAAAAATTTGTTGGACACAAGGGTGTAGCCAAATAGTTTTAAAAATAGTTTGTAAAAAATATGGGTCGCTGATAAGGGTGGTCCTCAAACATGTTTTCTTCGTGTTTTTTTTATTTTAAATACTTTGTGCTGTAAGTCGGGCCAATTATATGGAATCTGATGTGTTTCGACGTCCCCCCTAAAACTGTTCAAAATGGGGGATTGGTATACCCCTCTATTTGTGCGTCCCAGAAATGGGTTCCCCTTAGAAACTCACAAAAAATTGTTAATTTTTACCTATTTTGCTTCCTCTTCCAGATATGGGACTTTTTCTATTTTTCCGAAGATTTTTTGAGAATTTTCGAGGATTTTTCGTTATCTTTCGATTTTATGTTGTTGCATATCTCGAAGGGGAAGCAAAATAAGTTAAATCTAACCAATTTGTGGGGGTTCCTATTTGAGGAAGCCTTTTTGAGACACACAAATAGGGGGTGTTTTAAGCCCCTATTCGACATATTTTTAGAGAGGAACCGAAACACATGTATGACTTACAATTTGACTTTCAGTGGACAGTTAAACACGTGTTTCGATGTCCCCTCTAAAAATGTGGAAAATGGGGGAGTGATAGACCCCCTATCTGTGTGTCTCAAAAATGAATCCTCCTATAGTAACCCCCAAAAAATGGTTAGATTTTACCTATTTTGCTTCCCCTTAGAGATATGGAATTTTATAATCTCAGAACATCATATTCATAACATCAGAATCCAAAAATCTGATCCGACTTAGATTGCAAAAAAGGGCAAAATCTGTCAAAATCACAAAAAAGTATTGTTATGGTCCACCCTAGTGTCCAAACAACTTTTTATATTCTGACATCAGAATCGCAATCAGCGACCTCCAAGACAACAAGCTTTCCCAATTTGAACTATTTGGATGCATGCAATCTTATAAGCTTTTGCCGAACATATCAATCTTTCCAATTACTTATCTTCCCGAAACTTTCAAGCGCTTCAAGTTTCTGCGCGCAGCAGAGCAGTAAAGCTTGCGATTGATTAGCTTTGCTTGGTTTTTTCAAGTTCAAGCCAAGTGGATTTTGAAATACTTGAAAAAGCTTGATTTTTCAAGTACTTGATGCAGGTCTCTGGTGTATAAAATAAGCACTATGGGGTTAATTTTATTTACATTTGGCATAAATCAAGTTCAAAGTGAGATTAATTCAGTGCAAAAATTATTAAATATGCTAAAACATATATTATATGAAGATCCTATAGATTTGTGGATTAGCAGTGATATAAAAAAAAATCATTAAATATTTATTCATTTTATGTTTCCAAACTCGGGGAATCAAGTTTTGGTGACAGTAAACTTCGCATAAATACTCGTATAACTCGATTTAAGGCCGAAATGACAAAACCATTCTGCTTGTTTAAAGTGGGCAATTTTCAAGGAAAATAATTCCGATAATGTAATTAATAGCCTAGATCATCAAAAATATTAATACAAATTGCTCATCACTATTTCCTTTTTAAATAGGAACCGAGTAGAAGTACTGGAAAATGTAGCAGACCTGAAATAAATTTCGAAACAGCTTCAGAAAAAACAAAATTGAGAAGGGTTCAAAATCTTGTAAATGAACATGGTCCGGAAGAAATTGCTTATGCTGCTAAAAAAGCCGAAAAAAGAAATGAACAGAAGCAAACCAAAAAAAAAAAAAATATTGGAACCTAGTAAAGCCGAGAGGGTTTTGTTTTGATTTGGGTGTATCTGATGCAAAATATTAAATTTTAAAAAACCTTGTTAATCTCTTGCATGAAAATTGTTTTCCAAGTCTGTATTCTATACGAACGTTGAGACCCACTTTGATACCAAAAATAAAAGTGACGCATGACAACAAATGGAATTTTGGAGTAATGCAGAAATGGAAGACCTTCGGGAAAGCTTGCTCTTATATCGAAATGGGGAATGGATGGCAGCTCAGGCCACAGTCTTTATAAACAGAAGCTTGCTGTTGAGGAACATATGGATGAATTTAATTTTGTAGTTGCCTTTGTGCCATTTAGGTAATTTTTGATTGATAATCAAATACAAATATATTTTTATAATATTAATTATCGTTTTTAGGCTAATTGATAAATCAATAAATGAAGTTCTATTTGAAAATGCAACATCTTCATCAACTCTTCTTTCATGCAGACCCATTAAATTTGTTTTTACAAAAGATTTGCCAAATACAAATAGTTTCAATAGAGAACGATAACATGAATATAAAGATAAATATTCTTGAATGTGATACATTTTTAAATAATGGTGAAGTCGCAGAGGTTTCTTATATTATGCACTGCACCATGATTGATGGCTCAGTAGCTAATGTCTTAACAGAAACTACAAGTGCAAGTAGATGTTTCATTTGTAAAGCTTCTCCCAAAGAAATGAACCTGTTGACAACAACTCGATCCAATAACGAGGCTCATTACAAATTTGGGTTATCTATTCTACAGGGTGGCCCAAAATTACCGAAGGGGTTTGAATTTCTTATAACTTTTTATTTAAGAAATAATTATAAAATTTGTATTTTTTTTAATACAGTATATAATTGGGGAATATTTTTAGTTTAGTTATGAAAAATAATATCTCGCAAGTGGTGCCTATTTTCTGCTTCGCAAATTCGTGCTCTTTCTAACACATTTTCCATAACCTTTCGCAAAACTTCAGGTGTTATGATGTTTATTTCGCCGCGTATATTGCTTTTTAATTCCTGGATGCTTCTAGGCTTATTAATGTAGACTTTTCCTTTCAAATAACCCCAGAGGAAACAGTCTGGAGCGGTTAAATCTGGAGAACGCGAAATAATTCGTCCACCAAAGATGTCCCGTAAAAGAGCCATTGTGTCCCTTGCAGTGTGCGCTGTGGCTCCATCTTGTTGGAACCATACTTGCGGATGGTTTTCCACGGCTGGCCTTAAAAAATTTTCCAACTCATAATTAAATTATTAATAAAATTTTGATTTTCTCCTGCTTTTTGACGAAAAAAACTGCATAATCAAGTCGTTGCTTGTAATCGGTCGGTTTCAATTCTTGGACAAGCTGAATCTTGTATGGAAACATCTTGTATGGAAGCAGCGACGCTCGTGAGAGGGCAAGTTGTGTCGAACGTCTCCTGGTTGATGTTTCTCCATCGTCCCGAATACTCCTCTGTACCAGTTCAATATTGTAATCCGTGTGCACCGTTCGTCCTCTGCCAGCACCAGGAAGGTTCCTTTCTGCCCCTTGTTGTCGAAAATTTGCAACCAGACGGTTTATTGTTGATTCTGAGAGTCCAACCCGCACATTAAAATAACGACGATATGCACGCTGAGTCAAAACAATGGATCGTTGATTTGAAAAATAAAGCTCTACAATTTGGGCACGTTGTTCAATTGAGTACTGCTCCATTTTAAATTCCCCAGGTCTTCTTTACAAAATATTGTAAAGTAAAGAAAAAAAACACAGGTGCGTCGTTGGACACACGAGAGAAGCGAAGCTTTTTCGCAGTTACATAGATTTGATAGCTTAATAATTTTTTTCTTTTTAATAAATTAACTTTTAAATTCAAAAATTTAAAATAACATAAAATTTATTACAAATATACAGAAAACAATTTACTGCTTATTTTTTATTGTTGAATCTCAAATTTCTACGCCAATTACATATACGGGCATATACTGCCAGCGACTCTCCATTTTAACTCTCCACACATGGTTGTGAACTTGTCTGCACTGAACAAATTTTTTCCTTCAACAGCTTACTGCGTAGCGAAAAATCTGTCGAAAATTTTTCAGATTTCACTCCAAGCAAATCACAGAACGAGGATTAAAAAACTTCGCTTCAAAAATATATATTAAAGAACGCACACGAAACAAAATTTAACAAACATTTTAGATACCTTGCCGATTTCATGCATGCGTTTGTTAATTCCATATTTATTGATATCATCTATTTTTTTGACGCTTAAAACATAGAGTGTAATTTATTATCTAGAGATTGTATCAACTCTGCTTACAGTGTTAACAGAGTTAATTCACTTAAAAACATGAAGAAAAAACACTCTGTTAACCTCTGTTAACACATGCCAGAGATTTAGCAGAGTTGATGCAATCTCTACATAATAATTTATACTCTATGCCAACAACACCACAAACGCATTCACAATACAAAAACACCGATGCTGGGGATACCTTGTGGCAAGTAAGAGCAAATTTTTGTAGCATAGCAAATACACAATCCTCTATCTATTGATAGATGGTGACGATCTACTGCAGCATAGCTTCTGTTATAACTAAGATTAAATTAACAACATGTTCTCACAGGTCTTTGTGGCCTAGTGGGCAGTGTGCTTGGCTATCGTTAAAAAGGGCACGGGTTCGATCCCCAAGGGAACCAAAACATATTTTTAGTATTTAATATTAAAGTATTAAATTTTCTTGTTGTAATAAGTGCTAGCAACAGAGAAACCATCAAAATTCCAAGAAAAAATCTGTCGAAAATTTTTCAGATTTCACTCTAAGCAAATCACAGAACGAGGAGTAAAAAGCTTCGCTTCAAAAAAATTTTATAATAAAAAAGTTACAAGCAATTCAAACCACTTCGGTCATTTTGGGCCACCCTATACATTGTTGGATTCGTTTTTTTGAATGTTTAATCCGTATTGCATATCGTCTTCTATTGAAAAGCTGGCAAGTGCGAAATAATAA
Organism: Coremacera marginata; assembly: GCA_914767935.1. Taxonomy (NCBI): domain Eukaryota; kingdom Metazoa; phylum Arthropoda; class Insecta; order Diptera; family Sciomyzidae; genus Coremacera; species Coremacera marginata. Next base: position 128,873,474 of record OU612047.1, read on the forward strand.
TAAAGAAACATTTTTAGAAAACAAATATCGTATTATCGATATCGATATCGATCAAGTCAAGCAGGGATACGGTACTACGAATGACGGAAACACTGCTCGTAGATTCTTTGCGAATGTGGATACTGCAGCAAGAATAACAAAGTGGGATAAGGACTTGGTTTACAATTTTTCCTTAATACTAAAAATTTTGTCATGTGGAAAAACCATAAATGTTAAAGAATTTGATTTGCTCTTGCTCAGAACAAGAGATTTATATCTTAAAAACTATACTTGGAACTATATGCCCATCTCAGCGCAGTACACGGAACAGAAGTCATCAGGTACTTCGATTTGCCAACAGGTAGTTTTATTATAATAAAAAAAAAGAATTTATATTTACTTCAAATTTGGAAAAAACCTTTTGCAGCTACACTTTCTGAGGAAGCTTAAGAAGCTACTTATAAAATTATTAGAAATGCTAGACTTTTCCGCACTAGGAAAACAAGGCGTGATGATGCGAATGAAGATCTTATGCCGTTTTTAATTTTTTCATCTGATCCTGGGATTGTATCAAAAAGGAATCTGATATCAAAAGTGCAAAAGAAAGATGAAAAATATTTAGTTAAAATTAAATTGAAGGGACAGGCAAAACAGATAACTTCGCAGGAATGTTAAATAATTTACAATAAAGCTCGTCCGATGAAAGTTCCATTTTTAATTAAAACATTTTAGAAAATATTTACTTTCGCCTTTTTATTTCTTCGATTAAACTAAAAAAGTACCATTTTACCTCTATCCTGCTTGGATTTTATGTTAGATTAATTTATTTATATAGTGGCGGCCGTGGCGTAGTGGGTAGAGTGTGTGACTCTTACGCCAGAGAACCCAGGTTCGAACCCTCCATCTGACACAACAAATTTTTTCAATTGAATTAATTTTTCTGTACGGCCGTCACCTCTCTGCAGACAATGGCAAACCTCAGAGAGTAAAAACTGCCATGAAAAGCTTCTTGAGAACATAAGCCGTTCGGAGTCGGCGTAAAACATGTAGGTCCAGTTCTCAATCATTTGTGTGCAAACATTTGACATCACACACAACACAATTGATCATAAGAAGCTCGGTCAAAGTCCTTTCAAGGGCTGAAATGGCCATTTCGTTTTTTTTTTAATTTATTTATATGGGAACAGGGGGTGAACCTTCACATGGCAACGTGTCTGACCGCCTCAACCTGGCGAGGCCAGCATTATCCATGTCGAAATCGTCTCAAGTCGATTCAAACCTCCACGTGGTGTTCCCTGGGCTACGGTAAACTGGCATCCGTTAGTTTGACGGCTTATTTGAACGGCGGGTCGCTCCGTAGACCTTAAACATGGAATGTGCGCAGGGCTTGGGTCCCGCCACATTACTACTGCCTAATGAAAACTAAACCAGCCTCGGATAAGAACCCCAATTACGTTGACGACCACCGCAAACGAAAAACGGACAATGATTTACGGATATGCACCTAGAATGTCCGGACCCATTATAGGGAATGTGCCATTATCCAACTGGCGGAAGCCCTCAAAACAATAAAAGCTGACATCACCGCCATCCAGGAAATGCGATGGAAAGGGTAAGGCTGCTCTAAACAAGCACACTGCGATATCTACTACAGCTGCCATGTGGAGAAAGAAGCGCGAATTTGGATGTGGATTCGTCGCAAGCCGGAAAATATGCCACCTTCTCTCCCGGTTCACACCTGTGAACGAAAGATTGGCCACGATCCGCTTTAAGACAAAATTTTTCTTCAGCAGCCTTATTTGCGCGCACGCACCGACGGAGGAAAAGGACGAATCCGTCAAGGACGGTTTCTACGCTAGTCTTGATGGCGTATACGACCACCATCCGGTGCATGACGTGAAAATAGTCACGTGGTCTAATTTTCTAAAATAGCCTCGGCGATTTTAATTCGAAAGTCGGAAGGGAAGGCATCTTTGGCCCCAATGTCGGTCAGTTCTAAGTCTGATCTATTTCGCCGCTGTGCGAAACATGGTACTTAGTATCACCACATTTAAACACCTCAACATCCACAAAGCCACCTGGCTCTCCCCGGATCAAAAAACGCGAAACCAATTTGATCATGTTGTAATTGACGGAAGGCATGCCCCTAGTGTTCTAGATGTGCGTACATTTCGGGGGATTAACATTGACTCCGACCATTATCTTGTCGCAGCCAAGATCCGCATGCGATTATGCAATGCGAAGAACATACGCACAGGAATGCAACGAAAGCTAGATGTCGCTAAGCTGCAATTACAACGGACTGCCGAAGCCTACTCCGCTCAACTCTCGGTTAAGCTCAACCAACCAACCTCTGGACCCGACTACGCCGGCCTACTTTGGGCGCATATATCCCACTCCATGCGCGCCGCCGCTGAAGAAGTCATTGGTTTCCGGCGCCCACAACCTTGGAACCAATGGTACGATCAGGAGTGTCGCATCGCGACAGCAGTAAAAAAAAGGCCGCGCGTTTTATATAGAAAAGCGCTGCAGTCAACTACAACGCGAGTCGTGCAAGAAAACTACCACGAAAGAGGAAGGGAGAGAGGCGCCTTTTCAGACGCAAGAAAAGAGAGCAGGAAAAGCGTGAGCGCAAGAAACTAGAGGTATACCAGGGCTAGAAGGATGCACGAAAATTCTATCAATTGGTTAAGCGTCTAACCCAAGGTTTCAAGCCCGGAGCATCCACTTGTAGAGACGAAAATGGAGATCTGAATACGGATTCACAGTGTGTGCTGAGATTGTAGAGACAGCACTTCTCCAATTTACTTACTGGCGACGATTCCACCAATGCCGCCCATGGAGAGCGCAGTTCAGTGCCATCAATTAACGATGACGGAGTGGAAGTACCATCACCTAGCCAGGTTAAGGAAGAAGGTTGGTAATGGGGTACGTCCCATACCGTAAACAATTTAGAGCCAACCAAGAGCTCGGGGTGGCGCCCATCTTGGGAGCAGGTCATATTCCATATATCGAAATGATAAAAACCTGCGAAGGTATAGCAATTGAGCTAAAAACTTGTTAGCACAGGGATAGTTATACTCGTAAAAGAGGACGACCCTATCTATTCATGGCAAGGAGACATTTGAGAGTTGTAAAATTGGGTGAATGAATTGAAGTGTCGAAGTGACTGACACAATATATTCGATGTGCTGCTTGTGATTGTATAACAGGGCGAATAGGCACTTCTTCCATGGCAAGTGAACATAAATTTCATTCCTGGATTGATGCTGCCGCTCAAGTATAATTAAGTGCTCTAATTGGGTACGGCCAGGGCTAGCCTTGCCGGAAGACCGTGTGTTTGTGCACTACATGCCACAAACGGGTCCGAGATGGGGTGAACACATAAGTGCTGGTCGTCCTTTCCATGAACTATACCCTCGGTCTATAGACCCAAGTACTTAGGCCTACAAGGCAGGCGTACTTGTTAATACTAAAACTCATCTGTGCCCTATACATAAGATAGAGGTATCAGTCTTATTTCCATCGCATATAAGGTTCTCAGCGTACTGTGTGAAAGATTAAAGCCGATTACAAAAACACTCATTGGACCTTATCAGTGTTGCTTTCGACCTGAAAGTCCACCATAGACCAGATTTTTACGCTACGAAAAATCCTGGAGAAAACCCTCGAAAATCAAATTGACACACACCATCTCTTTGTCAATTTTAAAGCTGCGTTCGATAGCCCGAGAAGGGATTGCCTGACCTCTCTAAAACCTTCAATAACGAAAGAGGTTTCAGACAAGGTGATCCACTGTCTTGCGATTTCTTCAACATCATTATGGAGGAGATCGTACGAACGGCCGGTGTGCATCGTGAAGTCACCATTTACGGTGACCCGCTCCCTGCGTACTTTGATCATATTGATATTGTCGGCAGAACCAAGAGAGGTGTTACCGCTGCTTTCACCGCTATCGAAAAGGAATCAGCCAAAGTGGGTTTGACGATAAACGAGGGTAAAACATAGTATATGCTGTATATAAACAAGGCTAGACACCCACGTTTCATCCCGTAGCTATATCTTTGAAGTAGTCAAGGAGTTTATATACCTTGGCACCGCCATTAATAACAACAGTGATGTCAGCCAGGAGATAAAGCGAAGAACAACAATTGCCAACAGGTGCTTCTACGGACTCAGTATGCAACTAAATTCTCCAGAGCCCTCTCTCTATCAACAAAACTCTACACTCTACAAGACTGTCGTTTTACCTGCGCTTCTTTATGGCGCTGAGACATGTGTAGTTTCGTAAGCTGACGTCGCTACTTTGGGGTGTTTGAGAGAAAAGTTCTTCGCAAAATCTTCGCTCCTGTTCGAGTTGGCGATGAATATCGCATCCGAACGATATATGAACGCTGTATGAGCTCTATAAAGACATTGCCGTAATTCAGCGTAAAGCTGTGTAGCGACTATGCTGGCTGGGTCATGTCCATCGTATGGACGACAAAGCTCCAGCGAAAAAGGTGCTCGAGGCGAGGGTCGCTGGTCAACGACGACAAAGGAGACCATGCCCCCGATGGATGGACCAGGCAGAGGAAACCCTAACCGCACTTGGTGTATCCGATTGGAGAAGGCGCTTGAGTAATGAGGTCAGGCGAAAAAAATAGCAACAAATACTTTGATCTTTACAAAGGCAATAAGACATTACGTATTACATTATAATAATACGAAAAAACTTATCGTGGCAAAAGTTTGCATTTTAAATTTTGTTGCCTTACGTCAAAATCACATTCCTTTTAATTAAAAGATCTAAAATTTACTTTTTAAGTTGTCTTTTAAGTGCTCCTCTTATCGATCATGCTATTATAATGCCATCCAGAAACGAAAATTTTACTAAATGCAAATGCATGGTGAAATGAAATAAGGTGTGCGTGATTTTTTCACCTCTCTCGCAAAATGCTTTCTCTACTCTTGTCACCATTTACTTTTCTACAGTGCGACTCCCTCTATCAACATTTTTTTGACAAGCGTAGCAAAATTTGTAAACGTCACGTTCACCTTGTTTAATTTCATCATGACGCAAATGTAATAAATTTGCAAGGGATCCTTTAACAAAATTGTAAAATGAGCAAAATTTAGTCAAAGCAAGAGTAAAGAATATTTGTTCGAAGCAGATCTGTTGGACGCTATTGTAACATATATGGTATCAGTTTCAATGACCGTCACGTTGTTGTCAGTGTCGGTGTTGAAGCTCTCTTCAGTTTCTAAGCCAGGAGAACTATCTTAAACTAATGGAACGCTTGTTTCGAGTCACTTCCTTTGCTCAGTCTGCCCAAAATCCTAAAATTCAACCTATATACCATGAAAAGGTCGCAATTACTCAGAAAGCTGGCCAAGTATCAGTGAGGGCGCCGTTCACATATAGCTGGTATCACCACCCTTTATTTTTCACTACGTCTATGGTTAAAAAGTAGGAAATCAGGCGACTTCAGCATCTGGAAGCACACAACTTAACTTATGTTAATAGATAATGTCACGCTGCAGAATTAATGATCCCAGCAATATGCACAAAACAAAATTGAGAACAACAGGATACAGTTTTGTATCAAAAGGACATTAGGGCATATTTTTTGATTCTCTTTTTTATTGTATGATGAAAATCAACTATAAGCTTTTTATGCTTAAATTGATTTATTCGAAATTTTTGCTGACCTACTTATCACAGATGTATTTAGTTACCACAAAATTGGAACGGTTTGAATGTGCAAAGAAGCATTCAATTTAACGTCAATCGCCACAAGTAACACGCAAATCTGGCTGCAAATGTGCAACGATGCAATCAATTCATGGTCGCTATATGCAGCTTTGGAGTTTGTGTATAATTTGCGCGCTATACAATATTATGCGGCAAGTGTCGAATCCTGTAAATCCTGTGGCACCTTGTCCATGTTGTTGCTGCTGCTGCTGTTATTGTTGTTGTTCAAAGTTGTTTCCTGTTCAAAATTTCAATTAAATTTCTGTTTCTGATAGCTGTTGAGGCTGCTGTCGTCGCTGATGTTGTTGTTGGTAGTATTGTTGATTTTTTTTTTGCACAACTATCGTCTTTAGCTGTGTCCTCCTTTATATGTAAACTATCGAGCTGTTGCTGCACACTTGATGTTCGGCACAAATTGTTGCCTTGTTTATGAACCACAGATGTTGTTGACTGAATTGCTTTTTGGTGGCTGTTACTCTTGCTGTATTGCTGTTGCTGGGATGTTGCCCAATTCGCAGTTGTTGTTATTCAACTGAAAATGTAATAAATCATGTCGTGATGTTTGTTTGTTTGTTCTCATTATTGTTGACAGCAAGCGTTACGGAGTCATCATATAGGAGCAGCTTTATGGACAACCGTTAGAAGGGCAAGTTTATGAAGACACACAATATATGAAAACGTGATTTATATGAGTGTGTTTTTTTTTTTTTTTTTTTGCTTTTGGTAAAAATGTGAACGGTTTCATTCCGTTTTTTATGGCTATTTTACATTTTCTTTTATTTAACTTTTCTTTTCAAATATGTACATAAAAATCTGATATATAATGAATATAGTTACAACCAAACAAAAAAATCTATATTAATAAAACATGTTTTTTGTTTGTTTGTAACAATATTATCTGCATCCTAGAATAAATTATTACTTACTGAATTTTAACTACGTTTTATTATATATTCATGCAAAATCCAGAAAAATTACTTATTATTGTTACAAAAAGTAGCTTAAATATGCTTAAAAGTAGCTTAAATAGACAAAAAGCCAATTAACTATCATGTTTATTTTTCACAGATACCCTGCACTGAGAAAAAAGCTTATGTTAAATTAATAAAAAACATGGTATAATTTATAAGCCGGCTTTGGCAATTTTAAGCCTCCCAAGTTCTTCACTAAAACGCCTAATTTTTACATGTTAACTTGGACAATAAATTAAATAAATAGTTGGTCATTTATACATTTAAAAAAAAAAATAACTTTCAACCAGGGTGTGCAGAGCAATTAAAATTCACTACGGTTTTTTCGAGATATCTCTTGCTTTGAATTATCATTTTCAAAAACTCAAGAGAGTATGCGAATAAGCCGTTCGCTCTCGTTTGAACTCTTCAACCGTCTTTCTCGCTCGTTCTGTGGTATGCAAAGGAATTTTAAATGAGCGCACGACGTGTTGATGCGATGTGTTGAATTTTTTATCGCTCGTGAATTTTTAAATGATAACCCATTGCAACGCTCGTTTTCATTTGATGCAAAATTTTAGTTGATCTATTCGCATATAATGGGTGGCAGATTGGGTGTGGATGTGCTTAAGAGAAATGTTGAGGGGGATAAATTATAGGAGCAGCTAATGCATTTGACATCTTTAGGGGTCGATTCGGGAAAGATATGAGCTCTAATCGACAGTTTTTAAGCTAATTGTATTCTGACCCAAAGCAGGGAACGTATAGGGGGTAGGTGTGTTTAGAAGAAATGTTGAAGGAAAAAATAATAGCACCAGCAGAGAGATATGAACACTAATCGGCAGTTTTTGTGTGTTTTTGTATGGATACCCAAAGAAGTGTGGCAGATTGGGGTACTGTTTTGAGAAGAAAGGTTGAGGGGCAAAAAATAATAGGAACAGCTCATACATTTGACACCGCTATGGATCCAGCTGCGGATGATATAAACCATTTGCGACATTTGTCTTTTTTGTGATTTTGTAGGAAGGCCCCCAAAAGAGTGACAGATAAGAGTGGGTATGTTGAAATAAAATTTTGGGGGTGAAAAAATAATAGGACCTGGTCTGACATTTTACCCCTCTAGGGGACACCCCGGGGGAGATAATGCATGTTTTTCGACAAATTTTTTTGCCCAAAGGACCTTTTTGAGCTAGTGCACAAATTGTAATGAATTCAATTTGTCATTGCCAAAACTCATGCACGAGAAACATTAAATGAATCAAATGAATAGAGCGCTCAACTCAGTTTTTTGAGGAGAGCAATTTATGAACAAAAACTATTAAAGAGGAATGAAAAAGTCTTTATCACTCTGAACTTTTTCACAAATGAGAAAAGAAAGCAAAATTCGTAAATTACATAATATTGATGAGGAGGAGTGTAATTTTGCTCTTCACTTTATAGTTTTTTTAAACCCTGGTTTGCTAAAGCCATAAATGCTTATGTGTTTTCTATTTTGTATTTTTGAATTTTTGGGGATCTATTCGATAAAATACTCAAACTCCACGTTATTACACCGAGAAAAAAAGCAATCGGTAAATCACCTAAGTCAGCTTGGGTAAAGAGAATTGTATGGGAATTATAAACTTATGCTTATTCAGCTAAGCAATTTATTGTTTAATACATTGCTTTGAAAGCACATACTTCGATACCCTGCCAAAAAAAAAAATATTTGATTCACCTAAGCCCAAAATCCAAAAATACAAAATTAAAAAAAAAACTAGCATGGATGGCTTAGGCATAGTTTTGAGATATTTTCTGCAAAAAAAAAAAAACACAATTACGTCATTAGACACACGAGAGAAGGATAGATTTGATAATTTAATGGTTTTTTTTTTTGTAATAAAATCCCTTATAAATTCAAAAATGACATAAAGTAAATTAAAAAACACTAGTATATATCAATATAGTCAATATTCACACCAGTAAATTTAATTACACTTAATGAACAAAAAGAAAAGAAAAACAAAAATTCTTTGCCCGCCGTGCGGAATCGAACCTGGAACTTTTGGTACCAGTTCATCGCTCTACCCACTGATCTAAGCAGGCTTGCTACTAATTGCTGACATAACTGCAGCTATTTTAACAGATGCTGTATTAACAGATGCAGTATGTCGCAGTATTCTGTTGATAGCCAAACAAAAATCTTTTAATAGATTTTTGTGTTATGCTGCAGCAGAGTTTCAGTTGTAATTAATATTGAATAAATCACTCCGCGTAACGAAGGAGTTTGGCTCAATGCGTAGTATAGTGACTTCATACACAGTGGTATGGTTGGTGTGGGTTCGAATCTCAACAGCATGCGAAGGTAAAATTTTTGTATTTGATATTAAATTTAATGTTATTGTTATAATAGACGTCAAGCAGCAAGAAAAGCCGAGAAGTCATTAATTTCTAAGAAAAAAACGGTGTTGATAAAAGAAAAATTTCAAGCAAATCACAAAAAGAGAGGCGGGCGGCAGCTTCAAAAAAAGAGGAAATTAAAAAAAAGCCAAAACCCGAAAAAAGTTATATTTTTGAAATACAATTTTTTGTTAAAGTAGTGTATATAAAATTACCAAATACTTGGTTAATTTATCACCCAAATAAAAATTGGCAAGTTAACATGTAAAACTTAGGCGTTTTGATGAAGTACTTGGGAGGCTGAACACTGCCAAAGCCATCTTATAAATTATGTTAGGTTTTCTTTTTCAATTTAACATAAGCTTTTTTCTCGATGTAAATGGGGTTGGTCAACACAGTTTTTGCACCGCTTTTAAGTTTTTTTTATGTAGAACCAAACAAATATTCTCTCTCGGTTTGTCTTGTATAATTATTCATATAGTACTCTCATATCACAAATCATGAAGAATCTGATTTGTTATTAATAGTTATTATTATTAATAACTTATTATAATAATGTTATAAGTTATTATTATTATTAATAAAGCAAATGGATTCAATGATAAATTGTTTCCATACAATTTTGATAAAGTGTCGAATTTTCGGTGGCTTGCATATATTAATGCATATGTTAATATATTATATACTTGGCCTAAGTGAATACAATACTTTTTTAGGCAGGGTATCGAAGTATGTGCTTTCAAAGCAATTTATTAAACAATATATTGTTTGGGTGAATAAGGATAAGTTTATAATTGCCATACAATTCTTTCTACCCAAGCCGACTTAGGTGATTCAACTATTGCTTCTTTTTTCGGTGTAGGAACTCTTAGTATAGGAGTTTTCAAAGCAACAACATTGCCTATAAGAAAACCTATCTTCACACCACAACGTGCACTGCGTAAGGAGTATATTAACTTTGTCATAGAAAGGTGTAGAGAAGTATAAATATTTTTGATCAGCATCACCACTTGAATCGATTTTCAAAAATATTCAAAATATTAGCTCCATTCTAAAAAATGAAGATCAAGTTCAAAAATGATCCAAATCGGATGAAAACCACGCCTACTTCACATACAAAGTAGCTATTTTAAAAATTGAAACTGTAAAACATACACAAAATGCTTAGATATTTAATATAAACCATCACTCTAATATTTGGCAAAGAGACTTTATTTAAAAAAAAATCTTTAAAATCCACAAAAGTTAAAGAAATGTCCTGAAATGTTACTCATAAGCTTTGATATATAGTATGAACCCTCACTATAAAATTTAGCAAAATCTTATGAAGACCCCCCTATCTACCATGCAAAGTAACGTTATCAAAATAGAAAAACCTTCGTATATATATAAAAATTAATGGCATCGTGCCTGTATGTGCTCAAAATCCCTCCACAACGTTTGTTCGACCTATACAAAAATTTGCACGCATATTTTTCAATAGAAAGAAAAGTGGGCGTGGTATTTTACTTTTAATCGAACTTCTGTTATACTGTGTGTCTGACTTCAACCAAATTTCTTACACTTAATCCTTGGTGGCGGCCGTGGTGCAGTGGGTAGAGTGCGTGGCCCATACGGCAGAGAACCCCGGCTCAAATCCCACCTGACACAGAATTGTTTTTTAATTGAATTAATTTTTCTGTTCGGCCGTAACCTCTCTGCAGACAATGGCAAACCTCACGGCTTAAAAACTGCCATGATAAGCTTCTTGAGAACATAAGCCGTTCGGAGTCGGCATAAAACATGTAGGTCCAGTTTTCGATTATTTGTGTTCGAACATTTCACAACTCACACACAACACAATTGATCATAAGAAGCTCGGTCAAAGTTCTTTCAAGGACTATAATGGCCATTTCGTTTTAATCCTTGGTAATTTGAGCAGTCCTAAGTTTATTAAATTGGATGGTACTGGACAGGGAGCGTGACGATTTAATTTTAAACTGATATTATATAACATTCATTATCAAAAACTGTTTCAGTTTAGCAAAAAAATTATTTAACTGTTTCTGTCATTGAAAAATAATGATTTTTTATTTAAATTTATTTAAAAAAGGTGCTGATTTCATATTTATAAAATATAAAGTGAAGCTTCAAAAATTATGTATGAGAAAAAATTGTTCCAATATCTCTTAGCAATCGAAGTTATACCATAAAACTACCACACTGTACTATTAATACGCATTTTACAATAATAAAACTAATTTTCTGTTTCTCTTAAAGTAAAAGTCTCGTCTTACAACACTATACTGCAACATATACACATATACATACATATACATAACACCTTAAATCGTAAAGATACAAAATCATTACTCTCTTGCATATGTATGATATATTTATTACAATAGAAATGATAAAAATTTCCAAAAAAATTACCAGAAATGACATTGATCGATATCATTAGGTCATCATATAAAGTAACAAATAAAGATATATTACAATATATTGATGAATACTATCAATATGTTAATATGACAGCAAATATTGATTCTTATGGCACAAGAGAAATGCGACAATTAATTCATTTAGTTCAAAAATAAAAAAACAAGAAAATGCACAGCAATAGAAAGAACTAAAGAAATAAAACCGTAATGTGAACCTATATTGCCATTTACGAAAACACAAATTAATTGCATAACATCTTAATCAAATAAGTGACCGCGACTAAAATATTGGCGGAAAATGTCGCCACACGAAAGGAAAATTGTTCAAAATATTTTCACACATTCGCATACATATGGATAAATAAATATAACGCCATGTGTACACATGTGTCAACTGTACAATATATACATACAAGCATATGTCGAATGTCAATAACATAACGTAGCCGTAATTCGATTTAATGCTCGAGCCTGGAGCAGTGTTGCCGTTTGAAACCCAATGGAGGATACTTTTTCTTTCATATATTGATGGATAGTTTTTTTAAACTAAGTATAAATTTGGATTTTTTTTTTTTTTTTTTGTAAACTTCATCAACACTCAGGGGATGACCCCTATAAATGCGAATGCAACGTTTTGATTAGGAAGACGAGTGATAGTTAGTTGGTGGGTGGAAAGATTGAGTTGTGTCGGTGAAGATTTGATTTAAATTTACACAGATTGAAACTTCCGCGAAACACGTCAATTTTACTAAGCGACCGAAGAACGAATTATCTCGGTAATGCGATGTTCTATTGGGCAAAGAGGCCCTAGTGAACCTAGGAAACACACGAGTTGGTGGCGTCAGGCCATGTATCTACCTTGAACACTTCCCATTGTAATACCTGTACAGAAGGCTCAGGCAACCAACATTGCATCGATGCCCAAGAGAGCTAAGAGAAGATGAAATATTTCCATCTCCTATCAAATATATCGCTCGACGTTGAATTCGATTCAGAAGCTCCAGAAATATGATCTTGAAGCCCCTGCCTAGATTGTGAATTTTACTCTATTTTCGGCTTTATTTATGAGGTATAGCTCACGCGACGATCAGATGAAGCGAAGTATTTCTTGCACTTTTTTAAAAAACCTAGACACTTGGCCGCTTCTTGCGACACATCGAAAATGTGATCATTCCAAAGGTGATCTGATTGTATCGATATGCGCAGAACGTCAAGAGCATCTGACTCCACAAGATCTACACCGTTCATATTCAGGGGAGCTAAGGAACAGTTCATTCGTTTATGGGTTAACAGGCAACACTGAGTCTTGCTAGAATTAAACTCTACTCAATTAGCAAGACCCTATTCGGAAATTTTTTTCAAGTCATTGAAAATTGTTTTATTCATTATTTGCCCTTTTCTCTCAATCCCTAAGCAATTAGAGCGTTTTCTGAAGAAATAGAGTGACAAATGCTGCTGTCCTCCGCAAAAGAATTAATTGTGTTGTAGGTCAATGACAGAAGGTCGTTGATAAAAACCAAGAACAAAGTTGGCGATAGTACTGAACCCTGCGGTACTCCTGCGTTGATGGCGTACTCATTTGACGAAATTCCGTTGACAACAACACGTATACTTCGGTCCTTAAGGAAACACGTGGTCCACCGAACGAAGTTACCACCTACAGATTATGCAATTAGTTTTGACACGAGCGCTTTATGCGACACTCGGTCAAACGCCTTTAAAATATCCAGAGGAACAACCTTGCTCCCACCAAATAAGTGAACGCTTTGGTTCCATTTGTCGATGAGGAAAGTCATCAGGTCAGCAGTAGAGCAGGCCCTACGAAAACCATACTGGTGATCACTAAGCAATTCGTTGCAACTCTCCATAACTTTGGCGGGCGTGGAGCATATTGCTATGGGCCAGTAGTTTGCAGCGTTCGTGGCATCACCCTTTTTTGGTACTGGCTGGACATTTGTGACTTTCCAACAAGATGGAAATACTCCTGTCCTGTAAGAGATGTTGAAAAGGTTGAGCAAAGGCCGAGCCAGTGTAGAAGCACACGCTTTAAGCACAATTGGTGGTATGCCATCAGGACCGGAAGCTTTGTTTATGTTGAGATTTGTGAGGACTCTTTTTACTGCTCTCGGTCGAAAATAGATTTCTTGCATTGAAGAAGAACTATTTTTAACATAGGGCAGTGGCTTATTGCTATCCGAGATTGTGAAATTTTGTGCAAGCTTATTCCTGCCAATAAGTTCGCTTTAGCAACCGAGTCAGTGAAGATTTTATCATCTTTTAAAAGAGTTGGAATCGACGAAGACGTCTGAATTTTTGTCTTTATGCCAGACTCGGTCAAACGCTTTTGAAATATTCAGAGCAACAACCCTGATCTCACCGAATATTCTTATTCTTCTGTAAGTAACGCCATAAGGTCGCCAGTAGAGCGCGCGAATTTCGTGAAGAAAGTTTTCGCGCTTTAAAATTGCGTTACGGCGATTTCTATCCTCAATGCAAAGTCTTTTCGTATCGGCATTTTTATTAGAGCACCAATTATGAAAGGCTTCCTCTTTGGACCTGACTGCAATCCTGCAAGTCTCATTAAAATGAGAATTAATGAGTGGTCTTCAATAAGATAATTTCTTAAGCCATAACAGCCGCAGCATTCACATTTCTGTCAGTGTAACATAATTTGCATTTGAAGTTACGATAAAAATTATTTAGCGCAGTCTAATTTCCTTTTCCATAAAACAGTGATGGGCACACTTATACTATCCCTATAGGAACAAACTAACTTGTTTTTAATAACAACTAGTTAAAAAACTAGTTTAAAATAAACCAGTATATGAATTATTTTGAATTATATTAAGGCGGCATCCACTTCAATTCTAAATAGTTTTTATTGCATTACATGAAGTAATTGAAATACTACTTAAAAACAAGTGATTAAAACTACTTCGAATTATATTAAGGCGGCAACTACTCTAATTTTGACATGTTTTAATTGCAAATTTTTATTCGATTACAATTTTATAAATGTACATTTAATCATGTTATTTAATCAAATATTATTAACTTTAGGACATCAGTAATAGTCTTCAATTGGTTATTTTAAAGTTATTAAAAAAATAATTTTAATATAACTAATTTAACAAGTAGTTGAAAATATATGCAGACGAAAGTCAATTGACTTATTTAGCGGACATCACCATACAAAATATGTTAGTTCGTTCTATGGAAAAAAGTCAGAATTTCAACTAGTTGTGGTTGACAAAAAACTACTTAATCAACTACTTTTAAATTAGTTGATTTTCCTACAGGGATTCTATTGTATTTTCTATAGTTTTGTGCTTGTGGTAATCGAGTGTCGTTCTCATTTCTTTTTCGGTGCATAAAAATCAAGTTTAAAGCATCAAGCAGCATAGATCTTTTAGTATGAAGTCTCAGCGCCAATTTATTGGAATAACTTCCAGTCGGTGCTTATACGTATATATGTGAGACACAAGAGCGAGTTCGTAAACGAGCCTCTGGTACGCAAGCCACTACGCGCCCTACACTGTCATAAAACCATGCAGTTCTTTTCGAGGCTTCAGGCGTAGAAGTGCGAAGGTTAGAATATGGAAAAACAGCGGAGATGGTGCAATGGTCCGAATTACCAAGAGGTGCGTTGACACTCACATCATATTTTTCATGATGCGAAGTCAGAAAAAGGTTTAAGATATTGTAGCAATGCAAATCACTTCGTGGAAAAAAGTTGGTGCCTTCACTAGTTGAAACAATTGGTTCAATTCATATTGCCCTTCAGGTGTAGTTTGGACATTGGACCGAGTTGTGGACATTGAAATCGCCATCTACAATACATTTCGCTATCTGAGAAAAATCCCAAAAATGTGCGATATCCGAATCAGATAGAGAGTCTAGTGTGTTAAAACTAGGCTCCCTGCCTAAATTCGGACTTCTACAAATGTAGCAGAAATGTAGCAAGTGCGAACGGGCCCTGACCCTAACTCCCATAGAGCTAAATTCTGGATCACTTCTGGCCCAGACCCCGTTGGCACTGATACGCTACAACCGAACGTATTAAAAGAGCGATGCCCCTACACAAAGAAAGCAATGTCATTTTGTTTCTTTAATCATACGATTTTTAACTTTTTAACTGAAATAATTGAATAAACAATTAAAACTTTAAAAGATTGAATTTTATTTTATTACTCATTAAAATTCTATTTGTGACAAAACATAATGTTCTAAAATATATTGTGGAAAAATAAATAATCTGCTTGTATTATTCTGAATTTGATACGGTGATCCTTTTTTTTCGTATCTGAAGTGGATACATTTTTGACATTTTTATCAATACTTTTATTATAATCGGCAACACTGGCCTGGAGCCTCGGGCATTCGATTAATTTTTCGCACAGTTTGCTAATTGGCAGCACGTGAGAAGATTTCGTCGCAAGAACGATGATGATTGTGGGAGAGGGTGGGTTGGAGCTGGTGTGCTGACCGGATATAAGGTTAAATAATGATAAATGATGGATGACAGCCACATACAAATTAATGGATTTTATTACATTTGAACTGGTAATTGGCACATTTGTTAACTCAATAAATTATGCTAGTGCTGCCAGATTTATCGACAGTTTTATAGCAAACTTTAGTGATTATGACATTTTTATAGCTCAACTTGTCAGCGGTTATGGCGAGCAGAAAACACGTGATTAACTTAAAGTTAAGTATAAAAATTTGTGCGCTATGAGTAAAAATATAAAAAATTCAAAGTTTCACAAAAACTTTTTTTGGCACAAAAAATAATTTAAAAATTGCCTAAAGTCAAGTTTAAATTTTTATACAAATAACTTTAACTGGCTTTGGGCAGCCTGGCCTGCTAACTCTCGTGAGCCAAAAACCAAACCGGATTTAGCCTTACTAACGCTGCGGTAAGTAATATTTACAAATATCCAACAAATTGTTGGCTTACATATGATACATAGCATGTGAGTGTGCGTATATGTGTACTACATACAACAACAACAAAAAAATGTATATTAAAAACAACCGCAATTTAGCATCAAATAAAATTTACATAAGTTATTTACTAAGTTAAACACAAAAAAAAAAATAAAAATAAAACAAAAAAACCTCAAACAACACAACATTGTGTATTCAGATGTAGCTGTACATGTGTTTCGGTGTGCATGTTGGTTAGTCTACAAATAATGTATGCTTAATAACCAGAGCCGCGCGTATGCAAAACTCATCAAAACCTGCAACCAAATAATATGTAAAATGAAGTCAACGCGATGCTGCAAAAGCTCTGTGCATGAGAATCACGTGTATGCCAAAGGCGCAGCTGGTTGGGGTGCTAAGAGACTTAAAATGCTGCATCATCAACTTTTGTAAATTTTTGCATAAATTTACATCAAAGTCAGTCAATATTTTTTTTTCTACGCCTCTGCCAATTGCGACCACCTTTTTGTGAGTTATTCTCAATGCACTAGTTGAGTGGACAGTTTCAGTCATCATCCGCAGGAACTCATCATTGTGTAGTTATTATTTCTGTTTTCCTGCTGAGTAAATCATTTGCATATGCTACCCTTCGACCGCGTATGGCTTTTATGTCCACATTTCTTTTTTTTTTGGTTTTCATTCTATGATCTGGTTGCTGTTTTAATATTAATGTTGTCGAAATGTGCTTTTTATATGTTTTTTAGGTCATTCACTTGCATTTTGCTCGGAGTGCCTAAATTGTTTCTTTTTAGTACTTTCAACTCCACATAGTATAACTATACTGTTTTTGTTTTTGAAGCATTCTAATAATTAGGGCCTAGGAAATGCTAAAGCATCTTTATTTTAGTTAATTATACCATAATTTACAATTAATCTGCATTTATTAAACGTTATTAAGTTATTCATATTTAACTCAATTATCTTATAGTAATAACGTCTTTGCGCCAGATCGCTTTTGATTTGAAAATAAAATAAACGGACACAACGCTTTCGCAGGTTTCAGGAGCAATGACCACCTAGACTTCAGAAAAATTTAAATACAATAAGGGAATTCACCAAATATAATGAATGTCATGCTTGTATTTTTGTGATAAATTAATACAATAGTTGTAAGAATGTTGTAAGTAATTTCCATACAATCACCAAATACAATAAATACATGTTTGCATCCTGTGTTTTGTAGGTGTTCATACGTCAGTCAAATGATTGAATCAATCAAAATTTGTTGTTGCTTTCCTATGTAAAAAAAAAATTAACTGTATCTCAGAGCGAAAATGAACTCCAAAATCTTCTCTCGTCAGTCAAAATTTTGATTGAGCTCCAGACCTGCATCAATCAGTCAAAGGGTTGCATTATTTTACTTGTCTGCTTTTTAGTAGGCAATTATATCAAGAAATGTAGTTAACTGGAAACAAAGTTAGTTTTTTAAAGAGAAAAAGAGGTGTAGTTTCTTCAGTTCCTGAGATTATTTCATTAATTCTATTGTTTTTTTATGACTTGCATCCGATGGTAAAACAAATAGGTATAATTTCCGGCGTATTGATTTCCTAATGTGATCAATTTAATCCTAAAAGATCAACTATATTTCCGCTAATGTTTTCCATTTTGTAAATTTTTTTGCACACAAAACTACTTAATAAAAGAAACACCCAAATAAAGTGATGCACACAGCACGATATGAATCCACAAAATAATAGGTAGCAGAAAAGTAAGAAATGCCTGCGTCGGAGCTTCAATCAAAAAATCGTGTGTGAGCAAGCGTCAATCAAAATTTTCAGAGAGAGTTAAAGAGAGTAAAAAATCGCGATATACTTCAATCATTTGACTGACGTATGAACACCTACTTTGTGGATTATTGTATTCAATCCAGCATTGCCAGACTGTATTATTTATCTGGCTTACACACTTAAACTCTTGGTGCTTGCGTTGGACTATTAAGGCATTAAGTCGGTTCATCGAAAAAAAAAATTACTTTTTTCATGAGTAAATTTAAGGTAGAAAAAGGAAACTTACTTACTTACTTACTAAGGTGGCCGTAACGACCCGTGTTCGGGTTTTGGCCGACCTCGTCAGCGCTCACCATTCGTCTCTGGGGATCAGGGGGTGAACCTTCACATGGCAACATGTCTGACTGCCTCAACCTGGCGAGGCCAGCAATATCCATGTCGAAATCGTCCCAAGTCGACTCAAAACCTCTCGTGGTGTTCCCTAGGCAACGGCAAACTGGCATCCGTCAGTTTGACGGCTAATTTGATCGGCGGGTCGTTCTGTAGACCTTAAACATGGAATGTGCACAGGGTTTGGGTCCCGCCACATTACTACTGCCCAATGAAAACTAAACCAGCCTCGGATAAGAGCCCCAATTTGGGATGAAATAGCTTCTCAAAAATGTCAAAACTCATAAATTTTTTGTTGTTTTTTGTTTATGAAAGTTGTTATATAATCTATAATTGCAAATAGAGTAAGAAAATAAAATAATTTAAAACAAGATTCATTCTTTCGCACTGCGGCCAAGCTAAACCCTTTATAAGGCAGAAGAAACCAAAAGAATAAAATATCTGTTGTGTATGGTATGGTATGGTATGGTATGGTATGGTATGGCTCCTGTAGGTATCCATGGCTGCGAGCAAATGCTTGCCACGATAGATACCGACACTTGATTTTCTTTTTCTGCTGCAATAACCAACAATCAATCCTCTTGCAACAGCTAGCCGAAATTCTAAATTTTCAAGCTTTATCACCCTTGATGTTCAGGAATATAAAATAAAATCACTAGTGAGAACTGTGTCATCTAAAAACGAAAAAACGAAAATGGCCATTTCAGCCCTTGAAAGGACTTTGGCCGAGCTTCTTATGATCAATTGTGTTGTGTGTGTTGTGAAATGTTTGAACACAAA
This sequence comes from Coremacera marginata, assembly GCA_914767935.1. Taxonomy (NCBI): domain Eukaryota; kingdom Metazoa; phylum Arthropoda; class Insecta; order Diptera; family Sciomyzidae; genus Coremacera; species Coremacera marginata. The sequence goes on from OU612047.1 coordinate 128,892,825, forward strand.
TGATCGAGAACTGGACCTACATGTTTTATGCCGATTCCGAACGACTTATGTTCTCAAAAAGCTTCTCATGGCAATTTTTACTCTCTAAGGTTTGACATTGTCTGCAGAGGGGTGACGGCCGAACTGAACAATTTATTCAATTGAAAAAACTTTCTGTGTCAAGTGGGATTCGAAACAGGGTTCTCTGGCATATGGGCCACACACTCTACCCACTGCGCCACGGTCGCCACCAACTAAGTGACAACTAAGAAGTAGAATATACGTAGACCCCACTATTAGATAGATCGTCCAACTATTGGTGTTGATACCGTCCATTGGTAGTGTTGATGTCGAAGAACCTGCATCTGGTCTATTAGTTGAATTTGTGTTGAATTTGTGAATTTGTGTGGAATTTATGTGTTCCCGCGCAGAACAACATGGCAAGGCATCATCATCTGATTCCAGCATACTTTTCATTTTTTTGACATTGCATTCTTCTGCCTCATCAGACTCAAATACGTTTTCCGAAACATTATCTGAAATCCCAAAAAGATCCTCCAATGCCTTATCAATATAATAGTCATTCAATATCATAACGCGGCATCTTGCAAAAAAATCTAAACAAATTGGATTACTTGAAAGGTGATAAAAAATTAATAATAAATAAATACTGAATAACAAATGAATGATGAATAAGAAATCAATATTGGCTAAAAAAAGAATAGTGGAAAATTCTGTAGTTCTTTGTGAATTGATTTTTTTCTGAATAACTTTCTTATGATAAAAAAATTGATTTATTATTATGAATAACGTTAAAGTTTCTTACTCTAGTAACCATAAGCCTATTGTATCATTTTTGGAATAAATAATAAAATCATTGTGATGTGAATAATTTAATACTATTTACAATTTAAACAATTTAAATATTTACAACTTTAAAATTAAAAACACCGTCATTTCATAATGTGGTAACGTCTACGACTAGCCGTACCATGTGAACACCGACACAGACAACAATATCAACTTTAAACATCACTTATAATAAACTCATCACTAAGGTTGCGAACATAGTAAACTCCGACTCAGGCAGGCAGGCAGACTGGCAGGGCAGTGCGACAAAACTGGCTTCATACAATTTCATGCTCAAAGTGTGCAGAGTGGCAGCAGGCAAATCAGATCAGGTCAGGCGTAAAAGCTGGCTGGCTCTGGTTACTGGCAGATGGTTATGAGCAGATTTTTTTCTTGAGTAGTTTTTTGATATTTTTACGAAAACAACATTTTTAGAAGCATCATTAACGAATTAGGAATAATATTATTAAATTTTTGATTTAATTTACCGTCGCTGCGTTTTAAACATTATATTGTTGTGCATGTTCAACACAAAATTCGTGGAAATCCAATCGTGAAATATTTTCTCCTGGGAGTTGTAAAAAGGAGTTTCCGTTTTAAGATAGCAAATAAAGACATCTAATTTTTCCTTTTTTTATTTTACACTTATATTGAATATTGACCCCAAAAATGTTTTGTTTTTTACACATTTTGTACATGCGCTTGCAAAAGAAGAGAGTGGCTGATTTCGAATTTGATGTTGGAATTTTAGAAGTTTTATGTGACACTAGGGTGAACCCCAAAAAAGGTTTTGCCTACTACATATTGCACATGGCAGACAAAACATTTTTGGGTCCACCCTAGATCCAAAAAAATTTTTAAATTCTAACATTAGATTCTTAATCACCGAACCTCTAAATATGTCAGCGCATGTACAAAATGTGTAGCAAAGAAAAATTTTTTGGGGTTCACCCTACTGTCTGGGTTGCACCGTTGTGTCACATGAAATTTATGAAATTTTAACATCAGATTCCTAATCAATGCTTCTCTAATTCTGCCCGCGCATGCCCAAAATGTGCAAAAAAAAATTGTTTTGGGTCCACCCTTGTGTCACATAAAATTTTTAAATTCTAACATCATATTTTAAATCAGCGATCCTCTCATACTGCCAGCACACGTACAAAAAAAAACATTCTTAGGGTTCACCCTAGTATGACATAAAATGCTTAGCACCAGATTGGAAAAGCAAAATTCGCTCTAAAAATTTAAATTGATATTTTTAAACACCAACGCGTACTGCGTAAGCATCACTTCCTGAGTCGATTTCCGAGTAACCGTCTGTCTGTCTGGATGTCCGTCTGTACGTCTGTCCGTCTGTGGCCACCATTACAGCCGTAATTTTAAAGTTATCGCGATGAAATTCAAAATATAAGCTTCTTTTTAAAAATGAAGATCAAGTTCGAGAATGAGCCAAATCGGATGAAAACCACTCCTAACTCCCACACAAAGTAATTTTATTTTAATAGTAAAATCTCTCAAAAATCGACAAAACTATTGAAATGCCTTGAACTTTTGCACATAAGCTTTGATATATAATATAAACCATCTTTATGCTATTTGACAAAATCGGATAAAAGCCACGCCTACCTCCCATACAAAAGTACGTCATCAAAACAGAAAAACTTTCGTAAATGTATAAAACTGAATGTTATCGGGTCTGTATGTATCCAAATTGCGCACACATCGTTTATCCAACCTATACGTATATTCTTCGGTATAATATGGAGTCTTTACATTAGAAAGTGGGTGTGGCATTTTACTTTTGATCGAACTTCTGTTATACCTTGTGTCTGACTGCAACCAAATTTTTCACACATAATTCTTGGTAATTTGAGCAATCTTAAGTTTATAAAATTGGGCGGTAATAGACGGGGGGCGTTGCACAATCTTTTTAGAGCAGGTCTATCTACACCGTTTTTTGGATTTCAACCAAATTTCTTACATATATTCTTTTAAGCCTACAAAAGTGGGTGGGATTGGACAAGAGGCGTGTCAATTTAATTATAATCGAATTCCCTCTACACCGTTCGTCCGACTTAAAACATATTTTGCTCACATATTATTTGGCATAAGAACCAGTCTGTAGTTCATAAAAATGAGCGTTATAGACAGGGGAGTGGCACTTTATTATTAATAAATTCCCATCTACACCGTTTCTCCGATTTTAACGAAATTTCGCACATATATTCTTTAGTATAATGAGAAGTTTTAAGCATACAAAAGTGGGTGGAGTTGTATAAGGGGCGTGTCAATTTAATTCTAATCAAACTCCTTCTACACCGTTTTTGTGACTTCAATCAAAATTCGCAAATATATTCTTTGGAATAATGAGCGGTGATTTTTCTTAAAAATTGGGCGGAATTAGACAAGGGCGTGCCACTTTAATTTAAATCGAACTCCTTCTATTGCCTTTGTCCGACTTCTTCCAAATTTCCATATTCTTTAGAACAATGAGCAGTCAGTAGTCAAGAAATTTGGGAGGAATTTTACGGGGGGCGTGGCACTTTAATATTGAGCGAAATTATTTTACACCATTAGTATGAATTTGCACATACTACCAATCAAATTTTGCACACTGCCGAAGCTCCATTCCTTATTAGTTTTTGTATTCAAGCTATTCGTTCATATTGGAAACCAAGCGTAAAAACAACATTATTTTTCTCTGTAACTGTATTTGAAATGATTCTCTTAATATAGCTTTAAGAGCTGTCCCAAGCTGTTCGTCAACGTCAGTTTTTTTCCTGGGCGGGCATTGGGCTGCTGTTTATCTTGGTTTTTTATACATAGCTTTAAATTTTTACTTCGGTCGGCAGTCCCACTACCTATTTTTTTATTTATTGTTTTTATAAAATTCACACAAATAATATTTTTGAATACTTAAACCACTACTTTTAACAGTTAAACGTTAACCGTTTAGATAAAAGTTAAATAATGAAAAATAAGTATTGTTTAAAATTTTATATGGATTTGGACGTGGCAGAAAATATTTTTTTTTTTTATTATATAGGTACATGGGTAGATTTCAAAACAAACGGCTTTTCTCTGACGCTGCTTTTTTTCCACACTCCAGTATTCTCTCTCAAAAAATAAGCACAAAATAAACTAAAATAGATACAGTTGTAAAATAAAAACAATATATGAAATAAGTCACTTGGAGTTAAGGCAAGTTCTTGTAGTTTAATATTCACAAGCGATTATTTCCTCCCACCTCTTACCTGTTTCATAGAAATGCATCTGTCCCCACAGTTATTCAATACAGAAAAAGAACTCTTCGTGTCAAGAGTGTTATGTTTTACTTTTTTTGCTCTAATCTTTATTTAAACTACGTATATGCTGTCAAGGGCATTACTGCAAGAAAACACACGATTTATCGATTTCAATTTTACTAAATAAGTGGCAGTTTAAAGTGGTTATTAAAATTTAATCAGCAGATTATAGTAAGTTAATATGTCAATAGTGTTGTCTATGATTTTGCGGTTTTAAGTATTTAAAATACAAAAAATGTTTGCATTTTTGCTTACTCCTTAACTTTTCCCTATATGTTGAGTTTTTAGTGCAGAATTTGTAATAAGAAAACTATTAAAAAATCGTTAAAAGTGCAGAACGCTGTGTCAACACCAACATCTACGCCGTCGAATTACTGAACTTTTTTCTTGTTTATTTTTTTTAATTTTCAGCTTAAGACAAATAAACTATCAAATTCTAAAATTCAGAAAACTCTTTTTAGAGATATAACACTCAAGACAAAAGTCGTATGCACTTGTGCACAAACATAAAAAAATAAATTTAACAAATTGTTTTCAAAGAACGTAACAGTAATTTTGGATTTCAAAGTAATTGGATATCAAAGTTGAAAAAAATTTAAAAATTTCTCTGTCGTATCCATATTTTTGAAATTTACCAAAATATATGTATTTAGATTATTGTCAGAGTTGTTTTGATAAAAAAAAAACAATATATAAAGCGTTCCAAATTATTGTGCGATGTAAAATATTTTTTTCTGTGATCTAATATAGCCAATTTTTATGCAACTCGGTGCCACTGCATTTTGCAAATGAAATGTGCGAAAACGACAACAACACGGCGATTAGCGGTCTCAGATACAAAGTCATACTTTTCACGTCGCCCTTGCCTCCTACCATATTTGGTTTCTAGATCCCTTTTTGCTAGGTACTACCAAGGGAAGTGTTTAAAAAATGTAAATAGTCTGACGCCACACAGTGTCGCATGTGCGGACAAAAGTCGAAAAATTTTTCTTGTTGGAATTTAAAAAACTGCAGAATAACAGACAAAAGTCGTATTATCTTAGGTCTTAAAGGATTTTACTATATTCAGTTAAACTATTCAACTAATCAATCAACTATTCAACTATCAACTATCAGTTTTACTATTTCAGTTAAAAGTATGCCATTCCCCTTAATGTGGCACTGAAATGTCATGCAATTTAATTTTACAGAGTTTAGTACTCTAGATTTCAAAATACATCGTAAATTTCAGTATTCTGAATACGCAGTATTATTTTTACATATATTTCACATGATATAGCGTCAATTTTTTTATTAGAAGTGGTAGGAAGAAAAAAAAGGCGTACTATCAGAAAAAGTCTGTATAACCTCAAAAAAAAACACAGATATAAGTTTCTTAGAGAGATAAAAAAATTTTGTTTTTCTGAATTTAATTTTTTTTCTATTCTTAAACAATGCATTTTAAGTATTTTCTTAAAATTTGGTTTGTAAAAACTCACAAACACAAGAAGCTATGAACAATTTTGTGGAGCATGTTTTTACTAAAATTCTAAAATTTGTATGGGAAAAATAAAATATTTCAAAAAGTTTAAAACGCAAAAAAACTAAAGTATTTCTAATTATTTTTATCTCTGAGTATGTCTTTTTAATGAATGCTCCCTTACTATTTACCAAAAAAGTTTGGCTGCGGCAGCTCAATAATCAGGAAGTTATGATCAGTTTTCTGGAGCATGTTTTTGCGTATATTTGTATGGAAAAATTGGCAAAATTTCCAAAAGTTTGAAACTCGGTTATATGGGCGGTTGGAGTATTAGTCGGCCAATTTGATTTATTTTTCACACCAACTATTTGTTGCTATAAAATAATTATCTGTATAAAATTTAATTGATCTGGGATAAATTTTTTTGGAAAATATACCAGATTACCGATTTCGGTTATATGGGAGGTTAGCGTGATAGTCCACCGATTTGGATAATTTGTACACCAACTATTTTCTGTGACAAAAAAACTATGTGTGCAAAATTTTATTGTTATAGAATAATTTTTTGGGGAAATATACCATACGTATATTATCGATATCGGTTATATGAGCGGTAGGTGTATTAGTGTACCGATTTCATTAATTTTTACACCAACTATTTTTTGCTATAAAATAATAATGGATATAAAATTGTATTACCCAATTATCAAATTACCCAATGCTGGCAATGGTTATATGAGAGGTAGGCGTATTAGGCGGCCGATTTGGTTTATTTATACACCAACTATTTCTTGCTATAAAGTTATTTTGCGTACCAAATTTTATTGATCTGGGATAGTTTTTTGAGAAAATACTACCGATTTTTAAACCAACTATTAATTGTAACAAAAAAAATATGTGTGCAAATTTTTATTGTTCTACAATAATTTTTTGGGGAAATATAACACATTACCAAATTCGGTTAAATGTGAGTTGGTCTCTTCATTCATCCCATTTCAACAAAATTTTGTGTGAATAGTTCTCTTGTCCTAATACTTATTTCCACGAAATTTCATGATCCTGCGGCTCATATGGAGCAGCAACACTGTGCGCCACCAGCTCGAGTATTTCCTAGTTCAACTCGAGCAGCTTTCCAAGCCCTTCCAAACAGCATAAAGTTGATGCCCAATAGAGCATTGATTGCATTATCAAGATTATTCGATAAGCTCAAGTTGTTTACTAAGCTACAAGTCTATAAGTCACAGCAATTAACGGCTAATTTAGAATTTCCGACACTTTACATACAACTCTACGTACAGCCGGAAAATAAAAATAAAAAATATGCCTTTACATATTTATGAGAAAGACGATTCAAATTTAACTCCGACTGTAAATATTTGTATCAGCAAAGTAAATATTATATTGCATACTAATGGCTAAAAGCAATTAAAACAAAATAATTTGATTCCGATGAAAATCAAGCCGTTAATCATTTCACACCATTAGCAATTATAAAAAAAAAAAAAACCTTTGCATTGAATACCGGAACATTAAAACTTAACAAGCGCAACGTGTACTAATTATTATGGCCAGCACTGTACGTACGTGTTCAAGCTTTCAATACAAATAATTGTAAGTAAAACCAAGTGAAACAAATTTTATGAATACAAGCAACAAATTTATTTAAAAAATTATTTAAAAAAAAATAAAAAATGTAAACAAACGCAAAATATGCTGGCTAAAAAGCTAAACTTGACGGCTGAGCTTGTTGAATGCTTGTTGAGGAAGTTCAGCTTTTGCTGAGGGGAAAAATAAGTTATTTACTGAAAAGCCACATTAAGCTGTTAATTTGCATAAGTTTGATATTACACGATTTTCAACACCCACAAAAAAAAAGAAGCGTCACGTTTTATTTAACGACAGCTAATCGTTTGTTTTAAGGGATTAGACCAGGGTAATGTTTAAAAAAACAACATATTATTTTTTTTAATGTTTCTTAAAAAAATTTGTATAATATTTTGTACATTAATAAATTGAGGTTTAAGAATTATTTAAAAATTAGAAAAAAATTATTAAAGAAATTAATCTTTTAAAAAAACAAGCTTCAACCAACTTTTTTTGACCTAGTTGACAGCAAAAAAAAAGGGTATTTATCTGATCGACTTCAAATTAAATAGTTTCTAAAATTGAGGAATTGTCTTATCGACCATTTTCTGTGAAAAATTTCGCGGAAATTCAGAACTTTTTTATTTAAATCACCGCCATTTTTTTTTCTTTATCTTTTAAAACGATAGCAACCAGGGTATCCAGGGTAACCAGGGTGTTAGTACACTCTCGTGTGCCGCTTATAACGTCTCACGTCCGCGTACATCAGTCAAATTTTCAAAGCATTAGAACTGGCTCATGTATTTGAACGAAAAAAAAAATATTTAGCCTACGCGTCCGAACGTGTACCCAAATGTGACGATTGATACATGAGACCGTTCATGAATTTTTGTATGGGTTGCATGAACTCGACAATTGGCTACAAAAACCGATTGTTCTAAGGCCAAAAGGTCATCGCAACTTACTTGGGATTAGTGAACTTCTTGAGCACAATTCTTAATTTTTTTGTCAAATTGGTTCCACTTGTTCTCATATATTCCACTCTCAATATTTTTAGGACTAATTGAGTCATTGATACCTTTTGAGTTTAGGAATCTTCTTGGGCAAACATTTTGGGTTTTTTGCTAAATAGTTTCAACTTAGACAAATAGGTTCCACTTGGGGTATAAGTTTTATTTGCAATATTTTTGGAACTAGTTGCGCCATTTCACCTTTTTTAGGTGGAGTGAACTTCTTGCACACAATTCTTAATTTTTTTTTTCAATTGGTTTCACTAATATGTAAGGCATATATATTCACTTGCAATATTTTGAACTAGTTGGGTCATTGCAACGTTTTGGGTTTAGTGAACTTGTTGGACAAAACTCTAGGATTTTTCAAAGCCTTCAAAATTAAATTTTCTTGTATTAAACTATCAATGACAATGACACAAAAAAAATAAAAACGGCCATTTCAGCCCTTGAAAGGACTTTGACCGAGCTTCTTATGATCAATTGTGTTGTGTGTGCTGTGAAATGTTTGAACACAAATGATCGAGAACTGGACCAACATGTTTTATGCCGACTCCGAACGGCTTATGTTCTCAAAAAGCTTTTCATGGCAGTTTTTGGTCCCTAAGGTTTGCCGTTGTCTGCAGACAGGTGCCTTACAGCCGAACAAAAAATTAATTCAATTGAAAAAACTTTCTGTGGCAGGTGGGATTCGAACCAGGGTTCTCTGGCGTAGGGGACACACACTCTACCCATTGCGCCACGGCCGCCACTTCAATGATACATTTTAGGAATTATTCAAGAAGATTTGTACTCAAGTATAATTCCTTATATAGAGCTTTATTCAGGGAGATATTTTTAAAAAGTACTCAAAAAGGTTTTTACTGTAGTTAAAATTTGTTTTTTTAAGATAAGCAAAGTTTTAAATTTGTGATAACAATAACAGATATACATGAGTTAAATAAAAAAATACCCCCCATCATAAAAAATAACTTGTCATTACATGTTTTTTATTTCAATAATAGAAAAAAACAAAAACAAAAATTAGAAACTTATCTGAGCCATATGGCATATGGCTTTCAAATCAAGTGGTTATATGAAATGATTGCAGTTGATTGCGCTGGGTGTTTGGCCATGGTAAATATGCAAAAATGTTTAAAACGAACAAAACTTCTTTCAAAAATATATATAACGTAACAACAAAAAGATTAACATATAATTGTATTTACAGCTTCCGAGTTCCTGAATAAGCCTTGAATAAAAACCTTATATAAAACTTTAAGTTCTTGAATAAGGGAATTAATTTCATGCAACTTTTTTCGTTCCATAGACCTTGTATAAAACTTATTTCAAGGATTATTCAAGCAAGATAAAATTATCCTCTCTACATAAATTCCTTATATAAAGCTTTACTCGAGGTTTATTTAGGTGAAATTGTTACCTGGGGTGACAACTGTCAATAGCAAGCATGGAGATTTAGTCATGGAGAAATTCATGGTTGAGCAACGCGTACAAATTATAAACATTAACTACAAAATAATCAATTATATAACAAAATGAGCGCATTAAAATTTTATATATATGATAAAAATCGTGGAAAAGTTCTTACATCGAGGAAAGTTGTTTTGTCAAATGTTCACAGAATTGAGTTTTTACAACCACAAAAAAAAAATAAGTTATAAAAAGTTTAAGCTCCTGACAGATTGTTGTTATTTCAAGCATATATACGAGAGAACTGCATAAGCCTACTTGAAGCTCAAGCCACTTTAAGTCTCTTCTCGAAATATTGTATGTATCCATACTTAAAAAATCAAGCTCTAGTCTGCTTTCAAAAATAACAAACAAATACAAGTCATATCAGTGCTTTCCCGTTATCTTGACTTGCTGTGACCTATTTTGTAGGTTCTGAAAGTTGAAAAAGTTGAAACGATCGGCAAGTATACAATAAATTCAAATATTGAAATAATTCAATGGGGCTGTGTAGGAAAAGCTTAAGCGTATTAGGACTTTTTAGTGTTCTCTGGACTCTGTGGTTGACAGACAGTTTTAAGGGGTAGCTAACTTCGAATCTGATGTCAGAATTTAAAATTTAAGATGGCGGATAAGGTTGTCACCATCATTTGTATTTTTACGAATACGGTGCTGGGGCAAACACTACATAAAAATTGGTCGTTGAATCCGAATCCGTTGTCAGATTTTCAAAATTATGTAAATTTTAATTTTTTTACATTATTTTACCAGAAAATACTTTTATATCGCGGTGCACAATACTTCGAGCAGTGGGAATAAATCAAAAAATTTTTTCTAACAAAACCAAATGAAATGCATATCGTAAGTATGCAATACTTTAACTAAGAAGAATCAAAAATTTCATTGCGAAAGAAGTAGTTCAGTGAAAACTATCTTTACTGTCAACGCTTTTTAGGAATTTTTATTGTTATGGACTTTAATATAATCACTATTCAATTCACACTTCAATTTACACTATTTGACCGATACTTTTTTTTATTTTTAAAAGAAAAAAAAAACGAAATGGCCATTTCAGCCCATGAAAGTACTTCGACCGAGCTTCTTATGATCAATTACGTTGGGCATGTTCTGATATGTTTGAACACAAATGATCGAGAATTGGACATACTGGCTTTATGCCGACTCCGGACGGCTTGTGTTCTCAGGAAGCTTTTCATGGCAGTTTATATTCTCTGATGTTTGACATTGTCTGCAGAGAGGTGACGGCCCCGAACAGAAAAATTAATTTAATTGAAAATTAGAAATAAAATACTGTGTCCTATGGGATTTGAACCTGGGTTCTATTGCAAATAAGTCACGCAACCAGTATGCCACGGCCGCCTTTTTAAAAGAATAATGTACAAAAACAAGGTTTTCAGTATTTTCGAAATAAAATTAAAAATAGTCAATCAAAACTATTTTGAAATTATCCAAAAATTTAAAAAATATTTTAAAAAAAATTTACTGCTTCAACCGGTAATAAACAAAAATTCTCAAATCACCTCTTCCGTTTTCATATATATTTTTGTTTGTTTATTATTCTTACAGAATCTAAAATTTTTCAATCAATTCTGTCCAATTCTTTGAGTTATCCTGTTCATCATATCTGTCATATCTGAAAAATCATACTTTTCAAAATATTCTAACATATTGTAAGTGCATTGATACACATTAAAAAGTAAACAAACATATTTTTGGTACTCTATATCTAACAGTTAATTAATTGCATGTTTAAGTAATCGAATTTGATATTAAAACTACTATTAATATTCCTTAAAATTTATTTGTTAATTTTAAAATGTAGGGTGCTCTCATGCAAACCATTACCACCCTATTTCTATTCACCGTTTTTACTTGAACGATAATAAAAAAAAGTAAGTTTTTGCATGTACATTAAGAAAAATAAAGCGACTTATTATATTATAAAGATTTATAATATATTTAATACCATATTATTTTAAAAGTTCATTTTAATTTTAAAAAATGTAGTTATATTATCTTAAAAATTGTTATATCAATAAATACTTGCTTGCAAAGACATATCTTTTTATCAGATAAGATACATACATCTTTTAAGCATGTAAAAGTGCATTGAAAAGTATATTTATATCTTTTAAGCGAAAAAAATTTTAAAACGGTTTTAAATATTAAAGAGTTAAAACTTCAATCACACAGAAAAATATAAAATTAAAAAAAAAAAAAATGTACTTACTTTCTATTACATTCTATTTAAAACAGAGCAATTTCGACATTTCAACCTAATTTCTAGCGGAAATAATAGATCAAAATAAAACTTGATTTGATTTTTGAAATCAGCAATAAAGCAAAATTTCACAAATATCGAAAGGCACATTGTATTTATTCCTCATTTTTGTATTGTATCAAAGTACTTTGCAGCGTCCCTGTTATCATATTAGTACCCTTTCCTTCTACTCACTTTAATAAAAATCGATAGATTCTTAAACATTTTCACAAAAAAGTATTTCTATTGGTAGATCAATATTCTTCTGAGTTCTTGTTAGTATAAGCCTGGTTTTCACTATGTCAGTTTTATGACGACATAAAAGTTAATCAATTGAAGTATTGCCTAAATAAATTTATTCTATATTTTCTGTATAGCTCAATTCGATAATTCGGTTGTTTTTAATTTTCCAACATTTTCAAAGGTAGAAAAAATGTCAACGTGTTGCCAACGATTAACAGCAACTGACCATTGAAGATGATATATTGAAAACCAAGCATTACGCTTACATCAATGCTCTCTGCTAACGACTTTCCTTCTTGGAAAATTTTGTCAAAACTTTTTGATTCGAGCAAATTGAATTTTTTTTGCTGAGCATTGTGTGCCAAATCGATTGCCTCTACCAAATCTAAATTGGTTTTGAAAATTTGGTTTAAAATAAAACCACAATGGTGAGAATCAAAATAAATTCAAAATCAATTGAAAATTACAATATATTTTTCATTTGGCTCATTATATTGAATTTCTTCTAAAGCATGATAAGCATTGTAGTAGGGAAAACAGTTTAATTTTAGGGCACTTTGCAATTCATGGCGTCATTTTTCAATCTATCATTGGGGCAAGTAGAGGATATATCCCCTTTCCATCCGTACCCACACCACTGCAACTTACATTTTTTTAAGAAATGGTTTTTTGCAAAATACGCCATTTTCAAATCGGAATTGCTTTCAAACATGGAGCTGAAATTGATAAAAAAGATTGTTTCTACTTCTTAAACTTTATGTAATTAATGTACAAAATTTCAAATAAATTATTTATAAATGTTCTCCAACTTTACATTGGCATAACACCTTAAGTATACATTTGAATGTTATTGTTTTTTTATATTATTACTCACCTAAGTGCTACACGATAGAACTTTTATAAAAAGTTCTTAACTATTAATGCTCAGTTCAGTCAAGCTTTGATCGTAACGAAACGTGGTTGGTTTGAAAAACAAACCACAGCAAAAATATTCATTGGAAAAACAAGTGATATAAGCATATAACAACAATTATATATTTTGTAAATTGAATCATATTTTGAGATCCATCATTCACCACCTGTAAAGAGACCAGTGCGGTAAATAAATGGAATAAGCTTTACTAAGTGTTTAAGTGTTTTAAGTGTTTTTGTGCTTGCGGGGTATTAAAACGGCGTGTTACAAAGAGTACGGGTGAAAAAGAGCGTCTGCTTGCGCCATAAACAATCGTATTTGGTGTTAATATTAACAAGGTCGTTTTTAAAATGCTCAAGGTTAAGCTTCAGCATTGCTTGAAATCTATACAAAATAGAAACAGCGTCATATTGTTACTATTTAAAGCCGTTATAATATAAAATGCAAATTTTTATAGCATATAAATTCCAGCTAATAATTCTGATTCGAGCTAACAAAAAGTTCGAGAACTTACAGCAATATTTTCAAACAAAATCTGCTCAGCTGTTTTAAAACGTCACTCATGGTTATTTTTTTGTTTTTTATGCTGATTTGAAATAATTTCATAAGAGTCTCTCTCATAATGAGAGAATGTTTTTTTTTCTTCGTTGCCAAAAAAAAAACAAAAAAAATATTTATTTTTCCCATTCATTCATACAACGATGTGATTGAGAGTCAAGTTTACTAAAAAGCTTTTTTTACACAAATCAAAATAATAAATTGAGTTGTTTTTGCTTATCTTGGGGCATAGCTTAAAGCAGGCCCGTAGCCAGAATTTACCTTAGGGGGGGTTTTGATAAAACATCTATAAGTAGATACCAGTAATAACTGAAAGAAAGAATATGAAAATGTTTAAGCAAATCCGTTTTCTTTTAAGAATATTTGTGAATATGTCTGTTTTTAAATGGCCATAAGATAGATGCGAAGATTTTATTAATTTTTTTTTTTCATATCAATTTTGAGTACTAAGTGTTTGATTTTTGCCTATGGTTTGTGGAAAAATGGTCTAAATTGAGAATTTTTAATTTCTTTTAAAAAGTATTATTCCGAAAATTAGCAAAAACATTAAAAATGTCTGTGACAAAATTTTACTAATTCAACAATATTAATATGAACGGTAAAAATAGGTTAGATTTCTTGCAGTTTATCAAAAGCAAAATTAAAATCAGCTATGAAAAATGCAAACATTTTTTAATAAGTTCAGCTGGTGAAGCTGTATTCACAACTTTTATGGACATTTCATATAAATGGGAGAAAAAAAAATTTTAGTCTTTAGATTTGGTCTCTTTTTGGCTATCTCACGCTTTTATTGACCCCCATCTTGTGTACAACTTTTTGAAAATGTGTGAACCCTAGTTCCAGTTCTCCAAAAAGATTTCGACAATTTAAAAAAATTCAACAGAAAATATTTGAAGATCTTTAAAAATTTAACAGTTTTATTTTCTCATGATTCAATTCCAATAACAATTACTATATATACACTCAGTTCTGTTTTTACACGGTAGATACGTTCCCAAAGATTTCGTGCAAAAAAAAATCGTGTAAAAAAATGCATCGCACTTATGGAAAAGTAGAAGATTGGTTCCAAATTTAACAAAAATGTAGAAAAAATACAATAAACCATTTTTAAACTCATATTGGAGCGTTATAGCTAATGTTTGCGTATATTTTTATTTCATAAACTTATAAAATAATGCAAAAAAAAACAATTTCATAAACTTATAAAAGAATGCAAAAAAAAAACAATTTCAGAAACTTAGAAAAGAATGCAAAAAAACAATATAGTACACATACAATACAATAGAGACGACTGTTGACATGCATGTTTACACGCGGCAACACGGGAGTATAATAAAAATTAAAAATTATATAGCGGTGAAAACTGTTAGTACTAAAATTGTTATTTTCAGAATTTGGGTCAATCGTGTTAAATCAAAATAAAGCGTGTAAAAACAAAATTAAGATTTATTTTTAATTCGTGTTAAATCAAATTCGTGTAAAAAGTCGTGTAAAAACAGAACTGAGTGTATATATATTTTTTTTTTTAATAAAATTTTTTGATTAGAGGAATCGACTCCGATAAAGTCATATTTAAATTTCAGACTATTTTTCAAAAAACGTAATTCGAAAACTGGTTTTTGCACAGCACCAGTATCTTATACCCAATTTATTATATAAGATATCACATGAAAATAAGTTCATGTTCATGTTAAAATAAAATAATTACTCAGCTAGATAAATTTTTATAAAAAGAATGAAACAGTAAGAATTTACTCGGTAGTGGATTTATATTTAAATTATTTGCACATTAAAAACATAAAGACAAAATTTTTTGAACTTCTAAATTGTTTTTTAATTTTTTAATATAATAAAAATTAACATTTTTAAAATGCTGAAGCTTAAAAAATTGTAACTGTTAAATTTTTTTATGAATATTTGATAACATGATTAAAAAATAATCAAATAACTATAGAACTGGACTGTATAAAATGTTTTACAAAAATTTTTTCTATTGAGAATTTTTTTTTTTTTTAAACATATTTAGATTTAAGGTGATTTTCCGAAACCTGTTATTTGGAAAAGGCTTCGCACAGTGCTAAATTTTTGTGCCAAGTTGGAAATTTTAGATGTCAAATTTTTTAGTCATTCGCTTTACGTGGAATACCCCATAATGTGTTAAATTTCGTGGTTCATATATTTTTTATACTTTTAAAAATAAAAAAAAAAAACCCACTCAAATGAATGCTTTTCCAAAAGTTTTGGGTCTAATAAGCTTACCCAGCAAACATAGTTGACCACATTGTCGAAATTCCGACGAATTCATAACTTACATTACGTTTCGTTACAATTTCGTTACGCAAAAATCGGAACAGTTTCACTTTTTATACGAATTTATAAAGAGTTTCGTTATGCGACTGTTTATAAAATATATTGAAATGCAAACAGAGTAGACTTTCCTTTCTTTCTGCTACGAAATTGCCACGACATTTCGTTACGAGCTCGTGTCAACCACTTCATAAGATATTCTTTACGATTTCGTAACGAAATCAGATTCCGAAATCGAAAAGATTGCAAAATGTTTGTTACGATTTCGTTAAAAATATTTCGAAATCATTCCGATTTCGTTTGCAAAATCGTAACGAAAATCATATGAAGGGTTTGACACGACTTCGTAACGAGTCCTAACGAAAATGTTACGAAAAATTACTATTTCGTTCAGGCAGTTCGAAAGAAAGGAAATTTTACTCTGTTAGCATTTTAATATGTCGTACAAGCTGTCGCATAACAAAATTTTATATAAATTCGTATAAAAAGTTATACTGTTCCGATATTTGCGTAACGAAATTGTAATGATTTCTTTAAGATAGCTCAAAATAGTGACGAATTAGTCGGAATTTCGACATAGTTGACGATACTATGGTTTGCTGGGTAGATATGGCATAAAAAATGTCAAGCTAATTTTCTTCACTTTACAAAATTATATTCGTTCTAGGTATAACTTTTATATATATATTTTATATATATAAGGCTTTTTGGGCA
The DNA here is from genome assembly GCA_914767935.1 of Coremacera marginata. Taxonomy (NCBI): domain Eukaryota; kingdom Metazoa; phylum Arthropoda; class Insecta; order Diptera; family Sciomyzidae; genus Coremacera; species Coremacera marginata. The sequence goes on from OU612047.1 coordinate 128,909,476, forward strand.
TTGAAACTATGGTTTTTAATATACCAACTCCTTGGAGATGAATTCCAATATAATGATTATGACTCTTATAAGGAACATGAATCTTTCACTTGGCCAAAAAAATTTTTCAAAAATTTAGTGATGTTTTCAAGAAAATTAACATCATAATCACAGTTTATCTAACAAAAAAAATCACATTTTGAATTTAATTGTCTCATTTGTGTTAATTCTTTATACTTTCTGGACCCTAAGGGGGGAGGGGGGTTTGAACACCTAAATCCCCCCCTTGTCTACGGGCCTGGCTTGAAGATAGTTAACTATCTTCATCATTTTATTAGAGCGAAATAGTTATAAATTCAGCAATGCTTTAAGCTGGTCAAAAATAAGCAATTATTTTTATTAAGAGTCTATTTTCTATAAGAGTTGTTTGTGTTTTATTTATTCTAGTACTAGTTAATGTACACAGTTTCGCATGGGAAATATCTGAGGAACACTCAGTTTTAGATTTAAAATACTTATGGTGGAAAAATTGAGAATAAGTTCCAGAGAAAAGAATAAAGAATCCTAATAGATTTAGTTAAAGTTTTACCATACCGAATTTCGGCACTTAGTTCTTTTCGCATAGTGAATTTGTCTACAAAATTAAGTCTTAAGGCCGGCGATACATTTAGAGAGTAAAAAAGAGTGATATTGAGGTGATCGTTTTTATTAGAAGAAATTGGTGCAGTGTTTTAAAATTTTCAAATTTGGTAAAATATGCATTTATGTTTAAAAAAAAATATATTTTGCTACAACGATTGTTGCAAAAGGTTTCATTGCTCGTAGGTTGACCCGACAAAAAAAATATTTTTTAATTTTAAAACTTAATAAAAGTGTCTTCTATCTGAATGAGACAGAATTTTAAAAAAGTCTTTTTTAAAAATTTATACGTACTTCAAAAAAGAATAATAAATTTTGTTCTCTAAATTTTATTTTAAATTGTGAATAAAAAGATTTTAAAAGGCTATTTCAAAAATCCGTTTCATTCAGTTAGACGATATTTACATTACGTTTTAAAATTAAAAAAAAAATTTTCATTCGGGTCAACCTAAGAGCCAGCAGGCTGCCCGCAGTGCGAAAAGAGGTCATTTGCAACAATCTTTTTAGTCACCGCCATCTTTGTTTAAGAAAAAATTTTTTTTTTTAAACATAAATGTCTTTTTTACCATATTTGAATATTTGAAAACTATAAACAAATTGCTTCTATTAAAAACCATCACCACAATATCACTCTTTTTTACTCTCCTCTAAATGTATCGCCGGCCTTAAGACTTAATTTTGTAAACAAATTCACTATGAGAAATAAAAAAAGTGCCAAAATTCGGAGTTAGGGTAAAACTTAAACTTAAACCATCACCTCAATATCACTCTTTTTTACTCTCCTCTAAATGTATCGCCGGCCTTCAGGCCTTATAACAGTGTATAAGCTTCAAGATAAACAAACATTTCGAGATTTTTTTTTTTCGGCAGAAAGAAAAAAGTTTTTATTAACAAAACAAAATATACCACCTGCTTACCATACAGCCATAGTAACACAAATGGCACAAATTTTAATTATCTCATCAAATCCAGTTTATGACACATTTTGCTTAAAAGGGTTGAATTTTTTTCAAAGTAAAAAGTTAATTTTGTAGTCATAGTTTCAGAAAAATTGAGAAACTTAATCGTTTTACTGTTTTTATTTTGCGTTTTAGTTTTTTGTTGGTCACAGAAATAGCACACTTTAGTTTAAATGATCATTTCGTCATCTTAAATTGAAAAATGTGGGTAAAATGAATATAGTTTCTTTTTAAAAGATTTGATTTCATGCATAGATGTATTTTAACACATTAGAAAAAGTGGATGTTAGACATTTTGTTCTAAAAAGTCAAAAATATGCCCAAAAATATTAAAAATAGCTGCATTGCTAGATGTGTGCTGTATCTGTGACCAGCCAAAGCACAAATAGCTCCTTAACCCATTAAAGCTTGCCCTTCGATGTAATATGTGCCCGTGGGACCATAGAAGTTGATAGAAAAAATAAAATAAAAAAATGACCACAGCACACACCTGAGATATGAGATGGGTTACAGCTAAAATTCCCAGGAATGTCTAAAGATCGCTGTCGGTTTTTTTACCTCCATAAAAGACGCCTTAAGTTATTTGGAAAAGGTGCACGTTTTCCGTTTTTTCTACTTTTCCTCTTTTTGCCAGCACTTTTCCTGAGCAATTTTCTACACAAGAAAACTCAGATTTTCACCTATGATGTTATACTTGTCAAACTAAAGGTAAGCCGCGGAAAATAAGACTGTTCCATTTTTTTTTCAGACCCATTCTTTCTCTTTATAATAAAAACAAAATGAGCACTATCTCTCATCTAGTCCGCTAAAATTTTTTACGTGTCAGCACTTTCTTAGGTATTTAAATACCCAGTAGACAGGAATGAGTTAAGCTTAAAAAGCTAAATCAAAATAGAAAACAGCAAAAAGTTAAAGTTTTTGTTTTGTTTTTCTGAAAATATAACTGGAGGCGGTCGTGACATTTTTGATATAGTAAATAGTAAATTTGAGATAGTAGACTTCAGCAAAAGAGAAAAAATTCTTGTTTTATTCCTAAAAGAAAAGAAAATCATTCCTTTAGACTTAGGTTAGGTTAGGTTAATCCGGCCGCCTCCTGGCGGAGGCTCACATAGACCAATTCTGATCCTTAGTGGTACCGAGTGTAAGGAACCTGTAGGGAGTTGGTTAAAATCGCTGAAGATTTGTGCTGAATTCAGAAATCTAAGGAGAGATTTTCTAGAGAGATTTTGGTCACATGTTGTAGTGACGGAAACGTCGGTGAGCCTCAGTATTTGAGTCTCGATCTAAGTAGAGCTGGGCATGTGCATAGTAGGTGTTCCAGGGTTTCAGCCGTGCCTGGTTCCTTGCACTTCCTACAGTTGTCATCCGTTGTGATGCCTATCTTCTTCGCGTGAGCTGCCGCCATGCAGTGACCCGTGAGGACACCAACCAGAGTCCTGCATTCTCTGCGCGGTAGTGCTAGGATGAACATAGTCCGTTTATTGCATCGTGTATCACACATGTTGTCGTATCTCTCTATCTACGACTCACTGCTTGTGCGGCCCTATCCTCGAGGTTTCTGTACAGCTCTTGCAGTGGGATAGGTACATGGGATAGGTACATGTTGTATGGACTCTGATCCCAGCCCGGCACCGTCCTTTGTTAGTCCATCTGCTTTTTCATTTCCGTCAATGCCCTGGTGGCTTGGAACCCAGTAGATACGCATTCTCTTTGAAGCGCACAGTGCATCTAGTGCTTCCCTGCTTGCCAGGGCATTTGTGGACCTGATGGTAGCGGAGCACATGGGTTTCATCGCCGCTTGGCTGTCTACGAAGACATTAATATTGGGCAGATGTGTGCTTATGTTAAGGGCAGTCTCTGCGGCCTTTCTTATGGCGAACACTTCCGCCTGGAAGATGCTGCAGTGGTCCGGTAGTCTATAAGGCTGACTTATCGCTGGTTCTGCACAGTAAACTGTCGCTCCCACTCCCGTGTGCAGTTTAGAGCCATCAGTGAATATGTTGACCGCCCGCTGTGCTTGTTCTATGCCGCAGCATCAGTCGTTCGGTCCTAGACGTATTGATATTCTTGAGTCTATTACTGTGCGAAGTATCATGTAGTCCGTGCTACTGGATAAATCCTTGCTGATAGTAAGGCGCTGTGCCGTTTACCGGCTATTAGTTTTGCGTGTATGTCTAGGGGGTCCATACATAAATTTGTTTCTGGTGCTTTCGTTGGTGTAGATTTTTTTCGATAATCACTACACGATAATTCCATAGAGAAGACTTGGTCGAACTACCGTTAAGTAGATCCAATGCATCAAAGAGGGTGAGAGACCCCAAGTTCTGCCCAGCATCTTCTTGGATGCGTATAGCGCATTGGTGGCTTTCTTCACTCCCTTATTGACATAGACTCCTAGACGTTGATGTTAAGGCCGATTGAGTTAGTCCATCTGAGCACCTCCCTGAGAGTGATTTGCATTATTGAACTTATTGTTGGTAGACATTTTCTCATTATAATTATGCTTATATCGTCTGCAGAAGCTGTTATCTTCGGAGCTCTACCTTCGAAGTTTTTGAGTAATTCGTTAACGACTAATTTCCATAGTAAGTGCGATAGAACCCCCCACTTGGGTGTACCCCTCCTAACTTCCCTTTCCATGGTAGTAGTTCCCCCCACTCAGCTTGAACCCTTCTACAATTTAGAAGATTTTCTATCCATAGGTCGATTGCTGGTGATGCCTCTATTGCGCGTAAACTATTAAGTATTGCAACAGTTGATACATTGTTGAATGCGCCTGAGATGTCCAAAAATGCATCAAGTGCGTATTCTTTATGGTAGAGGGCTTTTTCTATGGGTGCTACTAGGGAGTGTAGTGCCGTCTCAACCGATTTCCCTTTCGTGTACGCGTGTTGGTTAGTTTCCAGGAACTAGTTTGCACCGTTACTTTTTTGGGGATTCGGTTTCTGTACAGCCAGGAAAGTGTGCTTTCAAGAGCACTTCAAGTGCTTCCTGCCTGCTTTCTGTCCACTCACCGTTGTCTTTACGTAGCTGGCCCTGAATTAAGGTCTGCTTTGAAAGTAGCTTCCTGAGCCTCGCTGTGGCTGTGGTATCCTTTAGACTTAATTTATGTTACATTTATTTATTTTAACATACACATTTAATTATATACTAGCTGAATACCCGGCTTTACTCGGGAGTATATTTATGTAAATTTTCTCATACAAAAATGCTCTCTTTTGACCTCGTGTAGTAATGTTACTGTAGCGTCTAATGCAGTGATCAGCACAGCCTATGCCCGCGGGCATTAGAGCTTTTGTGTTTAAAAGCTTTTGTATAGATATTAACTCCCGGACGAGCACTGAACTACGTCAGTATCTATTAAAATTTCATACAGAACGGCACATGCTGCACATAACTGCGGCACATGCATGCTTGTTAGATTGTTGTTGCTGCGCATACGCAACTTATGCTTTACTCAAAAAAAAATATAATCTCTTGTTAAGTCTATGCAAAAGACGTTGGAATTCTTTTTTGCTGATAATATTTTTTTTGAGCCGCAATGTATGGTATGCTACCGGACTGTTTCTGCTCGTAAAAAATATAATATTGAATGGCATTATAACGCTTGTCATAGTTTAATATACAAAAATTTGAGTGAAACTGATCGTAGAGAATTAGCGATTCGCTTAAGGGGTTACATGACATTGGCAGTTTTTTGAAATCGACTTTTTTTTAATAATTTTGTATTTTAGTAAATATTCTTAAGATTCTAAGAAAAAAAAAATCTTACGTGTTCAAAAGTTACAGCCGGATTAGTGAGAGCGCATTTTTAATTTTTACGCTACCTACGTACGGCAGATGGTATATGCTCGTTTTACTTGCTACCTGACTTTTGGTGGTTGTTATTTCGTACCTACTTGAAGGGTGAAGGGTGAAGCCCGAATTGCTAAACGATTGCAAAAAACTATAAGAAACAGCACAACACAAGATAACGAAGGCATACAGTACGAAGCAGGCATGGCAGATTGAAGGTAACCTTTTTTTCTTTGTTCACCTTTTTTGTATTTTTTTAAACTTGATTCGCTATCGTATGACACGAGCTTTTCTTATGAATTTTTAAAGTCAATATTGGTTTCGAAATAACATTCTTTCAAATTTGGAACATCACCAAAAATTGAAAATAAATTGAAAAAAAAGCTCGTATCATACGACAACCAATTTTGTTAAGATTTAAAAAAGTCATTTTTTTCAGATCGGTCAATTTTTGCAACTCCCAGCGCTGCAACCACGAGGCCCCGTTTTTTTCTCTGCCGCCAGTTTGGAGCTCTATAAAAACATGTTGGAGTGAAAAATATATTCTTTTGAATTTTGTTTTTCTTGTAATTTGTTCAATTCTCTACAATAATAAAAAAAATTTTGGAAAAATGTTTGTTTTTGACTGAGTTATGAATTTTTTAAAAAAGGTCTGTTTTCTCTGCCGCGAATGTCATGTCCCACCTTAAAAAAAGAGCATTTATTGAAAAAAATAGAAAACTGGCTACTGAGCAAATGCACAGTTATCCAAAGTTTGTTCATTCAAATGTCAAAAAGCCTTACATATATGTAGTAAGTTTAACTCTGGCAAAGCATAGCCGGCCAGAATTGACGCAAGACAATATGAATTGTTTTGGCGAAGAAAAATTATTATTAATATTATTATATAAAAGAAATTATTAAAACGATCCCCCTGTCGCCTTCAATAATAGTACGACGGACAAACAAAATAAATAAATAGTAATATAGGGATGTATGCTCAATTTTGTATCATTAAAACAGGAATTTTTTTAGTTTTTCTTCAAAAAGTTTGTATTATTTATTTATTTTTTTAATGGCTCAAATCAAATATACTTACTCAAATATGTTAACTAAAATAAAAGTAAGAAAAGCATTTTGAAAAACTGGTTTTAATATTGTTAAAATAAAAGCTTTTTCATAACTTTTAATGGTGTATGCTCAATTTTTGTGATCGACTGTATTTATTAAATACATATATTAATTTTTTTTTTTTTGTTTCGATATCATTAATAAAGCAAAATTTTATTTTTTTATTACTAACGTTTCATTACAAAACATTATCATATCAATTAAAATCGTCTGTTAGATGATTAGTTTTTTAATAAATCTGTCAAAAAACCAAAATAATTACTTCGACGGATTTAACGGATGCTGGAAGGAGAAACAAAAAATTACACGTGTATCGACGTTTAAAAAATTTACGTCTGAATGATTTTTTAATATGAGATTTCAATTCACACTAAATTCAGCATTTAGGTACCAAAGTACCAACCGATTTGTTATTTCAGCGAAAAAGTGATAGGTGAAAAGTGATGTTAGATTTGCCACGCCTACGTTTGCCGCAAATAAATCAATAAAAATTATATATTTCAGACGATTTTGGTCGCATTAGACTAAAATTTGGTAATTTAGTTCGTATGCTTATTGTCGGTAACTGTACTAAAAATGGGCGTGGTCAGATTATATATATGCTCACTTTTATATTCTCATTATAATTCCTTAATTGTATACGTTTTCATAGCGCAACTTGGTATGTAGCTGCTATGGGTGCTAATGGCGGTCAGTATGTATATAAATGTTGCCACGGCTAATTTTACCGCCCATTCATATATTCATCTACAATAGATATAAAAATCAAATGAAACATTCATGTTGCCGCATCAATTCAGAACAGCTAAGACACTTTGGTTCATATTTTTTTTTGTTGTATATTTTAGTTGATTCGCAAAAATATACCTGCTAGATAGCGCTTAAGTTAAGCTATTACGAAAAATCGTATATATGTATAGTTCGATTTAGCTCATATTCGAAATATATATAAAGGGTAAGAAAACTACGTTTTGCAAAAAACTGTGCCGCTTGGTGGCGCCATTGTTGAATTATCACCAAATTGATGGTCCAATTTGTTTCATATCATAGCTTTGGTGCAAAAATTCCATATTTTTAAATTTTTTCGGCGAAGAAGGTCACTAATGAACGAGATATTCATTTTGTAAATTTTTTGTATTTACTTAAAACTTAAAAAATTATCTGAACTTTAATAATACAATTTTGGGTTTTTAAGTAGTACGGGGTAGTATCGATAAAATAATTACAAACTTTTTTCTTATAATAACAGGTCATTCAATAAGTCCGTAGGATAAGTAAGAAAATAACAAAATTTTGAAAAAACTCGATTATATTATTTAACATAGTTGCCTTCGAGAGCGATACAACGAGTATAGCGATTTTCCAACTTTTCGATGCCACTTTTATAGTACGATTTCACTTTCTCGTCAAAATAGGCCTCAGTTTCAGTGATTACTTCATCATTGGCCTTAAATTTCTTTCCAGCAAGCATTCTCTTGAGATTTGAAAACAGGAAAAAGTCCCTGGGGACAATACGGTGGATGGGTAAGCAATTCGAAGTCCAATTCATTCAATTTTGCCAACGTTTTCATCGATTTGTGACACGGTGCATTGTCTTGGTGAAACAACACTTTTTTCTGTTGCAAATGTGATCGTTCCTTGGCGATTTCAGCCTTCAATCGATCCAAAAGTGCACAGTAATAGTCGCTGTTGATGGTGGTTTCTTTTTGGAGATAGTCGATGAATATTATTCCTACGTACAACTCGTCACGGAATCGTCTTCAACTCGTCGTTGTATGCATTCAATTAAAACAATTTTACGTGACGAGTTGTACGTTCACGGAAGCTGGGATTCGGCCCCTGGTCTTCATCTATTACTATTCAAGACAAACTATGACTACAATCACATTGAAGATTTCTTTTTCGTTTTTTTCCCTTTATTTTCGTATATGTAGCACCAAAGATTTTTTTTTTTTAAATTTCTTTTTTTTTTTTCAAATAATTTTAAAAATTTTACTTGAACCTCAAAAATTGTAAATGCCTATACAATTAATGTTTAGCTGACTTCATAAAACCCTTCGTTGATTGGAGTACCAACATACGTCTACTTTAGCTGGATGCTTAAATCATTCCATCCTGAGACATTTACCTGGAATTTGTCGCGTAGTGTAATTGTGAAGAAATAAAAATCTTTACAAAAATTTAACATAATATCGTTCGAATTAGATTGTTCGAAAGAAAAAATCGCCAATTTGTTCAGTCGATTTTAGATGACAAAAAATGTGAAAAAATGTGAAATTTCATGCGAATAGTTTTTAGTAGCTTTTTAAAAGCAAGCAAAAAAAAACAACCACTTAAAACACGCCGTAATAAAAAATGATGACTATTTTAAAATCGAAATTTCAACATTAAAATTGAAAAATTGCCGCAAAAAATTAATTGTCCGTCCAATTTTAACAACCCGTAGGTACATTATTGAAAAGAGGAAAGAAGAAAACAATTGTCATATGTTATGTCATAACAAAAATATTTAAATGTCATAATTCTTTTCAGATTTTTTGCCATTTAAAATCGAGTGAACTAATTGAGTTATGAAGACGGTCTAATATGTCTACGTATTAATGTAGATACGTTTTGAACTAAAAAAAAAAAGATTTTTGGTGGGATTTTTTTTTTACTGCGGACAATAAAACTCAAAAACGACAAAGTCAAACGACGACATGTGAAAAGAGTGATTCTGAGTATGATCAAGAATGTTTTTCTGTTTGTGCACGGTAAAAAGTCTTGGAATAAATTTTAGTAAATCCTGTACTGTATAAATGGCGACACCAAAATTGTAGTAAAATTTAAACCACGCCAAATACTAAAACTTAGTTTTATTTCCGCATGGGCTTAAATTGCAATACCCGATGTGGACTTAAAACCTTATTGCAAGTTGTATTCGATTTTAAGCCGTATTTATTTCTTCTTTTTTCTTTTATACTATAATTTTTAAACTGAGGCTCGTCCACTAAATAACTTTTACATACTTTAATATCAAAAAAATATAGAAGGTGGCCACGAAAAAGTTTACAGTTTTGAAATTTTGTATATGCCGTTCTTCTATTATAAGTGATTTAGTCGTGATTCAATTTAAAACCTTTAAAATCAAAATCAGGACCAGAAAAGAAAAAATCGCGTAGAAAAATTATTGCGCAATATTTTGAGAATCCAGTTGCTTCGTATGCTTCTATAGCAAGATCAGCCAATGTTTCAAGGGCAACTGCTAGAAATGTTATACTTAAATTCAAGGAGGAACAGTCATCATCCCGAATAAAGGGCGTTGGCCGCAAAAAAAGGTTCGTGGATAAAAAAATAGCTGCTAAGGTAAAAGCTTCTTTGATAAAAAATCCTAACCAATCTCTGAGAGATTTGACCAAAAAATTCAAAATATCAAAGTCACTCGTCGCCAAAATAAAATCGCACTATAACTTAAAAACATTTTTCGACCAAAAAGTTTCAAATCGTAACTCTGAGGTGAAAGAACGTGCGAAAACTCGAGCTCGAAAGCTACTGGAAAAAGATCTTTCCCGTTTTCAAGGATGCGTTTTAATTGACGATGAAACGTACGTAAATGAAGGTTTCAAACAACTCCCGGCTAAAAGTTACTACACCGCATACTTAAAGGGAGGTGTCAAGAAAAAAATTTAAGCACAAGCGGATGGAGAAATATGTCAAAAAATATATGGTATGGCAAGCAACTTATATGCCAACTGGCACAATAAACAACCAAATGTACATGAAAAGAGTGTTTGAAAAAGCGACTTCTGCCATTGTATAAGGACCATGATATTCCTCCTTTGTTTTGGCCGGACTTGGCAACCATCCATTACACATACAACGTCAAGGAGTTCTATCAAAGAAACGAAATAAAATATGTTGATACAAAACACAATCCTCCAAATTGTCCTGAATTCCGTCCCATTAAAACGTTTTGGACAATAATGAAAAGAAACCTTCTTAAGTATCAAAAGAGAGCCAAAAATAGACGTGATTTCTACATAAGTGGAATAATATGATATGGCCAGGAAAGTCGGAAGAGCCTGTGTGCAAAATTTGATGAGAGGCTTAAAGAGAAAAATACGATATTTTGTAAGAAATCGAATTCAAGACTAAAGTTTTTTCTGCATATCTGTACTCTTAACTTATATGAACTAATTAATTACAACAAGTAAATTAATTGTGTGTTTTATTTAAGAAATATTCGCAATCTTAAATGTAAAACTCATTTCGTGGACAAGCCTTAACTCCTATCGTAGGTTTCGAACTCACGTCATTATTGAAATGAAAGTAGAAATCGTTGCTTGTGCGCTATAATCATATAAAAAATGTTTCACAAAAATTGTATTATAAAGCTTTTTTAACCGAAAAAGTAACTCTGAATCATAAGATTTTTGAACCTTAACCTCTGAAAATTAAGACGGAAAGTGTTGGAATATAATACAGCAAGGCTTAAAATGTAATGCATGTTGTATTTAATCTAATATCATGGCTATCTTAATTCAAAATCAATTCCAATTGTACTATTATACTATAGTTTTTGAAGCCGATTGTAACACTTTTTAGTTATTTTGTATTAACCCGAATTGTCCAACAATTATTTTTTTTTTTTAATATCTAATAATTTCTGGAATAAAACAGCTAAATAGTGACTAATGATTGTAGAAATCTTTACAAACAATTTTTTCATTGGGTGGTTTGTTCGGTGTGGGACGGTGTGGAGCCATTGCCATATGGCAACGCTCGTTCATGTAGGAAATTTGCATGCAAATAAATATAATCTCAGTTTAACCTTTTTTCAAAAAGTTTCTTTATTTTCATAAAACAAATAATAGAAAAAAAAACAATGAACAGAAGTAAAGTACTCATTTGTAAAGATTTGAAAGCAAAATCTACAAGATAATTAAATAAAACAATTTTACCAAAGACAAAGTTTTTTTTATATTTTACATTTTTGTATGGTATTTTTTGAAACAATTGATGCACATACCAAAATATTACATTTTTTACATGCAGTACGCACAAAACTCGAACAGGTGTCTTCCGCACATCGTCTTTTCTTCTCGATGGTCATTGGCCAATGGTTGACTCCATCGTAACGAATCGATTCCAGTGCCGTTCCTTCCATTCTGCGTTTTCGTATCGAATCAGGTGTAATAGGAGCTACTCCGTAGCATGGATGATATTGGCTTTACTGCAAAAGGGCCAAAATTCATATAAAAATAGAGCCAATCTGTCATTAATAGGGTTTAACATTAATAGGTACATTAATAGGTAATAAGGCAAAAATAAAAAGCAAAATGTGGATCTAAGGTTACGATTGAACCAAAGTTTTACTAATTTTAACTAATTTTAAGGCAGGAAATGCACGCTCCACGCATGATGATGATGATGATAATGACTCATTTAGAACTGTAATTTAAATGATTAAATCACTTCCATCCTAAATCAAAAATTTTAGGTGAAAGTGATATAGTTTAAGGTTTTTCTTTCAAAAAGATTTTATTTCACGCTTTGTTTGTAAAAGTTAAAAAGACGCCAAAAATAATCTAAAGATAAAGTGTTTCTACAAGAAATTTTTAACAAAAACATTATTCTGATGAGTCAATCCTAAATTTGATAAATAAAAATTGTAAAGCTTTTCCACAAAAACCACACATCAGATATTTCCATCTTGAAATAGTCGTAGAATGTCAGAAATGAATAAGTAATTTAATGCAGACTCTCTGTTAAGTCTTGCAAAAACTAATTAATGAAGGGGGACTAGGGATCACACTTTTCATCTAAACTCAACTTGGGAAATAAACTAAACTTGTTGAAATTACTAAAAAGTATGCTCTTAATGGGACAATGACTGTATATAACAAAACTTGTTTTACTGAGAACATTTTTAAAGGCGATAGGAAATATCGCCTTTACATGAAATACAAACAATAAAAATTAACATAAGAAATGAAATGAAAAATCACCCAACATTTTTTATCAAAAATTGGGATGAATGAAATAAAAAATGAATGAGAATTCAAAAGAAAAATCACCGAAACAATTTGACAATTTTGCACATTTTTTAACGAAATTTCGCTTTTTGCTGAGGGTTTTTTTATACAAAAATCACCAACTTTCTTGGATGCAATTCGCTTTCTGTTTTTAACTGATACTTCACATTGACTACTAGTGAAATGGTAATTATAGCTCTTATTTATTTTTATCACTCGATCTTCATGTTTTTTAAAAATTTTAAATAATTAACTAAAATCGGTCGAGGACTATCCGTCACCTCTCTCCCCCGCGGTTGTCTTACCTTTTCATGATCGCTAAAAGATAATTTTTTTCTTTCTCCAGATATTTCTATTTACGAAATAAATCAAAGATAGCTTACAATTGGCTTCCAGAAATTACAAACGAAAAAAAATTACAAAAAAACCCAAAATTTTCCATACAAAATCGGGCTTAATTCTACGAAAAACAATGACCGAAATTTTTACCGATAATGACATTTTTTGCGGGTGTTTGTACCAATAAAATTAGGATCTTTTTTGCAAATACTTGAAAAGGAAAAGGTACGAAAAATATGCTTGGAATTTAGGACCGAAAAAAAATCGGGCATTTTTGCTAAATTAAAAATAAAAAAACGCCAGAATTTTTGCTTACCGAAAAGTTAAGAAATATCAAATTCGTTACGATAAAATGGTTCGCCCTTGTACGGAAGGTAAAAAAACATTATTCCTTAAAAGAGCAAATCATTTTATCATAAAAAAACACCATCTGGACCTTATCCGTACATAATGTTCATGACCCCTTGCTCATGAATTACATCAAAAAACAAATAAAATTAATGAAATCTTTGCAGATATTTTTACAGGGGAATATTAATTTACTACTCGAATCTGTTCTTTTATACTTTGATAATCTTATATTGAATCTTGATCACGGAAATTATACCCGAAAAATTATACCCTTCGTGACGGCGGATATTGGTTGTTTCATTTTATTTTTGTCAAGCACAACAACGCCGCTGAATTGCATTTTGGAACATTTTTCCAAAAAACTTTGAATATTTTTTCGTTTTTATTGTGTAAAAATTTTTTATTCTTTTCGTTTGGGGGATTTTCATTTTATTTTTTCGGCGATTTTTCTGTGGCATATTGAAATCATATACATTGACCAGTAAACTTTTCTTTTAAAAAATTCAGATTTTTTTTCGGTACAATTTTCCAAAAGGGCCTAAAATGAATAAGAAGGGCCTCGGGGCTTTTGAAATGAAAAAGGGCCCAAAAAAGCCCTAACAGGCCGCAAATATCATCCCTGCTCCGTAGTGTTGCAGTGAAATGTCCCAATCTCGCGTCAAAATTCTAATTGTGACATAGTTTGGTCTACAGATTTGTGTAGTTGCCATGCATTTTGAACCGATACATCAACCAACCAAGTAAATATGAAACACCACCATTTTTTGACTCTATTTCGATAGAGACTTACATTTTGGCCCATTCTGTCAGCGCTATTTTTATATAGTATATTGAGTTAACTGTCTTGAAATTTATACACAAGCTAGAGCCCGGACTTTGTGCATTGTTATGAGGGAATTCCCTGTAAGACCATGATTCTCTGCGTATTTTCAGAGCAATTAAAAGCGGACAATTGAATAAAAAATGTTCTAAATAATTTGCACAAAACTGTACACAATTGATTTGTTCCAGAATGTTCGTTAGTAATTCAAAATTTAAATAATATTTTTGTGAGTAAGTGTGGAAGTATATGAAGCTTGTACGCAATTGTGCAAATATTCAAAAGCTCTACGAAATATAAATTACTAACGGCACACAAAAAAAATTCGAACTCATGTCAGTTCATAAACAAATGATTCATAGCTATTTCATAAACAAGTGAGCAATACTTGGAGTTGACACACATTAATTTGTTGTCAAGTTTCTATTTTTTGCTAGCTATTCTAATAGGTAAATATTTTTTACTGAATTACCTATTTTGTATTTTTCCACTATATAACTATATTTTTGCTACAAAAACTTGATTAGCTAGTTATACACATAAGAAAATACAGAAATTTTGGTGTAGAGTTTCTTTTATGAACACGAAAAATAAAGGCAGTAACCGGGTTTGAAAGGTAGTACTAGTATGCATCATAAAATATTGGTGGTTCAAATGCTGATACAGTCGTTGGCATTATTGTTTTCATTTTTGTACAGTGTAACAACTTCTATTAATGACTAGAACAAAAAGCTGCGGGCTCGAAAGCAGCGTTAACAAAGAAAAAAACCACCTTAGTTTAATTTAAACGAATAAGTGTCTTATCAGCTTATAATTATTTTGGCGTAACCTTCAGAAATATGATCGCGAAAGTGTTAGACAAACTTTTGCATAGATTAGCAAACATTTACGAGTTATATTCTAGAAAAAGCACATAAAATGTACCAGTAGTGGCTTCCAAAAAGACGTCTTTTCCTATATAACCCAGAAAAGTCAGAGGAAAATTATCCCAAATGACCACACAAAACAGGTATTTACCGTATCATAAAATATTTTTTTCCAAAAATGGGTATTTTTGTTTTCAATTTATTAAACATGTTCATAAAGTCAGCGTAAAAAGACTGAAAGGTCCTCAACATTTCCAATATTTGGTATAAAAATTTTCCTTAGAGTATTAAATGTAAAAATACGCAGATCAGAAAAAAATTTTGCGAACATAATATACATGTTTAAGAATCGCTGATGTTTGTACATATAGCTTGAGCATATAACACATATTTATCATTATGGGAATTACCCCAAAAGACAGACTCATCTATCTTCTATATATGTATATATAAAACTGTAACAGAAAAAATCTGTACAATGAATATTTTTTGAAATTCTTGTTGCGCTGAACATTTTGAATTTTGAACGCTGAGTCCAAAAATCTCATTTTAAAAATGTTTGTCAGTCTGTCTGTCTGTTAAACCATCATGCGAAAACCATTGGATGAATTTAAATAAAACTTGACATCTACGTTTTTTATATCCCTGGTCAACATAAACGAAACCTTTTATCCAGTTTAAAAGATTGGACCCGGTAGGTGGCGCTGCGATAGGGTGCCTTTATTTTTTTTTTAGTTGATCTCCGAAACCATTCTTCCGATTTGCATAAAAAATTGTATATAGAGGTTTTCGGATACGCTGAGTTTTTATGATTCATCTACTCTGTTCTATCTCGAACACCAGAGGGCGATGTAGTACAAATCTCTTAAGAAATGGTGAACACTCCAAAACCGATCATCTGATTTCGATGAAAATTTGTACATAGGGATTTTCGAGTATGGAAAGAGCTTTGGCACTATTTTTTTGTTCTATCTCTAAAACCAGAGGGTGCTGTTGTACGAATTCCCCAAGAAAGCTCCAAACCTCTTATCCGATAAAAATTATTTTTTATGAGAGGTTTTCGGGTACGTTGAGCTTTTTGCGCTATGTATTTTGTTGACGTTGTTTTTGACCAGTACATACTTATCCAGTAAAAAATACTTACAAAAAAAATAATGGATTCGCAAAGATTTGAGAAGAAAAATGGTCAAAAACGGGGTAAAAATTTAAGATACATAAAAATAATGTATTTAAGAAATCTTGAAAATAAAAATATCTGCAAATATGACCTAAGCTAATATTGGCATGATGCTAAATCTTCTATCCATAGAAGAGTTCCTTAAATGTTCGGCGACCACGAGCGCGATTCGCTTAAACGAATCACGAGCCTGGAAAAACAACACATTCGGGCAGGCATCTATTCTAAATCTCTTTGGAACCGAGAAATCGAAAAGAGCAACCGACTATTTCATACCCAGTGTGAGATTCGGTACAGAATACACCACATTCATCCCCAGCAGACAAGAATGGGTAGAAACGGCTGTAGAATCCCACGGCAATCTCCATTTATAAACTGATGGTTCCAAAATGGAAAACGGAACTGGATCGGATGTATGCTGTGAAGCAGTGCAAATCAAAGAGTATCACAAATTCCCTGATTACTGTGGCATTTTTCAGGCAGATATTTATGATATTGAAAAAGCTGCACAGGCCATTTACAGGAAAAATCTTACCCCCTCAAGGGTAGCATTTTTTTTTTTTTTTTGATAGCCAAGCGGCCATCAAAGCACTGAACAGTAAAACGACGAAAGCTCGAACGGTGCAAAACTGTAAACTTGCACTGAACAGTATCTACAATACCCACAATGTACTCTCTGCTGGGCTCCCAGGCATAGCAATATCGAAGGGAACGAGCAGCGGATGAACTGGCAAAGAGCTGATACAGCTGTGCACATTCCAATAGGCGTCGTCAAAAGAAGTATAGGCCTAAAAGCCAGAGATATTGAGATCAAAAGGGAAATCCGGATTCTTGTTGGAGTTCTAACAGGTCATTGCTCCATTGGGGTAATGACTCCGACGTATGGGGAACAGATTTTTCAAAGACTTGAAAGAGTTAGTGAACACACCACTGCTAGACATCTGGAAGTTCATAAAAAGCAAAGGATGGTTTGAGGAACAAATCGGAACATTGATGTAACATGATACCACAAAAATAAAAAAGGATTCGCAATGGATCTATAGACCCCGCGGAAGCATCGGTAACGGTGCACGACCCTACTTACCTAACCTAATATTGGCAATCTCTAAAAAACAACCTACAACATGCATTTTTCTAATTAATATATGTAAATATGTACTTACTTTGCAAAATTTCTTAAGGTTTATTATTTTAAAAAATTTACTGGCAATCACTCAAAGCATACATTTCAAAACAATACAAATTCTTAGTACAATAAATTTTTGAACATATCAATGTTACATAAAGCAAGAAAAAGTATCAGAAATTGAAAGTTTTGACTTTCGATATAAGTAAGTCTGCTGTTTTAAGACACATTATAAGAAAAAATAATAATAAAAGTTAGTGTAGCATTTATATTTTTTTAAAGTGGCGCAAAAGTTTTTGTTGCAAAAATAATTTAAATTCAAAATTGCATTTTTAACTTCCTTTCATACAACATTACTTTGATTGGCAAAAGTTGTTTCAGTTTAAAAAGAACTTAATTGTTTCTGTACTATCTGCATTAATAAAACCCATTTTCTATTTAAAATTATATATTTCAAGCACCCGCCTACCCCTTCCAACCTATCGTGCAAATCTTTGTGTCCATACGTTCTTTTAACTTTGATTACGTTCTTCTTCGATTTAAACAAGTTTTGATTTATTCTTAAGAAATACTTAGAATGTTTGGTATTTTTTTTTTGTTATGTATTTCATTCTTTTAAGAAAGTATATGTGAATCATAAATATTGTGAAGCCTTAAAAACAACACACAAAAGTTACGTCAACAATAATAACACTTGAACTGTCTACTTCATGTAGCTTAGGAATACATTCCTCATGATCCCTAAATTTAATTTCCTTAACTCCAGTAGATTGTTTTTCGTCACTGCTATCAGGTCATGGAATTTATTACCTAATAGAATTAAAAGCGTTTCTAATAAAAACAACTTTAAGCATTTAATCTACAAACACTTCTCTTAGCTATCTTCTTCTTAATCTCTCTATCTTCTCTTTCTCTCTAATATGTACTACATTTTTCAATGAAATATTTTACTCTTTTTAAACTTAAGTCATCTTAAGCACTATTATTGATATAAGTCTTTAATTTTTAAATTGCATTTGTATGTTGTTATATCCAATGTAAATGCGGCATGCAAAAGAACTAATCTTATATGCCAACAATGTTTGTTAAATAAATTCAAATTCAAATTCAAATAAATTCAAAATTAGACGCTACAGTTACATTACGACACGAGATCAAAAGAGAGCATTTATGTATGAGAAAATTTACATAAATGCTTATATTACAGTCATTTGGGGGGAAAAAAACGAGGTTATCTGGAATGTTTCCGGGAATTTTGAAAATGGGTATTTTTTATAGATTTTGATGTGCTCTTTCCGAATTTCTACTTTGCCACCTCGTATTGTAGTCACTCGGGCCACCATATTGGCTAAAACAGATTTTTGTTAATATCTTTTTTCCAACTCGCAACAAAAACATATGTACCAAATGAAACTAGAGAAATTCCCTACAATTCATGTTATAACATTTTTTTTATAACATGTTAGTTTTGGCCTACGCCAAAGTGGAGCACCGCAAAGTGTATTTGAAATAAAATAAAAATTTGTTATATTAAAAATATATATATTTTGTATTAGACTGCGTTAGATTTGTATTAAAAATTCTTAAATATTTGAGATACTGCGTGCCCCCGGAATTGTAAGCGATGGTTGCGAATGAAATAATTTGAGCTATTACAAGTTCTATATTGTGTTTTGAAAATAAGAAATTATGCATTTGAGATTTGCGGAAAAAAACACAAATCGTCTATTTCGATGTTGAATTTGGACTTGGAATTACCGAATAATTTAGTCCGTTGCCTCACTCACTGCAAAATTGAGATTTTTTGATTATTTTCATACTTTTTATTTTTTCAAAAACTTTTTATTTTAGTTATTGTAAAGTAAAGTTTTTGAAAATTTATGAGGATCGACCTAATGGGTAAGCATGAACAAAAAATAGTATGAAACTATTCGAAAAATCACAATTTTAGTTTAGTGGCATTTTAGTTTTAGAGTTTAGGGCACCGGACTAAATTATTCGGTAATTCTAAGTCCAGAATCATCAGAAATTTAACATCGAAATAGATGGTTTGTGTTTTTTTTTTTAATAAAAATGTATTAAAATATATTAATAAATATATTTTTCATTTGGTACATAAATGTTTTTATCGTGAAATGAGTTGGAAAGAGATATTAGTAACAAACTGTTTTTAGCTGCCATTTTGCCAATATGTCGGCGCGAGCGGCAACAATACGAGGTGGCAAAGATGAAATTCGGAAAGAGCACATCGAAATCTATAAAAAATATCCATTTTCAAAACTCTCGGAAAACTTTCCAGGTAAAACTAAAAAATGATATTATTACCAAAAATTCGTTTTTGCTCCAATTTTTTCAAAATTTTTCAAAAATATTCAATCTATCGAATAAAATATAAAATTTGAAAATGTACTTCTGCAAGCTATCGGCATGTAGATACAAATCACGTTATCCCTAAATTTTTCTCATATTCTTCAAATGTTGAAGCTACATTTTGCTCATTTCGCCAAAATTACCGGTTTGAAAGATGCACACAAAATTCCTTCTAAAGTTTGTAAACAATATTTTCAAATCGACGATTGAAATCAAAAATTATTTATTTCAACTACCGAGTAAAGCCGGGTATTCAGCTAATATCAAATTAAAGTTCTTAACTGTTCATTTGTATTAGCAAACTTATAAATTCATGCATCATTTCAGATACGAACAGGAAAGATGCAACAGCTAAAAATCTTTGGATGTCTACTGGTTATTATGGCCACCATTACTTCGCTGCATTGTGTAAGCGTATCTCAAATCGGCGATGTAGAAATCTATGTGAACGAAAGTAAGTTTTTTATATACACTCTAGATAAGCCAAAAATTTTATCAACTTAATTTTCAACTCATTGCAGCTGATTGGAAATGTGACAAGGTCTATTGTCCCCCCGAAGCCTATATGTGTCGTGTGACCAAGCAGAAACTAGAACCTGATGCCGAGCAAGTGCAACGCGTCAACACTTGTTATTCCAAAAATAATGAAGTTGTGGCGGAGGCCATCAATTACGATCCGATCAGCTCTACAGAAAATATATCTCTAAATGTTACCTCATACCGCGCTGGTAGTTTCGTATCCTCGACTAATACTGTTGGTAGTAATTTTATCACAGGCAACAATTATAATTATGTCACAACTTCTGGTGATGGGGGACAGTTTGATCAAAAGCAGATAGAGGACAATGTCAATCGCATCAACGCTGAGGTCGAAGAAAATCTGCGCAATGTTAACGAACATATCAAGCAACAAATGCAAGATTTACAAGACCAACTAAGGCAGAATCTGGGAAATTTATTCACTGGTTGGAGATAGTCATTTTTTGTATAATATTTAATATCTCATGTATATTAAAAGTGTATATCGTACTTCTTACTATTATATGAAAATGAACGTTGAAAAATTTGTTTGAAAAATTTTTGTTTTGCACCGATTAAAGTGAAATTTCTACTATCCTTGCAATAATTTATTGTAGAGTGCTGATAATTTTTAAATATCAAATAACTGAGAAGATTTTGACCAATAATCTGGCGTAAATGGAAATTTTTATCAAATTCAGATCTTTTTTTACCATTTCCTGCTTTAACAATAAAAGCTATATGGATATTGCGTAGGGTGAAATGATAGATCTTCGCGATTCCAACAAAAAAGTCAGCGGTGACATATATATAGGATCAATTAATTTAAATTTAGTGAAAAATCTTATCAATTTCTTGCAAACAATCATTTGTTGATAGACTTCGACGCTGTCATTGCTTACAGCTAGCAGAATGTATGACAGAATTATAAGGTAGGGCCGAGTCGCTTAGTGCCCTCACGCGTCAACGAATGGTGCAATATGAGAATGCCGGCTAGTTGTCAAGACGAGGAATTTCGTAGAAATTGCAAGCGAAGTATATATATATAATGTTTCCAAGTTGTAAACTGTGCTGTCGCATGTGTTTAATTTGTAATAATTTGAGTGAACATATAAAAACAATGTTCAAAATCGAGATAACTTTTAGCAATTCTTACCTAAAATTAATTGAACAACTCAACTGAAACATTTAAAAATCAACTGAAACGTGAACACAAAGAAACTCGAGATGAACAGCGAATTTTGACAACAAGCCGGCATTTTCTCTGCTGTCTCCTTCATTCTTCTCCGAGTCGGCCCTACCTTATAATTCTGCCATGGCAGAATGTTGCTTTGGTTTCTCCGCAATATGCTGTTCAGTGCTCAGAAGAGAGAATCTCATGGAAGCAGAGAAAGCTCTTTATTCGTGAACAGCAGAGTGTCCGACAATTAAAAATCATGTTAGAAGAATGCAGGTAGATGCAGCGTTGATTGTGCTCTCTTCTTCGTTACTGCCGGCATTGTCAATGGTACATTTTCCATGTTGTTTGCCTTAAAGCATTTTTTTTTTATTGCTTAAATATCAATAAAAACACGAAAAAGAACAATTTTTTACAATCTATAACTCAAGAAACGAGACAATTTCAACATTCAACTTAGTTTACATTTTGACAATTCTTGCTTTCTCACATCTTTCTCATAGCTTTGAAATTTTATATGGGTTGTCAACTTCATGTTGACATTCGCGGCAGTACGCTCTGATCTAGCGAGTTTACCTGTATTAATTCTACCATGATTAAAATTAAAAGCATTTTCTCCAAGCGCTTCGTTTCTTGCTGTTACTCCAATGATTCCTTGTTAACAGCACAGTAGAAGAAGTTTAACTTACTTTCTTACTTACTTAGTTGGTCGTAACAACCCGTGTCCGGGTTTCAACCGACCTCATCAGCTCTCGCCAGGCGCCTCTGCTTTGCGCGCGCCTTCTCCAATCGGATACACCAAGTGCGGTTAGGGCTTCCTCAGCCTGGTCCATCCATCGGAGGCATGGTCTCCCTCGTCGTCGTTGACCAGCGACCCTCGCCTCGAGCACCTTTTTCGCTGGAGTTTCGTCGTTCATACGATGGACATCACCCAGCCAGCGTAGTCGCTGCACAGTTATACGCCGAACTACGTCAATTTCATCGTAGAGCTCATGCAGCTCGTGGTTCATTCGGATGCGATAGTCATCGCCGACTCGAACAGGACCGAAGATTTTGCGAAGAACTTTTCTCTCGAACACCCCCAGAGCGGCTGCGTCAGTTTGCGAAACTACCCATGCCTCAGCGCCATAAAGCAGCACAGGTAGAACGAGCGTCTTGTAGAGTGTTAGTTTTGTCGATCGAGAGAGGGCTCTGGAACTTAGTTGCTTACTGAGCCCGTAGTAGCACCTATTAGCAATTATTGTTCTTCGCTTTATCTCCAGGCTGATTTCGTTTTTGGTATTAATGGCGGTGCCAAGGTAAACGAACTCCTTGACTACTTCAAAGTTATAGCTGCCGGATGAAACGTGGGAGTCTAAACGCTGAGCTCCCTTGTTTGTAGACAGCATATATTTTGTTTTGCCCTCATTTATCGTCAAACCCACTTTGGCTGATTCCTTTTCGATAGCGGCGAAAGCAGCGGTAACATCTCTCTTGGTTCTGCCGACAATATCAATATCATCAGCGTACGCAAGGACCTGGACGCCTTTGTAGAAAATGGTGCCATTACGATGCACACCGGCTTTTCGTACGATCCCCTCCATGATGATGTTAAAGAGATCGCAAGACAGTGGATCGCCTTGCCTGAAACCTCTTTCGGTATTGAAGGTTTCGGAGAGGTCATTTCCTACCTTGACGGAGCTGCGTGTGTTGCTCAACGTCATTCTGCAAAGTCTAATCAACTTTGCAGGTATACCGAACTCAGACATTGTTGCGTATAGGCAATCCCTTCTCGGGCTATCGAACGCAGCTTTAAAATCGACAAAGAGATGGTGTGTGTCAATTTGATTTTCGTGGGTTTTCTCCAGGATTTCTCATAGCGTGAAAATCTGGTCTATGGTGGACTTACCAGGTCGAAAGCCACACTGATAAGGTCCAATCAGTGTTTTTGTAATCGGCTTTAATCTTTCACACAGTACGCTTGAGAGAACCTTATATGCGATGGAAATAAGACTGATACCTCTATAACTTGCGCAGATTGTTGGGTCTCCTTTCTTAAGTATAGGGCACAGTACACTGAGGTTCCAATCGTCGGGCATGCTTTCTTCTAGCCATATTTTGCTGATGAGCTGATGCATGCGCCTTATCAATTCATCGCCGCCGGTTTTAAACAATTCAGCTGACAGGCCGTCAGCACCCGCTGCTTTGTTGGTTTTGAGTCGTTGGATAGCAACTCGAACCTCATCATGGCTAGGTGGTGGTACTTCCACTCCGTCATTGTTGATTGGTAGCTCTGAACTGCGCTCTCCATGGGCGGCATTGGTGGAATCGTCGCCAGTAAGTAAATTGGAGAAGTGCCGTCTCCACAATCTCAACACACACTGCGTATCCGTATTCAGATCTCCATTTTCGTCTCTACAAGTGGATGCTCCGGGCTTGAAACCTTGGGTTAGACGCTTAACCTGTTGATAGAATTTTCGTGCATCCTTCTTGCCCTGGTATACCTCTAGTTCCTCACGCTCACGCTTTTCCTGCTCTCTTTTCTTGCGTCTGAAAAGGCGACTCTCTTCCTTCCTCTTTTCGCGGTAGTTTTCTCGCACGGATCGCGTTGCAGCTGAGTGCAGCGTTTTTCTATAAGCGGCGTTTTTTACTGCAGTCGCAATGCGACACTCCTGATCATACCATTGGTTCCGAGGTTGCGGGCGCCGGAAATCAATGACTTCTTCAGCGGCAGCGCGCATGGAGTAGGATATATGCGCCCAAAGTCCGCCGGCGTCGTCGGGTCCAGAGGTTGGTTGGTTGAGCTTAACCGAGAGTTGAGCGGAGTAGGCTTCCGCAGTCCGTTGTAATTGCAGCTTAGCGACATCTAGCTTTCGATGCATTCCTGTGCGTATGTTCTTCGCATGGCATAATCGCATGCGGATCTTGGCTGCAACAAGATAATGGTCGGAGTCAATGTTGACCCCCCGAAATGTACGCACATCTAGAACACTAGAGGCATGCTTTCCGTCGATTACAACATGATCAATTTGGTTTCGCGTTTTTTGATCCGGGGACAGCCAGGTGGCCTTGTGGATGTCGAAGTGCTTAAATCTGGTGCTACTAACTACCATGTTTCGCGCCGCGGCGAAGTCAATCAGTCTTAGACCGTTGTTCGTGGAGGTCTCATGAAGACTGAACTGACCGACAGTAGGGCCAAAGATGCCTTCCCTTCCGACTTTCGCATTAAAATCGCCGAGGACTATTTTCACGTCATGGACCGGAAGGTGGTCGTATACGTCCTCAAGACTAGCGTAGAAAGCGTCTTTGACGGCTTCGTCCTTTTCCTCCGTCGGGGCATGCGCGCAAATAAGGCTGATGGAGAAAAATTTTGCCTTGATGCGGATCGTGGCCAATCTTTCGTTGACAGGTGTGAACCGGGAAACAAGGTGGCGTAGTTTCCGGCTAACAACGAATCCACATCCGAATTCGCGCCTCTCCGCATGGCAGCTGTAGTAGATATCACAGTGTGCTTGTTTAGAGCAGCCTTGCCCTTTCCATCGCATTTCCTGGATGGCGGTGATGTCAGCCTTTATTGTTTTGAGGGCTTCCGCCAGTTGGATAATGGCACCTTCCCTATAAAGGGTTCGGACATTCCAGGTGCATATCCGTAAATCATTGTCCGTTTTTCGTTTGCGGTGGTCGTCAACGTAATTGGGGTTCTTATCCGAGGCTGGTTTAGTTTTCATTGGGCAGTAGTAATGTGGCGGGACCCAAACCCTGCGCACATTCCATGTTTAAGGTCAATGGAGTGACCCGCCGCTCAAATTAGCCGTCAAACTGACGGATGCCAGTTTGCCGTTGCCCAGGGAACACCACGTGGAGGTTTGAGTCGACTTGAGACGATTTCGACATGGATAATGCTGGCCTCGCCAGGTTGAGGCGGTCAGACACGTTGCCATGTGAAGGTTCGCCCCCTGTTCTCCCTGTTCCCAGAAGAAGTTTAACAGCAAAAGTTTTTCTTTGCAAAATGTTGAATTGCTGTGTTTAGAGTTCTTAAGCTGCAAAATTGAAGTGCATGAAATTTATTATAACAATTAAAGCTTAACACTCACTTTGGCACTATTTACATATGCAAATATTTTAACATTATTATAGCAAATGGAAAATAAGATTTTTTAACATGTTTTTACGGAACTACACAGTGTAACCGTTGACAAATTTTAAAAGGGGGGATAAAAAGGGATTTCAAATATAAAAGCGGCATAATGAAACAAACAACAAAATATATTTTGAAGAGTATATTAAGTTTAAAAAGACATTAACAATATAGAGTAAGAAAAGAACTAACAAAACGAAACATATGAGTTAGTATATATAAAAATTGATTGACATAAAATCTCATATTAATAAGGTGCGTTTCACAATTATAAGGTCACTAAAAAATTTACTGCATTTTCTATCCCAGATCAATAAAGTTCGGTTTGCATAATTATTTTATAGCGACAAATAGTTGGTGCAAAAAGAAATCAAATCAGCTGACCAATACGCCTACATCCCATATAATCTAAATCGGTAATTTGGTACATTTGCCCAAAAAATTAACCCAGATCCATAAAATTTGGTATGCATAATTATTTTATAGCAAGAAATAGTTTCAAACGCAAAAAAGTTACTTGACCATTACTTCGACTGATTTAACCCTTTTCTAATCTAAGCAAAAAACTGCAAAAACAATTATTTCAAATTTATTTACATCTAATATGTTGGAACCACCACCATCACATACTACACCTAAGGATTTTAGGCCCATTAGCCTAAAATAGTCATCCTTTATATTAAAGACGTTAGAATGTCTCTTAGATTTATACCTCCGCAGTAACATTGACTCTGCACTACTATTAGCTTCACAACATGCCTATAATAGATGGAAAATCAGTGGAAACGGCTCTACACACGCTGGTCGGGACCAAAGAAAAATCCTTCTTAGACAACGAATTTACTCTGGCTGCCTTCTTAGATATAGAGGAAGTTTTCAATAACGTAACGCCACAATCAATACGACGAGCATTTGTTGAACTAGGTGTGAACAAGAACATTACTGATCTTATAGATAAGCTTATACACAGTAGAACAGTTCTATCGGATCTGAGCGTATACAGCGCTAAAAGATCTGTCACAAAAGACACGTCTCAAGATCGTGTTCTCTCTCCGCTCCACTAAAATTTGATAGTCAACAACGTACGGCTATTACTAGAGAAAGATGGATGTGTAGTGGCAGCCTACGCCAATGACATAGCAATTGCAGCCAGAGACAATTTTCCTACTACTCTATGTGATATTATGCAAAGAGCTCTTTACAAACTTTAACAATGGGCCAAGCCCTGTGGGCTTGAAGTAAATGCGGCTAAAACAGATCTGGCCCTATTCACTAGGAAATACAAAATTCCGTCCTTAACACCTATCATTTTAGGTGGATCTGTTCTGGCTGATAACGCAAAGTATCTGGGACTCATACTCAGCTGGAAAGCTCAGCTGGAAATTAAACACAGCAAAAAGTACGAAAATAGTCACAGTGGCACTATACACTTGCAAAAAAATCAAAGGAACAATATGGGGGTTCTCGCCTCGTATCGTTCACTGGCTGTATACTGGGGTCATAAGACCTATTCTTCTGTATGGAGTAGCAATATGATGGCCGTCCTTAGACAAGGTCACATATATGAAACAACTCCAAAAAGTGCAGAGAATAGCATCTAAAGATTTTCCCCATAGGGATAACCTAACTTTGACAGCTCGTAGCGGCCATATTCGAATAAGGATTTTTGACATTTTAAAGCTAACGTGTTCAGTTTGGTTTGCCATTTCATCATGACAAGTGAAACTTCGATCCAACGCTCGATCAAACGCTTGGAAATTGTGTCGCAAATTCGCGTTCTCCTGTCGTTACAGTAAGAGCGCTTCGTGCAAAAAATGGTCGTCATAATGCTCCTTCCGTGCGCGCTATTAATCGCATAATAACAAAATTTGAAAGTGAAATCACTCTTCACGATACAAAGGTGCCTATAAGACAAAGAAATGCCCGAAGTGAAGAAAACATTGCCGCCGTCCAAGCCAGTGTTCGTGAAGATTCAAATCTGTCTATTCCGAGCCGTTGTCAAGATCTGGGACTCTCCAGGATGACCAAATGGCGAATTTTGCGATTGAATTTGGGTCTACATCCATATAAGATAGTGTTGGTACAAGAACTTAAGCTAACCATCACATTTGTCACATCACATCAGTTCGCTGATTGGTCACTGGAAATGTTGGAAGTCGACACCGAATTTCATCGAAAACTCATATTCTCCGATAAGGCTCATTTCTGGCTCAATGGCTTCGTCAACAAACAAAATTGTCGCTATTAGAGTGAGTCACATCCAAAAGTGGTTCATAAATCACCATTGCATCCCACAAAACTAACCGCTTGGTGTGGATTATGCTACAGTGGAATCATCGGACCTTATTTCATTCAAAATGAGGCAGGAGATTCCGTTACCATTAATAGCGAGCGCTATAACACGATGCACGATGAATTGGATGATATTGATGCGGACGACCTTTATTTTCAACAAGACGTTGCACCGCCTCACACTTCGCGACTTAACATGGTTTTATTGCGCAATAAGTTCGGCGAGTCGTTAATTTTGAGAAATGGGCCCATCGCTTGGCCGCCTAGATCGTGCGATCTAACGCCTTTGGATTATTTCCTTTGGGGTTACGTTAAGTCGAAGGCTTACAGCAACCATCCTACAACTCTTGAGGCATTGGAAGCCAATATTCGACAGGCCATAGCTGAGATACCGGCCGAAACGGTGCAAAGAGTCATCGAAAATTGGCGTGAGTGGATAGCCGTGTGCAAACAAAGCCGTGGTGGCCATTTGGCCGATATTTTGTTTAAATCATAAATGGCATAAAATTATCTTCCAAAAAAAAACAATCAGAACCATTTTCGATCGTAAATTGTGTGCTTTATTCAAATTTAAAGTTAGGACTTTTTTATTGGGAAACCCTTTATATGCATCAGCGGTGCTCAGAATAACACTAACAGCCGCCTTAGAGACCATACTTCATCTTTTACCACTGAACCATGTTGCCAAATAAAAACCAGCCTGTTCGGCGATAAGACTCAAAGAAAAAGCTGTATGGGAAAGCCAGACAAAGGGGCACTCATCCATACTCAATAACTTTAATTCCATTTCAACAAGGACTGATTACTACAAGCCCTCGATTTTATTTGAAGGGAGCTATACTACTCTGATCCCACCTAGGACATACCGACTCAATGGTGCGCCATAGAAGCAAGGGTGTCTTTACTTCTATACAGATGGATCAAAATTAAACGATAAAGATCGGTTATGGGGTCTACTCGAAAGAGCTTGGGATATCTCTGGCTCGTAGGCTTCCTGACCACTGTAGTGTGTTTCAGGCCGAAGAGATGGCAATAAAGGCGGTTGCATCATGGCTTTTACGTAACGGGAAATCTATATCTTCTCAGACAGACAGGCTGCGATCAAATCGATGGATCAAGCAACCATCAACTCTAAGGTTGTCAATGAATATCGTGTTTCATTAGGTGAAATGCCAAATTATTTTAGCATCAACCTAATATGGGTACCTGGGCATATAGGCATAAAAGTTAATGAAAAGACAGACGAGCTCGATAGAGATGGGAGACATGCGACATCAGTGTTACTGAACCCACTAGGTATCCCGCTAGCAACTCTTAAGCTGCTAATCAGTAAGAATATTATATCGAAAGCCAACACTACGTGGGCTGAACTCTCTACATGCAGGGTATCAAGGCTCATTTGGCCGACTCTAGATCTCAGGCGAGCGAGAGCCCTTCTTTCGCTGGCAAGACCAGAATTAGCCACAATAGTGGCTGTCATCACAGGGCCTTGCTTGATAGGCAGACATGCCGACAGGTTAGGGATTATCTCAAATGACTTCTGTAGAAGCTGCAAGGAAGAGGAAGAAACCATTTCCCATCTTTTGTGTTCCTGTCCTGCGCTTATCCAGAGAAGGCACAAATTTCTAGGCTCTTTCTTCTTTCATGAGCTTGACGAAATGTCAACGGCCAATGTCAGGTGTTTAAGAGGGTTCATCAAGAGCTCAAGGTGGTTCCATTTTGAATAAAGGCCTGTGTGTAGATGTATCACAATGGACCTACACTGGCGATCAAAACTGAGTGGATGTTTCGTAATTCAGCATTCATCAGCCTGCCAATTCTTTAATAGCCGTGTTTTTTACCAAGCGAGCTGTAAAAAAACGCCCGCTTATCATAGAAATACTCGCTTAAATAACACAGGAAACTAATAGTGGCTTAAAGTTTAGCGAGCAAACGAAAAAAAGTGCTTCCAAGTCATTTCTGAATTATTGTGTACTTTTTCTATGAGGGTGGCTACTGTGACTTCGGATTTGTTTTGTTTATATTTTTTGTTTACATTTTTGACAAATCAGACAATGCTTCCAAGTTTTAAGAAACATTCTTAAGCAACTTAGCAGTCGTTTTTTGACTACTCGCTTGTTAAAAAACACAGCAAATATTAAACAAAAATTAATTAAAATTTAACCATTTATTTTTTAAAGTGCTTACAACAAAACTCTGTTTTCAGAACAATTCATGTAAAACAAAATCAAAAATTACAACAACAAAACTTAAAAATGCGGCATTCACGTAGTTTTGCACTTTTTGATCAGCTCCAAAAGATCCTAGCCAAGCGTCTGAAAAAGTTGTACACATAAAGGGTGGTTAAATTATAAGTGCCGATGTTGAATGCAAACCACACCTAAACGTCAATTTTTTTTCTGCATTTCATTTGACATTTCTCAATTTCAGACTAACTCAATTTGAACCATGGAAAGATACACATTCGAGCAACGCGTTAAAGTTATTCAGACTTATTATGAAAATTGGCGTTCAAATCAAAATGCATATTGTGCACTTTGTGCACAATTTTTCGGTCAATTTAATCGTCCAAATGTGCGTACAATCGGAAAAATCGTGTAAAAATTTGAGCAAACCGGGTCTGTAGGAGATGTGAAAGCACCATTGCGTGCTTGTACAGCTCGTACTGCAGAAAATATTGCTGCTGTTCGCGATAGTATGGCTGAAGAGCCGTCCATCTCAACTCGTCGTCGTGCCCAACAATTGCACCTCTCACACTCGTCGTTGATGAACATTATGCATAAAGACTTGCATTCGGCCATATTTGCATCGGGCCATATTTTTTCCAAAATGAGGCCGGTCAGACAGTTACTGTGAATGGAGTTCGCTATAAAGAGATGATAACGAACTTTTTATGGCCCGAATTGGAAGATATGAATGTGGACGATATGTCGTTTCAACAGAATGGTGCCGCTTGCCACACAGCTAACGAAACAATGGCTCTTTTGCGCGACAAATTCAATGGCCGTGTTATCTCACGTGGTGGCGATGTCAATTGGCCGCCAAGATCATGTGATTTGACACCGTTGGACTTCTTTCTTTGGGGTTATTTGAATGAAAAGGTGTACGTCAATAAGTCAGCAACAATTCAAAAGCTAAAGGCTGAGATAATTCGGCACATTAACGGCATAGAACCTCACTTATGCCTCAGCGTCATCGAAAATTTGGACCATCAGATTTGGACCGCCGAGGTCGAGGCGGCCGATATTTTGTTCCATACATAATTGAACCATACCAATATTATCATAATAAATAGAAATGACAATAATTTCCTAAAGATTTTGTGTTATATTCAAAATCAACATCGGCCCTTAAAATTTAACCACTCTTTACAATAGAAATGAGCAGTTCCGCTCATATGAAGACATCAAAAAATGGCTTGATTCGTGGATAGCCTCAAAAGATGAACACCTTTACCGTAACGGTATTCGAACTATATCGATGGGCAATACTTTAAATAACTCAATTGCAACAATTTTTCCACAATAAAGTTGCATTTTTATCAAAAAAAAAAAAAAAAGAGCGTGAACTTAGTTGCGCCCCTAAAAGAATTTCAAATTTTTCAAAAACTTGCTAACCTGTTGGTATATCAAATCGTTCTTAAACAATCATCGTAAGTTCCGCATTAGAAGATATAGGTTTTGTTTCCGATGAAGATAATACTTTGGTAATCGATCGATGCAAATGGAACTGCAGGGTGTAGAATCTCTTGACAAAACCAAAGAATCTCTTGCTTTCAAACAGATTACTAACTCCGATTATAGCTTTCAGATAAAGATATCTACTCCAATATCAGTATCAAGATTGTCCCCTAATAAACTTTTTTTCCCAATCTCTGGTTTTATACTCCAATAATTTCTCATAAGCATCAGAATGACAAAAATTTGTATAGATATTAAATTATTGAAATTTGCTATTCTTAAAGCTGTTATCAGACTTTACTTATAAGGTTTTGTTTTTTTCAAAAACAAGCAATGTAATAATCAGTTCGGAGCATGAAGTTATCTATTGTATGAATGAATATAAGTTACGTGCTATTATTTTATATATTGAACATACTGTCTCTACATTTTGACACAGCTCACAGCCCATAATTCATGCATTGTTATGAGGAAGCTATCTGTAACAGCTTGAATTCATAAATCCTCTGTGCATTTTCAGAGCTAACAGATCATGCAATAGAATACAAAATGTTCTTAATATTTGCACGAAACTATTGATACTTCATTAGTTCTAGAATGTTCGTTATTAATTCAAAATTTTAATAACATTTGAGTGAGGGGGTGTAAGAGTAAATAAAGGGGTATACAATTGTGCAAATATTCAAAAATTCTAAGAAAAATAAATTAATAACGAAACTGAATTCAAACGACGCACAAATAGAATTCGAACACGTATTATTTCATACTTCATAAACAAATGAGCAATACATGAAGTTGGCACACTTTAATATGTTGATTCAAGTTTTTTATTTTTTGGGATCGATTCGAATAGGTAAATATTTTTTTACTAATTACTTCATTTGTATTTTTCCAATATTTAGCTATATTTGCGCTACTTGATGAGTTAGTTTTACTCATAGGGAAATGCTGGTACTTTGGTAGAGTTTCTTTTATGAACACGAAAAATATACGCCATTATGAAATAGAATACAAATTTCGAGTACAGTAAACCGGCTTTGGAAGATAGTAGTAGCATGCTTCTCAAAAATATTAGGAGTTCAAATGCTTACATGGGCCTTGACATTATTTGTCTCATTTTTTGTAGTGCAACAACTTCTTTTAATGTCTAGAACAAAAATATTTCAGCCTCAAAAGCGGCGTTAATAAATAAAAATACAACACCTTAGTTTAAATATGACGACTTAATGTCTTATCTGTTTTTTTATTTTCTGAGCGTAACCTTAAAAAAAATATCACCCCGACAGTGATAGACAAACTTTTACATACAGTGATACAGTACATACCGTTTAAAAATTATATTCTAGAAAAAACTTATAACATGTACCAGTAGTGGCTACCAAAATAAACTATTTTCGTATAAGTCAAGACAAAATTTAACCGCAGTAAAAGCCGTATAATAAAATGTTTTGCCCGTAGATGAGTATTTCTTGTTTAAAATTCATTAAACATGTTCCAAGATTTTGTGTAAAGAGTCAGAAGAACCCCTACATTCCCAACATTTCATATAAAAGTTTTCTATAGAATAATAGAGATAAAATTTCGCATATCAAAACAAATTTTTCGAACAAAACATAAATATTTAAGAATCGCTGATATTTGTCAATACAGCTGGAGCAAATAACACGGCATGCATATCTATCATTATGGAACTTACCCCAAAAGACAGACTCGTGGCAAATAAAATTTCTTAACTGTTTATATTTATTAGCGAACTTATAAATTCATGCCTCATTTCAGATACGAACAGGAAAGATGCAACAACTTAAAATCTTTGGATGTCTACTGGCTATTGTGGCCACCATTACTTCGCTGCATTGTGCAAGCATATCTCACTTCGGCGATATAGAAATCTATGTGAACGAAAGTAAGCTTTTATACACACACTCTACATAAGATAAACATTTTATCAACTTCATTTTCAACTCATTTCAGCCGATTTTAAATGTGACAAAATCTTTTGTCCCCCCGAAGCCTATATGTGTCGTGTGACCAAGGAGAAACTAAAACCTGATGCCGAGCAAGTGCAACGCGTCAGCACTTGTTATTCCAAAAATTATGAGGTTCTGAAGGAGGTCACCAATAATGATCCAATTGGCGCTACACAAAGTATATCACTCAGTGTTACCTCATATCGCGATGGCAGTATCGTATCCTTTAGTAATATTTTTGGCGGTAATTTTATCACAGGTGATGGGGGCCAGTTCGATCAAAAGCAGTTAGATATTTCGTTGGCCAATGTCGAAGAAAACCTGCGCAATGTTAACAAACAGGTCGAGCAGCAAATGCAGAATCTGGGAAATTTATTTAATGGCTGGAGATAGTTATTAACGATTTTTTTGTACAAAATTTTATATCTCATGTATATTAAAATTGTACGATTCAATACATCATTTTTTAATAAAGTTAAAATAAATAATTAAATTAAAACACATTTTTTTTCTTTTAAAGTTAATACGAGTTTTGAAGGATCGTTTTTCTTGAAGAGATTTTTATACACCCACGCGTAGTTCGTAAGGGGTTTATTAGCTTTTTCACTCCGTTTGTAACGTCCATAAGTAGACGCGGCTGGTATAGAAAAGTTTAGTTTAGTTTAGTTTAGTTTAGTTTAGTTGTTTATTGTCTATAAATCAGGCTTGTAAAGTATATACCATATTCAGTAGCATGTAAGAACAAGTACCTAGGTACTTAAAAAATAAGTACCAAATACAAGTACTTCACTACTTATACTTGAAATTCGGAAGTTCAGGTACCATACTTTCAAGCATTTTTCAAGTACTTCATGAAGTATTTGGCCTCAAAGAGCATGGCGCTTACTTATCTTAATACTGTTTATACTCAAAAATTAAATTATAGCTAAGCTACAATAAGTTAACTGTAATATGAATTGAGAGCAGGCCCGTAGCCAAAGGGACAGTTTTGGGTGCTCAATAACCTTCCCCTCATATGAAACTATTAAATCCAATATGTGATATTTTCTTTAAGTTATGCTGAGATAATGTTGTAAATTTACTTTAAGATGCAAAAGTTTCAACATTTTTAACGCAAATTAAAAAAAAATATATTTTTCACTCCAACATGGTTTAATAGAGCTCCAAACAGGCGGCAGAGAAAAAAATGGGGCCTCGTGGTTGCAGCGCTGGGGGTTGCAAAAATTGTCTGATCTGGAAAAAAAATTACTTTTTTAAATCTTAACAAAATTGGTTATCGTATGACACGAGCTCATTTTTTTTAAATTTTTTTTAAATTTTTGGTGATGTTCCAAATTTGAAAGTGTGTTTTTTCGAAAAAAATATTGACTTTAAAAATTCATAAAAAATCGAAAAAAAATATAAAAAAAAGCTCGTGTTATACGATAGCGAATCAAGTTTAAAAAAATACAAAAAAAAAAAATTTCATCAAAAAATGAACCCGCTAGTGCCGCAACCAGTACGAAAAACATGGTTTCGAGATAAACGCGTTCAAAGTTTGTGAACAAAGAAAAAAAATGTTACCTTCAATCTGCCATGCCTGCTTCGTACTGTATGCCTTCGTTATCTTGTGTTGTGCTGTTTCTTATAGTTTTTTGCAATCGTTTAGCAATTCGGGCTTCTTTTGAAGCTTCATATGCCTTCACTCTGGCGCATTTCAAACGATTTGCATCATTTCCTTTGGAAAAATTCAATGCCTATGGTGATACCAAGTAGTTGAAACATTTGCAAATAACTATACTATAAGGTACGAAATAACAACCACCAAAAGTCAGGTAGCAAGTAAAACAAGTATATACCAGCTGCCGTACGTAGGTAGCGCAAAAATTAAAAATGAGCTCTCACTAATCCGGATGTAACTTTTGAACCCGTAGGAATTTTTCCATGAAATTTTTTTCTTAGAATCTTAAGAATATTTACTAAAATACGAAATTATTTTATCGATTTTTTTTATAATATCGATTTCAAAGAACTGTCAATGTCATGTCCCCCCTTAAACAAACTTCACTTAATCAATGAACAATTTTTTGGCCTTTTATAAAAGTCATAATCATCATATTTAAATTCAACTGCAAGAAGCTTGTATATTAAAGAACCATTTTCAATTATGGATATTGATGCTAAAAAATTCCCCGATTTCTAGAAAAATATATATTTGAAATTATACCTAGAACGAATATAATTTTATAAATTGTAGAAAATTAGGTTGACATATTTTATGCAATATCTATGCTTATTGGACCCAAAACATTTTAGAAAGCATTCGTTTGAATGGATTTTTTTTTTTAAAGTTTGAAAAACCACGAAATTTAACAGGCAAAGCGGATGACAAAAACAATTTTCCAATTATCTTTTATTGCTTTCTTGGTATATAAGACATTTTAGATCTCCAACTTGTCACAACAATTTAGGCCTGTGCGAAATTTTTCCAAATTACAGGCTTCAGAAAATCACCTAAAATCTAAATATGCATTTTTTCGAAAAAAATTCTCAAAAAAATATAATTTTAAAACATTTTATGGAGTCCAATTCCATGGTAATTTGATAATTTTTTTTTAAATCATGTTACCAAATTGTCATAAGAAAAACTAATAATTAACTTTTTTGAAACTTCAACATTTTTAAGAACAATTTAGAAGTTGAATTTATTTTATTTTAAATTTTTCATAATTTTCCATTTTGCAAGTAATTTAAATTTAAATCCACGACTGGACAAATTCGTAAATATTCAAAAAAGTTACTGTTTATTTCTTTTTATAAAAATTTATCCAGCTACTGGATCCAGGTTTTCAAACAAAAGTCTTCTTCTGATGTGATAATGCAAAAAATATATTGGCTATAAGATATTGGTTCCATGCCAAGACCAGTTTTCGAACTATGGGTTTTGAAAAATAATCTGAAATTTAATTTTTTTTTTTTTGCCTAAAGGGGATGCCCCCTTTAGATGCGAAAGCATTGCGTTAATTCGGAAGACGGGTGATAGTTAGTTGGAGGGTGGAAAGATGGAGTAGTGACGGTGAAGATTTGCTTTAAACTTACACAGATCAAAACTGCCGGGGAACACGCTCACAGGGAGATTATTCCACAATCGTACTGTGCGACTAAAAAGCGAATTATCTCGGTAATGCGTGGTTCTATTAGGCACCGATGCTATGGTAAAAGGATGAACTTGAAAAGCTGCCCGAATAGACCTAGGAAATACACGAACTGGTAACGTCAGGCCATGTACCTCACTTGAACACTTCCCATGGTAGAACCTATACAAAAGGCTTAGGCAACCAACATTGCGCCGATGCCAAGAGAACTGAGAGGAGATAAAATGTTTTCAGATCCTATCATATATATCGCACGGCGTTGAATTCGGTCAAGAAGCCCCAAATAAGATCTCGAAACTCCTGCCCGAAATGTGCGAATTGTACTCCATTTTAGGCCTTATATATGAAATATAGATCACTCGAAGATCAGATGGGGTGAAGTATCGCTTGCACCGTTTTAAAAAACCTAGACACTTGGCCGCTTCTTTCGACACATGGAACATATGATCATTGCAACGAAGGTCTGATTGCATCGATATGCCCAGAACTTCAAGAGCACCTGACTCCAAAAGATCTACACCATTCATATTCAACGCAGCTAAGAGGCAGTTCATCCGCTTGTGGGTTAAC
This sequence comes from Coremacera marginata, assembly GCA_914767935.1. Taxonomy (NCBI): domain Eukaryota; kingdom Metazoa; phylum Arthropoda; class Insecta; order Diptera; family Sciomyzidae; genus Coremacera; species Coremacera marginata. Next base: position 128,946,480 of record OU612047.1, read on the forward strand.
AGGCAACACTGGGTCTTGTTTGCATTAAACTCTAATCTATTAGCAAGACCCCACTTGGAGATTTTTTTCAAGTCATTAAGAAGTGTGTCATTAATATTTTGCCTCTTACTCTCAATCTCCAAAGACCTCGGGCGTTTTTTGAAAAAATATGAATGGCAAATGCTGCTGTCGTCAGCAAACGAATGAATTGGGTTATGAGTCAACGACAGAAGGTCGTTGATAAAAACCAAAAACAAAGCGACGAAATGACGTCGATTACGACACGGATAGTTCTGTCCTTAAGGAAGCACGTGATCCACTGAGCAAAGATACCACCGACACCGTATTACACCGCAATTAGCTTAGAGACGAGTGCTTTATGCCACACTCGGTCAAACGCCTTTGAAATATCCAGAGCAACAATCCTGCTCTCACCGAACAGGTGAACGCATTGGTTCCATTTTTCTGTAAGGAACGCCATAAGGTAACCAGTAGACCGGGCCCTACGAAAATCATATAGACGGTCACTTAGCAATTCGTTGTGCTCCAGATAGTTCATTAGGTGGAAGTTGATTACGCTCTCCATAACTTTATTAGAGCGTAGAGCATATCGCAATGGGTCGGTAGTTTGCAGGATTCGTGGCATCGCCTTTTTTAGGTATCGGTTGAACATTTGCGACCTTTCAACAAGGTGGAAATACTCCTGTCCTGTATGAGATGTGGAAAAGGTTGCGCAAAGGCCGAGCCAGAGTAGAAGCACACGTTTTAAGCACAATTGGTGGTATGCCATCAGGACCAGAGTCTTTGCTTATGTTAAGATTTGCAAGGACTCTTTTGACTGCTCTCGTTCGGAAATATATCTCCTTCATTGAAGAAGAACTAGTCCCGACAAAGGGCAGTGGCTGACTGCTATCCGAGATCGTGGAATTATGTGCAAACAATCCAGCCAACAGGTTCGCTTTATCAACCGAGTCAGTGAAGATTTGGTCATTTTTTAAAAGAGTTGGAATCGTCGAGGACGTTTGATTTTTAACTCTTTTAACAAATGAAAAAAAATTTTTGCTCCCTTTAGGGCAGAGAAGAACCTTTTCTCTAATGCGAGTTTCGTGAAGAAACTTTTCGCGTTTTAAAATTGCGTTACAGCGATTCCTAGCCTCGATGCGAAGTCTATTAGTATCAGCATTCTTGTCAGATCGCCAATTATGATAGGCTTCCTCTTTGGACCTGACTGCAATCCTGCAAGTCTCATTAAACCATGCGTGGTCTTTTGGTTTAATGCTTTTCTTCTTATTGGGGATAAAAGACCCCATACCCAATAAGATAATTTCTTGTACCATGACAGCCGCGGCATTCATACCATTTTAAATGTTTTGTTTTTAAGATAGATTTTAAGATTATCAAGTGCACCTGCCGTAAGGCTTAAGCAACTTGGGTTATCTAAAACCTAGGGTAATAGTTCATGAAACAGACTACCATGAACTTTGTGTTGTACCACAACACGGACCCGTTTATGTTTTAAACAAGTAAAACATACGGGGCATCCGGTGTGGCAACACGAACATGGAAGCTGCTTCATAAACACAAAGCATCACCCAGTGCCCTGCTGGTTAGGAGCATTATGTAATAAGTTACATAGTGCCCGTATAGCAGTGCCAGTTTAGACTTCCGTAGCGACGTACTTCCATCCATCTACTGGTGGAGACGAGACCTACCCAATCTCTTGCATATTAAAACGGATATGCCAGCCCGGTCGTACCATTGCGTGACCCCGCCGGTCAATCTAGACCTGTGTAGCATTCACACAACCACAACCAGTACGAGACTCCCCGAAGGGCCAGCCCACGACAGTCATTTGGGCAACTCGATCCCGTCAAATGAGGATCCACAACATTCCCGCAAAAAGACCAAGAATACACAAATGCAATTACGAAAAAGTGCATTATTATACATGACTGTGCTCAATGAGCACTTAAGGGCTAGTCTAAGAATTTGCAGTTGCCGACTCAGCTGGAAACTATTGCACATGACTGGAACCTACTCTGGAGGACCTTTGCAATTGCCACTCTTACTCTGGCCGTTCGTATTTCACCATCCAGACATAGAGTATTGGCCATTGTTCTCAGGGGCTGCCGTACTCAGTATGAGAACCCTTAGTTAACACAACCATTTCTACACTTCCCTCAGTGACTGCCCTGCCAGTTTGAGGGTGCGAGTCAAACTCTTGACTAGCAATCCACTTCGGAAAGCCGAAGAGCCGACACTATTATGCACGCATGCCGACACTTCACAACTGTTGCAACACGCCCAATTAAGGTCTCAGTGCGGTGGATAGATAGGTTCTACCCCATTTGACAGGTAAAGACTGTCCCCGTACTAACAAGTTTTAAGGTCAATTGCTATGCCTTCGCAGGCTTGTTTCATATCGATAAACCGAATATGACCTGCTACCAAGATGGGCGCCACCCCGAGCTCTTGGTTGGCTCTATCAGTTTTTACGTTTGCAGGACGTATCCTACAAACAACCCCCCACCTTTATCCTGGCTTGGGACAGGCAGGCGCAAACCTGGCGGAGTTTGTTTTTAAGAAAGGTAAAAATTATAAATTAAAAACAACTTTTTCCCTTAACTCAACTTTTTCCATATAAAAGATGCAAAAACAAAATATTTTATAAAGCCATACAGATTTGTTGAACGTTGTGGTTGTGGGAGAGTAGAATGCGAAAGTAGCAAAAAAAAAAAAAACAAATGCTTCAACAGAGCTATGTGGTTGTTGTTGCTTTTTCTTTCCTATCATTTCAGACACGCTCGATCCGCATTGCTGAGACAAAACATAATAAAGGATGTCGTAATGAAAGTGAATGTGTTATTGCATTGTAAACATGTTATGGCAATAAATAAGTTATATAAACAAACAAAGGAGTTTTTCTAAAAGTGACCAAAAAATAAGCAAACGATAATTATTTGTGATGAATTTTCAATGAAAACATATACGGAGGATCTGTTTGTTTGATGGGTTGAGGGGTGCTTGAAGGGGGACAGGGGATGACATGGACGGTTTTTTTCGTTAAAAACGTCTGTAAAAAGGCCTGTAACTTATATATTAGTACGCGAACAAAAATCTTTAACTCGCTTTTTACCCACTTTAATGACAACAGCTTCGGATGAAACTTATATCATTTGAAAGCTCTCGTTCATACCAAGTGTACAATATAGTTTTTATTCAAATGTTTTGTCATTAAGATAGGTAAAAATTAAAAACACTTTTTCCCCCATACAAAACAGCAAACAATGCTGTTGCTGCACAACGTTGCTGTGGTTGAGCAGAAAGCGAGAGAGAAAGAAAAAGCTTCAATACACCAGTGCATGATACAATGATAAGGTAGGGCCGCTTCGCTGAGTGCTCTCACGCGCCAACGAAGAGTGGATAATGAGAAGGAACATATATGTCAAAACGACGAATTTCGTAGAAATTGCAAATGAGGAAAATATTTTATGTTTCCAAGTTGCAAGCAGTGCGGTCGCGGGTGTTAAATTTGTGCTAATTTGAGTGAAAATATTATAAAAAAAGTAAACAAAAACTATAAAATGTACAAGAAGTCTTAAAATTGCAAAAAAAAACTGTAACAGTTTTAACCTAAAAACAACTGCGAAACGTGAGCATAAAGAAATTCGCGATGAACAGCTGATTTTGACATCAATCTCGCTTTATTCTGCTTTCTACTCCATTCCTCTCCGAGTCGACCCTACCTTATAATTCTGCCATGCACCAGTGTGGTTGTTATTGCTTTTTCTTTCCTCTTTTCGGGCACACTTATTCAGTCATTAAGAATGATAGACCTCTTTTACATTATTCAAAAATTGAAAGCAAGAATTGAAGCTTGTAAGCAAACCTCAGAAATTTTTTTAGTTTTTGCTTTTTTCTTTTGTAATGGATTATATTACGTACAAAATGATATATTCCAGTATTAGGCTGTGTGCTATTCGGAAACTTTTCACTCGTGGTAGGAAAAAAGTTACTGTTGAAATAAAATTGTAATTTTTACTGTGCCAAAAGAACAATGAAATTTTGACAACTAGAAATTTTGGCGTTTTAGATTTTGTTAGTGTATTAGCGCAGAATTTAATTTATTTTGCAAAATTGTTGATATAACTGAAAATTAACAGAATTTTACGCAAATATTTTCCACTTCTGTTTGCTTTGCTGTCGGAAACAAAAAGTCTTGAACTTCCTTATGACTTTTTTAAAGGAAGGCGGAAGAGTAAGTACTGCTTTTGCTTTTCTGCTCCAGACAACTACCTAAAACATTATTACTTTAAGGATATTGCCTATATTAGGAAAGGTTATTCCGAATCATTAAATGCCATTTTGAATAAAAAGTTTAGCTTTCACTAATTTCACTTTAGTTATTTTAAGCGCCAACTTACAAGTGTTTTTTTTTTCTAATTATGCTTGTGTCAAAAATTCTCTTGCCGATTGTCAAAATTTATACTAGCCCCTGAGGCTACATTAATTTTTGACAATCATATTCACCTCGCAAGTGCCAAGTGTTCTCATTCAGACTGTCAAAATATCATCATTCGAGTGAAAAGTTTCCGAATATTTTTGCGTGAACACAAAGTTTAACTTCCTTTTTACCTATTTTTAAAGACAACATATTCTAATGAAACTTATATTATTTGAAAGCTCTGGCTCATACCAAGTGGACAGTAGAATATGAGAGTGAAAAAGAAGTCAAAAGCTTCAACAGAGCTGTGTGGTTGTTTTTGCTTTTTCTTTCCTATCTTCTCGGAAACATTCGATCGGCGCTGTTGAGACAAAACAAAATAAAGGGTGTCTCAATAAACGTGCATTTTTTTTTTTTTTTTTGGATTGTCAAGTAGATATTTTCCGATTCAGAACATATTTCAAAAATGCCTCAAAATTAAAATCGTGCACTCTTATTGGTACTCTATATTTTTGCTCATACAAACAGGTGGCAACGGTTGTGCTTGCCTGCATATTTTGTTGCCGTTTTTGTCTCACTTTCTTTGAAATTACTTTTCGTTTTTGCTTCTTTTTTTATAATATATATTCTATTGCGCTCAAGAGTAGAATGGAAGAGTGACTCAGACACTTCAACAGAGCTGTGTGGCATTGTTATTGTTGCTTTTTGGAGTTAAAACTTCTTGAGGCGCGTTTAGTACTTTTTGGTAGGTGTAACAGTTATGAAATCGCGTCAGCACTGTTAGCGACAGCAATATGCTATATCCACACCACTTTTAATATCATCACTGTAAACGTTAGCATTATTAAGGCTTGCACTGTTAATGCCTGCATTTGCCACATGGATGGCAGATGGCGGTATGTGTGTTCAGAAGAAATGTTTAAGACCAAAAACTATAGGACCAGCTCATATATTTGATCTGTTAAGGGGTCAATTTGGAGAGGTATATCTTACAAACGACAGTTTTTGTGTTTTTTGTATGGTGGCCCCCAAAAGTGTTGCTGATAGGGACATGTGTGTTAATAAGAAATGTTGAAAGGCAAAAACTAAAAGGATCAGCTTATATATTTGACAGCTCTAGGGCTCAAATCGGGAGATATAAACTATAATCCACAATTTTTGTGTTTCTTGTATGGGGACTCCCAGAGGTTGTCAGATAGGGGGTAAGTGTGTTCAGAAAAACTGTTGAAGGGAGAAAAAATAATAGGACCAGCACATATAATTGACATGCATATAGAGGTTAGGTGTGCTTAGAAGAAATATTGAAGAATCACCTCTAGGGGTCAATTCAGAAGAAAGTTATTTTTAATTCGAAAATTTAATGATTTAATTATTCAAAAGAAGTTTCTAAAAGATTCGAAAAAATATTTACCGGTAAATTTTACTATGTGACTATGATTCTAGGTGAAGACTTTAATATTAATTTTGATATGGCCGAATTTCGGCCACAGGCGATACTGGTTCTTATTATTACAGAAATCAATATCAATTATACAGCAAAATTAATTATATTCTTTAAGAGCTCTTTGTTAAAGTTCGTGTATCAAATAATTTGCTTTATAAAAGTTAATCTTGAAATAGCCAAAATGACGCAAGTTTCTTGTTTGAATATTGAAATTGATTGAGCTTAACAAGTAGGAGAAAATAAATATTACCACAAACAATGTCATACAGAAATCTTACAGACTGAATAGTTCGCCTTGTTTCCAGCAATTTTATTTATTAAGAGTTGTACGTTCTCGGAAGCGGCTGTTCGGCCCAAGTTTAGAAAACATAGTTTTTCAGAAAACACCTTTTAAGATTTGGTTAACGATTTTTTTCGAGATATTAGCTTGTAGTGATGCCTGAGATAGCTATTTCTACCACAGTATGGAAGGGAATACAGGAGTGCATTTTTAAAAAGATTTATGTGAGATTCTTTGATTTCTTGTGAAACATTCTTTGATGAAATAGATACTCATAACTTTAGTTAAAAAGATGGGTTTCTTTCTTATCCGATAACTTTATTATGCAATCGATATCGGCCAAACCGCTTTGGGAACATATACTACATATCAAAAACTATCGAAAAATGGAAAAAAAGCAACCGAGTTTCTTGGTCGAGTTTCATTGGAACCTCCCCTTAAATAAATATATTTTTTATTGAAGAACATCAGAACAAATCCACTTTGAACATAAGTGACTTTTTTTAGATTCGTCATTTTCAACCATCACGGGATTCACTGACCAAAAATCACGGATTAAATACAACTTAAGCTCTTTAAAGTAATACAAAAACTAAGAAACTTCATTTATATTTTGGTAGCTCCTGTAAAATTTAAGAAACAAATGAGCTTATCCGGTTTTGTTCTTCTGCTGCCCAATAAATAGGTTATTTTAATTTTATGAAACATCAATTTTTTTAATTGCTGTGAATTGTTTGGTTGTAATTATTTAGTTTTAATTTATGTAATATTTCTTATTATTCAGATTCAATTTATGTACATATTGCTTATGCAAACACTAGTAGGCAAATGTAATTTTTTTGTCTCGACGACTTATAAGAAATCCCGGAATTTTGTGGACTTGTCCCGACAACAGCCATTGCGGATCTGGCAATCTTATATGTCAGATTAAAGGCCAAAATATGCTTAACATTATGGTTTTTAGTTCAATCTTCTATGTATAATAAGAGTTGATGGCAGGGCGGGTCTATTTTCACATTCTTAGGAGCTACAGGGTTAATTAATATTTCACGACTTTGGTTCACGTTATTGTTTCTAGCAGAAAAACTAACTCATATAAAACTTATTTTGAGCTCATTATAAAGGCAATAAAATCACCTCTCTAATGGCATATCAACAAACCCCACCAACTTAACCCTTACCGAGCTGTGCAAATGTGAAAATGAAATCAATCGATTAAAACTACTAAATTTCAATTTTGAGTGCAAATTTCTCAGAATTTCGCGAAATAAATGAATTTTGTTTAGATTAATTTTGTAATTTATTCAATTATCTTTTCAATAACAGCAAAAACATGATCATATCTTAAAAAATGAAAAAGTTGGCTGTACTAAAAAAATTATACTTATGCAGAAGAATACAAAATATTGTAAATAATTTGAAGGAAACAGTACATACTCGATTTGTTCTAGATTGTTCGATAGTAACTCTAAATTTTGATAACATTTGAATGAGTGCAAGTGAAAGTCCGTGAAGTGGTATACAGTTGTACAAATATTCAAAAATTCTAAGAAAAATAAATTAATAACGAAACTGAATTCAAACGACGCACAAATAGAATTCGAACACGTATTATTTCATACTTCATAAACAAATGAGCAATACATGAAGTTGGCACACTTTAATATGTTGATTCAAGTTTTTTATTTTTTGGGATCGATTCGAATAGGTAAATATTTTTTTACTAATTACTTCATTTGTATTTTTCCACTATTTAGCTATATTTGCGCTACTTGATGAGTTAGTTTTACTCATAGGGAAATGCTGGTACTTTGGTAGAGTTTCTTTTATGAACACGAAAAATATACGCAATTATGAAAAAGAACACAAATTTCGAGTGCAGCTAACCGGCTTTGGAAGATAGTAGTAGCATGCTTCTCAAAAATATTAGGGGTTCAAATGCTAACATGGGCCTTGACATTATATGCCTCATTTTTTGCAGTGTAACAACTTCTATAAATGTGTAGAACGAAAATACTTCAGCCCCAAAAGCGGCGTTAATAAAGAAAAAAAAACCACCTTAGTTTAAATTAGACGACTAAGTGTCTTATCAGTTTTTTTTATTTTCTGAGTGTAACCTTTAAAAAAATATCACCCCAACAGTGATAGACAAACTTTTACATATGGTGACGACCGTTTAAAAATTATATTCTAGAAAAAACTTATAACATGTACCAGTAGTGGCTACCAAAATAAACTATTTTCCTATAAGTCAGGAGAAACCACAGTTAAAGACGTATCTAGCATATTTTTGGCCAGAGATGGGTAATTTTTGTTTAAAATTCATTTAACATGTTCCAAGATTTTGTGTAAAAAGTCAGAAGATCCCATACAATCCCAAATTTTCATATAAAAATTTTCCATAGAATAATAAAGATAAAATTTCGCAGATTAAAACAAATTTTTCGAACATAACATACTCACGTTGTTCCGTAGCACTTTTTTTAATAAAAAGTCTTGGCATCCTACGGATTTTTTCTTCGCAAATGATCCACTTTTTTAGAAAAATAAAAAAAAAAAAAAATTTCCAAAAACCCAAAAATACAAATTTTGAACTAAACAAACAAGAAATGAACTAAAATTGATTTTGAGCTATTTTGTGCAAAAAATTAATAAAGCCGAAAATAAGTTAAAAAAGTTATAGCTGTTAAAACTTGACTTATTTTTCAAAAATCTTTAAAGTGTCCTTTTCTAGCATATCGAACACAAGAAATAATTATAAAATGTCAGAAAACATAGGTTTTTTTCAATAATTCTTAAAAATAACAGGTCATTCAATATGTCCGTAGGATAAGTAAGAAAAAAATTAAATTTTGATAAAACTCAATTATATCATTCAACATAGTTGCCTTCGAGAGCGATACAACGATTATAGCGATTTTCCAACTTTTCGATAACACTTTTATAGTACGATTTCTCTTTCTCGTCAAAATAGGCCTCAGTTTCAGCGATTACTTCATCTTTGAACTTGAATTTCTTTCCAGCAAGCATTTTCTTGGGATCTGAAAACATGGAAAAGTCGCTGGGGGCATAAATCTGGACAATACGGTGGATGGGTAAGCAATTCGAAGTCCAATTCATTCAATTTTGCCATCGTTTTCATCGATTTGTGACATGGTGCATTGTCTTGGTGAAACAACACTTTTTTCTTTTGCAAATGTGGCCGTTTTTTGGCGATTTCAGCCTTCAATCGATCCAAAAGTGCACAGTAAAAGTCGCTGTTGATGGTGGTTCCTTTTTGGAGATAGTCGATGAATTTTATTCCTTTCGCATCCCAAAATACAGACGCCATCACTTTACAAGCCGACTGTTGGGTCTTTGCTCGCTTTGGATTCGGTTCGTCGACTGCTGTCCACTCAGCTGACTGTCTTTTGGATTCTGATGTGTAATAGTGAAGACATGTTTCATCCATTGTCACATATCGACGATAGAACAGCGCCAAACACTACTCTGAAGCATCAATTCGTTGTTGTTTTTGGTCGACTGTGAGCTCACGCGGCACCCACTTTGCACAGAGCTTTCGCATACCCAAATGTTCGTGTAAAATAGTAAAAACACTATCAGCTGATATCTTCACAATGTCAGCTTCCTCGTGCAAATTCAATTTGCGATCCTTCATAAACAATTTGTGAATTTTTTTGATGTTTTGTGGAATAACAGTCTGATTTTGACGTCCACTGCGCTCTGCATCATTTGTGCTGGTACGACCACGTTTAAATTCAGCAATCCACTTTTCTACCATTTGTCTCGATGGAGCAGAGTCCGGATAATGTTTATCAAGCTTTTTTTCATCAAAAAGCAATGCTTTATCAAAAACCCGAAATTCACTTTTTTCCATAGCACACAAAATGCTAAAACTCACAAATCAATTGTTGTCAGATTGTTTTCAAATTTTTATACGTATCGTTTGAAGGTTGGTACTAAATAAAAAGCATTTGGAAAAAAATCTAGTATCGCCATCTATGTGTCATCCTATGGACTTTTTAAACGTACTATTATATATGATTTTTTTCGAGAACTTTTGGAATTCCAGGATTGCCAAGATATAAATAAGAAAATTGGGTTGCCCTGGTGTAAAGTAAAAATTTATAAAAATGCCTCAAATATTCATTTTTTCAGCAACTTACAAATTCTCTCTGCAGTTGAAAAAACTTTAATTTTTTGTTTGCTTTGTTCAAAATTTGTATTTTTGGGTTTTTGGAAATTTTTTTCGTAAAAATACTCAAACTCGAAATTTCCAAAGAGACATCCTTTTTTTTTTTTTTTGATTTTTCTACAAAAAGTGTATCATTTGCGATATTAGTTTAAATTTATTTTGATTATATATGTCATAAGAAACGTGTCTGAGCAAAAATCCGCGGGATGCCAAGACTTTTTATTTAAAACTACTACGGAACACCGTGTAATATACATATTTAAGAATCGCTGATATTTGTATACACAGCTTGAGCATATAAACACTGCATACATATCTATCATTATGGGATTTACCCCAAAAGACAGACTCCTATCAAATAAAATTTCTTAACTGTTTATATTTATTAGCGAACTTATAAATTCATGCATCATTTCAGATACGAACAGGAAAGATGCAACAACTAAAAATCTTTGGATGTCTACTGGCTATTGTGGCCACCATTACTTCGCTGCATTGTGCAAGCATATATAACTTTGGCGATGTAGAAATCTATGTGAACGAAAGTAAGTTTTTTATACACACATTCTACATAAGATACAAATTGTATCAACTTAATTTTCAACTCATTTCAGCCGAATTTAAATGTGACAAGATCTTTTGTCCGCCCGAAGCCCATATGTGTCGTGTGACCAAAGAGAAACTAAAACCTGATGCCGAGCAAGTGCAACGCGTCAACACTTGTTTTTCCAAAAATAATGAGGTTCTGAAGGAGGTCACCAATCATGATCCGATTGGCGCTACACAAAGTATATCACTCAGTGTTACCGTATATCGCGATGGCGGTGTCGTATCCTCAAGTAATTTTATCTCAGGCAACAATTATAATTATATCACAACTTCTGGTGATGGGGGCCAGTTTGATCAAAAGCTGTTAGATATTTCGTTGGCCAAAGTCGAAGAAAATCTGCGCAATGTTAACAAACAGGTCGAGCAGCAAATGCAGAATCTGGGAAATTTATTTAATGGCTGGGGATAGTCATTAACCACTTTTTTGTACAAAATTTTATATCTCATGTATATTAAATTTGTAAAATTCAATACGTAATTTTTTAATAAATTTAAAATAAATTATTAAATTAAAACAAACATTTCTTTCTTTTTAAAAATTTAAACCGAATTTAAAGGATATTTTTCCTTGAAGAGATTTTTATACACCCACGCGTAGTTCGTAAGGGGCTTATTAGCTTTGTCACTCCGTTTGTAACGTCCATAAGTAGACGCAGCAGGTATAGAAAAGTTTAGTTTAGCTTAGTACAGTTTATTGTCTGTAAATCAGGCTTGTAAAGTACTCAGTATATACTTTATTCAGTACCATGTAAGTACAAGTGCCTAGGTACTTGAAAAATAAGTACCAAGTACTGGCACTTTACTACTAATACTTGAAATTCGGAAGTTCAACCACCGTACTTTCAAGTATTTTCCAAGTACTTCATGAAGTATTTGGCATGAAAGAACATGGCGCTTTCTTATCTTACTACTGTTTATCGCATAGTTTTTGTAGAAGTTACGCGGCATGCAAGTTTGAGTGACTACTTGTAGGTCTTGACATAGCAATCACTGGACATCAGGAAGAGTTTGGATTTTGGTAGCCCAGGTAGCCTTTTAACAAATAACAAAGGTATGCTCATTCACATTTTAACATTTTTATGTACATAGATGAATCGAGCAAAGATTTTAAGTCAACTCAATCTACATCACTGCAAAGTCCAGACTAAAGCAAAATTGTAGAAGAGCAATTTTATAAATACATAAATGACTAATCTTCACATTTTGCAAGGTTACCCTCTTATGAAGGACTTATCAATAAAAATGAACACACCTCTTAATTTCAGCTCCAGTGGATCGTTTGTCTTCTTAGCTGGTATTTTTTACAATCCTATGAGCAATTTCTAACTTATTTTTTTTTTCTTTTCTTTTGCAAAATTAGTTTTGATGAAGGCAAGCACTGATAAAATTTAAATTAGGTATATACGAGTATGGGTTTTTTCGTATATAGCTGAATATTTATGTTACTACTACAATTATTTTATTTTGTATTTTTGTTAAAGTATTTCTGTTACTTTTCGTAAATATATAAGTGAATTGATGTTAATAATTTCGTACTAATTTTTTACAATTACAATTACAAGTTATTTTCCAGTGAATAATTACAAGTTACTGAAACCTATAATAAGCGCATGTATTTTTATTTTTTGAAAGAATGTAGTACAAACATTACCAAGTACTTTATAAAGTTCTTGAGAAATACTTGAAAGTACGGTACTTGAACTTACAAATTTCAAGTATAAGTATGGAATACTTATTCCATATTATTATTATACTTAGTACTTATTTTTTAAGTACCTAGGTACTTGTACTTATACTTGTACTTATTTTCTAGGTCTGCTATAAATTTTAAAATTTTTTTCAGACAAACATAGTACTTAAAAATACTAATACTTAAAAATTAAATTATAGCTAAGCTACATTAAGTTAACAGTGATATGAATTAAGAGCATAAGAAACATGAAAGTAAAGGGTCCGCCAAATAACTTTTTTTTTTTGAATATGCAAAAAAAAAGAACTACTGAATATTTTCTCAAATTTCTTTTTTTATTTGAATGTACAATCCTTCCGGTTAATAATGGAAAATAATTTCATTCAAATGGCTGCCTCGGCTGGCCATGCAGTAGCCTACACGATCGGTCCAATTTTTAAGCACATTATCGATTGTGTGCAGCTGTATTTCACCAATGGCTTCACGAATATTGTCCTTTAAAGCGTCAATTGTCTCTGGCTTGTCGGCGTAATACTTATCTTTAAGGGCACCCCACAAATAATAGTCTAACGGTGTCAAATCGCAGCTCCGAGGTGGCCAAACGACATCAGCTCTGTGGCTGATAATGCGATCTTCAAAAACAGGGCGCAAAACATCGAGTGTAGCTTCGGCTGTGTGGCACGTAGCGCCGTCCTGTTGAACTCAAATGTTGCCAATATCCTCCTCTTCAATTTTTGTAAACAAAAATTCATTCAACATGGCCCGATAACGATGGCCATTGACTGTACCGGCCACTACTTGCTCATTTTCGAAGAAAAATGGCCCAATTATGCCTCTGGACAAAATCCGCACCAAACAGTGACTCGTTTTGGGTGCATCGGCTTTTCAATGTATGCGTGCGGCTTTTCTGTGCCCCAAATGCGACAATTTTGCCTGTTAACATACCCGCCAAGATCAAAATGAGCTTCATCTGAAAAGATGATTTTTTTGGCAAAATCGGCATCTTCTGTAAGTCGATCGCAGGCAATATTTCCCAGCGTTGTTCAAGCGTATACACAACCATATTCGTTCAGCGGAAGGATAAAACTAATTATCTGTCAAATCAGACATGTGCTAAGTGTTACCATTCATGAAAAAAGCACTAGTTAAAAAAAAAAACGTTACATGGCGGACCCTTTATTTATTGATATTTAGAATTAAACTGTTACGTTTACGATTTCCGTGTGTCCGTCTAAGGCCTCGTGCACACGGAGAAACGGAAAAGTAACCCAACTGCAACACAATTGCTTAGATAGTTGCAAGCCACTGCAATTCCGAACATTATTGCAATCTATGCTTTCAGATGAGCAAGTCACGCGCAACGCAACATTGATCTCTCATTGCAGCTTATAATTAAATAAGCAGCGATATTTCTCTACTTCTTCTATAACAAATATAAATTTGTTGACTGCTCGCTTATTGCTGCTTCCTGTATTCAAAATAAGAAACATAAAACACAATTTTTTTGAATTCAATTGATACTTTTCTCAGCTTGAAGTACCACACAATTGTTTTAAATTATCAAGAAAAACACAACCCGCTGATATAAATTGCAGCAAGCTGAGTTGCATAAAACTTATCGCATACGTACTGTCAACTAGTTGTAAAAAAGTTGCTTCATCTGAAGGTTCCGGTATATTTACATGGGTTAGCAACATTTGTTGATGTTGCGTTGTTTTTCGATTGCTCCGTGTGGAAAAGGCTTAACTGTTCATCTGTGAAACTCTGCCAGGTTAGCATCCAAAGCCAGTATAAAGGAAGAATGGGTTCAGTATAAGATAAGTTACGTGTCCCTAGCTATCTCACTAGCTCAAGGTTTATGGACGCAGTTCTCAACCCGTAAATAGGGAGATTTAGGGCTCAATTTAAGAATCTGAAAAAATAAAGAGTAATTTTTTGACATTTGGAGCCAATCAACAACCATCCATCATTAAAATTTGAAAAAAGCCATGTAACGACCACCTTAACATACATACTATGAGGCAAATTTATGTAAAGTTTGAAAGGTTTTATCTTCCAAACTAAGTAAATATCAAACTTGAAACTTAAGCGGTAATATAATGCTATTATTTATTTTATTGTGAATAAATATCAAATTTTTTAACCTGTGCCCACTAGAGCTATTTGACCACAAAATCTTCAAAATTCTCAAAATCCAAATTTTTAAGAGGCTGTAAGTGGCGGCCGTGGCGTAGTGGGTAGAGTATGTGACTCTTATGCCAAAGAACCCAGGTTCGAATCCTCCATCCGACACAGAAAGTTTTTTCAATTGAATTAATTTTTCTGTTCGGCCGTCACCTCTCTGCAGACAATGGCAAACCTCAGAGAGTAAAAACTGCCATGAAAAGCTTCTTGAGAACATAAGCCGTTCGGAGTCGGCGTAAAACATGAAGGTCCAGTTCTCGATCATTTGTGTGCAAACATTTCACATCACAGACAACACAATTGATCATAAGAAGATCGGTCAAAGTCATTTCAAGGGCTTAAGGAGGGCCATTTTCGTTTCGTTTTCGTTCGTTTCGTAAGCAAAAAAGTTAATGAGTCAGAATGTTAAAAAACTGTATGTTTAAACAAACAGCTAAAATGTTCTTTAGAAGAAAAATTTATCACTGCAACTTACTGCTTTCTATAAGAAAAAATTCTTAAGTTGCAAGATATCACATTTTGAACACAAAAATGTAATAATTTTTTTTATATGGAAAAACTATTTCATATGCACCTCCATATGTCAGATTAAAGGTGCTTAATAATGTGGTTTTTAGTTCAAACTTCTATGTATGTTATAAAAGGAGCTGAAAAATATAAGTTAACACAAATGCATATATCGCTATATAGGTAGCAAAGAAAATATGGCTGCCATTTTAAAAGCAGAACAAAAAAAAAAGTTTTTGAAAGCAGTTCTGAGCTTCAAATATATTGGGCAACTATTAATACAAATATCAACTTTTTTAAAAGTGGTCGAGCAACGAACTTCCGTTTTTTTGGATCAGTTCATTTGGACTGACTCATAAGTTATTTTCAAAAACCAGAAATTTAATAGCAAGTTCGCTGGTCATACACAAATCTTGTGTATGAATGATCATAAGGGCTCGTTCATAAAATACGTTAGCAATTTTGTTTTGCTTTTTTTTACTTCTCCCACGTAGTGCATTTCAACCCCTCCCCCCATATATAAAGTAACGTAACATATGAAATAAAAAATTATTGAATAATAAGAATTTTCTTGACTTTTTTTTTAACTATTGGCAACGTTACAATATCTGGAACCCCTCAGCACCTGCATTACTTTCTGTAGTGATTTTCAAAACCTATCCCCCGTCCCCCTTAATACATGCCGTTATTTTATATATTGAGCTTACTGTCTCGAAATTTTGACACAACCCAGAGCCCGGAGTTTATGCATTGATATGAGGGAGGCCCCTATAACACATTTCATTCACAAATTCTCTATATGCATTTTCAGAGCAGTTAGATCATGCAGTAGAATACAAAATATTCTAAATAATTTGAAGGAAATAGTGCATATTTGATTTGTTCCAGATTGTTCGATAGCAATTCAAAATTTTAATAACATTTGAATGAGTAGCCGTGAAAGTCAATGAAGCGGTATACAGTTGTGCAAATATTTCAAAATTCTACGAAAAGTAAATTATCAAACGATGCATAAATAAAATTTGAACTCGTGTCATTTCATAAACAAATGATCCATACTTCATAAAGAAGCGAGCAGTACTTGGAGTTGACACACTTTAATTTGTTGATTCAAGTTTCTTATTTTTTGGGATCGATTCTAATAGGTAAATATTTTTTACTAATTACCTATTTTGTATTTTTCCACTATTTAGCCATATTTGCGCTACTTGGTAGAATAGAATACGCAATTATGAAAAAGAACACAAATTTAGAGTGCAGCTAACCGGCTTTGGAAGGTAGTAGTAGCATTCATCAAAAAAATATTGGGGTTTCAAATACTGACACCGTCCTTGATATTATTTGCCTCATTTTTGTACAGTGAAACAATTTCTATCAATGGCTGGAAGTACTGCGGCCTACAAAGAAAAAAACCACCTTAGTTTATATTAAATGACTAAATGTCTTATCAGTTTTTTTTATTTTCTTGGCGTAACCTTCAGGAATATAACCCTGACAGTGATAGATAAGCTTTTACATATATAAGCAACCGTTTAAGAATTATCTTCTAGAAAAAACGGGTAACATGTTCCAGTAGTAGCTACAAAAAAAAAAACGCTTTTTCCTAAATAATACAAAAAAGTCAAGGGAAAATTACCACAACTGATCCAAAACATGTGTTTATCTGCAGTTAAAGACGTACCTTAAAATTCATTCAAAATGTTTCAAGATTTTGTGTAAAAAGTCAAGAAGATTCCCAACATTTCATATACAAATTTTCTATAGAATAATAAAGATAAAATTTCGCAGATCAAAACAAATTTTTCGAACTTAACATACATATTTAAGAATCGCTGATATTTGTCAATACAGCTGGAGCAAATAACACGGGGATTTACCCCAAAATACAGACTCATATCAAACTCATATTTCTTAACTGCTTATATTTATTAGAGAACTTATAAATTCATGCATCATTTCAGATACGAACAGGAAAGATGCAACAACTAAAAATCTTTGGATGTCTACTGGCTATTGTGGCCACAATTACTTCGCTGCATGGTGTAAGCATATCTCACTTTGGCGATGTAGTAATCTATATAAACGAGAGTAAGTTTTTTACACACACAAAACAAGCAAAAAACAAAAAATCTCAACTTAATTTTCAACTGATTGCAGCCATTTGGAAGTGTGACAAGATCTTTTGTCCCCCCGAAGCCTATATGTGTCGTGTGACCAAGGAGAAACTAAAACCTGATGCCGAGCAAGTGCAACGCGTCAACACTTGTTATTCCAAAAATAATGAGGTTCTGAAGGAGGTCATCAATTATGATCCTATTGACGCTTCACAAAGTATATCACTCAGTGTTACCTCGTATCGCGATGGCGGTATCGTATCCTCAAGTAATTTTGTTGGCGATAATTTTATCACAGGCAACAACTATAATTATATCACAACTTCAGGTGATGATGGAGAGTTTGATCAAAAGCAGATAGATGCCAATATCAAACACATCAAAGCTGAAGTCAAAGAAGATCTGCGCAATATTGAGAAGGAGACTAAGCGAGAAATGCAGGAATTAAAAGCTCAATTAAAGCAGGATCTGGGAAATTTATTCGAAGATTGGAGATAGTCACTAACCACATTTTTTTTACAAAATTGTATATCTCATGTATATTAAAAGTGTATAATGGAATATATCTAATAAATAAAAATATTGTGTCACAATGTTTGTGGCCAAACTCCTCCGAAACGGTTCGACCGATTTTAATGAAATTTTTTTTTATGTTTTGTTACAAGTTACATTTTGAAACTTTGCAGAATGGAGGTACCATTTGGTGATGGCCTTTTAATGGAAAACTTGGACGGGCATTGGACAAGGGTGTGTAGCTGCGCCCATACAAGCCAAGTTTTTTATATCGAATAACTTTTTAAGAAATAGTGACAGAACATTGAAACTCAGAATGGAGTTACGACTTGTTGATATCTTTTTAACTAAAAACTTGCACAGGGGTTGGACAAGAAGATGTGGTTGGACTCTTAGCAGCCTATTTTTTGATTTCGAATAGCTATGAAGTAAAAATCTTTGGAAGTAAGTCACAGAACAGTGAAACTCAAAATGGAATTACCACTTAGTTATGTCTTTCTAATAGATAACTTGGACAGACTTTGGACAAGGGAGTATGGTTCTGTCCTTATAAGCCAAATTTTTGATATTGAATAAGCTTTGGATAAAAAAATCACAGAACATTGAAACTCAGAATTTAGTTTCTCACTTAACTCAAATTTTCTCAAAATTTTGTTTAAATGGAAAGTTCACAAAAAATGCGGATGGTCGGACTATAGTCGCATAAACTTTTTAAAAAATCATTTAAATTGTACATGCTTTGATAGTAAAATACCACGCTTGGTATATAGGGTCTATTTATCCAAGCGGCAGTCGCTGTAAGTACAAATATGGATATTTAATAAATTACCATCAAACAAACAGACACACAACAATAGTTGGAAATAATTGGATAAGGGCGTGGCCTCACTATACACTCACTTTTCAGGGGACTAGCGCGGAGTGCAGCGAAGCACGCCGAGTAAAAGCTAGTATTCATATATATTTTAAATAAAGTTTAAATGCCAAACTTTTCTCTACAATATTTTTTCTAACGTCTTCTAGAGACGTTCTTTAAGTCAAATTTAATTATACAAGTATGTACCAGTAAGATATTAAAAACCATGATATGGACATTTTTTCAAGCAAAATCGTTTACTTTCAAAATTATTCTTGAATGTCGCTTTTTTTAACCAATTATGTCTCATGTGTCGTATATCTTCAATGGAGATTCATTCAGTTTTTTTCCATAATATATTATCTGTAACAAAAGAAATCCTATAACACTGTTTTCGCACTGGCTTTCAGTACGTCTTGGTTTCAGCTAATCACTGATATTGAACCAACGCGATTGTAAGTTCTCGTTTTCTTCTATATGGCTTCTATGTGGCCGCCGTGGCTTAGTGGGTAGAGTGTGTGTCTCATACGCCAAGAACCCTGGTTCGAATCCTTCATCTGACACCGAAAATTTTTTTCAATTGAATTAATTTTTCTGTTCAGCCGTCACCTCTCTGCAGACAATGGCAAACCTCAGAAAGTAAAAACTGCCATGAAAAGCTTCTTGAGAACATAAGCCGTTCGGAGTCTGGCACATGTCTGATTTGACAGATAATTAGTTTTATCCTTCCGCTGAACGAATATGGTTGTGTATACGCTTGAACAACGCTGGGAAATATTGCCTGCGATCGACTTACAGAAGATGCCGATTTTGCCAAAAAAAATCATCTTTTCAGATGAAGCTCATTTTGATCTTGGCGGGTATGTTAACAAGCAAAAACCCGCACGCATACATTGAAAAGCCGATGCACCCAAAACGAGTCACTGTTTGGTGCGGATTTTGGTCCAGAGGCATAATTGGGCCATTTTTCTTCGAAAATGAGCAAGGAGTGGCCGTTACAGTCAATGGCCATCGTTATCGGGCCATGTTGAACGAATTTTTGTTCACAAAAATTGAAGAGGAGGATATTGGCAACATTTGGTTTCAACAGGATGGCGCTACGTGCCACACAGCCGAAGCTACACTCGATGTTTTGCGCTCTGTTTTTGAAGATCGCATTATCAGCCGCAGAGCTGATGTCGTTTGGCCACCTCGGAGCTGCGATTTGACACCGTTAGACTATTATTTGTGGGGTGCCCTCAAAGATAAGTGTGACGTCGACAAGCCAGAGACAATTGACGCTTTAAAGGACAATATTCGTGAAGCCATTGGTGAAATACAGCTGCACACAATCGATAATGTGCTTAAAAATTGGACCGATCATGTAGGCTACTGCATGGCCAGCCGAGGCAGCCATTTGAATGAAATTATTTTCCATTATTAACCGGAAGGATTGTACATTCAAATAAAAAAAAATTTGAGAAAATATAAAGTAGTTTTTTTTTTTGCATTTTAAAAAGTTATTAGTTAAAAAGTTAAGTTATTTGGCGGACCCTTTATTTAAAATCATTAGTGCGCACTCATGTTGCTTTTTCTGTATTTTTGTTTTTTTTTTTTTTTGTACTTTTTTTTGTAAACCTAATTTAGGTTATGCAGGACAAAACTGTGTAAATGTTTCTCATAGAAAACAAAAAGTGAAAAATTTTAAAAATAATGTGTTATAAAGATGATTTTTAGTTTTTGAAAAACTATAATCATTTTAAAAATAGTTTGCTTACAACATAAAAGAAAATATGAACAGTAGTTCACTTTTTTAAAACAAATTATAATATTTCAATTAAACCCATTTACACACTTATGGCGTGATATATAAAAATTTGCTTTCTAACACTATCCTGACACATCTAATTTTTAGTTTAGCCTCCTTTTGATTTAATTAACGCCTGAATTAGAGATAACATAATTCCAACAAGTTTTTGGCACTCGTTGTGCGTTATAGAAGCACAAACATCGACACATCCGTTCTCAAAGCTGATTTGTATCGTTGAACGCATTTTGATAGTTATAAACCCGATTTTTAAGAACTTCCCATAAATTCTCGATCGGATTTAGATCCGGAGATTGTGGGGCCCACTCCATCAATGAGATTTTAGTATTTTTGAAGAATTCAAAAGTGTTTTTCGCTTTGTGCTTAGGATTGTTTTCCTTTTGAATTACCGTTGTATCTATAAATGCACCCCATTGATCAAGACTATTCATGTAGGCAGACTTTATAATATTGATGTACATGTTTGCATCCATGTTGCCTTCTATTTTATGCAGCTTTCCAACGCCTTTTGCACAAAAACATCCCCAAAACAGTAGTTTTCCGCCTCCAAAATTCATTGTTGGAATAACGTCAGAGTCTCACAATGGAGTATTGGGCTTCCTGTAAACATACTTCGGCCCATCAGGTTCAAAAAGATTAATCTTAGACTCATCAGTCCAAATAACTTTATTCTAATCGCTTTCTGTCTAATTTTTGTGTGCCTTTGCAAACGTTAATCGAAGAGCTTTGTGCCTTGGAGTCAAACACGGCTTTTTAATCCTTTTGCGTGCATGAAACCCACATCTATTGAGTTCTCTTAAGGCAGTACGTTTAGATACTTGAATATTGTAACTGGAGAAGAGAATTTGCTTGACGTCGCTTGAACTTTTTGCTTCCTCCAAAAGAATTAAGCGCTAAACTGTGCGCCGGGCTCTTATAGATAGTATCGTTCTACGTCCATTATGTGCTAGAGGGAAAGTTAATTTGGATTTTTTCGAATTTGATAAATCCTCGAGAACAGATTTCTCAATATCGAAAGATATTTTCTTCATGGCTCCTTATCCTGCAAAGATTGGTTAAATTGTTGCCCTTTATATTAAAAAGCTTACGGTGCGTCCCAAAATAAGTAAAGATATTATCAGTTTTTTTTTTTTTTTTTGTCAGCTTAGTGGCACTACTTTTCGTTAACTGCGACAAAAGTGTGTAAATGATATACTACGCCGATTGATCGTCTTATTTATAAATACCGTTGCCCAGCAATGTTTTTTGTAGAGTTGCCATGCTTTACTCACTTAGACTACTAACATATGAGCTGCTCAGAGCACAAGTGGCGTAAGTCCACTTTTAGTAGTTTTGAGAAAATTAAATATTTAGAAAAATTCTTATTAGAAATTCTATGTATAAATAACTCAGTTTTGCTTACAAGCTATGTCAAGAAAATAAAAAGAGCTATTCATATCGTAAAAAATTAACTTAATAATACAAAACAATAAGGAAGAAAATTGCATACTAAATTGAACATATTTTTGAAATTTCTTATTTCCGCTGTAGAATCTAATGTGAGATATTTTAAGAACGTTTTGATGAGGAATGATAGCATTTAGCGCCAGAAGTCGAACAAAACTTTTCTCTAGTGATTATCTTCATTATTAAGGGGTTACATGACATTGGCAGTTTTTTGATTTTAGTAAATATTCTTAAGATTCTAAGAAAAAAATTTTAGTAAATTTGTATTTTAGTAAATATTCTTAAGATTCTAAGAAAAAAATTTCATGGAAAAATTCCTACGGGTTCAAAAGTTACAGCCGGATTAGTGAGAGCGCATTTTTAATTTTTGCGCTACCTACGTACGGCAGCTGGTATATACTTGTTTTACTTGCTACCTGACTTTTGGTGGTTGTTATTTCGTACCTACTTGAAGGGTGAAGCCCGAATTGCTAAACGATTGCAAAAAACTATAAGAAACAGCACAACACAAGATAACGAAGGCATACAGTACGAAGCAGGCATGGCAGATTGAAGGTAACCTTTTTTTCTTTGTTCACAAACTTTGAACGCGTTTATCTCGAAACCATGTTTTTCGTGCTGGTTGCGGCACTAGCCGGTTCATTTTTTGACGAACTTTTTTTGTATTTTTTAAACTTGATTCGCTATCGTATGACACGAGGTTTTTTTTTAAATTTTTTTCGATTTTTTATGAATTTTTAAAGTCAATATTTTTTTCGAAAAAACACACTTTCAAATTTGGAACATCACAAAAAATTGAAAAAAAAGCTCGTGTCATACGATAACCAATTTTGTTAAGATTTAAAAAAGTCATTTTTTTCCAGATCGGACAATTTTTGCCACTCCAGCGCTGCAACCACGAGGCCCCGTTGTTTTGCTCTGCTGCCAGTTTGGAGCTCTATAAAACCATGTTGGAGTGAAAAATATATTCTTTTGAATTTTGTTTCTTGTAATTTGTTGAATTCTCTACAATAATAAAAAAAATGTTAGAAAAATGTTTGTTTTTGACTGAGTTATGAATTTTTAAAACAAGGTCTGTTTTCTCTGCCGCGAATGTCATGTCCCGCCTTAAGGGAGATATGAAATGAATGGACTAACGCCACTTGTCCTCTGAACTTTTTTTGAAATTTTTCATTTCCGCTTTAGAAATATATTTCGAGATATTTTTAAGAATGTTTTGATGAGGAATGATAGCATTTAGTTACAGAAGTCGAACAAAAGTGTCCTCTAGTAATTATCTACATTATTAAGGGATATATAAAATGAATGGACTTACGCCACTTGTCCTCTGAAAAAGTTATATAATTTGTCAGAACCATAACTAAGTATTGCATTTTATTCAGAGATTACATAAGCTAGGAGTTTCTAACCCGGAGTCAGTAATAGGTTTCATATTCCTCTTCACTTCTATGTACTTAACTCAATTTCCTTAAAAAATGGACTTACGCCACTTGTGCTCTGAGCAGCTGATATATAAACCATGCTGCCATATCTTGCGTAGTGCTTTAAAAACAAAGATATAATAATTTTTGAAACATCATTTACACAGTTTTGTCCCGCACTGTAGGTATATTCAGGTCAACGTTTTGATGGTAAAACTTTATACATGTTATAGATACTTTACACTATAGCCTAAATTCTATGCAAATAATTTCGAATACAATTTTATGAAAAATTCTTGTATATATTTTAAATTAATTGAAATAAACTTTGGAAGAACAGGTAAACGGGATAATACAGATTAAGTTTTGGCTGTCTTATTTAAAAAGTGCGTGAAAGCAATCGGCAATGTAGGCAGAAGTAGGAATTAAACATATTATAACAACACAAATATTAAATAGTTGAATTATAAAATTTAAATAAATGAAAAAAAATAATAATTAATTTTTTTCTATAAAAAATTTTACTAAATTAAGTTAAAACATTTTAAGTTAGATTGTAGATAAGAAATCATTGTATAAAATATAAATTATAAAAAAACCTAATATAATTTAACTAAGTTAAATTAAATTTAGTTAAAAGCAAAGAACACAGATATTTTTAAGTTAAAAAATTAATAACTAAACTAAAGTAAATTAGTTGATTAACAAGTAGCAGGTATAAATAAAACAAAAAAATTGCACTAGACTAAATTAAATTCAATCAGAAAAAAGAAACTAGAATTTTAAGCAAAAAGAGAAAACTACGCATGTGCTGCCGCAGCCTGATGTAGTTCATCCAAAAGCGATGGCTGTCGGTAGACTTGCGTTGAAAAATTGCCTAGACTTAGGGCACCTTGACTGGCGCCAATGTACTGCTGTATATCGTGACGTAGTTCCTCTATAGAGGATTCCAGTTTATTTAATTTTGGCACGCTTTGATTGCTGCGTTGTATCAAATCTAAGATAGCACTAGTCTTCGGACGCTTGCTGATGGTTGCGGATTGTTGTATTAGCTTTGGAAGTGAAGAAAAATTAGAGTTTTCTTTTTTGATTAAAAGAATTACTATTATATACCTTTTTATAGTCATCAATAAGGTTGGCTACCTCGTGCGCAGATTCGTTAGAACTGGACTTGCCGGAATCTGTGGCTTCGTATTGCTGGCGTAGTGTCGCCTGTTGTTGCTCCAGGGACTGAAAAGTATACTTTTATTATAATATTTTCACATGTCATTTAATGTCATTAAATAAATGTCATTTAATAAATATAAAAATATTTTATTGAAAATTTTTTAATATTCGTATACACATTGGGACCTTGGTCGATTTTTCGATCACCTCGAATCCGAAAAATGGAAACTCAAAAAAAAAATCTTAAACTTTGGAATTTTCTAAAAACAAAGTCTGAAAATTTCATTACGAAATTCCAACACGTTCTGGTACTGAACCGAAATGGGTTAAAAATAAAGGTGGAATCAGGATTCTTTAGTTTTTGTGGAACACTAACACAGAGACTAGGCAAAAAACAAAAAACTAAAACGATAGAGGAATCTGAAACGACTTATATTTTTACGTTTTATTTAAATATCAATTTCTTGTGAAAAATTTAGGTGTGTTTTTTAAAAGTATAACGAAGTAACGGTTAAAGATATTGATTTAAAAATTTTTAAAGAAGTACTTAAGGGAGGTTTTAGGCAAAAACAAGTTTAAAATAAGATAAACTTTAGAAGATGTTCTAAAAAAGTTTATATATATACAAGAAATTTCATTTGCATGCTAATTTTACATTATAAGTATAAGGAAAAAAAATTTTTGTTTGTTAGCATATATTTTTTATACATAAAGATGGCGCTGAAGTTGGTGTCCTTCAAAAAAAGGTGAAAATCGGCCCACTTGTCTGAAAAAAAAGCAAATATGCATTCGAAAATAGACCCTTGAATGACATCTTTTACCAAAATGGAATGAAAATGTGGAAAATTAAGAAAGTTATGATTAGTAGAAAAAAAAGTAGGAATATTTTCGTAATTTTTGACCATATTGTTGCGTGTAAAAACTAGACAAATTTTTCAAAGACGCTCATTTTGGGAAAAGATGTATAGAATAACATTACAAACAGATTAAAAACAAAAAATATGTGGGCCGTTTAGTAAAACTATGCTTCGAGAAAAACGCATTTAAAGCTTCAAACTTGAAAAGCATCAAAGCGATTAAATTCCAAATCAAAACTGATTAAAGATTTTTTTTTTCTCTACAAGGTATGGTTTATATAGTATAGATATATACATAGAAACATTCCAGACACACATACACTTTTACATACACACATACAGCGAACATCACGCGTTTTAACTGCTTCTTCGATTTGTCTGGC
Organism: Coremacera marginata; assembly: GCA_914767935.1. Taxonomy (NCBI): domain Eukaryota; kingdom Metazoa; phylum Arthropoda; class Insecta; order Diptera; family Sciomyzidae; genus Coremacera; species Coremacera marginata. Next base: position 128,972,376 of record OU612047.1, read on the forward strand.
GCACCGAGCTTTAAGCGCTGTAGAATCTGTATTATAGGCGGGATTGATTTTAAAATTTGTTTACATATTCTCGAATAGTTGTAAGACAAAATCAATTAAAAAACAATATTCGATTTTCAAAAAATTGTTTGTCTAAACCCTCCCTTAAATTTTAAAAAATAATTTTTTTTTTCCAGATTTTTCAAATACGAGATATTCTGTTCGAGATACGAGAAATCCCTGAATACGAGATATTCAGGGATTTTGTTATTACGAAGAAATGACGTCACCAAAACAAAATAAAATTTCTTTTTTTTTTAAATTAAATACTTCATTAAACATTACAGAAATTTTTTAATCAGTATCTTTAACCGTTATTTCGTAGTTCTCTCATAAAACACACCTAAATTTTTCACAAAGATGGATATAAGTTGCCTTAAATACCAATACCAAAGGTTATTAGAAAATTTAAAACTCTTTCTATCTGTTTTTGATTTTTTTTTTAATAGAATTGTTTTTGTTACATATTAGCTTTTGAATTTGTTAACGGTAGAGATTAAGTTAAGAAATTATATATTGCACCTTTAACGATTTCCCTCGGTCATTGTCAATCATATGACTTCAAAGACTTCAAATTAACTTCAAAGACTTCAACAAAGACTTAGATGATTGCAATTTTTGGAAAAAAATTAAGGAATTCAATTATTTTAGTTTTGCAGTCATGAGTGTGATTTCAATGTTAATAAAATTAGCAATGACTTCATTTTTTTATGAATTCAAATCTCAAAAATAATTTCAGGACTTCGTTTATGGAATTCATTACAATCAAAAATATTTTAAAGAATACAATCATAACCTGAAGTCATTATCAATGAAGTCAACGATTGCAATAAAAAATTATTGCAATCTTTTACAACTCTGATATCAAGAGAAATATGTGCAGTAGTTGCAAGTAAATTTTAAAGCATGTACGATGCCTTTGTCATACATAGTTCAAGTTCGTGGCTTTATGCCAGGTCGATCAACGCATTCTAACTTGGTTCTGTTTTCAGAATACTGCATATCAGCTTTTCAAGAGGGATGTCAGGTTGATGTGGTGTACACTGACTTCTCGAAAGCATTTGATGAAGTATCCTATTCCCTTTTAATTAAAAAACTGGCGAGAATGGTGTTCCATTCCAGTTTTTTTTTGTTGGTTGAATTCATACTTATCTAATAAGCAGTGTGTGGTAGTCTTGGATAATGTGAAATCGTGTCCATACTTAGCTATATCTGGGGTTCCTCAAGGTAGTATCTTAGGGCCTTTAGGACAGGGTGTCCCGCAATTGAGTGCAACTATTTGAGGAGGTGAAAGGTTATGTCGAGCTGAAAAAAAAATCGTATGAGAGGGGGGAGTCAATTTAACGTTCTTAGGAGCTACAGGGTTAATTAATATTTGACGACTTTGATTCACGTTATTGTTTCTAGCAGGAAAACTAACCTACATAAAACTTTCTAAGGGTATAACAACAAACCCCAACGGCTTAACCGTTACCGAGCTGTGCGCGTGTGAAGATGGAATCAATCGGTTTTAACTACCAAACTTTGAGTGCAAATTTCTCAGAATTTCGTGTAATAAACGAAATTTTTTTAGGATCAATTTTGTAATTTATTCAATTTTCTTTTAAAGGACACCAAAGACAAAAACATATCTTTAAAAATAAAAAAGATGACTGTACTAAAAAAATTAAACTTATTAGAAAATAATGATAAATAATGACATTACAATTAGTTATGAAGTAGATATTACCGTTGTTTTCTAGAAAGTATAATTTTTTTAGAACAGCCATCTTTTTTATTTTTAAAGATATGTTTATGTTTTTGGTGTCATTGAAAACAAAATTTAATAAATTACAAAATTGATCCTTAGAAAAAAATTAATTTATTAAGTGAAATTCTGAGAAATTTGCACTCAAAATTGAAATTAGGTAATTTTAATCGATTGATTTCATTTTCACACGAACACAGCTCGGTAACGGTTAAGTTGGTGGGGTTTGTTGATATACCGTTAGAAAGGTGATTTTATTGCCTTTGCAATGAGTTATTAAAATAGGTGTAATGTAGGTTAGTTTTCCTTCTAGAAACAATAACGTGAATCAATGTCGTCAAATATTAATTAACCCCTTACGTCCTAAGAACGTGAAAATAGACCCTCCTCCTCTGATACAATTTTTTGCTCAGCTCAATATAACCTTTCACCTCCGTAAAAAGTTGCACTCACTTGAGGGACACCCTGTATATTCTTTTTATTAATGGTATTGCAGCTTTTTTTTCTTGCAGTAAATGCCTATTGTATGCTGGTGACCTTAAGATTTTCCTTAAAGTAAAAAATTTGACTAATTTTTGAACTACTTCAAAGTGATATTAACAAATTATATAATTGGTGTTGTCAGACTACCTTTTTTTAAACATTGAGAGGCGCGGTTCCATGTCTTTTCATAGGTTTGGTACTGTCCGTTCCTTATTTTATCAAATTGGTAATACGAAGTTACAGTCAGTTATTTAGTTTAAATATCTTGGTGTCGTTTTTGACTGTAAGCTTTCCTTTTTACCATATCTGGACTATATTTTTTCAAATCCGTATGCCAAGTTGACTTTTATACAGCGTAATGGATCTTGTTTTTTGGATCCCTACACTTTGAATTGCTTGTTTACAAGCCTAGTCCTTGCAAGACTTGAATATGCATCCGTGGTCTGGAACGCATTTTATGAGTCTCATAAGGTTAGACTGAAGCGTGTACAGAAATCTTTTACAAGGGTTGCTTTACGTTATTTTAATTCTGAGGGTATTAAGTAGGTAGGTAGAGGTAGCAGCCGGTGTATATGAAATACATACACCAGCTCACTTAGACCAGATAGGTCCATTGTGATACCGCTGCACACAGGGGCTTTTATTCAATAATGGAACCAACTTGAGCTCCTCATGAACCCTGTAATAGGGTATTATCCCTTATCCCTCCTTATAATACCCGCTGTCAATTAATTGGTCTACATGGTCTACAGTCGCTAGAGACTCGAAGAAGTGTTGTGTCTCTTCTTTTTGTCCATGACATTATAACTGGCATAGTTGATAGCCCTGAGCTGCTGTTTTTGTTTATTTTTTATGTTTCTGCTAGAACGTTTAGAAATTTGGATTTATTCTACTTGGAAATGTGTCAAAGAATCAAATTAAATCTTTTCTTAATATTATTATGTAAATAGTTTTTATATTTCTAGCCTATAAGATATATTGCTAACAGTTTGTAAGAAATTTTGTTTATAGACTGAAATAAATAATGATAATAATAGTTACTTTTCATAAACTGTTTACTACTCTTTTATTATAAGGTGCGTTTCACAATTATAAGGTCACTTTAAAAGTTACTGCATTTTCAAAACGACCGACTGTAGAGTGCTAAAATGTTCTACAAAAGTAATAAGAGGAAAACCATAAAAACAAATCAATATATTCTGCAGCTGCTAAACTAACTGTAGTTTATTTTTAAAGTAAGCCTAATTTCGTTAGTGTTTCAAAATTATTAGGTCCGTATCGAGAAGACTTATTTGCGATTGAGTTCGCACTTTACTTTTTGTTTAAATAAGTGTATTCAATAGTGAAAAGTTAAATTTACAAAATGCCGCGTGGAAAATAATTTTCTGAGTTTGAAAAGGGAAAAATTATGGCCTAAAGCGACAGTAGTATTGGAATGAGGGAGATTCCACGCCAAAGTAATCGCAGTCTCTACGTTATTCAAAATTTTTTAAAAAAACCAAATGAATATGGAACAAAAAAGCGCTATGGACGCAAAAGATTGCTTGATTTGCGAACTGAGAGAAAAATTGTGAACGAAGCCAGTAACTCATCGGTGTCCCTTGCACGATTGCGATCCTTACCAGGTGCAAATGTTTCACGTTATACTACCTGGAGAACTCTTAAACGTAGCCAGACACTTCTGTTCCAAAAAATGAAGCAAGTGCCCACGTTTCCTACACGCCACAAGGACGCCAGAGTAATTTTTGCATTGGAAAATATGAACATAAACTGGCACACGGTAAGCTTCAACCTGAGCAATTTCAAGTCAAAATTTCTAGAGTGGCAATTTCTTGTAGGTTATATTTTCCGATGAAAAAAAATGGAATTTGGATGGACCAGATGGTTTTCGTGACTTTTGGCGTGACAACAGAAAAGAACCGCTTCATTTTAAAAAGAGATGCTGTGGTGGTGGCAGCGTCAGGGTATGGGGTGCATTCTCTGCACATGGCTGCCTATCGTTATAAACTGTTACATCGCGGATAAAAAGTTGAGACTATGTGCATGTCTTGGAAATGAGCTTGGTTCCACTTTTAGAAGAAATAGATGAAACATAGTGGACTTTTCAGCAAGACAACGCACGCATCCATATCAGCCGATAATCTAAAGAGTGGTTTTCATCCAAGTCCATCAAAGTTATGACTTGAACCCGATTAAGAATCTTTGGGGGATACTTTTCCAACGGGCTTACAAAGATAACCGCCAATTCAATGGCAGTAATGTACTCATTACTACGGTGAAAGAAGAATGGGGCAAAACTGATACCATATTTATAAATAATCTCATAGGCAGTATAAAAGACCGTATTGGAAAGTATACAGCACCGGAGGGAACATAATTTCGCAATTTTTGTGAGTTGCGTTTGTTAAATTCTTATTATTATTTAAGTTATCAATAAAAATCTGAATTGGTCTTATAAATATGAAACATGAGACATTTTAGTTGATTTAGAAAATAAAAATACCGTTAGTTTATAAAAACTCATATGGAGTTATTTTGTTTTTCTCATTTCCTTAATCATTTTTCCAGAACAATGTCTTTCCCTATAGTCGGTCGTTTTTAAAATGCAGTAACTTTTTAAGTGACCTTATAATTGTGAAACGCACTTTATTTATAAAAATCATGTTGATACGAGTATTTTCTAAGGACTCCTTAAAAAGCCTTTTTCTTGAAATTTTTGGATTTGGCTTATTGTTTGGAGTAAAGGGCTCGATATTTTTTCATAATTTACTATTTTCTTTATGCTATCGTAATTTACTATAATTTACTATTTTTTAAATGTTAACAAAAAAAAAACCGCGTACGATCCGGGTTCAAATCCCATCTGATATAGAATGTTTTGTGAATTAAAATTTATATTTCTGATCGTTTGTCTACTCTCTGCAGATAATGACAAACTCCAGAGAGTAAAAATTGCGTCGGCATAAAAAAAGAGTCAGCGCAAAACTTGTAGGTCTAGTTCTCGATCATTTGTGTGTAAAGATTTAATAACACGTACAACACAATTGATCATAAGAAGGTTGGTCAAAGTCCTGTCAAGGGCTGAAATGTACAAGATACAAACAAACAATTACTACTCACCTTTAGATCGCTTTGACTCTGCTCATAGCGCTGACGCATTTCCAACAATTGTCTCTTCATATATTGCAGCTCCTGCTGCTTCTCACTGCTCTCCGTTTGTTGTGCCTGCAGCTTGGCCACTTCCTGTTCTTTGTTAGCGAGTGACCGCTTTAGACGCTTGATATTACACAGCAGCGTGCTGATATGCAGCTGTGAACGTTCAGTTTTTCTTTTATATTCGTGCTCGAGAACTTTTGTTAAAATACGCAGATGGTCATCAATATTATCTTTGCTGCCGCTGCTGCACTCTTCACTACTCTCGGCATGACTGGGCAGACTATCTGCGTCGCTGTCAGGAAATACTAGTTGGGGCACAATGATGGCCTGACGTTTGGCTTTACGCAGCTCATTCAACTCGCTTTCCATTTCTAACATTCTTGTCACAAAGTCGTGACGCTCTTGGCTAAATTTTGTCACCTGTTGACGCAGCATACGCAGCTCTTTTTTATTTTCGCCCACTTCGGCAGCGTAATCTTCATTGATTGTCTTTTCCAAATGTTGATTTTTCAAGTGTAAGCTTTCGATGAGGTCGGCTTGGGCCTTCATGGCAGCCTGTTGCTGTTTGCATGTTTGCTGAAGAGCTTGTAGTTCGCGATCCTTGCTGCTATCTTGATTTTGATTGATATGATAGAGCGTCTGCAGCTCAAAGTTTTGTTTGTGAAAGAGCTCATTTAGCTCTTCTAAGTCGGCGCGTTTCTGCTGCAATTCAGCGCTGTTTGCTGCCTCTTGCGCATGGGCGGCATTCAGTTGGTTCAGAAGTTCCTCCCAATCTTCTTGTGCTGCATTGAGTTGGGCTACTTTTTGATTTTGTTGCTCTAGCAGTTTATTCAGCAGCTCTATGCGCTCCGAACGCTGCTGGTTATCAACGCTGTAAGCCTGTTTAAGTTCCTCTTCCAAAGCTTTGACTCGCTCGCGTAAACTTAAAAGCTCTGCGTTGTCATTTTTCGGTGGAAAAATGGATGCAGGCTCTGGTTTACTGGCTTCGGTGTTAGTTATAGGCTCAAGTTTTTGTTCTATTTTTTGTTCATCTTGTTCATGTGGTTTCGGCGGATTTAGTTGCTGCCTTAACTGTTTATTGGCTTGTTCCAAATCATGCTCCAGTTGTTGCTTTGTTCTCTGCAGCTTATAGAGTATTGCATCGTTTTCCAGAAGCTTTGCTTGCAGCGATTTAAGGTCGTCTTTTGACTTTATTAGTTCCGCAGCTGCCTGTTTATAAGCAGTTTCGTTTTGTATGTTCAAACTTTTTATTCCCGTTAGCTTGAGGTTTGATTCCTCTTGCTCCTTGACTAGATTTTCAAAACTAGCTTGTTTGGCTTCCAGCTCTGCCTGCAAATTTTGAATTTGTGCATTTTTCTTCGTGTTCTCAGCTTTTAACTGATTGACGTCTTTTTTCAGCTCTTGGAAGGCTGCTTCGTTTGATTGTAGCTGCACGGAGGCTTCCGTGTTCTGTTCGAGTAGCTGTGTTAGTTGCTCATTTTTTGCTTGTAGCTCTGCGACGTAATGGTGGGTTTCTTGTAGCTTGTCAGCTAAATTTTCAAAGTCCACGTCGTGACTCAAATGGCTTTCTTCAGTTCTACGGACTACTAGAGTTTCTGTCTCCACCATGGAATCGGTAAATGCAGTTTTAGGTCCTTCCATGCTGTTTTGCAGTTTTGGTTTTAACTCGTTCTTCTCCGACTTAGTTTCCGAGACATTCTCTTCTGTCTCAGCCTCTTTGTTGAAGTCCTTAATGATTTGCTTAAGCTCATCATTTTCCGTTTGCATTTCTCTTAAGTACTCATTCATTATTTGCATCTTTAACTTTAAATCTCCAAAGTCGGCTTCTTCAGTCTTTAAGTGATGTTTGTCGGACTCCTTTGAATCCAAGTTAAACTGGACAAAGTGCTCACGGTTTAATTTTAAATCTTCTGCAAAGAGCTGATCTTTTATTTCTTTCCTTGAGATGTCAGTTTTGTTAATTTCAGCATTTAACGTATTTGTACACTCTTCCACATCTTCTTTTACTCTTACTTTGATGAAGTTTTTAAGCTCGACATTATCACATCCACGAATTTTCACATCCACGCCTCGAAGATCTTCAAGATCGGTCGTTTCTATCAAGCTTTGGCCCGCATCAGAGACCGTATTTTTGCTCTCTACCTCTCCTTTAACCTCACTTTTCAGCCACTCTGCAGCCGCCTCCTCAAATGCATAGTTTTCTTGCTTAATTTGGCTTAAATTCTTCACCAATATCTCTTCGCTATCTTCCCCAAAGAACTCATCTTTTATTTGCTTCAATACTGTCCATTTTGCGCCCTGCTCCACCTTCAGTCCCTCCTTTGCTGCCCTCTGCTCACTCAACTCCTCTTCCAACTCGTTGATTTTCCCACTCAACTCCTTCGTGTGCTGCAAATAGCTGCTCAACTTCTCACGCAGCTGCTGCACATCTTCCACATCTCTGCTTTTCTCAAACTTTACCTTCCTTAACTCTATCTCGCGCATCTCCAGCTCAAAACGCGTGCGTTCGCATATCACACACATATTTGCATAGCGCTGATTGGCATTGATGAGCTCCAATTCCACACCTTTTATGACCTCCTGGCTACGCAGCATGTCTGCGATATACCTTTCCTGCCTCTGTTGCTCGCGCTGCTCTAAACTACGTGTCATGTTTTGATATTCGACTACCTCCGCTTTTAATGCTGCTATTTCGGCACATTTTTTGGCATCACATTCCTGCATTTCGCGTAGCTCACAGTTTTTGTCCGCCAGAGCAGCTTCCAAGTGCTCGAGTTCACGCTGCTGTTGCTCATTTTGTCCCTGCAGCTCACTCAAAGCTTCCAGCTCATGCTGCAGCGTTTGTTGCGCATTCTTTAATGCCGTTATTTCAAGCGTTTTCTCCAGTATATCCTTGTGATAGTCCACGCTAAGTCGATGTATGGCATCTGGTTCGATTTCATTTTTAAGTGCTTGCTTAAAATTGCGCTGCAGCTCATGGATTTCTTTTTCCTTCATCAACAACTCATGCTGCTGATCGGCTATAGTTAGCTGCGTGGTTTGCGCCGACATCTCTAGCTTCTGTTGCTCTTCCTGCTGTGCCAACAACTCATTGCCATGCCGTATGATCGTTTCTTCTAAATAGCTGCGCTCATCTAGCAAGGTTTTACATTTTTTTGTAACCTGCAAATTTTCGGCTTCCAATATTGCTATATTCCTCTGCAACTCATAGATTTGTGCATCTTTCTCCTCGTTCAGTCGCTTGAAATCAATGAGCAGTGCTCGTTTCTGATTACGCAGCACCTCGATGAGCTGTTGTTGATCTGCTAGCAGTGCCTGCTGCTGCTCATACTCAAAATCATGCTCCTGACTACCAGGTGTGCCTTGTCTTAACTGCGCTTCCTGATCTTTTTGCCACGCTATTAAAGTCTGTTTGGTACGCTGCTGTTCCAGTTCACGCTCGATGTCACCGCATCTGGCGTACAGACGCAGACACTCACGCTGTAGCCGCTGATTTTCTTGCATATAGTTACGTTCATTGCCATACAGCTTCTCGAGTGCTTCAAGCCGTGCGTGTTTTTGTTGACGCAGCTCCTGTTTGTACCATTTCTCCGACTTGCTTAGCCGCTTGAGTTCGCTGCGCAATCGCCGCACATCTTGTAATGCCAAGAATAGAGCCTGATCTTTTTGACGCAGTACATCGTGCGCGTTTGGTGACGTCATCGCTGCCTGGCAATCGCTTACGTTGGCACTCGAAAAATGTCCACTGTCGCTGTAGCCAAGCGATGTCGCCTTGGAGCTGTCGGACTCACGCGATTCATCGGACTGGAGACGTTGGCGCTGCAGTTTTGTGCTGCGTGTAGGTGTAAATGGAGGTTCTAGCACATAATCAGATACGTTTTCTTCTGCATCTGCTCTATCGCCAACGCCACTAGCAATATCTCGCGTGTGGCTTGACGAAGTGGGACGTGAATTATTCATGTTGTCGTTTTAGTGTGTAACATGAATTACAATAAATATGTGTGGCATGTAACGTATCCATTGTTGCACTTTTTATTACCCAGATATCTTCAATTTCCTTGTTATTTGTGGCGTCACGTATTTCAATATTTTTGAAAATAGTATCACTTATTTTTTTGTGATTGCCTTTAATTATTTAAAAATTAAAACACTTTTATCTGTTTCTTTACATATCGCAAAATGCGCAAAATTACTCGAAAGTTTTCACCACTTTATGAATGAATAAAGAAATAATCTGCAATGTTGTCATTTCTGTCAAATAATTGAAACAGCTGTTTCGGTGCATCATCGAACACTGCAACTTTGATTATAAGCATTTAGGAATAATAACGTCATTGTGAATACAACACACAAAGGTAAGACACTTAAGGTAAAATTTTACTGCGATCACTGAAAAAATTTCTTCTTTTTTTCAAAGATTTATAATTATAAATTTTATACCTTGTTTTCAGTTTATATTAGGTCTGAGACAATGCGAGAATAAAAAATTTCTCCCTCTTGCGAAAAATTCCAAGTTTCTGCTACACAAATTTCAACATCTAAAACTTAAAATATATATAAATAATTTCTTGATAACTATTAATACTTAAATAATTTAAATTTGAATAATCTTATTTTTTATGCGTTATAACCAATGTGGGTAGTCCATTAAATACATAAAAAGTAACTAAAAAAGGAATTAATATAATGATTTGTACTAAAAATAAAAAAAAAAATCTTTTCTCGTTGAATTTTACTCAATTATTAAATGAAATGGCTAGCTAATGTCATTCAATTAGGTAAAGTTAAGTCACAAGGCATTATTTCACATAAAAAAGTAATTTGAAACACATAAAAGGCTTTCCACCATTATAAAAATAATGCACTATTTTTTATAATAAAAGTGAAACACTATAGTTATAGTGAAGCTTAAGGTAACAGCTTGGCACAAGAGATGCAAAGCTCAACTTTGTGCTCGACACAAATACTTTTATTGTATTTTTTCTATATTGTCTTCATCATATATTATTTTTAAATGGACAAGAGAAGCAATCCTTAAACTCATTCCCTTTTTTAAGGAATTTTATTGTCGTTACTTCTCTCTGGAGCATATATCAAAACAATATTTATAATGTGGTGTGGCTCGAGTGGTTGAATTTAGAGTTGCCATTTTCTGGCACTTTTCCATATTTTCGTATTTTCAATTTTAATGTTTGTCTAGCGATCTTTTTAATTTAAAATTCCATCTGTGAAAAATACTTGAAAATTTTTAAAGGATCAGTAATACCTTTAACCTGCCTTGTGAAACCTCTAGCTAAATGCACTTTATTATTGATTGATTTTGCCAATTTTCTCTTCTATTTGCCTCTTGGTTTCTATCTTTTCATTATAAAATTTTATTTTAAGAACTTTATTGCATATTCCTCTACCTGATGAGCCAGATTAATATGAAACTCTTCAGCATTGCTTTCAAGACCGTCGTCATTGCTTACAAAAGTAGCTACTTTCGTCATCTGATAAACTCCCCTGGATCTATTTTTCCTCACCTCCTTCAGCAATAAAATCAAAATTCTAGTCAAATTTATAAACTGAACTGTCTGAAGATTGTCCAATTTCGTCTTCAGTTAAAAATTTCGAGGAGGAGACTTTGAATACTCTCTGCTCACTAAAAAAAAATTTGCAATAAAGCAAATGTTAGCCGTTTCGACGTACACTCTTTTTATAAACACAAACACACCGTTTAATAAAAACTCAAAATTTATACGATCTTCACAACAACAGATAAGCAACAGATACAGGAGAAAAAAGTTTCAAGCGAAAAACTAAACAATAGTAGTCGAAGCGACTAACATTGATTATCAAGGGTTAAATAACTTTAAATGACTAACAACACCTCTATAAAAAAAGCTTGTTCCACTATCAAAAGTTGCAAATCCCTCCTTCACAAATTCCATGTAGTCTTGCAAGTAGCCATGTGTTGAAACAACTTTGTTAAATCCAATTAAATTAAATTCCTTGAATTTACTTAAAATCTTACAAATAATTTACAAATAATTGTTGGTGTTTAGTCTAGAGATACAAGTTTTTACTAAAACGCGCTCGCTTTTACCAATTTTTCTTACTCAGAGATACAGAGATACTTTACTTAGAGAGTAAGAACAGACTCTCAAATTTTTCATCTCGCAAGTTTCTGCTACTATACGACGGGGACAGACATAATCTCTATTGGCGACAAAAAATATTTTATAAGAGGAGGTTTTATCTCTGCTATATCGCTATTGCTGCACTAAAAACTGGCATTTTCAACTCTCTTAGGAACTCCCATTTTAATACCTTACACCAAATGCGCATTATAGCTTAATCGTAATACTGCGTTGATTAGTATAAGTTGATAGTGCGTTAACAGGTCGACTAGAAACAACGAGTTCTAATGAAGCAATTTGAAATTCGACCTCAAACCTTGATCATACTTTATATCGTATATATTATCGTAAATATAAAACAGGGGCCAAGTACGTTCTTTTGCAATAAGTCGAGAAAATTTATAGTCGGTCATGCGCTTAAAATTTCTTGCTACTGCTGAATTGCATTTTCGTTGAGAGAGCTAACATGTGGCTATTGTTGAGTTACAATCGTAATCATATATTTTAATGGCATTTTCGTGGAATTTGTTAAGTATCGCTACTTTATAATTTATGTGATATTTTTATTATTTATGACATTAAAGCAACAAAATAAATGTTTTATTGAATTAAAACTTAAAATATATAGAATAAAATAGAGAATTGACTATAGAGCCAATATTAAGGTTCAAAACCTATGTTTTATACAAATTTATATACAAAAATATATATTTTATGATACTCGTAGTAAGAGGTGAAAACGGTGAAGCAAGAAAAGTATTATATTTTCAATAGCCTTGTAATTGGTCATTTGTGAAAGTTGTTTTTATTGATTAATTAATTTTTTTTGTAAATTAATGAAATATTAATGAAATAAATTAAAACGAAGTATATATACTGACATTTAACACATTTTGATTTTATAGCAGATTCATGTGACATGTAACTTTTAATATTAGCTGCATTCCCGTGGCAATGGATCAGATCAAATCTCAGTGGAACAGTTTTAGTTAAATTTTATTACAATTTGGCAACACTAGCGATGAAGTGCCAAAATAGGAACGCAAGCAGTGAGACGAAAACTTGGATAAGAGTAATTCAGATTTGCCAACTATGTTCGTTTTGAAAAAAGTGCTTTAAACTTGGCAGCATTTTAAGATCAGAAATACAGCCAGGAAAAGAGCTGGTTTTAATATTTGTTTTTGCATTGCGAATAAAATAGAGCCACGCTCTAGATCAACGACCACGGGAACGCAGCTATTAATTCAAATTTTTCTTTTAATTGAAATTTTATGTTAAACTTTTATAAAGATATGAAGAAAAAATGTTGTTCGCTTTCGCCATGTTCTCCTTCAGAGGTGGCCATTTTTGAACCAGAATCCATAAAAATTACAGAAATATTTTGAAAATATGTACATAAGATTTGATATTTAATAAATGGCCATTTTAGCCCTTGAAAGGACTTTGACCTAGCTTCTTATGATCACTAATGTTGTGCTTGTTTTGAAATGTTTGCACACAAATGATCAAGAACTGGACCTACATGCTTAACGCCGACTCCGAACGGCTTATGTTCTCAAGAAGCTTTTCATGGCAGTTTTTAGTCTCTGAGGTTGGTCATTGTCTGCAGAGAGGTGACGGCATAACAAAAAAATTAATTCAATCGAAAAACTTTCTGTGTCAGGTGGGATTTAGTCCAGGGTTCTATCGCATACAAGTCACGCACCTCAGCCAGTATACCAAGGCCGTCACTTTTATATTGCTTGTTAATTTGTTAAAATAGGCTTCTTCCACTGGCTTCTTCCCACATGACACAGAAAGTTTTTTGGATAACAAATATTAAACAATACAGCAATAGCAGGAATTCGTAGTTTAGTAAGGTACCTTAAATATGCGGTGGACACGATTTTTCAGAGCTTGTTTATATAAAAAAAAAACAAATAATTAAGGTTTTGATAAAGCTTCTTGAGCTTTTGATCGAAATCAGAAAAGTGATGATTTTCACCAAAATGGCAGCTAAAAAACTAATTTTTGACTAAAAAAGCCATTTTTTTTGAAAATAATAAATAAAGTTTTTCTCTAAAATAAAAAGCGAACGACGAAAAGTACCGATAATATTTACTTAACAAGTTAAATAAATTTGGTAGCGATCTTTGGCATAGTTTTCGAGTAATGCTGCCCACCGGTTTCAGACAGCCTTTTCGATAAAAACGCGTTTTAAGTTCTAGAAGTAGTGCATTTAGGTAAATGTGAATTTTTTCAACTTGCATTTGAATTTTAGAATTTCGGCCAAAAAGGAATGAGATTTGGTGCCTGGTGTATGTTTTGGTACTTCTTTTAAATATCGGTTTCATCAAATATGTCTTAGCTTAAAAACATACACTTGAGTGCATAAATACATTGAGGGAAGTACATTGTCTTCTCATCGGATGATTGTGCTTCTTACTTCAGCCATTTTTGTTCAATTGACTCAAAACATTCTGAGAATATTTTTAAACATTCGTAAAATGTAAGAAAACAATTTGAGTTGGTCGCCGAAAAACTTTAGTAGCCCTTAATGCAGACAACTGCTTGTGAACAGTCAACAAAGACAATTGTGAACAGACATCACAATATAACTGTGATACCATTGGCGCAACAAAAAAAGCAACAGCAATGCATATATAAACATGTTGCTAAGTAAACAGCTGTTTTAAAAGTTCAATAAATTTTAAAAAGACGTCAAGGACATTGTTTTGTTAAATTTGATTCATATTTTAATCCACCACGCATCATAAGAATGGACCTTAATGTACAAATTATAAACAACGTTCGGAAATATCCACAATTGTATCAAAAACAGTCGAATGTCGCGGAGAGACAAAGGCTTTGGAAAATCATAGCAGATTCGATGAAACTGGATGGTAAGCATCCTTAACTTGATATCAAATTATAAAAATTAAACGACTGAATTATGCAGAACAATTTCTAAAGAGTCGTTGGTACATATTGCGTGAGCGTTATACAAAGGAACTGCAGAGTGATGAACAGAAACACAAGTACCGGAAATACTCTAAAGAATTGGGATTTTTAAAGGAACATATAACAGTGCGTACTGCAGCCAGCGAACATAAAAATGTAAACATGTCGAACAGTTGGATTAAACCTGAATTTGTAATAACCGCCGAGGATCTAGAGTGGAAAGAGGAAAATGATTCCGCAGGAGAAGAAATATTCTTTCTAAGCACCGAAGAGGAACACACGGAGGAGCAGCACATCGAAGAAGTTGAACAGACAATAGTGCTTGAAGAAGATATACCATTTGAAGAGACGATGGAAGCGGAACAAGAACAAACGCAGCTACAAACGCCACAAACAGAAGAAACTGTGTCCGCAGGAACTAGTGAAGAAAATGAGTCAAAGATTTTGGAAAAGAATGCCCGAAACGTGCTGCAACAAGAGCCAAATAAAAAAGTTATTGTAGAGAAAATTCCCATCAAGCAGGAGACAGCAACGGAAAATTCGAAGGAGGGAATAAAAAAAGTGGAGCAGCCAGAGAGCGGTAAGACACCGGAACACAACGGGCGTGAAATTGTAAAGCAAGAAATAAATCAACCAATGCAGAGTACACGTTGTGAGGATGTTATATTCGGCGAACTGGTAGCAGCTATGCTTAAAACAATGGAATCGGCAAAGAAAAAAGCTGTGAAGAAAGAAATCATGAATTTATTGCTTTCTTAGATGACTGCATGAGTTGGATTTAGATAAAATATTATCTATAGGTTTCTAATTAAAAACATTTTATGTAAATAATGTGCAGTAAGCACATACTTGCCACTATTAGAAGATATGTGACAAAAATATAAAAAAAAAATACCTGAATATCACAATCATGACCTGATAAGAAACTAAAACATTATTTAAGTTGGTTGTGAAATAAAACTTACAAATTCCTAAAAAATGCTGTCAATGCAAGCGAAAAACTGGAATGAAAATTTTCTAAACTATTGAAAATGTTTTCTATCAATTCAGATGAAGCTTGCAAGTTGCAATCAAGTTGAAAATTCTCACAAATTTCCTAAGTAAATTTCCCTAAGTATTATTTTTCCATTTTTTTTTTTTAAATTTTTATGTTGATATATATTTTAATGTGATAATTTGAAGTCAATTGCAGTCAAACTTACGGAGATATAGAGTTGTAAGTCTTCACCTTTCCTGATCGGTTTCGCTCTTATACTGAACTTTACCTAAGCCATAAGTCGTTTCACTTCAAAACTTATTTAATGCTTGATTTTAGAAACGAGTTTTTATCAATAACAAGAAAAAAAACCATGTATATAAATATATATTATCCATTCAATTGGTTCACGAAATAACAACAGCTTCAGAATTTATTTGGGAAACAAAATTTTGCTCAAATGCACTGCGAAATATTTCTCATCAAATTTGTACGAAATATATTTGTCGGGAAATTTTGTACCCGGCTCCTGACCATAGACGAAAATAATATTGTCAGCGTGGTGTATCATTTTTCGCGAATGAGTAAACAACAGACCGTAAAGCAAATGTTTATACACAGAGCTACGATGGGACTTGGGCGCTGCTTTACTGCCATAGTGCAACATGATAATGTTATGATAGAGGCAAATAAATTGTGCAGCCGACTTCATTTGCGTCACGAATATGATGGGTACTTTGGGTCGGAAGTGTGCCAGCTTCATGGCCATGCGGCCAGTAAGACCGAGTACAAAAATAGCGGTAGCATGCATTTCAAAGGCAGCCGAGACGGCAGCAAGTGCTAAACTATCGCTGCCTACCTCTGATGAATCGCAATAGGGCAGCTGTGAGAGCTGCTGCTGCGGCAAAGTCTCATAGATGGCGGTTTGAAGGCAGAAAAACTTGAAGGCATTGCGTAGATCGGTATACTTAAAAAGATACTTGTCCGGATAGTAGAAGATGTGCAAATAGTGGTCGGGCACCACAGCGTAATGCTGTAGCGCCAAGACTCCAGGATCCATGATGATAGGTTTCTTGAGATGAAAGACACGTTCGAGAAACAGCTCTGCCGCCGGACAGAGATGCAGAATTTCAGCTTGATTTGGATCGGTTGGTGGTGTCAATTCGATTATAAAACCATCATAGCCATCAGCAACCCACTGAAAATCATTCTCACAACCCTTCAACTCATTAAGCACAATGCGTGCAAATAGACGCATTTTTTCGTATTGAAATGCCTGCAAAATCTTTTGTAGATCCTCGAAATACTCTTTGGTGCCCATCATATAGGACACAATGACACTGACGCCCAACTCATGAGCGAACGTCAAATCTTCCAGCTCCTCAACGGAAACATGAAATTTATTGCATCTTGCTGGGAAGAGCACCGGCATGCGTGACTCTAACATACCGCCAACCAAAACGCAGCAATCCAATTTTTGCAGGCTGACACTTTTGACCAACAGCTGTATATCGGGTCCAACGAGTATGATATCGCATGGATGCACATCTTCCATCAACAATCTAGAATTAACAAAGATAATCTCTTTGCTGCATTTCATGGAATATTCAGTTTTAATGGTTAAAATTATTTTGTCGTTTTTTTGAAGAGTAAGTAGCTCGGGGTGGTCAGTTTTGCGTAGACGCGGATCCAAACATCCAGTATATTGCAATCGTGGACTAAGCTTGACCATTAAGGTTGTTGTAAACGGATAGCCCATCTCTTTAGAGATGCACAACTCCGACTCGCGCAGGCGTAGAATAAGCTGTTGATTCTCCGAAGATGTGCCAATAAAGAGATCGATGCAGAAGCACTTGACGCCAGCACCTGGAGTGAAATTACAGCTTAAAGTTGGATTATTCCAGAGCAGTTACTCAGACTTACGTATCAGCCCCTCCAGCACGTCGTCGGGCGTGTTTTTGTTGATTTCTATACATTTCTTGGTTTCACTGATGTTAAACTCCTCGGAAGCATCGAGTATTTCATAGCCTTTGAAGTAGCCATGCCAGCTGTTCTCCGGCGGTTCAACATAAAGCTCAATGGCATGAGCCGCTTTCAAGCATTCCTCTTCATCGCCCTCATCTGACAGCCATTCAAAGCGACACTCATCCTGACTAGACTGCATCTGGTTAACAATCTGGTCGTTTTGATTGCCAGCCTCCTCTTCTAAATCAATATCCAGTTTCGGTGCACATGGATCTTGGCTTACGTTGCCTTTAACTATGCTCTCAAAAAGTTCGTGATTCTGAAATTTTGTTAGCTGATCTCTTGCCTGGGCCACACGCTTCAAATCATTGGCCTGTAGTGAACAACGCAATTTATTGCGCAAATGTTCAATCAAGTTCTCGATTCTTGGATCAGTCATAAAGTCTGCCATTGACGGACTAGTTGTCAATGGCTCCATTTTTGCTTTGAAATTGATGCTATAGAAAAACAAAAATAGTTTTTTTAATTATTTAGAAAAATTAAAATTGCTTAAAATTTTTCTTTCTTTTTATAAACATAGTTCGATTTTTAAAAATGTCTGCGCATACCTTAAATAAAACCTTCTTTGACGACTTATGGCCACTCATATTGAATGAGAATATCTGCGATACGCACAGCAAGAATACCTCCGAGTTTTTTGTGCCGGAGCCAAAATTTGATCATTTATGGGCGCATGAATTGCTGGCCGCCAAAGGCTTTAAAAATTATCAACCGGTTACGGAATTCAAGATGGCCTATCCGGACGAGGTAATAGACGATAGACGCGATGAGGAGACAGACGATGATGAATGCATTGAAGTACGTCCAAAGCGCATTATCAGCTTGGCTGAACGCAATCATTTGCTGCATTTGGAGCAAGAGCATCGTCATAAGTTAGCTTATGACTATGTCAATCGCACGTTTCCCTGGTACATGCAGCATCCCGTCTATCATGCGCCATTCGAAATCAACGACGAGGTTCGCGCTCTATTTGTCAATCCATTCGAAATGCGCATTTTGCAAAATATTTACGATTTCAAGTGCAAGCTGATCATTTTGGATGTGGGTCCCGAAGTGCCCATGTCGCAGATGGAGCGTTGGCTAAAGTTCTGCCAGTATGCCAAGTTGTTGGCTGTGGTGCGTTGCCACACAATGGCGCGTCAATTGCGTATAATGGGTGATATTTTCTTAACGCTATTGATGGAGGAAAATCTCGAGAATACCTGGCATGAGGAATTGTCGCGTGCACTTGATGTCGGTGTGCGTTATGCCAAGAAGCAGTATCTATTAGAAGACTGTGGCGTTCCGTTTGTTTTTGTCTTTTCCAAAAAGCAGGGCAAAAGCTTGCTTGATACATTCAAGATATTGAGAAGGTTTTAATTTGCTAAATTTAACTTTATCGGAATTAATTTTGATAAAAAAAATTGTTTATCTTATTAATAAATTTTGGGACATTTATTACATGATTTGTTAAATTAAACTTTAAATAACAGTAGAGGAAAATATTAAACAGAAGCTAACCTTAGTTTAAGTCAACTTGCTACGGTACGCGAATATTAATATTTACAATTTAAAACAACAATAATAAAAAAAGTGCTCAAAACATAACTCAGAGATAACACAGGCAGGCATTAAAAATATTCAATACAAAGCCATTTAGCATTAAATTGGCATTAAATATGATTTTAAATTTAATTTTACATTAATATTAAAGCAAACGCAATTTTAATTTAAGTTTAACATATTAAAATAAAATTTTTTAATTTACAATTTACAATTCTTTACTACCTAAATCCTTTTAGTTTTTAAAACTTTATCGAAGTTTTCTTTGAACTCTATTAAAATGAGCACAAAAAAATTTTTTCTCAAGCAATTGCCTACCGGTGTTACGCCCAATTTATAACAACAATATTATCTGCATCTTATGCGTATTTTAAACTTAATTAGTACTTGAATAGCTTGATAAATTTAACTACAAAATCAAAAACAAAATTATTTTTTTACAGTAATAGCCACAAGTTAGCATATAAGCAAAAAAATATTTTGTTAAATATTTCTCGGCATTAATTTAATGCCTTGAATACTGCAGATTTTTATTTTTGAGCAATTCTTGGTGTTCAACTTAATTTATTTTTATTTTATTCTTTTGTTGTTTCAAGGTTAATTCATGTTTTTTTCAACGGTGCAGCAATCAGGTGTTCGTATGAAGCCTGAAAATATACATAAGAAAATTATTATTAAAAATATGTTATATGTTAAGTATCTTTGAAGTATACAGATATGTGCAGTTAATTAGGGACACTAAGTTAAGTTTAAGTTGTTTCGCAATATTAAGATAAACGCAGAACAAATAAAAAGTTCAATTTCATTTTGAACTCTACATAGTTTCATGGTAGAATAAAAGAAGGTATGTAGATGCATTTCGGACTGCGCTCTCTTTCTCATAGCCAAAATTGTCAAAATCAATACAAATTATTGGGTTGGCAACTAAGTAATTGCGGATTACACTCATAGATGGCTTTAGTTGAATTTTTAGGTTTGCTTACGTAATCGAAATGCCAAACACATTTTGTTATTTGATAGTTGGTTTTCAACTGTCAATCAGTAAAAAAAATTTTTGGTCGGTTGTGAAGTTATTGTTTGGCGTCTGTTGAAAAATGGACAATCAAAACGAAAATTTTCGTCATATTTTGCTTTTTTATTTTCGGAATGGAAAAAACGCATCGCAAGCTCACAAAAAGTTATGTGCTGTTTATGGTGACGAAGCTTTAAAAGAACGGCAGTGTCAAAATTGGTTTGCCAAATTTCGTTCTGCTGATTTTTCACATAAAGATGAAAAACGCTCTGGTCGTCCAGTTGAAGTTGATGACGACCAAATCAAAGCAATAATCTATTCGGATCGTCACAGTACAACACGTAGAGAAGCTTCATGTATCACATACATGCATTGAAAATCGCTTAAAACAACTTTGCTATGTACGAAAACTCGATATATGGGTTCCGCATGAACTGGAAGAAAATCATTTAACACAACGCATTAACATCTGCGATTTGTTAAAGAAACTTAATGAAAATTATCCATTTTTAAAACGATTGATAACTGGTGATGAAAAATGGGTTGTTAACAACAATGTCAATCGGAAAAGATCGTGGAGCAAGCCAGGTGAACCAGCTCAAACAACATCAAAAGCTGATATTCATCAAAATAAAGTTATGTTATCAGTTTGGTGGGATTACAAAGGAATTTTCTACTTTGAACTTTTATCACCCAACTGAACAATTAATTCAGATGTCTACATTGAACAACTAACAAAATTGAACAATGCAGCTGAAGAAAAGCGGCCCGAATTGACAAATCGAAAAGGTGTTGTATTTACTTGGCAAAAATTATTGGATCCCAACCAAATGTTTTGCCACATCCACCATATAGTCCCGACCTTGCACCATCTGATTACTTTTTATTTCGATCTTTGCAAAACTCCTTGAATGGTATAAATTTCAATAATAATGATGATGTCAAATCGTACCTGGTTCAGTTTTTCGCTGATAAAAACCAGAAGTTTTATGAACGTGGAATTATGATGCTGCCTAAAAGATGGCAAAAGGTCATTGCTCAAAATGGGCAATACATTTTAGAATAAAGTTATTTCGTTCCATGAAAAAATTGTCTTTTATTTTCTAAAAAAAATCCGCAATTTCTTAGTTGCCAACCTGATAGGTTAAGTCATTCGAGAGAAGCTCGGTCGAACTGTCAGAATGGATGAAAGGAAAGTAAGAAAAAAAAGACTAAATCTGTACAATTTTTAGCTAACAGCTACTTTGGCAGTTCGAGCAAAGGCGAAAAAAAGAGTGCTTTTCTCCCAAGTGACTTAACCTATATTAATCAACCTTGGTTATTAATACCGAGAAGCAACGTTTTCTACAAAAATGTAAGATACCTTCCATATTTTGACGATTGCAGCAGCCAATATTCTGGTTTGTGAACATCAATGGCTGCATTCCGCCAAGGCGAGCGCTCAAGAAAATTCGGGTGAATGGCTACACTTTTGACAGCGCTGGCAGCTGTCTATCCTCGAGCGATGTGCATTTTACGTAGCGAAATAAATTACGCTACTTCTACTCAACAATTTCAAGTTATGTCATTTAACAGCTGTTTGCGCTCCAATTTGCATGAATTTGCAAACACTCAATTAGGTTTTAAATTTAACAATACAAAACAAGCGAACAAGCTACATCAAACGTCAGTTGTCAACAGATCTGACGTTCGACGTAGCAACGCATTCAGAGAAATCTAGCGTAAAATGATCCATCGCTACTATAGCGCTCGCCTTGGCAGAATGCAGCCATTGCAACTGTCTTAAATCAGCTGTTTTCTTGCTTACAAGATCTTGACGGTAAAAATCTTTCCAGCAGGAATTTGCAACTTCCCAAATTTGCAAAAAGTCAACTGTGTCTTTGAGCTCTCAATTTATCTAATTTTGTAATTGTTTTGCGTACGCGAACGTTAAAACCCGATAATTTTCACAAATTATCAGTACTTGTAGTAATTTTCACAAATTATCAGTACGCGAACAGACCTATTGTTTATGTGCTTTAAATTTACTGATAAATTCTGACTTTTAACGCAGAATTATTTTATTCTTTCATTAGTTTTTAGTGCCGTGAATTTCCAGTTAAATATTATATAAACTTATTTGTGCGTTAAAAGTTTCCATTCTGTTGTTTTAGTTCAGTCCGCCATGCCGACGTGATTGTTCAAAGCTGAATTTGAAACAGACATAGTTTTTCTCTTCCAATCCTATTGCTCAAGGAACTCCGATTCCCCTTGGTTGATAGTGAAATTTATTGATTATAAAAGAACAAAACTTATTTCAGTTGCATTTGTATTTTCGGAGACATTCTGTAATAATTTTTGCTCCATTTATTTAATTTTGCCACCATTAACAAAGTTTTTACTTTTTGTAAACAAAAGCAGCTGATTTGATGTTTAGTTAAGTAGATGTACGTTTGCATAATCAGCATTCGATTTGCTACGTACAATCTACGATTTACCACGGCCACGTTGCGTCGCGTTACGCGAACCTAATTAGACCATAAGAAAATGTTAAAAACCCATAAAAAAGAAACTATTAGATGGCAGCTCCGTGGTAAAAATTCAGGTAGCAACTCTATCCACCATCTTCCACTTTTAAACTGTGATATCAGATTCCGCGTCCGTGGAATAAAAGGGTATTCTGTGGGGGCTTAGCTGTACGCCACCGGACGAGTCATAGATTGCACATGGTGAATGACCTCCAGATATGAAGGTTAGCCGCGAATAAGTTTAATAAGCGGTCCCGGACAATATAGCGGGTGACCAAGCGAGGGAGTGGTGGAAAGGCATAGCGTCAGACAAGCGCTGCGTCTTGATCCATAAACCCACATATCACGATAACCTGGCACTGTCAAGGCGAGTCAGAGTAGCCTAAAAAGCACCTTTGTCCAAAACTCCCTAGTCTTCCTCTTGACTTCATATTTGAGGGGTCAGTTCGTGGACCTTAAACATGGAATGTGCGCTGGGCCGCCACATTACTACTGCCCAATGAAAACACGGCCGACACTCTAACCTAATATAAGTTATGGCCACCTAAGTAATTCGAAATCAAGTTCGATATCAGAATTTCAAAAATACCAAGGTTGATTTATAAGGTTGTCGCAGGGCTGATCGCACTTTCTTCTCAGTACCCATAATTGTCAAAAGCAGCCAATTTTGCGAATGATTACGAAAGAAAGACGGATGATAAGAGAGAGCACTTGCAGATTTTATATAAGCTGTAAACTTTGTTTATAAGCTGTAAACATGTTTATAAACATGTTAACGAAAGTAAATGACTGCCTGCTTAACTCACCTTAAGTGTTGTATAACAGTAGCCCGCAAAGCCATTCATTTCAATTTGAAAGTTTGAGCCACCTGTTAGATCGTCGAGTAGCGCCAACTCAGCACCTAAGTGTGGAACAGCAGCGCGAAGCACAAGAAATAGTGTCAATGGCATCATGCTGTCTGCAGCTAATATCACAGTATTTTCTAGAATGGAGAGAAAATTTCCAATTGACTCAACAACAAAGTTGAAAAAGCATTTGTTCCTTGCCACACCTACCACTTTCGGTCAATTTATGCGCTTCTGTTATAAGCTGCATGCATTTTTCTATCACAGTCAACATAGCTTTTGGACTATATTTTTCTTGAACTTGTTTTAAAGTTTGTATCGCAATGTGAAAAAATTCATTGCTAACAACAGGTAGAAGCACGCTAAAAGAACAACATTTGTTATAAAACTATTAAGTATATTGCTGAAAAATTCCAACCTTTCCAATCCCAAGCACTCGCTCAATTCGTCATCCTTTAGTTTCTCGGAAAACAGAAGATTCTGACGATACATTTCGTCCTGATCGCTATATTTATTAGCATAGAGCACAAATAGAGTCGAGTAGATGCCTTCGGATAGCACTATTGGATAGAGAAGTGTTATGTGCGAGACAACCTCGCGCGTGCTCTCAATCACACAGAAATCTTGCGGCAGCGCAGGAAACATTTTGCACACAAATCGATAGACACGCTTTGATATGGATTCCCATTCCCGCATAGCTTGTTTAGCTAAGATAGGCGTAGGTTTTACTTTCCAGCAGCCATAAGAGGTATAGAAACTATTTGCAATGCGTTGATTCAGCAAATGCAGCGGATGATGCGTATCTTTGAAAGCCTGCACGAGATATTCTTTGATGGCCACAACATCATCAGAGTTGAGTGATGTCATGCCAAAGTTGGGCACAAAATCCAAACCATTTTGGCCAGAGAAACTGAGATAATAAAAAAGTTTAACAAAATATTGTTTAAGAAACCTTTTTTCTTTAACTACCTGTTATTTCTGGAAATGCTGCTGAGATTTAAGACGCTGTCAAAGGATGAGTTCAAACTGCTGCTAGAGTCATTGGCCCAGCTGCCAAGCTGCGTATTTAGCATATTATGAAAAGAGTTCTCTTCGTTGGTGGGGAATGTTGTCGAGTTCAGAAAATCGAAATCATTTAAATCACATTCGAAGAGTGTCTCTTGCGAGTATGAGCGACGCACCAAGCGCGAAGCATCATCGCTTAAATCCAAAATACTCGACTTGGCGCTGGTCATGAGACTGTTTGTAGACTTGACGCTGATCTTATCTACGTTGGCTGAAAAGCCCATCGATATGTTTTTGGCAAAGTAGCTTTGTACATAGCTCTGATATGCTGAATCCTGTTGCTCGCGTGTTTTATCGCGTTCACGCAGTGTTGTGATATAGACAGCAATGCGATTCCATAGCTCTTTGGTATTGTTCGGCGCAGAGTTGCTACCAAGCACCTCCTGTTCGAAGTTGTCAAAAAGAGAGCGCCATTTGCGTGCATTGTCCACTACGAGGTCGCCAATAGATCTGGAAAAGAGTATATTTTGATTGATCAACAACACTGGTTTAAAATAAGCGTCGGTTTACTTGGGATATCTCGGAAATTGTTGATTGATGGTCATTGTACCAGTTACAATGCGCACTTCTTGCCAGCTGCCAGCCAGCTGGCCGCTCAATACAGTGCCCAGCATCTGCTGTTTTAAGGATTCGTCGCTATTCTCCAAATTGGATGACTAAGCAAGAAGTGATAAAGTTTATTAAGTTTTTTTAGGAAAACCTAATCATTACTAACCTCGCTTTCTATGCTACCATGCGGCATATAGTAGCTTCCTTTGCCTAGTGGACCACTTAGCGTAAGTTCACCTTCGTAGTAGTTGTTATTCTCGAAAACTGCTAAGCCCAGCCCTGTCAGTTCATCGTTCATGAAAACTCCTTCAAAATAGTCACCATTCATAGTGATGCAGGTGCCAGCACCTGTCCGTTTATTATCCGCAAACATACCCATATATTTTTCACCGCTTATTGTATCATCTTGTATGCCATAACCAGATTTAGCATTAGCCTGAAATTCACCTACATATGTGTAGGCATTGGTGCGCAGCATGCCGTGTCCATGAAAGAGTCCATCACGAAAGTGACCAGTGTACACTTCGTTATCCTTCATTTCAAAGCAGCCGTGACCGTGAAATTTGCCACTCTTAAAGTTGCCTTCGTAGACGCCAACTGTGGGCATTACCATTTTACCATATCCTGAAAAAGACAAAAATATTAAATATCTAGGCCCATTATAAATACTTTAGACTAAGCCGTTTAAAAAAAGCTTGTTTAATTTTAGGGGCAGTACTGCCCGTGGAATGAGGTGTAATCAAACTTTTCACTCTGCAGATGAGGTAAGGCTAGAGTGTGAAAAAAACTTTAACATGCTTTATATTTGTGTTTATAGTAGACACCTGCCGTGTTAGATTAATTCTACATGTCCCCACGACTACGGGGTTTACGGTTTATGGGATATGACAGGCCATGAATAGAATAACTCATGAATATAATTAACTCTTAGCTTTATTATAATTTTCGCAAAGCCAACTACGAGGCCATGACCAATTACTTTTTTTCGATAAATTTTCGAAGCGCAATGTATTCAACATTTAAAATATATATGAATGAAGCTCTTCGTCTACATGTGTCAGTTAAAAGGGAATGTCGCCAATTCAATCTTCCTTGGTACAACAAGAGGCTATTTCATTTAAAAAATACAAGAAATAAAGCCCACAAAAGGTTCAAGACTAACTAAAACTAAGCTAACCTGTCAGAAGAAAAACACAAATTTCTTCTTCGCAGAAGAGAATTCGAATTCCTCTCAAATTTTCTCCACAAACAATATCTGTCTAATATAGAAAGCAATATCAAATCTAATTCTAAATCCTTTTGGGTGGGTATAAACTCAAAACGAAAGTCGTCCGGTATACCAAATACGATGGAATATCAAGGCAAAATCGCTAGCAATAATCAGGACATCTGCAACCTCTTCGCAGATTTTTTTGGATCTTTTTTCGATGGCTTTTGCAATATAAAGAACATATACGTTTTTTCAAACATACCGAGAACATTGAACATGAACATTTATTTAACAAGTAGTGGACAAGTATTTTGGTAATGTTTCTTGACAATAATATTACATTTTTTTAGAAAAATCTACTTAAAAAATAAATATTGTACAAAAACTAAATTGAAAATTTCACCATATAATTTCAGTCAATTTTTGAGTGCTACTTGAAACATGTATTATTTATTTAAAAACTAAGTTTACGAAGTTTTTCTTTATCACTTTGAATTGTAATACCAGTTTCAGAGACAATGAACTTTCATTAAAAAAAATTAAAAATAAGTTTTTATGATTTGAAAATATTGTTTGACTAAAATTCAACTAAAATGTTTACTTTTATACAAATTGGACTCAGAAATACTGACTGATAACATTATTTGCTTACTTCGTCCATATAAGGGTAAAAAGTAAAAATGTTTCTTAAATGGAACTTTTTCTTGTTTAACTCTTTATATAACTTGTTTTTTTTTTGTCATAAAGAGCATTACTTTCCAAACTTATGTTTCTATAGATATCCCTTGTAGAACCTGTGACTATGTGGCCAAAACTGATTCCATTTATCAATGGTCGTCACATGGCGAGTATGATGTGATTGTTTTTATTGAAACTTGGTTAAATTCGGATTTTTGTGATGCGGAGTTTTTTGACATGGATGTCTACCAAGTGTATCGCAAAGATAGAGACTCATTAAAGTCGGGCCTCTCGCGCGGTGGTGGCGTACTCATTGCTGCTAAGCGTACTTTACGCTCGTCACCGTGCACGTTGTCTAATGCAGATTCCATCTTAGATCAACTTTGTATATCGATTGAT
Source organism: Coremacera marginata (assembly GCA_914767935.1). Taxonomy (NCBI): domain Eukaryota; kingdom Metazoa; phylum Arthropoda; class Insecta; order Diptera; family Sciomyzidae; genus Coremacera; species Coremacera marginata. Next base: position 128,999,671 of record OU612047.1, read on the forward strand.
GGACCGGATTGTTCTCTGTATCTATGTGCATCGTATATTCCTCCTAATAGTCTGGACGAAATGTATGCTGCTCATGTGAATAACGTCATCTCTCTTCAGTCATCGCTGAATATAAGCAGTCATCTGTGCATATTAGGTGATTTTAATCTAAGTAAAATTGAATGGTTGCGAATCGCAGGTGACCTTACTCCAACTAATGTAAATCAACTCCATGAAATTGATTTAATTGACGGCTTTTTAAAATAATAAATTAAATAGAATCCTAGATTTAATTTTTGTTTCTAGTAATATTAAATTTAATATAGCAGAATGTGTCTTCCCAGTTAGTCCAGCTGGTATTCATCATTTTCCTTTGCTTCTTGAAATTGAATTTTATGAATTTATCTCTTCCAAGCAAAATAATAATGTATTTAATTTTAATTCGTGTAATTTCAATGCATTAACTGATCTATTTAATGAAATTAATTGGACAAACTTATTTTATGGAAAAAACACCGCAACTTGCTTTGATATTTTCAAATCTACCATTTTAAATATTTGCAAAAACAATATTCCTCGGGTTGTGCAGAATAACCACAAGTTGCCGTGGTATACTAGTGGTCTCAAAAAATTAAAAAACATGCGTAATAAATTTTTTAAACTGTTTAAGTCTTCTAACGTTAGTTATTATAAACTCAAATTCGAGCATTATGCGAGAGTTTAATTTCTTAAATAAATTTTTGTACAAGCAATATATACTTAGTTTTGAAACCAATATAATTTCAAATCCTAAAACATTTTGGAATTATATCCAATCGAAAAGAAATGGATCGCAGATTCCATCTTCAATGGTATTTAAGGGCAGCAAGTCTTCCTCAACTGTTGATACTGTGAATCTTTTTGCAGATTATTTTAAATCAAACTATAATCATGATGAATCGTGGTATGACAGCTCCCTGTTGGACAATGTTGAACTAGGCTTCGATATTGGCTCTATGGTAGTGACTGTTGAAGATGTACTAAGTTCATTGTCTCAATTAAAAAGTTCTTCGAAATCCGACAACGATGGATTGTCCTCTATTTTATTAATTAAATGCGCAGCTGCACTAGCTGAACCGCTTTGTATTATCTTCAATAATTCTCTGTGTTCTGGATCTTTTATCGAAGCTTGGAAAATTGCAGTCATCAATCCAATCTTTGAAAATGGTCAAAAGAATGATATTACCAACTTTCGGCCCATTTCTAAACTAACAATTATCTCAAAATTGTTTGAGTCAGTTATCAAACCAAAATTGTTCTTTCTTGTTAAGCGACACATTTGTCTTGAACAGCATGGGTTTGTAGCTGGGAAGTCTACAGTAACTAACCTTTCACTTTTTTCAAATTACTGTATATCTTCTTTGGAATCTGGTATTCAGGTCGATGTCCTATATACAGATTTTTCTAAGGTCTTCGATAAAGTTTCCCATAAGGTGTTAGTTGCTAAGCTTGCTAAAATGGGGTGCCACTCCGCGTTCTTGGAATGGATTAAGTCCTATCTAAGTGGTAGAAGCTGCTATGTTTCTATAAATAATTCTCAATCATATTGCTTTAAAGCATCTTCTGGCGTTCCTCAGGGTAGTATATTAGGCCCCTTGCTGTTTGTTTTGTATATAAATGATATATGCAAATGCTTTCGTTACTCTAAATTTCTTCTTTATGCTGACGACTTAAAGATTTTTGGCAAGGTAAAAAATTTGGATGATTCTGCATTATTGCAAATCGACCTTAATAATGTCTATGTCTGGAGTCTTCGTAATGGGTTACCGCTTAACATTGGAAAGTGTTCTCAGGTATCTTTTAATAAATCAAAGAATATAATAAAAACATCCTATGCAATGGCAGATATCACATTGCATAGACTTAATACAGTTCGGAACCTGGGAGTTATTTTTGACTCCAATTTCACCTTCGTAGATCACTTAAACTTTTTACTTCCCAAAGTCTATTCCCTCCTTGCCTTCATTCGCAGAAACAGTCAAGAGTTTAAGGATCCTTATACAATAAAAGCACTTTATAGTTATCTTGTAAGGTCAAGACTAGAATATGCTTCTGTTATTTGGAATCCTTCAGCGGCAATTCATTCTTCAAGGCTAGAAAAAGTTCAAAAAACTGCTTCTAAGTATATGCTTCGTTGTTCTAGTTTTAATTCAAATTTACCCTCGTATAATGTTCGTTGTTTGTTATTGAGTTTAAAGACACTTGAAATTAGAAGAAAAATAAGTTTATTAATTTTTGTATATGATATCATCTCGGGTAATATAGATGACTCCTCATTACTAAATTTAATTAATTTCAATATTCCTTCAAGGCAGTTGCGCTGTTTTAAACTCTTTTATGTTAAATATCATAGAACGAATTACGCCCTAAATGAACTTATCACCAGATCTTTGTGTTTATTTAATGATTTGTCTTTAAAATATGCTTTTGATTTCTCAATGCCTAAATCATCTTTTAAAAACTTTGTTACTAGTTTATTTAATTAACTTTATAGCTTATTTGTTACATTATTTTAATATCTTCTACATCAAATGTATAATTTTCTAGTCTGTAAGGATTTTTCACATCCATAGACTCAATTAACTAAACTAAACTAAACTAAACGAAACAATAAATCTAGAATAGAAAACCATTAGAAAACCAAGTCCATAAATAATCCCACTGGATTCCCACGAGAATCCATATAAGTCCCAATAAAAACACTGCATTAAATGCGATGGGTTAACATGAAATATTTTTTCTAATGAAATCATCACTCATGTCCTAAAAACCTAAGGAACTCACAAATGTCGAATAGACGAACTATGCAAATGTATTCCTCAGTACTATGTAAAAAGTTTACTCCTTAGGACAACGATAGGGCACATAACATATATCTAGGGATTAAATGTTGTAGGAAAGTTTGTTTCTGGAATTTAAATCACTGATCTATTTTATGTCAACACATTAATCCAAAAATCAAGTCCATATTTATAAGTTAAGAGGATATAAATACACTGCGCGTCACATGAATAGGTACAGAGCTTTTCAAATATGTCAAAGCTTATTTCTTTGTTCCAAGCTTTTCAAAAAGCTTTTTTTTTGTTTTTGTAGTACAGATCATTAAATATTAAAAATATCTGGTGAAAGAGAGGTCTGAGATTTTTACCGTTAATTTCAAATATTTATTTAAAATAAACAAGTCTAATCTCAATATGGCTCTTCGGTCAACAACGGTTGTAGCCCTTTTTTGCCTTCTTCTCGTGTTTTTCCCGATAAAAAGTTGGATCTCGCAAAAAGCTACACACAACGTTAGCACTTCTTCCAATTTTGTTGGCAATCGCACGACCTGAAAGTCCCTGCTCGGAATACGCTTCAATTTTGGCCTTTACGGCGATAGTCAACAGTTTCGCGCGTCGCATTTTCACTCTGTTGAGATTTCGATTCAAAGAAAAAAAATTCCTACTTTGATAAAAATATACTTTAAAAAAAATGTGGATCGCCCACCTGATTCAACAGCAATGCTTTGTCTGATGTACCTATTCAAGTGACGCAAAAAATAGAGCACATTTTTTTACTTGTTTATTTAAAATAATTATTTGAAATTAACGGTATAAATCTCAGACCTCTCTTTACAACAAAAACAAAAAAAAGCTTTTTGAAAAGCTTGGAACAAAGAAATAAGCTTTGACATATTTGAAAAGCTCTGTACCTATTCATGTGACGCGCAGTGTATAAAAAGATTTATAAATCTCTTTAACCATCCAAACCTTCAATTAACTGACGTAGAAGTTAATTTACGGAAGCTGTGGGTATATTTTTATAATATTGTCTTACTTGTACTATAGTAATCTAGAACAAGTACTCTTCAACTAGTCTTTTTCAACTCTTTATTTGGAAATATTCTTGAAAATCCGTGCTTCTAAGTCAGGAGTTCGTCAACTGCGATCACAGATATATAACCAGATATATAACCATAACGATGTTGACATCTTGTTTAATAAACCACCAGGAGTTTTTTGCTCCTTTTTTTCTGCTTCTCAAAAGCTATCACGAATGCCACGTAGAAATTGCTTTAACCTTTTAATAAAAGCAGAATTTATCCGCCACTTGAGAGCAATTGCCTGCAATGCGATATACTTTTTTGATATTCATTATTTCATAACAAACTTGTTCTGATTTATAAAAAAGCTTAACAAAATTGTATGTCACATCGTCACACAAAAGCCAGCATGTTGGCTTTTACTTTTATGTATGTCATTGCGTCACTCAACTAGTCACACAAAATTTTCATCGTTCACATCAACATGCCATTGTTGAAGTCTAATTTGTGGTACAGTTTGCTATCGAATTGTTGTGACAATCGTTCAGACAATGTGATTACGAATGACGTTGATAATGACTTAAAAAACGACAGTTTTGGCAAACAGTCTGAACCAGGCATTACTTTAATATTTAATAAATCAATAATGTCAGGTATTTCTCTAGATGACTGGAAAATCACACTTATTTGGCCCATTCACAAATCGGGTCAGAGAGGACTTGTCACTAATTACAGGCCCATTGTGAAACTCTCAGCAATACCTAAATTGCTTGACAAAATTGTAAACAAACGGCTTTTGAATTGAATTGTATGAATTTAATGTATTATATCTACGAAGCTGAATGAATTGTATTAATTGAATGAATTATGATGAATGAATTACGATGAATTTAATAGTATTATATCTACGAAGCAGCATGGTTTTTTCCCTGGTAGGGCTGTCAACACAAACTTAGCGTCGTTTACAAATTATTCGTTATGTGCTATTGAAGGTGGGTCTCAGGTAGACATTTTATATACCGATTTTGTTAAAGCGTTTGACAGCCTAAACCTTGTTCTATTGTTAAAAAAGCTGAAAAAGCTGGGCATTCACTCCAACTTATTTATTTGGATTAAATCCTATCTCACCAATAGACAGCTCGTAATCAAGGTCAAGGAGAGTTATTCCAGAACGAAAACAACAAACTCCGGCGTACCTCAGGGAAGTCACTTAGAGCCTCTGTTTTTTTTTATTATTTATTAATGATATTACTTGTATCTTTAAATCATGTAACTTTCTACTATACTCCGGCGACTTTAAACGGTTTGCAACTGTAAACAATTCTCATGACTGTTGCCACTTTCAAGAAGACATAAATTCTTTAAAAACATGCTGCAATCAAAACGAGTTACATCTCAATTTTAACAAATGTAAAATTCTAACTTGCTCGCGTAAGCAATCGTCTATCATTCACGACTACAACTACGACTTTAATTGTTTTTTTTCAAAAAGATATTGTCGTAAAAGACTTAGGCGTCCTTGTAGACGCCAAACTATCGTTTGACGCGCATTTAGCTTATAAGGTTTTTAAGGCGAATTCTCTTCTTGATTTTGTCATCGGAAACTCGAAGAAATTTAATGACCCAAATACCATAAAATCTTTAATTGTCGCATTAGTAAGACCGACCCTAGAATATGTCAACATTATTTGGTATCCCTTCTATGAGATAGCGGTAAAAAGAATTGAAAAAGTACAAAAGCGTTTTACCAAATTTGCACTTCGTCGTAATTTTTCTGGTGAGATTATGCCCTCATACGAGTCGCGCTGCGAATTATTAAATTTAAACAGTTTAAAACAACGAAGAAAGGCTCAGATCATTCTTTTATACTCTACCTTTTATATCGACTCGATATACACGACAATAAAATTGATTCACCTGAATTGTTAGCTCTTATCAATTTTTATGCGCCGCAGAAAACTCTGCGAATTAGAAATTTATTTTTATCACAGTCCCATAGTTCTAACTATGGTTTAAATGAACCAATCTCAAGATGTCTAACTCTGTTCAACTCAATCAACAGTCATGTGGATTTTGATGTAAACAGACATATATTTTTGAAAAATCTCAAAAATATTCTTAATGATCGTGACCAGCGCCCTTTTCTAGAACTTCAATACTGAATGCACACTAAATATAATATAAAGGTAAAAGTAATCAATATTGAAATTGAATAGTTCCAGATAAAATTTAAAAAAAAATTGGAACTTTTGAGGTTGTTTGAACTAAATTTTTTTTTCTAAAATTATTCTTACGATCATTTAGCTGAAATGATAGCTAATAAATTCAGCATACAAAAAATTTGTCGACGTTCGAAAAAGCCTATTATCAATCATTTGTCTATTTGATATTTTGAAAATTACCCAATTCAATCCTTAAAGTAATTTTAGAACAAATTTAGTTCAATCTCTCCCCCCTCCCCCCTTAAAACTTTTAATTTTTATTATAATTTTACTGTTTTATAATTTTAAAAAAACATTTGTTCTGCCAGCAATATTCCGCTAGCTACGGGCCTGCATTGAAGTAATGTAATTTGGCTTCAACAAAAAATGTTTTTACTTTGTTTGGCCAGGCATCAGTGGCGCTAGGCTTTATTCCGCGTCTTGGCATTAAAAAATGAGAAGCGATCGTTAGGATTTTATTAATTTAAACGTTCTTGCCTCCTCAATCGATTATAGGAGTAAATCGCAAAACATGAAGCCAAAGTCTCTTGATAATAAAAAATCCGTATAAAATCAGTATCAGTGGTTACAGTACATAAAATGTCCATTGTAGTAGATATCATAGGATGGCTGTCTTGTGCTAATCTGTGCCAACGATCGTATTTGTTCTGATAGCCGTGATATCAATTTTATTTTTTCCCAAGATATCAATAAATTGAATACAGCCAAATATCTACTATATGTTTGAACATTTCAGGTGTATGTATATTGGAAAATCCTTATAGTATTTTTTTTTTGGGTAGTAATCATTAGAATTTTATGTTAATTTTCACTAATCAAAATCAATGACACAATCTTAAGTCTGGAGAAGCCCATCGGAAACGATTTTTATTAAATCTACTCGATGTACTTAGAGAGAATTTCTTGAGGGAGGTTTTAGGCAAACAATTTTTTGAAAATCGACTTTTTTTTTTTGATTTTTGTTGTACAACTATTCATAATTAATTACAACTATAAAATCAATTACGCTTATAATACAGATTCTACAGCACTTAAGGCCTGGTGAGCCACAGTACCAATCGATCAAACTGAAGTAGCTTTAAAAACGCGTGATGTTCACTGTATGTGTGTATGTAAAAGTGTATGTGTGTATGGAATGTTTCTATGTATATACCTGTACTATACACCATACCTTGTAGAGAGAAAAAAAAAGTTTTCAATCAGTTTTGATTTGAAATTTGACCGGAATTTTTTCTGTTTGTAATGTTATTCCACACATTTTTTACCAAAATGAGCGTTTTTTAAAAATTTGTCTTGCTTTAACACGCAACAATATGGTTAAAAATGACGTAAATTTTCTGACGTTTTTTTCTACGATTCATAATTTTCTTAATTTGCCAAATTTTCATTCCATTTTGGTAAAAAGAGGTCTATTTTTGAAAGCAATTTGTGTTTTTAGACAATCTGGAAGAGTCGCGCTATGATGTGGGCGATTTTCACCTTTTTTCGAAGGACACCAACTTCAGCGCCATCTTTATATATAAAAAATATATGTTAACAAAAGAAAATGTATTTTTTTGTATGCATATGAAGTTTTTTGTATATATAATAAACTTTTTATAGTTTATTAATTTTAACTGCCTTTGCCTAAAGCCTCCTTTTAGAACTCATATGGTTTCGTTGAAATCCCTTTAACTTTTTTAATTTATTCCGCATCTGATGAAAATGACAAAATTGCATTAAATCTTTAACATGATTGAATAACTTCTTATATAAATTCCTGTGAATTAAATTTATGTGGCAACTGTGGCCGGAAGGTTAAGTGCGTACGCCAAACAACAGTGGTACATCCTAGTTAAAATCTTATCTGATACAGAATGTTTTTACAAATTAAATTAATATTAGTGATCAGCAGTCATCTCTCTGTAAACAAAAAACTTCGGCGAGTAAAAAGTGTCATGTAACGTTTCTTGAGATAAGCCGTTCGGAGGCAGCATAAGAACATGGTAGAATAATTTAGGTAGTATCAATTTTGACAGTGCTCTCTGTTTACCTGAAAATTTACCGAAAAGTGTCCAAAAAACGACCGGCTATATTCGGACACAATAAACCGACGAGTGCCCGATTAGGTATTCGTTCCGACACTGTGCCTGACCAAGGTGTTACAGAACTAGCACTTCTTTCGGTACATGTGTCGGTCATTTACCGACACGGGCACCGGGCACATATCAGCTACTTTATGGACACAAATTATGTAACTGTTTCTTGGGAATAGTTTTTATTTGAAATAAAACTTTAAGAGGACGGGAACAGACCTATTGTTTTAATTCAGAGGACAGGTGATAGTTTGAGGGTGGGGCAAAATGGAGTAATTTCGTTTAAGATTTGTTTTAATTTTCATCTCTTATCACATAGCGCACGCCGTTGAATCCGGTCCAGAAGCTCCAAATATGTTCTTGAAGCTCCTGATCCAATGTGCGAATTGTACTTAATTTTCAGACTAATGAGGTAAGGATCGTACGAAGTTCAGATGAAGTGAAGTATTTCTTCCGCTGTTTTAATAAATCAAGGCACTTGTCGGCTTCTTTCGACACATCGATAATATGATCATTCCAATGAAGAATTGATTGACAAGATCTACATCGTTCATATTGAGGTGTGCTAAGGAGCAATTCACTCGCTTGGCTTGGGTTAATAGGCAACACTGGATCTTGCTAGCATTAAACTGTACTCTATTAGCAACACCCCACTCGGAGATTTTTTCAAGTCATTAAGAAGAGCATTCATATTTTGTCTCTTTTTCTCAATACGAATGTTAAAAATACGAATGACAAATTTTGCTGTCGTCCGCAAACAAATGAATTGGGTTCGGATGAAAGATCGTTCTGCCCTTAAGGAAACACTTGATTGACCAAGCAAAGTTTCCACCGACACCATATGAAACTAACGCCTTTGAAATATCTAGAGCAACAACGCTGTTCTCACCGATTAAGTGAACTTATTCATTCAATATTTCGATTACCAGAAACGCCATCAGGTCACCAGTAGAGCGAGCCCACGAAAACAATATGGATCTTACTTGTTATTTGCGTTTGATTTGTGACGTAGGGAATATTGTATTGCTTACACTATTGTTTTCTACTTTTATTCCATTCCATTAAGCGAGCCAGAGAATGTTTTCGTTATGATAAGATTTGTTATCGCGTCGTAATTACTACTAGGCTACACTCACCTTCAATTTCGCCATAACGCGCTTCACCCAAGTATAACTTCTCATCGGGAAACTGCAGGAAGCAACTGCCATGCAACATGCCATGGCGCCATTGGCCATAAGCATCCACACCACCATATTTAGGATGCTTTGAGCTATAAACATACGCCATGGTGCGTCCATTAGACATCTTTGCACCCGGTCTGCCCAACGCTGCAGCTATAGCCGATTCCATTTGATCGAACCACAACATTTTATCAGGCTGTGAGCGAGCCACCAATGTAAAGCTCTTCTCCGGCGTTGTGACACGCAATGTTTTGTCATTTTCAAGTTTAATCCACAAGGCAACTAGAGGAAATGTTTGCAAATTTGTACCAAACTGACATAGGCAGTCGGAGAAGAGTATAAAATAAGGCTGTGTAGCGGGCACAATATTCAACGCAGAGTTTGCTAAACGAAGCGGCACATTCTCGGAGCTGAGTATAACTCGTCGCTGTTTGCGTCGAAATTGGCTAAGCTTTAAGCTGCGCTCATTGCGTAGCCAAAATTCCTGCGTATTATCGGCAAGCTCCAAATCAATGCGATGTTGACGCATAAATGTTTGCCAGGCAAGAAGCTGTTCGGTGAACTCTAGTCGATTCTTGGAGAGCAACTCTAAGCATTGTACCAGTGGTGGAAATATTTGAAAAGGTTGCTGAAACACACGATCCAGATCAATTAAGTCGACTGTTGAGCCAGCTACAGCAGCTGCTGAATTTGTGCAGTAGGCATAAACTTTGGCAGCTTCCACAAAACCGTTAATGGAACGCACGTCGCAATAGGCTTTTGTGTATTCTTCAAATATAGCTATAGATGGCTTAAAATTGCGCACAATAAGTAATTCTGTAGCGCTGTCCAAATCACCGCGATAGTAATGCTCCAAGGAATGCAGCGCTGCTGCTAGATAATACAGACACTTCATAAAGCATTGACAGACATAGGCCAGCTGTTTAATGAAAATGGAATTATTTTTCTGTGGGAATGTTTGTAGAGCCTGCGCCATGGGGCGATGCAGAAGTAGAGCTTTCAACTGATTTTGCATACTGCTGTAGGGTAAATAGAACTGTTGTTGTAATGGACGTTTGTTGAGATTGTGTAACGTAAAGCAGCCAGCAGCTAGTAGCAAGGGTGCTGAATTTCCGCCTGCTTTGCAATCGCCAGCATCTTGCAGGCACAGTAAGTCACGCTTAAGCTGTATATCCCGGGCATACAATGTGCCTTTGGCATTGAGCAGAAGCGTTTGATAGTCACCACAGCAAGCAGCTAGTATTGAGCGTTCCAAAGCACTCATATCGGTTGCATCTAGCATGAGTTCTTGCGGTGCGCTCAAATCGGCACATTCATTGTTGTTGTTCAGCTGCTGTTTGGTATTCAGACCCCAATGAAAGAGACGTCCATCCAGAGTGCGCGCTATGGTGTGTTCGCGTCCAGCCGCTATGGTACACACACCAATGCCAGATAGTTTTTTTATGCTGCTTGCATCGGAGCGTTTGATATGATCACCAGTGCCGAGCAGGCCACCGTTGACGCCGCCAAATGTATGCACCTGCGTCTGCAGCAGCGCATAGCCCTGACACAATAGCTTTTGCAAAGTAGATGCCGCGTGTTGACCATTACTCAGCTGTGAGTTGCTGGCTTGACTGTTGAACGAGTTGGCCGAGGCCGATGAAGAATTTCGTTTATGATGCCTGTTTGCTTTCGGTTCCGATAATGTTGGAGCCACACTCGCAGCTCTTTCCGGCGATGTGCGTGCCAGCATCACAGAAGGAGCTAAAAAAAAAATAATGTTAGACTAATATAAAATTAAAGGACAAAACTTTTAACCTGCTCCATTCATTGCTAGCCGCGTGTTGTTCATGGCATATTCATCCGCCTCCTGTTTAAGCAGTAAAGCAAAATGTTCATCACCGGCGACTAAGTCTAGTATTTCCTGATGCTGCTCAAACAAGCGCAAATGCTGAGGCTGCGATTCCACTTGGAATACATCACCGCAGTTTCCCAAAGCATAGACATCGCTGCTGACTGTAACAAAGAGCACGCCCTCCAACGAACACTTGACGCGTGCAATGCGTATACCGTCCTCTGAAAGTTCCAGTGGATCAAAGACAACAGGTAGCCAATGGGTACCGCAGACTTTGCTGTCATCCACAAATGTTTCATAAACGCTACCTCTAACATCTACTATATATAACATGCGTGAGCTGCGACAGAAATCCACATCCCGGATATCATCGCGCACCAGCTCCAAATGCAGTTGATGCTTCCCATTCTGTTTGTAGCGTCCCAACAACAATTGATGTGCACAGTTTAGCATCAACAACTGCTGTTCGTCGATAGCACAAATGCGTATTATTGGCGATGCTGCAGAGAAGGTCACATCTGTGCTTGCCTTATTCTCGGCGCTTAATTCCAGCTGCAGTGCGTTGCCCTCGCGATAGATAACGAAAGCTGGCGCTGCAACCGCCTCTGCCAACATCATATCGTAGAGTTTCACTTTCTATCAAAGAAAAAAAAAGAGAAAATAATAATTACGCAATTCTTTAATTTGCATAGATTTACAACTTCATATTCAAATTACCTTGAAGCACTATCAAATTTATTTATTTATTTGCTGCTAATGACTCAGAACATTATTGCTCACTTTTATTATTTAATTATCCTTTATTTCTTTGGATGTTTTGTGTGCTTTTAATCTTTTGCGCAGAAATTTTGCAGCAATTTTCTTGCTACTCGTATTACATGTAAAAAAATAATCAATCGCAACAAAGTAATACAACAAATTTTCACAAAAGAACAATAAAAGCTGAAAGGCGGAGTGGGCAAAAATTAATGAGTTATTGCATTGGTGTGAGAGAGTCGGTTGTTTTGACAGCAAGCAGCTGATCATTGTTTTGATTAAGTTCATGTTGGTAAAACTGTTGTTTTCCTACAATTAAAGGAACCATTCACAATAGTTTTTACACGTATTGTTCTACATAACTTATTCACAAAACTATTAACCTTTATAGGACCAATTACTTTTTGATTTATTGAATGTTTCCATAGAGGCCAATTGCTTTACACAGGCTTAGGTCCGTATTGTTCAGCTCTGGACATTTTTAAACAGCTGATATTTTCAAGGTTTCCAGTAGTTTCGTATTGTTCAACTAGTGCATTTATCCCGAACTTATGTCAAAAGATAAGGTTGCTTAACTAAGATATTCAGAGGTTTATCATGCATTTTGACATATTTCGTTTTATTGACTTGTTTTTTGTGGTTAGCAGAAAATTTTTTGTGTTTGGTATTTTGTAGTGTGCGTGCGAATTTTGTATTGCAGACAATAAAAATAAATTACCGCGCAGCTGCTAATTTTCTGATTTTTAAGGATATCGCAAAACAGTTTTCGATTAAGAAAAGGTAATTGTCTATTGCTGAAGAATATTGCTGCTATATTTTTAGGGCTGCAGAAAAATACTTTTGCCAATTTTATGCAACATTTTTCGAATGGCACAGAGCAAAATTAATATATATGACAGGCTGTCAAAATCTCGAATTAACTTTGATGTTTGTGTGGAAGAAAACTGGAAAAATCACTAACCAGCCGATAAAATATCCAGACCTGTTAAGTTGCCGTTCAGAGGTTAACAATACCAACTTTTTAAGCAGAGATTTTAACCTCTGGTTAAATTTAAAGCCCTGGATAAGTTATAGGCTGGATAGCGTTAAATATCCTGAGGTGAACAATACGGCCTTTAATATGGCTAGCACACTATTTAGAAAAATTATATATAAGTATTTATATGCATTTGAAGCATTTTTGTTGAATAAGTCAAGTTTCCAGTAGCTTTTTTAAAATTAATTCCAAGCAGTATTGGTTAGGTTAGGTTAGGTAGAGGTGGCAGCCGCTTAGACGAGGTCACTTAGAGCAGATATGTCCATTGTGATACCGCTGCACACAGGCTTTCATTCAAAACGGAACCACCTTGAGCTCCTTATGAACCCTATTATACGCCTGACATCAATCGTTGACAGGCCGTCAAGCTCATGAAAGAAGAAAGAGCCTAAATATTTGTGCATTCTTCTGGCTAGCGTAGGACAGAAACACAGAAAATGGGAGATGGTTTCTTCCTCCTTCTCGTCCCTGCAGCTTCTACAGAAGTCATTTGAGATAACTCTTAACCTGTATGCCTGTTTGCCTATCAAGCATTGCCCTGTGATGACAGCTAATATTGTGGCTTATTCTGGTCATGCCAGTGAGAGAAGGGCTCTCGAACGCCCGGAATCCAGTGTCGGCTAGATTAGCCTTGATGCTCTGCATGTCGAGAGCTCAGCCCACCTAGTGTTGGCTTTCGATATGATATTGTTTCTGATTAACAGCTTGAGAGTCGCTAACGGGAAGCCCGGTGGGTTCAGCATCACTAATGTTCGTCTGCCTTTTCATTACTTTTTATGCCCAGGTACCCATATTAGGTTTATGCTGAAATAGTTCACATATCACCTAATGAAGCACGACATTCTTCAACGACATGTTCCAACGATTTGATTGCAGTCTGGCTATCTGAGAAGATATTAATTTCCCGTTTCGAGACAACGTTGCTTGAAAGTCATGATGCAACCTCCCCTATTACCCTATTGCCACCATACGAGCCAGAGGTACCCTAAGCTCTTTTGAGTAGACCCCGTACCCGACCTTGTCGTTTAATTTTGATCCATCTGTATAGAAATATAGACAACCTCGTTTCCATGGCGCACCCTTGACCCAGTTTCTTCTTGGCGGAATTAGCGAACCATACCTTCCTTAGAAGGAAAGCGAGGGCTTGCAGTATTCAGTCCTTGATGGAATGAAGTTGTAGTTGTTAAATATGGATGAGTGACCCGTTATCAAACTTTTCCATACATCCAGTTCTGTAAGTCTTATTGCCGAACAGGCTGCTGTCTGTTTGGCAACCAGGTCCAGTGGTAGAAGATGAAGTATAGTCTCTAAGGCTGCAGTCGGTGTTGTTTTCAGATCACCGCTGATGCATATAGATGCCATGCTCTGCACTTTTTGGAGCTGTTTCGTATATGTGACCCAAACATGTTGCGCTCTTGAGCATTTTGCTGCGTTGAAGAGCTTCCTGCATTTAGTTCTTAGGCCATTCAGTGCAGAAGACCACCATTTTGGTTTAAGCTTCCCCTTGTGTGCCATTTTTGGGCAGGAGGATGCCAGTGAGCGCTTCATTGCTCTGTTTAATACATCGAATAGATTTTCTAAATCTATTGCCGATTTTGGTTTGTCAATTGGACCTGATGGCAAAGATTTTGCCAAGGCCCTTCTGTAGAGTCCCCAGTTCGATGTTCTAATGTTAATAGAGTAGATTGGCTTAAGAGACGTGTTAAGAAAAGTATACTCAATATGGCGGTGGTCGAAATAAGAGTGCTCGGCAGGCAGCTTCCACTCATCAATTTTTTCGAAGATGAAGTCTGAGGCTAAAGTTATATCTAAGACTTCTCGTCTATTTTTGACAATAAAGGTTGGCTCATCACCCCTATCACATATATAAAGCTTTGTACTTATCAAATATTCAAAAAGTAACGCACCCCTTACGTTTGTGTTCGTGCTTCCCCACACGGAGTTGTACGCATTGGTGTTGGCCGAGAAAATGACGTCATCCACCATCTTCCTGAAGTTCTCTGGAGGCGGACTTACATCGAGAAGTAGGCTGCAGCCAGCTAATAGGTGTTTTTGTTAAGTTCTAGACTGGCTGCAACCAAATGTCTGTCGCAGTATCTAGAAACTAAAAATAAACTAATATTGTTTTTGGCTAAGATGCATGTTCTAGGCATACTTACGTTGTTAGCTACCAACATCTTGTACTCTTTCCTCCTCAAGCCGCAGATCCTGTGACCACTACATCGAATCCACCTTTCTGAAGGTGGACTAATAAGTTCGCCGAGGCTAGTTTTGAGTGGTGAAGGTTAATCTGGAACACCTTCATCCGCTCCAGATTTGTGGCTTTCCACGACCGTTGTGTTGGCCTCTTCCTCCTCGGATAACTCCTCCGAGAGAAGAGCATCCTCACAGTAGAGGCCAGACACCCCGATGAGGTCAACTGAATCCACTGACATGGTCTCTTCTAGATCTCCATGCAGTGTGCAACAATGGGGCTCAGCAATCTCTGCTCCCACCAGGCTTGGCGGAGCTTCGGTTGTATTGCTCAGTATGGACTTCCTGCCCCTGTCGTACACTTTCAGGAAGACCTTGGAGAGAGCAAACCAGAGGACTCCCTTCTTCTCCTCCAACGGCTTCAATGACTCGGCATTAAGCAGCATTAGTACCTGCCTTGAGGGTCCCACAGGCTTCTACAGTTTGCCGATAGCCCACCCTTATGTTTTTTGTTTCTTCATGATTTTTTTTTTTTGTGTGCACTTTAAGTATTTTTGAAAAAAAAGGCAAGTTTCAACAGGTATAACTTTTTTTTTCCCCCGAATTTCGGTTTTTTCAATTTCTTGCAGAAAATAGATAAAGTCTATGTGTATCAATTTTTCTGTTCTGTTTTTCGGCTGTCACCTCTCTGCAGACAATGGTATGCCTCAGAGGGGAAAACTGCCATGTTAAGCTTCTTGAGAAGGTAAGCCGTTCGGAGTCTGCACAAAGCTTGTAAGTTCAATTCTCAATAATTTGTGTTTAAAGATTTCACAAAACGCACAACGCAATTAATCATAAGAAGCTCAGTGAAAGTACTTGCCAAGGCTGATATGGCCATTCCGTTTTTGTACTATGTTTGTAAAACCCATATTGAGGCGCGGCGGACATAGAAAAGTTTATTTATTTTTGATCAGCATTACCACTTCAGTCGACTTAGTCATGTCCGTCTGTCTGCCCGTCTATAATCATGATTTAATCATGATTGCAGTAATTTAAAGACTATCTTGACGAAATTCAAAATATAAGCTGTTATCTAAAAATAAAGATCAAGTTCGAAAATGAGCAAAACCGAATGAAAAGGACGTCTACCTCCTATACAAAGTACCATTTTTTAAAAGTCGCAAAAACTAAAAAAATATCTTAAAATTTACACATAAACCATGATTTTATATATAAGCCGTCACTATGACTGACATTTTGAAAAACCTAACAAAACAATCGATATTAATTCAATAAAATAGATCTACACCGAAAAAAAAAACAATAGGTAAATCACCTAAGTTGGCTTGGGTGAAGAGAATTGTATGGGAATTATAAACTTATGCTTATTCACCTAAGCAATTTATTGTTTAATACATTGCTTTGAAAGCACATACTTCAATACCTTGCCAAAAAAAAATATTTGATTCACCTAAACCCAAAATCCAAAAATACAAAATCTAAAAACAACTACCATGGATGGCTTAAACACAGTTTTTGAGCTAGAAGGATATATTTGATAATTTAATGGTTTTTTTTTTGTAATAAAAGTACTTTTAAATTCAAAAATAACATAAAGTAAATTAAAAAACACACGTTAATATTCACACCAGTAAATTTTATTACATTTCATCAACAAAAAGAAAAGAAAAAAATTTCTTTGCCCGCCGTGCGGAATCGAACCTGGAACTTTTGGTGCCAGTCCATCGCTCTACTAACTGATCTAAGCAGCCTTGCTTCTATTTGCTTACATTACTGCACCGACGTTAAGTCACCTAAGCAATTTACTATTTAATACATTGTTTTAAAAGCACATACTTCGATACCCGGCCAAAAAAAATATTTGATTCACAGATGTTAACAGATGCTGTATTAACAGATGCAGTATGTCGCAGTATTCTGTTGATAGCTGCATCATAGCTCCAGTTGTAATTAATATTGAATAAATTACTCAGCGTAACGAAGGAGTTTGGCTCGAAGTGTAGAGTAGTGACTTCATACACAGTGATATTGGTGGATGTGGATTCGAATCTCAACGGCATGCAAAGGTAAAACTTTTGTATTTGATATTTGATTTAAACTATTTTAATGTTGTTGTTATAATATACGTCAAACAGCAAGAAAAGCCGAGAAGTCATTAATTTCTAAGACAAAAACGATGTTGATAAAAGAAAAATCTGTGTTGTTGCCGATTTCAGTCCAGCAAATCACAGAACGAGAGGGGCGGCAGCTTAAAAAAAAAAGGAAAATAAAAACAACCAAAACCCGAAAAAAGTTATATTTTTGAAATGAAATTTTTTTTTAAAGTAGTGTATAAAAAATTAATAAATACTTGGTTAATTTATCACCCAATAAAAATTGGCAAGTCAACATGTAAAACTTAGGCGTTTTGATGATGTACTTGGGTGGCTGAAAACTGCCAAAGCCATATTATAAATTATACTAGGTTTTTTTTTGCAATTTAACATAAGCTTTTTTCTCGGTGTAGATGCATATTCTTCTGCATGACTTTCATAACATAAATGCCAGTAACGCCAGTTAAGAAAAAAATGAAGAAATATAATTAAATCAGCTGTTTTTGCTGAGCAGTGTTGCATACTCAACTAATGTTCAGTGCTGCCGTTGAACGAAAATATCTTTAGTACACTTTCAAAAAGGGTGATAATAGAGCTTATTTTATCATCAACTTTCTATTTCACATAGTTTTCGCTGTAGACACAAAGTTTAAAACGAATAAAAGGCATATTTTTGCATTCATGGCTTTGGAAAAATATTTATTTGATATTCTTAAAAAATCTTTGATCATTTCTAAAAATCGCTTTTTAGAACTTACTAAAGATTTTAACTTAGTTTTTAAAGATTGTCTCTATACAATTATCTAAATTTTAGTTTCTTCTCTGAAATCTTCTCTAAGTTGACCAACTCTGCAGTTGGTTTGAGTAGATTGTAGTACCATCTGCAAAATGTATTGGAAAACTTTTTACTGGCTGTAGTTGGGCAAACGATTGTTGTGTCGATTGAGGTCTGTGCGTCAAGGAAGCCTTCAATTTGGTTGGCCTTGCCTTCAGTTGTGGGCGTCTCAATGTAGCAGCAATTGATGGTTGCCGCCTTGCAGCACTACGGAAAGCAGTGAGGCGCTCGACTAGCGGTGGCGTTAGTCTAGTCTGTGGTTTTTCTATAAAATCTGGACGTATAAGCTTGGCCGAAGCTTGCACGGGTCTACGTGCAATTCTAACGCTTACTTGCTTTTGTAGCTTTGGAGTACTACGAAAATCTATATGGCGCTCAGGATGTGGTAGCGTTAATCCAGTTTTTGGATAGAATTCACGTGGATCAATCGTATCGATTGCGGATTCTACAATAATGTGTGCTGCTAGTTCCGAAGTTTGATCAGGTGGCCCATAGGTTTGGTCAGGTGGCCCATATGTTTCATCAGGTGGTCCATAAGTATCGTCGGGTGGTCCATAGGTTTCATCTGGTGGCCAGGCTGTAGGTTCTGGAAAGTTAGACGCCTCCTCTGTAGGTAGTTCAAATGGTGTTTCCGGTTTTGCGCCAGCCGCTGGATATGGCGTAGGTGCCGCTTCCTGACGTGCAGGGAAACGTAATCTTTGTGTATGATGCTCGGGTCCCGGAAAACGTATACTTCTCACTTGTTGCAAAGACTGAACATCACACATTGCCATTATTACAATAGTTAAGATCAGCATACATTTCGCCATTTTCATTAATTACTGCTGTCTCAACGAGTTGATGTAACTTTCTGAACCGTTAATTGTTAAATGTTGTTTGTTTTGATGTTGTTTGAGCAATTTATAGGCTTCCGTTAAATTATTCCACCTGTTTATGTTTCTTTTTTTTTTCTATAATTTAATAATGTTGCGTGACCTTGAATGCTTACCATTTTTTAAATAAACTATTCGGTGCCCTCTGCTAATGCTTTAACGTTATGTTTAAATGTTCAGTTATCATGATGACTAAAATGGTGCTAAGCATTACGTGCCTAAATTATTAAACATTATGAATGACTGACTATCCAGCCATGTGACTTAAATTTTTGAATTGTGAGGGTTACGGCTTATAATCGATTAGTTGAAGGGTTTCTTAGTTATTCTTTTTAAGGCAGTACTTGTAGATGTAAATTAAAAAAAAACCCACGAATCAGTGACTTCATGATGATGATGATGATGACAATAAAATAAACACAAGCACATATTACTATTTTGGTTATCTCAAAGTTTGCTTGTGGTTTTGACAAATGTTCTTGTTGAAATTATACTGTTAAGATATATAAATAGAGTTAAAACAATGTACAAACTTTGCTGCTTTCTTCAAAGCTTATACATTTTAATTATAGTATAAAATATTTTTAATGATCTCTAAGTTATGCAAAACCATTTTGAGACTTCATCTATTAAATTTTTTTCTTATATAAAAATTTGCCTGAAATAAAAGGTAGATATTTTCATATATGGTTGGGGAAGAAGTATTTGGCGTTTTTTATAAAAAACTAGCTGAACCCCCGCCCGCTCCGCCAGGCACTTTTTAACAGGCTTACATATTGGCAAATGCCGAAAATGGAACCACAGGTGAAAAATGAAAAATTATTAAAAACTTATGATTTTAAAATATTATCTTGGAGAAACATTTACATTTTATTTATTTAAGCAATTTATACCTTTATTCATTTACCATGATGATGATTTTTGTTTTTGTTTAAGAAATTATTTTATTAATCCTAGTTATTAACATAATTAATCATACTATAGCAATTAATAGTTCTTATGGTTTAACTGGCGAAATGCATAAAACGTTGATTGAATGCATAAAACGTTGACATTCTATGTAATCGGCGCTCAGGTCTGAGAATTGTATACTTTAAACAATTGTAAAGTGTGTATTTTCGGATTCCAGCGTTGTTGTTATCTGTGTTTCGGAAACTTGGTTTCACTTGGATGTAAATGACTCGTTTTTCAAGTTACAAAATTTTGAATTATTTCGTAACGATAGATTAAAAAGTCGAGGCGGCGGTGTTGCAATTTATTGTAAAGAAAACTTAAATGCTAAGGTGGTAGGGAAATCCTGTGGATCCGGTGTAGAATATTTAAATATCTCAATATCAGACAATACTACTAAAATTCTAATCTCATGCGTATACAATCCGAACCGTAATTATAGTTTAGAACCAGTATTTAATGATATTTCGAATTACGTTATTGATTTCCAATATTTTATATTGTGCGGTGACTTAAACATAAATCTCATAGCGAATGATAATCTTTACAGTAAGTTTCTTGAACATGTAGCCGAAGTCGGACTGAATTTAGTTAATATTACAATGCCAACATGTTTCTCAAACAATGTCAGTCCAAGTCAGGCCCGTAGACAGGATTTATCTTAGGGGGGGATTTTGATACTTAGGAAAATCTATAAGTAGATACCAGTAATAACTGAGAGCATGTAAATGAAAATTTTTAAGTAAATCCGTTTTCTTTTAAGACTATTTGTGAATATGCCTGTTTTTAAATGACCATAAGAGAGATGAGAAGAGTTTATTTAATTTTTTTTTTTACAAATCAATTTTGATTACTAAATTCTTTGATTTTTGCCTATGGTTTGTTGAAAAATGGTCTAAATTGAGAATTTTTAATTTCATTTAAAAAGTATTATTCCGAAAATTAGCACTAAAAGTAAAAATGTCTGTGGCAAAATTTTACTAATTCAATAATATTAATATGAACGGTAAAAATAGGTTAGATTTCTTGCAGTTTAATAAAATCAAAATTAAAATCAGCTATGAAAAATGTAAACATTTTTTAATAAGTTCAGCTGGTGTAGCTGTAATCACAACTTTTGTGGACATTTTACATAAAGGGATGGGAAATAAATTTAGTCCTTAGATTTGGTTTCTTTTTTGTTATCTTATGCTTTTATTGATCCCCAGCTTGTGTACAACTATTTGAAGCTGTGTGAATCCTAGTTCGAGTTATCGTTAAGGGCTAAAATATTACTGTTCTCAAAAACAATTTCGACAATTTAAATAATATTCAAAAGAAAATATTTTAAGATCTTTAAATTAATTCAATTTAACAGTTTCATTTTCTCATGATTCAAATCCAATAACAATTACTATATATATATATATATATATATATATATATTTTTTTAATAAAATTTTTTGATAAGAGGAATCGACTCCGATAAAGTCGTATTTAAATTTCAGACTATTTTCCAAAAACCGTAATTCGAATACTGGTTTTTGCACAGCACCAGTATCTTATACCCAATTTATTATATAAGATATCACATGAAAATAAGTTCATGTTAATATTAAAATAATTACTAAGCTAGATAAATTTTTATAAAAAGAATGAAACAGTATTTTTTTTTTGGATATTTAAGAATTTAATCGGTCGTGGATTTATATTTAAATTATTTGCAAATTAAAAACACTAAAAACAAAATTTTTTGAACTTTTAAATTGTTTTTAATTTTTTAATATAATAAAAATAATTTTAAAAATGCTGAAGCTTAAAAACTGTAATTGTTAATTTTTTTTATGAAAATTTGGTAACATGATTAAAAAAATCATCAAATCACTATAGAATTCGACTGTATAAAATGTTTTACAAAAATTTATCTATTGAGAATTTTTTTTCGAAAAAAACCTATTTTGATTTAAGGTGTTTTTTCGAAACCTGTTATTTGGAAAAGGCTTCGCACAGGGCTAAATTTTTGTGCCAAGTTGAAAATTTTAGATGACTTTTTTATGTACCAAGAAAACAACAAAATAGTCGAACTTTTTAGTCATTCGCTTTACGTGGAATACCCCATAATGTGTTAAATTTCGTGGTTCATGTATTTTTTACACTTTTAAAAATAAAAAAAACTCTGCTAATAAGCTTACCCAGCAAACCATAGTTAACGACTTTGTCGAAATTCCGACTAATTCATAACTATTTCGAGGTGTCTTAAAGAAATCGTAACAATTTCGTTACGCAAATATCGGAACAGTTTCACTTTTTTTACGAATTTATATAAAATTTCTTTATCCGACTGTTTGTAAAACATATTGAAATGCAAACAGAGTAAACTATCCTTTCTTTCGAACTGTCTGAACGAAATCGTAAGTTTTTGGTAATATTTTCGTTAAGACTCGTTACGAAATCGTTCGAATCTAAATGAACACACATCGTGTGACCTATAGAGCTGGGTCGAAAAGTATTCATTACAATTCAATTCCAATTCCTTGGAATTAGGAATTGTTAATTGATCACCTCAATCCCTCAGGAATCGAATTGAAAAAATCGTCAATTCCATTACAGGAACTGTAATTGGTAATTAAACGTTCCAGTTTCTCAGGAATGGAATTAAAAAGCCGTAAATTTCAGAACAGGAGTTGTAATTAGTAAATGAACGTTTCAATGCTTCAGAAGTGGAATTGGAAAAAATCGTCAATTCCATTAAAGAAATTGTAATTGGTATTTAAAGAACTCAATTTCTCAGGAATGGAATTGCAACTAGATAAAATTTTCAATTCATTTACAGGAACTGTAATTGGAGGTTACTGTAATTGTAATTTGATTAGAGCCGAAACACCAATTACAATTCCTGTAATGGCAATGAATATTTTTCTCATTCCATTCCTGAGGAATTGAAATGTTCAATTACCAATTACAATTCCTCTAATGGAATTGACGATTTTTTTTTTAATTCCACTCCTCAGGAATTGAAACCTTTAATAACCAATATCAATTCCTGTAATGGAATTGACGAAATTTTTCCAATTCCATTCCTGAGGAAATGAAACGTTCAATTACGAATTACAATTCCTGTAATGAAATTGTCGATTTTTTCCAATTCCATTCCTGAGGAATTGAAAGGTTCGATTACCAATTACAATTCCTGTAATGGAATTGAAAAATTTTTTCCAACTCCATTGCTGAGGAATTGAGATATTCAATTATCAATTAAATTTCCTGTAATGGAATTGGCGATTTTTTTCCAATTCCATTCCTGAGGAATTGAGATTACCAATTACCAATTCCTTATTCCAAGGAATTGAAATTGAATTGTAATGAATACTTTTCAACTCAGCTCTGATTATAAGACCATATTCGACTCTCTTTATTACGATAAAACATTTATTTGTAGATATTTTTAAAATAAAATCAATTGTTCAAAAAAAAAAAAAAATAAACAAAATATTTAAGCTTTGCACAGAGTTGACATTAGTTTAAATATAACGTTGGAGTTTATGTATAATCTTTAACAGCTCCGGAAAATCTGTGGTAACAAGGAATAACATCTAATTTAAAGTATCGTAGAAAACTGGTATTTTTGTTGCAAGAAATTCATTAGAAGCCAAGAAAATTTTCTTGTACAAAACGAAAGACAATTTCTGTATCTAAGAATTTCATATTAGATAATTTCATTATGAATAAAAAGGTAACTTTTTACATTCTCTTTTAAATTGAGGAATTGCTTTTTAATAAAGGAAAACGCAAGCCTTTAAAAATGACCACTTTTATACCGACCCCAAAGTGTTTTGAACCGCAAACGTTTAAGCTAACGTTTAAAAAAATGAAAGAAATATTTTTGGTTCTCGCTTGAAAGGACTTTGACCGAGCTTCTTATGATCAATTGTGTTGTGAAATGTTTGAACACAAATGGTCAAAAACTGGACCTACAAGTTTTATGCGGACTCCGAACGGCTTATGTTTCCAAGAAGCTTTTCATGGCAGTTTTTACTCTCTGAGATTGGCCATTGTCTGCAGAGAGGTGACGGGTGAATTAATATAATTGAAAAAACTTTGGGTGTCATGTGGGAATAGAACCAGGGTTCTTTGGCGTATGGGCCACGCACTCTACCCACTGCGCCACGGCCGCTACTTAATAGGACACATAAATTTTATAAATTTTTTCTAGATGGTTCGGAGACTCTTTTTTTTTTTTTGATTTTTGATGAATGTAATCTGGATGAAATCTGATGGTGAGCCAATGATAAAAAACACAGGTGCGTCGTTGGACACACGAGAGAATCTTTTTTCGCAGTTACATAGATTTGATAGCTTAATAATTTTTTCTTTTTAATAAATTAACTTAAATTCAAAAATTTAAAATAACTGCTTATTTTTTATTGTTAAATGTCAAATTTCCACGCCAACTACATATACGGGCATATAATGCCAGAGACTCTCCATTTCAACTCTCCACACATGGTTGTGAGCTTGGCTGCACTAAACAAATTTTTTTCCTTTTTTCCACATAACGAAGAGTAAAAAGCTTTGCTTGAAAAATATATATTAAAGAGCGCACACGAAACAAAATTTAACAAACATTTTAGATACCTTGCCGATGTCATGCATGCGTTTGTTAATTCCATAATTATTAATATCATCTATTTTTTTGACACTTAAAAACGCCACAAACGCATTCACAATACAAACACACCGATGCTGGAGACACCTTGTGGCAAATAAAAGCAAATTTTTGTAAGTTGTAGCATAGCAAATACACAATCCTCTATCTATTGATAGATGGTGACGATCTACTGTAGCATAGCTTCTGTTATAATTAACATTGAATTAACAACTGTTTCTTACAAGTCTTTGTGGCCTGGTGGATAGTGTATTGGACTCTCATTTAAGAGAACGCGGGTACGATCCCCACCCACGGGCGGGATATTTTTAGTTTTAATATTAAAATTTTTCAGATTTCACTCTAAGCAAATCACAGAACGAGGAGTAAAAAGCTTCGCATCAAAAAGCTTCGCTCCAAAAAATTACTTTAAACCTGTATTGTAAGGATACCATAATTGAATTGAGAATAGAGTAAAAAGCCTAACTCAAAAAACTCAAGACTGAGCTGGATTTTCTTTTTATTTTTTATACCACTTCAGTTGGTCCTTATTCCAACTATTTCAACTAAAACAACAACATATACTAGTGTATGAGCAAACAATGGAATTTCATCATTTAAGGATTCTTTTTATATTTATTTGTATAACGATCATCATCTTATAATATATGTATATAAAAATTGTTTTTTTTCTTTATCTAAACACTGCACAATACCTGACCGTGTTGACTTCATTCAATGCACTCGCAACACAAAAGCCATTCATATAAGTTCAAACGCAAATGTGTGTGTGTGTGTGTGTTAGCATGTGTGTTTATATGTTATTCCTTAAACATGGCAGCTGTATTTGTGCCCAAGTTTAGCTGATAAAACCTACAAACATACAGCTCACTAGTCTACAAGCCAAAGCCGTTTAAAAGCAATTTTAAAATTGCAACCAGTCGTAAGCTTAGGGCCAAGACCTGCCAGCTAAGAGTGGCAGTGTATCATTTGAAAAGAAAGCCATACGCCGAACTCTCACTCAGAGCTCTTCGAATACAGAAGGAATATACTTGTTTGCCTTGCTGCTTGATGCAACAACTGATGCTGATGTTAGGACTTGTAGACATGGGTAGCGCAGCTAAACATTTTGCGCTAATACACCAATCCAAGGGCTATTTACTGTATAAACAAAATGCGTTAACGCAACTGCGCCATGACGCAGTTTAAAATGCTATGATTTCTGTGTAAACAAAACTTTAATCAGCGCAGTAGATTTGAAGTTGGTATGATGAGATAAATTTGTTGAATGTGGTGAGTGGGGTAACGCATTGAATTATAACGTGAATTTAGCGCAGCTTAGCCTCATTTAGAAGAAATACAACATATCAATTCAAAGTACTGCAATAATAGATTTAATCTAAAAAAGGTTATTAAAATAAAAGCATATTGCTCAAAAATTCTTTAAGGAGGTTCATCAAAAAGAAATAAACAAGAAGCATGTCCGAACTGTGCTTCGTTCAATGTTGATACAAAAAGTTGAAAGTTTAAAGTTGTATTAAGTGTACTTGAACTCTTAAAATTTAACAAGTTCGAATAAACATTGAAGGATGATCCAAAAAGAATATTTTTGTATTACTAAGCTATTGCGTTTCTTTCAATAAGAAAAGCGTATTAACGCAATAACGCAGTTAAGTGCGCTTCAACTCAATAACACAACGCAGCACTCCGTTCCCTATATCTAACTACTTGGCAGTGAGTATGTGTTGGTCAATGCTGAGTTCAATTGTTGCTGTAGGTATACTTTTTGTTGGGTGCTACTTTAGAATCAGCTTGCATATTGTTTTTATCTGCACTCATTCTCAATACTCAGGCTGCTAGAGAGTGGAGTGCTTAATATGGCTGGCAAGGTATTTGTTAGAAGCTCATCCGTGAAGTTGTTTCTTTGCCAGAGGTGCTGCTGGAGTTAGTTGTTCTTGTTGTTGTTGGTACGGCTGTTTTTCATCTGCTGACATGATCCTTGTAATTTGTATAAACTTTTTGTTTTTTTTTTTAGTTTTTCTTGCCATACTACTAAATAACTATTATACGGTACTTGGTAGATATATTAATTTTTTTTCATTCACATCGTTTGTTCCACAGCTTCACATGCTGTAGCTTCTTCTGTTCTTGCACTAGTTCCTGCTATGGGCTGCATTTATTTACTGCTACAAGCAATGATGAGGATAATACAAAATTGCTTTTAGATTATCCTGGCTCACTTGTTTCGATATGGTATACGGTACATGTAGTACTTAGGTTGCAGCTACAAGGTTTACTTCTTCACTTCTTCACCATTTGTTACTGGCTGTTGCTGTAGCAGGACTTGTATTGCGTTCGTTATATGGATTCGTCCTTATTTCTTTTTGCCTTTTTTTTCATTTCCTAAGCTGTTGGTGTTGAAGTTTCAATTAAATGTGAGTTTTCTTCTGTTTGTTTTTGTGTTGGTACTCATGAGGACGCTACACACTAGATTGGTAACTGATGTTCGCCGAGCATTGGCCGATTGTTTGCAGCAGCAGTTGTTGTAATTAAGTTGTTGCTCTTGGAAAATCTCAAGCATATTACTTACTTTTACGGTATTTAACCAAGTGTTTCCCATTTTTCAGCTGAGTGATTTGTTTTTAATATTTTCTTGTATGCAGTTATATAGATTCAAGGAAGAAAGTTATTATGTCAGTTTCTGTTTCAGTTACAAGTAAAAGAGTTAAAAACATGAGGAAAATATGCTCGAAGACTTTGGTTTTCAATGTTTTTGAAAACAATGGAACCTAAACTCTGAAAGTTGTTACGCATATTTGTTGTAAAACCTATGCTTTAAATCTGCAAGATAACTTCCGTAATATCAATTTCGTAATGAAAAAAAACATTGCTAAAAAAAAAACGTGTCTTAAAATTGGTCGCAGCGTGATAATTTTGAGCTTGTAGGGCTCTTTTTTGTGTAAGCAATCTCAAATAATCTAAAATCCTTACGTTAGGACCAATTCTGATCAAGGAATGTTAAAATTTTATATATAAAAAGAAAATATCAAAAATATCTAAACTGTCCATCTGTGGGCACGATTACCGTCGTAATTTTACAGCCGTAAGCTTCTTTCTTAAAAATAGAGATCAAGCTCGAAACTGAGCCAAATTGGATGAAAACTACGCCTACCGCTTATACATAGTGGCTTTATTTGAACGATAAAATCTATTAAAAATTCTACAAAAACTAAATTAAATATCTTGAATTTAGCTCATAAATGTTGAGCCTGACTATAATACTTGTCAAAATCGGGCATGTAGAAATTTTTTGGAAAACTATATCTCATATTAAAAATCCATAATTTCACTATACCCTTGCAGATAAAAAGTTTCGGGTTGAAAATGGGGTTTTTAAACTTTCCTGCTTATAGATAAAGCTATACAAGATTTTATATAAAACTTTTTATATAAAACTGTTGCAGTAGTAACAGTATGGAGATGTAATCAAATCAAAAACATTAATACACCAAGAAAAAAGCTATAGGTAAATCACCTAAGTCGGCTTGGGTGAAGAGAATTGTATGGCAATTATAAACTTATGCTTATTCACCTAAGCAATTTAAGCAATTGCTTTGAAGGATGTGCTATACTTCGATACCTTGCCAGAAAAAAATATTGATTCACTTAAACGCAAAATCCAAAAATTAAAAATTAAAAAACAACTAGCATGGATGGCTTAAGCATAGTTTTGAGCTACTTTCGAGAAGGATCGATTTGATAATTTAATGGTTTTTTTTTTGTAATAAAACCACTTTTAAATTCAAAAAATATTCACACCATTAAATTTTATTACATTTCATCAACAAAAGGAAAAAAAAGAAAATTCTTTGCCCGCCGTGCGGAATCGAACCTGGGACTTTAGGTGCCAGCCCATTGCTCTACCAACTGATCCAAGCAGCCCCGCTACTGTTTGCTGGCATAACTGCAGCTAGGTTAATTTATCTAAGCACATACTTCGATACCCTGAAAAAAAAATATTTGATTCACATATGTTAACAGATGCTGTATTAACAGATGCAGTATGTCGCTATATTTTGTTGATAGCTGCAGCATAGCTTCAGTTGTAATTAATATTGAATAAATCACTCAGCGTAAAGAAGGAGTTTGGCTCGAAGAGTAGTGTAGTGACTTCATAGACAGTGGAATCGGTGGATGTGTGTTTGAATCTCAACGGCAAGCGAAGGTAAAATTTTTGTTATGATATTTAATTTAATTTAATGCTCTTGTTACAATATACGTCAATCAGCAAGAAATGCCGAGAAGTCATTAATTTCTAAGAAAAAAACGATGTTGATAAAAGAAAATTTTCTGATGTTGCCGATTTCAGTCAAGCAGGAGTTCAGTCAAAAAGGAAAATAAAAAAACCAAAATCCGAAAAATAGTTATATTTTTGAAATTAAATTTTTTTTTTAAAGTAGTGTATAAAAAATTACCAAATACTTGGTTAATTTATCACCGAATAAAAATTGGCAAGTCAACATGTAAAACTTAGGCGTTTTAATAAAGTAATAACATAAGCTTTGTTCTCGGTGTATTTATGTAACCAACCAGCGGCGGGTCTAGCAAAATATTACGCGCAGAACTAACAAATTGTTTGAAAATTAGAAAACACTTACATTATAATAAAAATGAAAACTTTAATCGAGTGGGGGGGGGGAGGGGGGAGGTGGAGAGCTTTGGTTGGAACTAAATTTTTCAAAGTTATTTTAAGAGGTGAAATTGGGTTATTTTAAAAATATCAAAAAATAATTTATTTTTAAATAATTTCGACGATACGTCTTGCTTCAAATCGACAAATTATCGATAAATAGGCTTTTCCGAAGCAAGTCGCATCGTCGAAATTATTTAAAAAATATGGTATATTTTTTTTTTTGAGATTTTTAAAACTATCAATTTCATCGCTTAAAATTATTCTAAAAACAAATTACGTTGCAAGCCCCCCTTAAAGTTTTTATTCTTATTATGATTCAAGTGTTTTCTTGTTTTAAAAAAAATTTGTTAGTTCTGCGAGCAATATTTTGCTAGATCCGCCGCTCTAGCCAACCAATATTGCCACTTTTTAAAGCCCAAATTCCTCCAAAGTTCCTCAAATTTAAATAAAATTCCTCAAAAAATTTTTGTAACGATGTTTTAATAATATAACAATTTAGATACGCATTAGTTTTTAAAATTTAGTTATAGGTATAAACGCTGCAGTATTGTATATTTCTTCCAATCATTTTTTTATTTAACCCGTTAATGCCCAGAAGGACCCTTTTTGCTGTAAACTTTCAGCAGAGAAATTTGTACGCAAAGTCCGAAAATATTTTAGAAAATACCTACTCAACACAATGCAATAGTTTAATAGTTCGTTTCTATGGTGACCCTAGAAAAATTTCAAAAATGGTGCCATTTTTATCATGAGATAAAAATTTTGAAGAAGAATAAAATTCTTGATTAAGAAAATTATGTAAGAAAAATAGTAATTTATATATTCTGGCTTTCTGGTAATAATTTGTTTAATATTTTATTTCATCTGTTTAATATTTTAAAGTGGCAACACTGTAACCAACAACAAAACATGGCTCTCAAAACTAGAAATTGAGTTTTCTGAAAATATATATTAAAAATTATAAAAAAAAAGCATACGAATTTTAGAAAATGTAAACTTACAAGAAAACATAAGGTATAATAAGGTATAAGCATTTAATAAATGCATAAATACTTCGAATATACTTCAATATGTCAGCAGGTGGGTATTTTAGCTTAGAGCTTTTCGAAGATACATTCTTTTCTATTCCTTTAAGTTTTCTATTCCTTTAAAATTTTTCACTTAAATTCACTTTACGAAGCACCAGGCTCTAAGGCATGGAACAATTAAATATATATTTAATATTAAGTTTTACTAAGGTTTAATCCTGGACTTAAAGTTTTCTACCGATTAATAGTTTCAATATGAAAAAACTATTTAAGCCACATGGCAATATCATCCATACAACCTTACCATACATCCTTTGCCGAAAGTTACGAATAGGTATCGAAAAACATTCTCTTAACTTAGTCACGTAATCAATGTGTTTTTTCTTATGCACCACCCTTCCATACCAATCACCAAGTTGGCACATTTTCACACTCCCATCTACACGTTTATAAATATAATTCAACACGTGTCTCTTGGACGTTCTTCATTAATTGTTGCGCATGCTGCTGCTAGGGCTTTTCTTGGTAACATCCTTTTTTCTTTTTTTTTTCTCCTTTGATTTCTAGCCAAGGTTTTTATTTTTTTTTTTTTTTGGGTTTTGCTCATTGCCTACACTAGACACATGAACAACATTTTTAGAAAGTCCAAACTACTTTCTTACAATTTCGTGCTTTTTCATGGCCTTTCAACTAACCCAATACTTGGCTTATAAATCCAATTATGTGAAGATAAACGTCTTGCAGATGTTGCCACATATTTGCTCGAAGCTGTCAAATGTGTTTGGTCTAAGGATATTAATGTTCAATGTTGTACTCGTAGTGTGTGTTGTGTTGAGAGAGAGAGATAGGGTAAAAAGCTCTTTAGGGTTAGACAAACGTTCACGTTTTGCTAAGTTGTTTTTTTTTTTTTTAATTTATATAAATAAGAAATGCTTGCCAGCTTAGCAGTCTTGTGCATTACTTTTAAAATAAGAATACATAACGACCATTTAGGTGCGACTATAAAAATTTTAACTTACATATATAGAACAATATAAACGACACGTAATATAACCTCGTTCGTACTAATCTCTATTCGATTAGGCTGCAAGACATGACGCCGCAGTTAGTGATGACATCTGAATAACTCATGGAATACATTATAGCTTCAGTGCAAATTCTTTAAAACTAGTGAAAAATGGATATCGTCAGGGTCAAAGTTAAAATACCTCCCGCGGCCGTATTTAAGTATATTCGTACTCTTAGCCGTCTCTATAAAATGTTTATGTATAATCTGCAAAAATATTTGTGTCATACATTTCATTTAATTTAACCCTTAGCTGTAACATGAAATAGTTCGTTACCCAAGTCTTTTTTGTCAATTAAAATTTTTTGAATTTTCAAGGCTTTGTTTTTTTTTAATATATATTTGAGGCTAGGATTAATGGATCATCAGATCTTTGAACATGGTTCATATATTTTGGTAAGTCAAAAATATTCTATCTCCAGATTTAAGAATGATGTTTTGTTGTTCGAGTAACTAGTCTGGTATCTAGGCGCTATGAAATATCGTCCAAAAGAAAAATCGCAAAAAAAAAAAAATAAAAATCACCCAATATTTTTTCATACAAATGTGATTTTCATATGATTTTTCATATGAAAAGAATCAGATGATTTTGCATTTTTGTTTGGTGAAATTTCCTGTTTTGTTTTTGAGGGATTTTTCATATAAAAAATAACCCAAATATTTTAGGCGAAATAGCGCTTTTATTTTTTGGGTGATTTTTAATTTTTCTTTTTTTTTTGGTGAAGTTTAGTTGCTTGTACGAAATGTTTTTATAGATTTTAATTCATTGAATTAATATCTAATATTGGCCTAAAATAAAAACTGTCCTGGCAAAAACTGGTAAAAACGGACCTGGCAAAAAATTTTTGTGATATTTGTGAAAGTTTTTCTATTTTTATGACGTCACTTTTTAGGGTAGATAAAAACTCTAAGCCCATATTAAAAATGAAAGTGTATTAGAAAAATTTTAAATAATTAGTTTATTTTTGCAGAATTCTAAGAGACTTTAACGTTTTATAAAATTCCACTTTGTATGGTAAGTAGGCCTGGTTTTCACAAGATTTTGTCAAAATTTCAGTCAGAGCTTATATTAAAAATCAAATCCTACCTTCTGATACTTCTGATACTGATACTTCTGATACCTGAAAAATACCAGGAATTCTTAAATAATACGATATTGGTTCAATTATTCATAGATATTCATTTTATTTCCTTTAAAATAATCTCCATTGTAAGCAATAGAAATATGCCAACACTTCCTACAATCTTGAATGCACGTTTCATAGGAACACTGTCACTAGCTTGAATGAAAGTTTTTGATATATTAAATTTTTAAGATTTTTTTTTTATTCTAAAACACTCCTTTTTGTTTCAAAAACAATTCTGTTTTTTTTTTCAAAGATAAATTTCACTTTAATGTAAAAAAAATTTCTGTGGCGCTAAAACAAGTAAAATTTTCTTTAAAATTGAGTAAATTTTCTTTAATTTTAAGATGTTTTTTTCTGATTGTAGGACCTTTTTTTTTGTATATGAAAATTTTTTTATTTATTTATTTTTCTATATTTTTTTTTTTTTTTTTTTTTGCTACAACTTTTGAATATTACTTTGGCGTTTTTGGAAAATATTTTGAACAAAAGTATAAAAACAGAAATTTCATTAAATTTTCAAGGCAACACATACAGAGCATAACTTCCACAAATGGGAAAGGTATTGCGAAATTCTTTAAGATCCCCATTATTAAAACTCTTGACTATAAATTTGCATACTTACTTTTACAAATTTACGACTTTTTTCCATACCTAATTTTGATCACTCGCGTTTCACTCTGCGACGCTGTTATTGATGGTAGTTTGGATGAATACCAACTAGTTGAATGCTGAAATGCAAGAAAATGTAGAAATCCCACGAAAATCAAATTGGTACACACCATCTCTTGGTCGATTTTAAAGCAGCGTTTGATAGCCCGAGATGGGATTGCCTATACGCAATAATGTTTGAGTTAGGTATACCTGCAAAGTTGATTAGACATTGCAGAATGACGTTGTGCAACACACGCAGCTCCGTCAAGGTAGGAAATGATCTCTCCGAATCCTTCAATAGCGAAAGAGGTTTCAGACATGGCGATCCATTGTCTTGCGATCTCTTCAACATCATCATGGAGGGGATCGTACGAAAGGCCGGTGTGCATCGTAATGGCACCATTTTCTACAAAGGTGTCCAGCTGCTTGCATACACTGATGATATTGATATTGTCGGCAGAACCAAGAGAAATGTTACCGCTGCTTTCACCGCTATCGAAAAGGAATCAGCCAAAGTGGGTTTGACGATAAATAAGGGTAAACCAAGGTATATGCTGTCTACAAACAAGGGAGCGCGGCGTTTAGACTCCCACGTTTCATCCGGCAGCTATAACTTTGAAGTAGTCAAGGAGTTCGTATACCTTGGCACCGCCATTAATACCAACAACAGCCTGGAGATAAAGCGAAGAACAATAATTGCTAATAGGTGCTACTACGGGCTCAGTAAGCAACTAAGTTCCAGAGCCCCCTCTCGATCGACAAAACTAATACTCTATAAGACGCTCGTTCTACCTGTGCTGCTTTATGGCGCTGAGGCATGGGTAGTTTCGCAAACTGACGCAGCCGCTCTGGGGGTGTTCGAGAGAAAAGTTCTTCGCAAAATCTTCGGTCCTGTTCGAGTCGGCGATGACTATAGCATACGAATGAACCACGAGCTGTATGAGCTCTACAAAGACATTGACATAGTTCGGCGTATAACTGTGCAGCGACTACGCTGGCTTGGTCATGCCCATCGTATGGATCCAGCGAAAAAGGTGATCGAGGCGAGGGTTGCTGGTCAACGACTACGAGGGAGACCATGCCTCCGATGGATGGACCAGGCCGAGGAAGCCCTAACCGCACTTGGTGTATCCAATTGAAGAAGGCGCACGCAAAGCAGAGGCGCCTGGCGAGAGCTGATGAGGTCGGTCGAAACCCGAACACGGGTTGTTACGGCCGCCTAAGTAAGTAAGTAAGTAAGCATAGCAACAACGACAAACAACACTACCAGTAAAGCAGCCAGCATGCATAGCGACCGCACCAATAAAACCACCAGTCAAGCCGCCAATATACAGCCATCGAAATTATAATGTTCGAGCATATGTATTGTAGACTTCACAACAGGTTTTGGTAGGCCACTATGTAAAACTGTAAGGCTTGGCATGCTTCGGGACGGCACAGAAGACATAGTGCCCACCGTCTATTGCTTGGCAACGAGCAATACTAATTTTTGTCGGCAATCTCTGATTGCTAATACATAAAGTTGTAGTATTATTAGTTGTTAATATTCGTTGGCACTCGCTTGGTTACAACATCGGCTTCGGCTGATAGTTCACCACCCGACGTAGCGTTTCTTATTATTCGGTTGGTTACCACATCAGCTTCGGCTGAGAGTTCGCCAACCGACCAGATTGTATTTATTCGGTTCTGCTGATAGTTTGCCATCCGACATAGCAATCTCTTTGACACTCGTTTGGTTATCACATCGGCTTCGGCTGATAGTTCGCCACTTGACGTAGCAATTATTATCATTCGGTTGGTTACCAATCAGCTTCGGCTGATAGTTCACCATCCGACCTGATAGTATTAGTTTGGTTACCACATCGGCTTCGGCTGATAGTTTGCCATCCGACGTAGCGTTTCTTATTATTCGGTTGGCTACCACATCAGCTTCGGCTGAGAGTTCGCCACCGACCAAATCGTATTTATTTGGTTGGTTACCACATCGGCTTCAGCTGTTAGTTCGCCATCCGAACTGATAGTATTCATTAGTTTGGGTACCACATCGGCTTCGGCTGATACTTTGCCACCCGACCTATTACTCTGCGTTGGCACGCGATTGGTTACCACATCAGCTTCTACTGATAGTTTGCCATCCGACGTAGCAATTATTGTTCGGTTGGTCACCACATTATCTTCGGCTGGTTGTTCCCCATCCGACAAAATAGTACTCATTCCGTTAAGCTCCTGTTGAACGATATTTTATTTATATAAATTGTATTCTTTCGTTCCTTACAACCTATATTAAAGCTATCAACACACGTGGTCGAGCTCTGCCCGAACGCCATTATTGGTGCCTGCTGCTAGGAACCTTACCGATACCCACCGAACACGAGCTTATCATCACCGAACATAGCTGACTACCGAGCATAGCCGAGCACATATATACCGAACATACTCGAATTCATAAGTACCCGAACTAGCCCGAGAGCGTCGAAGCGAACGATCGTGAAAAAAAACGTTTGAAGAATTATTATTGTTGTATTATAAGAGGAATAAGTATAAAGAAGTATATTGGAAGAATTATTGTTTGTTGTATTGTAAGAAAAGACGAATATTCATGCACTGAATCACCTCTATCATCATATTTTATTGTTAATAAAATCATTGAAATCTAAATATTGAAAATCATCATCATTTATTTGCGAAAGTTCAAAGGTCCTTCGTTTGATTCCGGAGCGGTTGGGTCATAACTAACGATAAAACCCCCGTTACAAAATTCGAAATAATCAATATAAATTGTCTTTTCTTGCGAATGGGACAAATTCAGTCGAAACTCAGCCGAATGGATGAAGAGTTTATCTCATAAATATCAGCTCCGAGTTCATTTAAAAAATATTTTTTGTTACAAAATTCTTCGTATTAATGACATGTTTTTCTACGCAGAAGTTTTCTATATCAATGAAGCATAAAATAAGAAGAGCAAACGTTAATTTATTGCATCCTTTAGATATTGTTTCCGACAGTAGTGGTATCCTTTCATCCTTTTTTAGTAGTTAGTTGTTCTTTTCGCTCTAATGTGAAGCATGTTCTTTATGCTCTGTTCAACTTTTTAATTCGATTTGAATAATTCTCTTTTCGAATAATGTTCAAAGAGTTTTTAAGTAGTTTTTTTTTTAAAACTTTTCAGAAACTACTCGTAGCAACTTGTAGGAAGAGGTACACAACCGCAACTCACGCATGTAAGCATATCCTGGTGCCAGCAAAATAAGGATGCCGATAAAATACGGATGTCGTGTCTGTAATTAAATTCGTTTTTGAGAATTAATAAACGATGAGCAACACAAGATGGTGGCTGCTTTATTCAAATGCTTTTCCATGCTGTGCGTGGGTGTGCAAGAGCAGTGATAGAGGGTGGACGGAGAGAGGGGAGAGGCATAAACGTTATCTGTTTGCTTGTGGTTTTGTTGTTATTTCATCATCAAGTTGGTTAACAGTTGCCAACTTCTTGCCTAAGTAATGATTAAGCGCCACAAACGGAAGCCGTTGAAACGCCATAATATATCATTTCTTCTTAAGGATTTACAGTTTTGAATGCAACCTAAGGCGGTCTAGACTTGAGCAAGCTTAAGAGTGAGAGTGAGACAGGCGGTAGCGTAATATTATAGCAAAGGATGATAGATTTTTATGTAACATTTTACAAATTTTATGGCAAACATTGGCAGTGGCAGCATGTTATTACTGTTGTTTTTGTTGCTGTTGTTATGCTTGTGGCAAGCAAGTTGTTCGGTTGTTGCTGCTCTTGCATGCCGACTGCGTTTAGCGGCGTTTCATATCCGCTTGTGAAGATTTGACTTTGTGACCAAGAACTTTTGTTTTTTTTTTAAACTTTTTGTAAGTACCTATGTATATATATATATATGTGTGTGTGTGTGTGTGTGTGTGTGTGTGTGTGAGTATATATGTTTCTACGTGCGTGTTACTTTAACCCAGCAAACAATTTGTTTTGCCTTTAACTCACTATTCTCAGTGTCCTGCTGCCATAGCTGGACTGGGTTGCTGACTGTGGCTTTTTCAAATGATAAATTTAACCCATATTATTTTCTATTTTACATGCGCTCTTTACACAGTATAAATCAGGTTTAAACTTCGTTCTTAGCTGACTTGCAGCTAAATTTTTTATGTGGACACAAACATTTTTGAATACCAAATAAAAATTTGTGTGGTTAAAAGTGGTTAAAAACAAATTAAATTTTTAGTGATGTACAAAAAAAAAAAAAAAAATACATATTTTAAAGGATAAGATTGAAAATTCTTTCAAGCTGGGTGAAAAATTCTTGGGGCAGCTGTCGGATTTAAGGGAATACTTAAATACCCTTAAACGTGCCTGGTAGGACTTTAAGCTGAGCAATCTGCTCAACTTAGGAATGCTTATTTGAACTTTGATGTTTATTTTGTGTGCTTTGGGCATCATTACTCGAGGAGCACCAGCATATTTACCGTCATATTGCTAATTGAGTTGATTTTTTTCAGAAGAGTTCATTAGAAGTTACATCTTTTTATGATAGCTACTTTAAATTGAAAAGAAAAATTGGAAAATATATTCCTCAAGGTGCAGTAAGGGAGCAGTTCAACGAAAATGTGAGGTGCTTTTTATGGTTCTTTTAAGAATTCGTTTGGGTGGCCAAACAAGTTCATGGTAATCAACAAATATTTCCTAGTACAGCAGAAGCTATTTTGAAAAATGTCTAATTCGATGATAATATGGACGGAGCTGGGTAACTCCGCCAGGGAGGTTCTTCGGATGCAAGAGTGCCTCTCCAAAGCCAGGAGTAAAGGAGGATGGTTGTGAGTAGATGCATAGAGGCGTAACATTTTTGGAAAAGTCTTGACTACTCACGTAAAAAAGATGAGTTCACCAAAGCTCGGTGTTTGCGGCCAATCTGGGAGCAGGTCACTAAAGGTATATTTTTGGAGTAATAATTGGAGGTATAATTGGAGTAACAATTGTCCAGTTGAAGTTGTTAGCACGGGTAAAGTCATACCCGTCAGTTGGTGGATAGTAGGTACGATATACCGCTTCTAACCCTGGGAGCAAGGGAGCTGATGACGTCAGCACGTATACATATACATACGTTTTGTGTGTATGCATGTGTGTTTAAGCAAGTGTAGACACATAATTTATGTGTACGTATGTGTGTTTAAGCAAGGGGACGTACATACCCTATAGGAACAAACTAACTTGTTTTTAATAACAACTAGTTAAAAAACTAATTTAAAATAAACCAGTATATGAACTACTTTGAACTATATTAAGACGGCATTCACTTCAATTATGAATAGTTTTTATTGCATTATATATAAAGTAATTGAAATACTACTTTAACACAAGTGATTTATAAACTACTTTGAATTATATTAAGGCGGCAACTACTCTGATTTTGACATGTTTTAATTGCAAAGTTTTATTAGATTACAAGTTTATATATATTTAACCATGTTATTTCATCAAATATTATTAACTTTAGGCCATTAGTAATAGTTTTCAATTGGTTATTTTAAAGTAATTAAAAAAATAATCTAAATATAACTAATTTAACAAGTAGTTGAAAATATATGCAGACAAAAGTCAATTGAGTTATTTAGCGGACATCACCATACAAAATATGTTAGTTCGTTCTATGGAAAAAAGTCAGAATTTCAACTAGTTGTGGTTGACAAAAAACTACTGTATCAACTACTTTTAAATTAGTTGAGTTTCCTACAGGGTTTAGATGCATATGTATATGTATGAGTGTTAACCCTATAGGAACAAACTAACTTGTTTTTAAAAACAACTAATTAAAAAACTAGTTTAAAATAAACCAGTATATGAACTACTTTGAATTATATTAAGGCGGCATCCACTTCAATATATGAAGTAACTGAAATACTACTTAAAAACCAGTGATTGATAAACTACTTTGAATTATATTAAGGCGGCAACTACTCTGATGTTGGCATGTTTTAATTGAAAATTTTTATTAGATTACAAGCTTATACATATTTAACCATGTTATTTCATCAAATATTATTAACTTTTGGCCATCAGTAATAGTTTTCAATTGGTTATTTTAAAGCAATTAAAAAAATAATTTAAATGTAACTAATTTAACAAGTAGTTGAAAATATATGCAGACGACAGTCAATTGACTTATTTAGCGGACATCACCATACAAAATAAGTTAGTTCGTTCTATGGAAAAAGTCAGAATTTCAACTAGTTGTGGTTGACAAAAAACTACTTTATCAACTACTTTTAAATTAGTTGATTTTCCTACAGGGTATTTTGTGTATGTGTGTGTGTGTGTGTGTGTTGTTATTGTTTAAGCTAGTGTACATACATAATTTGTGTGTATATATACATATGTGTTTAAGCAAGAGGACGTACATATTTTAGTATGTGTGTGTTCGGGTTTCATTCGGATGGCTTTGTTTGCTATCCGAATGATAACCGAACACTTACGAACAAATACAAACCAGTGTTCGAGTCTCATTCGGATGGATTTGTTTGTCTTGTGTGTTGTTATTGTTTAAGCAAGTGAACGTACATATTTTGTTTATACCCTGTAGAAAAATCAACTAATTTAAAAGTAGTTGAAAAAGTAGTTTTTTGTCAACCACAACTAGTTGAAATTCTGACTTTTTTTCCATAGAACGAACTAACATATTTTGTATGGTGATGTCCGCTAAATAAGTCAATTGACTTTCGTCTGCATATATTTTCAACTACTTGTTAAACTAGTTAAATTTAAATTCTTTTTTAACTACTTTAAAATAAATCAATTGAAAACTAGTTCATACTCCACTTACTGAAGATGAATTTAAAAGCATAAAAATTTGAAATTTCTATACATCAAAGAGATCATTAATTTGACTGTTTTGCAAAAAAAAAAAAAATAAATTCATTATGTGAATGCATAAGGCATATTAAAAAATGAAATAAAAAAAGTCTTTTGAAAAAAAGTTTGAAGGAAAGTCTGTTTTGAAAAATATATACATAAATTCATTACGTGAATGCATAAGGAAGGCATCGTAAAAAATTAAATAAAAAAAGTCTATTTAGAATTGAAGTGGATGCCGCCTTAATATAATTCAAAGTAGTTCATATACTAGTTTATTTTAAATTAGTTTTTTAATTAGTTGTTTTTAAAAACAAGTTAGTTTGTTCCTATAGGGTATGTAATTATTGTTTAAGCAAGTGAACGTGTATATTATGTGCATATGAATGTATATGTAAGTTGTTAAGCAAGTTCAGATACATATACATACATATATACCTAGGACTAATCGAAGTTAATCCAGCGGCGGAGATTAAAGGGGGTTTTATTAACTTCAGCTAGTATGATTTAGTAGGAGGACTAATAACCCAGATGACCCCCTACCGACACTTTCAACCTAATTCAAATAATTGTTTACGTCATCACTCGGTGTGTGTATCTATAAAAAAG
Organism: Coremacera marginata; assembly: GCA_914767935.1. Taxonomy (NCBI): domain Eukaryota; kingdom Metazoa; phylum Arthropoda; class Insecta; order Diptera; family Sciomyzidae; genus Coremacera; species Coremacera marginata. The sequence continues at coordinate 129,040,199 of OU612047.1, forward strand.
TATCTGATGTTGCAGTTTTTTTTGTTTAGATATTCTTAAAGCAGAATTCTAAGCTAAGCTAAGCTTAGCTGGTATGTATGCATACATGCATACATAGAGATTATCAGCGTTAAACAAGCATAGAAGCTTACTCTAACATATGGTTTATTGTTGTTAATCGAGTTCACTAACATAAATTAATAAATATAATCAATGCTTAGCAAGTTTCCATGCATTTGTTTCTCAACCCTCAAGTGCCTAGTAACAATTCATCTAATTCTACTTGACGACTTTGACATAATGAGTGTTACAATACGAAAATCTATAGTTATGATGGTTATATCAATTTAAGTACGGTGAAGGTTTAAGGGTTAGAATATATGAACAGGTTTGGGCGTAGCAATAGCATTTTTGCTGCCTTTCATATGGCATTACAGTCGACAGCAAAAGTTGTTTCAGATTTACACTAAAATTAATTAGCTGTTTCTTTTATTCAAAAATGAGTTCTACCATCAAAGTTAATCCAGCTGCGGAGATTTAGCTTGGCGCTATTAACTTGAACTAGAATGTTTTAATGGGGGGGACTAATACTTCAGACGGCCCCCAACTGACGCTTCCACTCTAATTCAGATAATTATTTATATCATCACTCGATGTGTGTATCTATAAGTTGTTGATGTTGCAGTTTTTTGCTTAGATATTCTTAAATCTAAGTTGATGTACATACATAGAGCTTATCGGCGTTAAACCAGCGTAGAAGCATTTTCAACATATGTTTTCTATTGTTGTTCTTGATGCATATTGACATTGACGTAGTGAATGTAGTGCGAAGTTGATCATGCTGTAGTTTCATTAAATTGTATGAATTTCATGTAAGGAATAGCATAGACTTTATCAGAAATATTTTAAAAGCAATACAACAAAAACAACTGAACTGATTACATCACAACCTTAATCTATTAAACTGTAAACACTATACAGATAACTGCTAAACTGATCTGTAACAACTACTGCTAAGCTGATCTGTATATGTTATTAATTAACATCAACACACACTCAAGATTTGTATGTATACTGATTTTATTAATAATAATACATACACAAAATATGTACATCTACCCAATAGACAATGAAGCTAGGTCTCTTGTAACGACGGCGTGCATTTACTGCTACTTATGGCGGCATTACACATGACTTTCTCGCTGCTTCTGCGAGCGTTTCTATGAGGCCTAATTTTTCGCTACCCAGGACAGTACAACAATTATATTTTTCCTACAAAATCTGGTTCTGCCTATATTTCAGGGTTACTTTTTCGTTAAAAGTTAAAATATATATTAGTTTAAAAATACTGAATTATAATCAACGTCATGACTTAGAAATATTCTTATCTGACAAAAATATGTAAAATAAAATAAAATCACTGAATAAATAGATAGGTATGCATAAAAAGTAAGAAAAAAATATATTTTTTTAATTGTTTTGGTTAACCACTTCTTTAAGCCATTCTAAATGAGTGCTTATAGCAGGCCTCTATAAAGCAGGGAGAGTGAAAGGCCTGGACAATTTGGCCATTTCATATAAAGAAGTATATGGGCTTGGATATGAGCGTGGAAGGACTACGAAATCCATTAGAAGCCCTGCTAGTAGCGCTTCGAAGTCCTGCTTTTGCCCACTAGGTACTTGCTTAAAGATACATACACATACACAAAATATGTACGTCTACTTGCTTAACAACAATAAACATATACAAATAATATGTATGTACAGTTGTTCAAACAGCAAAAAAAAAGGTCTGATAATAATAAAAAAATTGCCACACCCATTTTTACCGCTAACAAATCACTATCAGTATCAGTATCAGTATCAGTATCAGTATCCAGTATCCAGTATCCAGTATCCAGTATCCAGTATCCAGTATCCAGTATCCAGTATCCAGTATTCAGTATCCAGTATCCAGTATCCAGTATCCAGTATCCAGTATCCAGTAACCAGTAACCAGTATCCAGTATCCAGTATTCAGTATCCAGTATCCTGTATCCAGTATCCAGTGTCCAGTATCCAATATCCAATATCAGTATCAGTATCAGTATCCGCATCAGTATCAGTATAAGTATTTGTATCAGTATCAACAAAATTTTTGTCTTATGCCTCCCAACCCATCTGAAATAAAGCATTTTGATTTATTTATGTACGGTAAAAGCGGGTGTGGCAATTTTTTTTATTATTTTCAGCGAAATCAAAGCAACATTCAGCTAGCTGCAAGCAATGATGGCGTATTTATTTATATTTTAAGTACGACGAAAAAGTTTACGAACAATTACGAGGAATGCCAATGGGATCCCCTTTATCGCCAGTTATTGCAGACATCATCATGGAAGAACTTTTAGACACCTGCCTAGAACAACTAGATGAGAAACCAAGATTGATGACGAAATATGTAGACGACCTATTTGGAATTATAAAAGTGGACAAAATTGACGAAACCTTAAATATATTAAACAAATTCCATAGAAATATAAAATTTACGAAAGAAGAAGAGAAAGAAGGAAAACTACCCTACTTAGATACCTTAGTTATAAATATAAACAACAAATTAAAACTTGACTGGTATCAAAAACCAACAGCCTCAGGACGTCTTATTAACTACACATCAAAACATCCAAAAAGAACGATAATGAACACGGTGAACAATTTCATAAGAAATGTATTGACAATCAGCGACAGCGAATTTCATTATGACAACATTGGGAAAATACTGAAAACCCTCAGTAAAAATGGATTCCCCAAAAAAACTACGATGGATTTAATAAAAAAACACCAAAAACAAAGCAACAGGCCACGGGAGGCTGAACCTCCAAAAATATACAAATCAATGACGTATGTACCAGGACTTTCGGAGAGATTGATTGGATCTAATTGCTATGACAAGAATAAATTTAACATCGCCACACGCACAGAGAATAATCTTGGACAATTATACAGTAATACAAAAAGTAAAATGGACAAAAATGACAAATCAAATTTAATATATAAAATAACGTGTAAAGGAGACAGAGCAGGAATATGCAACAAAGTTTATGTAGGTACTACAAAGACAAAATTACGAACAAGAATATCTGCACACAAATCAGAACACAAATCAAGCACAAAACCACTGGAACAAAAAACAGCATTGGCGGCCCACTGTTCAACACTTAACCACTGTCCAGACTTTGAGAATGTAAAAATTTTGCAACAAGAGACGAATTACTCAAGACGATACATGTTGGAAATGCTACACATTATAAATATTCCACCAAAACAACGAATTAATTTCAAAACGGACACAGAAAGATGCGCTCTAAGCTACCGACACCTGATCACAAAGACAAATCACAACACAAAACTCAGTAGACAACGAAACGGCGAAGACACTGGTTCCTGACAACACTCAAAACCTGCTATGTTGTTTAGTTCTGTGACGTCTACCAAATTTGTTAATTGTTAAACTTTATGTTTAATGTTTAATATGTAAGTTTTTGTGTCGTTCATAAAATGAAATTGTAATTGTAATATTTTAATTTGAAACAGTGTCCCTGATGATGAACTCCGGTGGATTTCGAAATATTGGACTAAATAAAACTAATAATAAAAACAAACAAAAGATTGTTTTTTTTTTTTTATTAAAAATTGACCTTGAGCCCGAAGACAACCCATAATCACATCATAAAGAGGTCGACAAAATATTATATTATAATAGTAAAAATTTTATTAAAATCGTTGCAGCAGTTTTGAGCTTACCTCCGTCAACGCCAAAAAGCCAATCTTTCAAGATTCATTTTTATATAAGAGTAAGATAATAAAAATAAGCTTATAGTTTACATACAATTCTTTTTACCCAAACTGACTTAGGTGATTTAACTATTGCTTTTTTTTTTCTTAAGTGTATACGACATTTAGTCTTAAAGTCAAATTTAATGCAATCCAACACTGTCTTATTATACTGATTGCTATCATGACATTCTTGTTTTTCTCTAAATTATGTATACGCATTTGAGCTATTTGTTTATTAATTTGCTTTTTTGACTTTATAAGTTGCAAAATGTGAAGTAATTTATTAATCATTATCATTATGGTTATGGTTATGGTTATGTAATTGTTATGCTTATGGTCATAACACGTAGTTATGATAGATTTTGAACTTCTAATGTAACTTATTATTTTATAAATTTCCCTTTTAGCGATCAAACAGTTGGATTTTGCTTGTATTTTTGTAGTTACTTTGACAATAATTACTTTATCATTTTAATAAATGGTTTAATTTTCGAATAATGTCATAAAACATGCTACATGCAATAAAAGCAACAAAAATAAAAATCAATAACGATCGAAAATTCTTTTAATCACTTCAAACAAGAATAACATAACGCATTCATGTTCATACCTTGCTTGCCTTACTGTTGCCTGCTTGGTAAACCATTACATTTATAGCTGGCTACACGCAGAAAAAATTAAAACGCTTTCTCCAACAAGTTTTGCTTTCAATACATAATTGTTTGGCGCATATAGAGAGCACTTAGTTTTCTGCAGAGTTCTCGCTCTCACTTTCTGTTTGTAGATATTGTCTGCAGCATTTATCTTTCTCTCTCTCTCTCTCTCTCTCACTCAATATGTAAGTATTTAATACTTGGGTGTAAGCAAATTTTATTTGAATCAACCTGTTCTCTAAACATTACATTATTGTATCTATATGAAATATACTTACGATCAAACAAATATTGCACTCAACCATTAAATGTTTGGGTGTTTAAATGTTTAAAATAAAACAAGCACCCACTATAACTACGCTGACCATTATTTTCAAACCAAAAAGAAAAGGTCACACAAGAACAACAATAAGCAAAGCATAGTAGGAAAACATATAACTTCAAAACATTAATACTTTATTTAGAAACATAAAAATTCTTCATTTAATAAATATTATAGAAAATAACACAATGGAACAAGGGTTTGGCAATCTGAACAGTAATCATATATTTTTGTTGCACTACCCTCACCTTTCAAACATGAAGTCATCAAAGCGTTGTGACAGGTTTAATATGAGTTTTATTCAAAGTTTCATAATTTTGCTAGAATTATCTAGAATAAGTCTACTGTACAAATGAAATTGGGATTAATAAAAAAAATTTGTTAAAGCAATGAACAAGGAAAGCGTAGGATTCAAAAATTTAAAGACAGTTTTCCCTCAACTTAGTGATGCTAAGCTGAAAGGAGTTTTTATAGGTCCACGAATAAGAAAATTGGTTAAGGATGAACTATTTACCCAAAAATTGAATCAAAAGAGACTACAGGCATGAAAATGTTTTGCTGCAGTCATCAAAGGCTTTCTAGGCAATCAGAAAACCATCAACTTTTAGTAAATTAACTGTTTCAGTTGTACCAAAACTTTGGATGAAGAATGTCGCTCAAAATTTATTTTCTACACTCTCATTTAGACTTTTTTCCTAATAATCTCGGTGCAATGAGATACCGAGGATGGTGGGACTCAGCTATGATGGCAAATTTTTGTTAGTTCCTCAAACAAGAAGATTCAACGTCACTTACCCAATAAGACCTGTTTCTTTTAGCTTAAAATACTCTTTAATAGTGAACAATTTATGTTAAAATTTGTTATGATTTTAGTTTATATAAATTGTTTAAACGATTTTTTTTTTGTTATTTTTTAAATTTTTTATGTATCACTGTATCTATAAGTTCAGACCTGTTACAATGAATTCACTTTCTGTTTTTAGTTATGTCAGGCAATTGTAATCCGAAACAAGTATGTAAAATTGTGTTAGTTGTATAAAAAAGTTTGCAATTTTTTCCCTTGTGTTATTTTAGAAATTTTATAAAAAAAAATTTATATAGAAATCAGCTGAGATCATATTTTTCTTAACAAACAAGTAATGTCTTTTAAGATTTTATCTAATAAAACACAACATAAATGACGAGTAGTAAAATTTTTTCATATGTTAATATGTACATGTTAATTTATAAATAACACAGTGTTTTTTATTTCAATATATCCTATTTTTTTAAGATTAAGCAAGCAATTATGGAAAAATTTGCGCCAACAGTAAGAGTATTTTCTTTAAATAATAATATTTGGATATCAAAGTAATTTTTTATTAATTTGTTAAGCATGCGCATTCTTAAAAAAATATTACAAAAACTTTTCGGCACGAATATATTTTTTTTTTTTAAAAAATCGTTTTAATTTTTTTTCTAAAAATACTTTATATTTTGTGTAGTACATTTGGAAGTTTGTTTTTTAAAAATATCATTTTAATTTTTTTCTAAAAATACTTTTAACTTTGTGTAGTACATTTGGAAGTTACTTCTCCGATGTCCAAATATTATAACTTAATAAAAATACTCTTTCTCTTGGCGCATTACTAGCCGGTAGACACAGAGAAAACTCGACAAGCTTAAGTTTACCTATACTTGCAGTCAAGATATTTTTCAAAAAGTGACTAAAAATTTCTACCCATTTCGAGCCCGTAGAGGTTAAACAGATGTTAAAAATAAAAAAAAAACAAAAGAGGACAGTTTTAAAAAAAGTGGATAATATAAGGAGAACATTTTAAATAAGGACACGAGACTAAAAAAGAGGACGGATGGTCACCGTAACTATAACATACTCAAAGAGCAGCTAAAAAGTGTTCGGTTTTCTGGACCAGTCTAATAGGCCACATATTTAAAAAGTTGCCGAATATTGTCTGATGAACTTAATTAATACTGTTGGATTTCGTATTTTGTAGCTCTATTGTTTGGTCCAATCAAATATTTGCTGCAATTGCAACAAAATTTAAATTGCAACATCTTTCACAAAATAAATTGTTTACATCCAAACACATTAAAAGTCAAGATTTTGCTCAGTGTATCGTTGATAGTGCATTTGTCAACGCAATTGCAACAATTAATTCAACATAATTAAACACTTTCATCGAGTTAAGTATTCATTGTATGCATCAAATATTTAAAACATTGTAGCATTTAACTCGGTTTAAAACACCTTATTTAATTTTACCAAACATAGGTAAGGGACAATGTTCGGATTAAATGCATGCACTTTAGGTAATGCCCGTATGATACTTATTTTTTTTTGTCCAATTATAAAATCTGAAAACAAGTGGCGCGTGGTCAGGACAGACATATTTTGTAAGAACAGGATAAACGTTGTTTCTTTCTGATATCTGGTGTTTTTAAGAGCAGCTGCATTAAATAAATTAATATTAGCTACACACATCACTTCCAATTCAGCATACTTTTATATTAAATAGTTTAGTTTATTCTAAAAATGTCAAATTAATTATTAACAGCACAGTAAATATTTGATCGAAACTTAACGAAGAACGAATTGGAAGAAACGGCAAAAAAATGCAAAGAAAATACAGTCCGTCCTACAAATTTTTCTCCAATTCGTACCATATGCGTACTCACTCACACCAATGTGTGAGCATGGATTCAGCATTCGTGCTATTTGAACTGCTCTAGTTATAATTTTCAATGATAAATTTAATTAAGTATCATACAGGCTTAAATGAATCAATAAAAAACGACAAAAGTTCAATAAAAATAACAATTGTTGAAAAAATTACTCACATACTTTCCGAACTAGGCACATTTACGAGTATCCCAACTGAATATTTTAACTGAAGGCAATATAACTGAACTGAAATTGTCAAAAGTGGGCATATATTGTCACAATGAGGTGATGACAAATAACGGTGTTGTTTTTCTTAACTAGGTTTTTTCTTAGGAGGGGTAAAATTGTATTTTAAAAAGGCACAATTTAAAGATTCGCCTTATAAGTTGCATTGTTTTTAAGAGAAAATAAGAGAAGGCGATGTACAGGGTGTCCCACAATTGAGTGCAACTATTTACGGATTGCATTGTTTTTAAGAGAAAATAAGAGAAGGCGATGTACAGGGTGTCCCACAATTGAGTGCAACTATTTACGGAGCTGAAAGGTTATGTCGAGTTGAGCAAAAAATCATATGGGAGGGGGGGGGGGGGGGGTCTATTTACACATTCTTAGGAGCTACAGGGTCAAATAATATTTCAAGACTTTGGTTTACGTTATTGTTTCTAGCAGAACAACTAACTTACATAAAACTTATTTTGATAGCTCTTTCTAAAAGCAATAAAAACACCCTTTATAATGGCATGTCAATAAACCCCACCAACTTAACCGTTACTGAGTTGTGCTCGTGTGAAGATGAAATCAATCGATTGAAACTACCAAATTTCACCTTTGAGTGCAAATTTCTCAGAATTTCGCGTAATAAATGAAATTTTTTTTCGTAATCAATTTTGTAATTTATTCAATTTTGTAATTTATTAAATTTTGTAATTTATTCAATTTTCTTTTCAATGATTCCAAAAACATAAACATATCTTAATAAATAAAAAAGTAGGCTGTATTTAAAAAATTATACTTATTAGAAAATAATGATATGATGTACTGCATAAATAATTGTACAGTCATTATTTATCACTATATTCTAATAAGTATAATTTTTTTAGTACAGCCAACTTTTTATTTTTAAAGATATGTTTATGTTTTTGGTGTCATTAAAAAGGAAAATAAATATATTACAAAATTGATAATAAAAAAAAATGTCATTTATTACGCGAAATTCTGAGAAATTTGCACTCAAAGTTGAAATTTGGTAGTTTCAACCGATTGATTTCATCTTCACACGATCACAGCTCGGTAACGGTTAAGTAGGTGCGGTTTGTTGGTATATCCATGGAAAGATGATTTCATTGCCTTTAAAATGAGCTATCAAAATACGTTCTACGTAAGCTAGATTTTCTGCTAGAAACAATAACGTGAATCAAAGTCGTGAAATGTTAATTAACCCTGTAGCTCCTAAGAATGTGAAAATAGACCCCCATCCCATACGATTTTTTGCTCAGCTCGACATAAGCTTTCAGCTCCGTAAATAGTTGCACTCAATTGCGGGACACCCTGTATATTAACCCTTTAATATGATTGTTTTATGGATATCCGAATGTATCGTCTAACGTAGTTTTTTTTTCGTCCCACCTGATAGAAAAAGTTTTTTCAATTAAATTAATTTTTTTGTTCGGCCGTCACCTCTCTGCAGACAATGGCAAACCTCAGAGAGTAAAACCTCATTGAGCACTGTCATGCATAAGAATGCACTTTTCATAATTGCATTGGTGTATTTTTGGTCTTTTTGCAGGGATGTTGTGGATCCTCATTGACGGGATCGAGTTGCCCAGATGACTGTCGTACTGGTTGTGGTTGTGTGATTGCTACACAGGTCTAGATTGACCGGCGGGGTTGCGCAGTGGTACGATCGGGCTGGCATATCTGTCTTAATATGCAAGAGATTGGGTAGGTCTCGTCTTCACCAGTAGATGTAAGTACGTCACTACTGAAGTCTAAACTGGTACTGCTATTGCGGGCAGTATGTAATTTATTGCATAATGCTCCTAATCAGCAGGGCACTGGGTGATGCTTTGTGTTTGTGAAACAGCTTCCATATTCGTGTTGCTACACCGGATGCCCCGTATGTTTTACTAGTTAAAACATAAACGGGTCGGTATTGTAGTACAACCCGTAAGTTCTGGTTGTCTGTTTAATGAACTATTACCCTAGGTCTGGTAGACCCAAGTACTAAAGCCTTGCGGCAGGCGTACTTGTCAAACCGGATTCATTGCACTTAGTTACTTTGACTTGACTTTCTCTTTCTTACTTTATTTACGCTTATTTTCCGTTTATGCCGTCGTGTCAGGTATTCGTAGTAGTGAATTAAAAGCCTATTCAAAAAAAATATATTCACTGTGTGACTGGTTGGCAGGAGTCAAGAACATTCTCCAACATAGCTGTAGTGTTCTAGAAACAAGGGGACAACTAGCTCTTATCATTGGCAATAAAGAGTCATTTACTTCCAATTTCTAAGGCTAGTCCAGGCAGGGTGCTAATAATCAACAAGGAATTCCACTTAAACCAACAATTAGAAATAAAAGAATCATGTCCCTTTTATTCCAATTATTTAGTCTTCGTCCAGACAAGGTTCTATCTATGGTCATCTGTTCACTTACCTGTCACGATTGACTACTGTACGGCAAAAAGATCGAATCTGGCTGTGCGTGGCCTTTTATATGCGTATGCTTGTTCTTTTTTGTAGTTGATGTAGCTGTGTCGCATTGCAGATATTGTCGCATTGCTTTGTGCTTGAAATTCTTCATGTTGTTATAGTTGTCTCATTTCTTCTTATTATTTGTGCTACGTTGAAGCTGTGCAGCATTGCAGATATAGCCTGATTGCTTTGTGCTTATCCTTTGTCGCTTTGACGCCGTTACCTATAACTGTCTCTTTCCTCCTTGTTAATTTTACCATGGTGACGCTGTTCTGCATAGCTGATATTGTTTGGTCGTTCTATTCCTCTTTCCATATGAGTTCCAGGGATGCCACGCTATTGCTATTCGCAACTGATGTCTTACCTATGTTGATGTCTAAAGATAATTTTAACTGAACTTTAATCTAGTATAAAATTCACTATTTGATAAACTTCGTTTTGTATTATCTAATCTTATTAACATACATATGTTTATATTTCTTAAGAAAGAATTTAAATTTTTTCAATTTTTATTAACTTTTTATTTTCAATCTTAGAAAAAATATAATACCAAAATATAAGACCATGCCATAAATAGCATACCAATAATAATTACATTGCATTCAAAATATGATTAAATATAATAATATAATTCATTCAATCTTAAGACTATTAATATATTTAAAGGAAAAATTTAAATTAAATAGTATACCAATAATAATTTCATTGCATTGCAAAATAATAAATTTCGAAATTTAAAAAATTTCGCCGCTCCGGAGTGGAGTTTACGGACACTATATGTAGTGCTTAATGTTCGTACTAAAAAGTTTACCTTTTTCTTGGTGGTTCTTCTTTTCTGGTAGGATATAACTTCACTCGGCCATTGCTCCATTGGTATCACTCTTTGCGGACAATATCGAGCTGGACAACTGGAGACCCTTGTCGGACATTGTTCAGGCAGCTGTATCCTTTTGACTACATATTTTAAAGATCCTAAGGATGAAAATAAAGCAATAAATAAAAACAAAAATTTTCCGTCGATTTCTATTAGAACCTCCCCTTAACATGAGCGCCGAAACGTTCCATCGGACACTGCGATCAGTCGGAATAAAAGGTTGCGCTAAAGTAAAAAACCACTACTGACCGAGCGCCACAAAAAACTACACTGAAAATTTGGAAAAAAATATAAAATCTTTGGTGTAGAAAAATGGGACAGCTTGATTTTTTACGATGAAACGAAAATCAAACGGATCGTATCGGATGTACGTCAGTGGCAAGCGAATGATTAAGGAAACGGTAAAATTTTATGGCGGCAATGTGATGATGTGGGGATGCATGACTTCTGCTGGTGTCGGTTTATGCCAAAGAATGCTGGGAAGAATGACAGCAGATGATTACGTTTCTAATTTAAATAATACTTTAATGGGCAGCCTGGAGAAGTGGGGTACGGATGTTTCAGACATTATTTTGCAACACGATAATGATCCGGAACATACAGCCCGGATTACTAAGATATGAATCCAGGACCATGGCTTCAATGTCCTTTAATGACCCCCTCAATCTCCAGACCTTAACGCAATTGAACACATTTGGCAACATTTAAGAATAAAATTAAACACGTGTTCTACAACTCCATTCAATTCAGACAATCTGTATGCAAGAGCTGAAGCCGAATGAAACCCTTTAAAAAAAAAATCATATAAGCCCTTTAATATGTTTTATTGTGCCGTGTCATTCTTAGATAGTTACTTCGGCACATAAAAAAGTTTATGCACTATAATATAGTACAGTCTAGATATATTACGAGTATATCAAGATTTTTTTTTCTTTCAGCCTAATGCAAATTTGGCATTCGTAATAAATTTTATTATATGTTTGCCAGATTTTTGGATTAAGCAAAAACTGAAGTTAAATATGGAAAAAATTGCTGGTTTTTTCGCTACCTTGGAGTGCTTTAAATCTTTGGCTATACTAACTGACGTTCAGCTAACTTTTATATACTTTGTACACAACATCGTCTACCTGGTTGAAGCTTACGTACGCATTTATATGCAAAATAATTCAGCTACTGATTTTTTTTTTCTGCGCTGGACACATGGAATTCGGTTTTACTTAAAATCTATGCAAATTCTTTGCAGAAAATTATTCCAGACGATATATGGTATGCAGCTATGTGCATAAAAGTCGATGGATGCCATTTGCATAATATTGTGTTAGGATATGAAAATTCGCGACGGGAAGCTGTATGGTAATCACAGCAAAGATTGGAATTAAACGTGATTTTTTAAGGAATGTTCTAATTTTTTATAAGTAGAAGCAAAAGGGGAAAAAATTCGAAAGGGTAGATATGCTTGTTTCTTTTTAGTTGTGTCATAAACTTAAACTTCTAATGTCGTTGGAGTTTATAAAAAATAGTTTTTTGTAATAGGTAGGTAGGTAGGTAATATTAAAATATTTATTTTAATTATATCAGTTGTGTCGTAGTTAAAAAATGTCAACGAATGCATTAAGAGTAAGAAGCAAGTGAGCAGCTTCAAAAATAATAAAATTTCCTCTAACGCCACTTTCTCTACAGACAATTGAAGATTTCCATAACTTGGTTTAAAACTCTGCAGAAAATATAGATATAACAGGTTAATTGGTGAGTATTCGTTCACATGAATATCTAGAAAGCTTTTCTGGGCATGGTTGGGGACGACAACATTGCCTCATTCATTCGAACATTCACTACACTCAGCGCTTATCCCCTATTAATCCACTGTTTTTGCAATATCTCGTTCATTTTATCTTGTAAAAATAAGTTTTTAAACCTGTGCCATGACTGATCAAACACACCCTAAAAATATTCACAACACCTTCGGAACGGTTCAGAAGTGATGGAGTGACATACGGACACCATTAGATTTTTATATATATAAATAAACTCAACCTTAAAAAAAAAATTTAATTGTTACAGTTTTGTTTTGAGTTTGACCGTTTTAATGCTTTTAAAGTTTGAAGCTTTAAATGCGTTTTTCTCGATTATACTTTTTCAAAACGGCCCACACTACTGCAAAAAAACTAATCGACCAATTTTAATTTTTTTTTTAATCTGTTTGTAATCTTTTACCAAAATCAGCGTCTTTGAAAAACTTGTCTAGTTTTTACACGCAACAATATGGTCAAAAATGACGTAAATTTTCCGACTTTTTTTTCTACGATTCATAATTCTCCATATTTTCATTCCATTTCTGTTAAAGATATGCATTAAGGGGTCTATTTTCAAAAGCATTTTTTTTTTTAGACAATCTGGAGTCGCGCTATGATGTGGCCCATTTTCACCTTTATTCGAAAGACACCAACTTCAGCGCCATCTTTATTTATAAAAAATATGTTATCAAACAAAACAATTTTTCTTTGCTTAAACTAATAATGTAAAATTAACAGGCAAATTGAATTTTTTGTACATATAATAAACTTTTTTAAAAAAAATCTTCTTAAGTTTGCCTTAATTTTAACTGCTTTTACCTAAAACCTCCCTTAATTTGGTTTTATTATTTTTGGCCAACTTATTTTCATATAACTAACTTATAACTTATTTAAATAACTTTTTTTTTTTAAATTGTTCATTAAAAAGTCGGCTTCATCGGATTCTCCAATTTGCATTTTTACGAACTCGTTTCGAATGTATAACGAAGTCGAATTTTTGTGTAACGAAGCCGAGAAATGTAGTTTTTATTAACTTTCTGTTGTAAATACGTTATTTAGGCGAATATTTGTTTTATATTTCATAAATTTTATATGAAAAACAAAGACTTATTTTTCGGAGATTTTTATAAACTTTTTTCAAGTTTTATATAAAAAAATTTGGTCAAAAAATAATAATAATAAAATTAATTTCGAACTTATGTAAAGTCAAATCCTAAAAAACACCTAAGTAACAATATAAAAAAAAATAATTTTTTTTTGGGCCGAGTTGGCGTTTGAAACCCCTTCCGGGAATGCTTGCATTCACTATGATGCAAACAAAACAACAAATTTTAATTGATGTTTATTAGGATTTGTCACAAAATGCTTCAAAAAAGTGATGATTCGTAAATACATTGCTAAAGAAGAGAGAAGCGATTTGCTAACGAATCTCTCGCAAAAGCGTTCAGAGACGAATCGATAGCAAATTGTTGGAAAATTTTTTCAAAATTTATCAGAACGGCAATTAGCAGTGCCGTGTGAAGTTCTTTCTACTGGTACATATTACTTTGCATGCTGGATGAGTTTACTGATGACGTAAAGAGTTTAACATCCTGTTTTCACTTCGACAACCTGTTTAAAACTGTTTCTGTTTCGTTGGGATTAAAGGAACGCATTTATCATGCTACTGGAGCAAATGGACAAAATTTCATATCAGAATCTTGCTCATTGCCACTCAAAAATGTGATTAAAGTAGAAAAATGTGACCACATAATGAGCACAAAACTAAATGAAGCTGATATAATATTTGGTATAGTATTGTATGTATATCATCTACACTTTGTGGGAAAAATTCGGTCTCGAAAAATTCAAGAGAACATAGAAGAAAATTAATTTGTCCCGACCTTGTGCTGTTGGTTGCTACAATTTGTGTACGAGCGAAACGGACAGATGAACCATAACGTGAATGCTTATCGAATTGGTGTTATAGGTAAAAAGTGGTGGCACCGTATCGCCACGTGGCTTGTAGATGTATCGGTTGCAGAATGCTTGGTTTCTTCATCGTAAAGGTGTATCGGACTTCACTGAACTGTGGTTTTGCTGAGCTATCGCGTGGTATTATTTGCAAATCTTGACCAGCCAAAACTATCTGGACGTTATCGGTATTTTAAGACAGAGGAGAAGAAACGCAGTTCTAGATTTGATCGATAACATTATTATATAATAAAAGTTCCAAGTTCACGCTACGACAAATCTTGGAAAAAACCATAGAGAAGCAAATCGACACCCACCACCTTTTTGTCGACTATAAAGCCGCTTTCGACAGTCCAATAAGGAATCACCTATACTTCACCATGTTTGAATTTGGTATACCTGCAAAATTAATCCGTCTATGCAGGATGACACTGAGCAACATCAGCAGCTCAGTTAAAATCGGGAAGGACCTCTCCCCTCCGTTTGTTACCAAACGAGGTTTCAGACAAGGTGATTCCTTATCGTGCGACTTTTTTAACCTAATCATGGATCATTCGAGCTGCTGATTTCAGACAAAGCGGCACAATATCCTATAAGAGTGTTATGCTGCTAGCGTATGCCGATGATATTGATATCATTGGCCATAGTACAAGCGAAGTCAGCGCAGCATTCTTCAAATTAGAAAAAGAGTCGAGTCGCATGGGTGTTGCAGTAAACGCAGATAAGACGAAATATATGGTGTCAACAAACAAACAGTCCCAGCGTATTGGCACCCACGTCACTGTTGACAACACCTCCTTCGAGGTTGTGTAGGACTTTGTCTACCTCGGTTCCAGCATTAACTTCCCGCGATATCAGTAGAGAGATAAAACGAAGGATAACTCTTGCCAACAGGTATTATTTGGGCTCAGTAGGCAATTGAGAAGCAGAACCCTCTCTCGACGAGCAAAAGTCACGCTCTATAAGTCACTAATCATGCCATGCCCGTCCTGTTATTTGCAGCACAAACCTGGACGTTGAGCAGCTCTGATGGAAAAATATTGGGAGCGTTCGAGTGAAAGATCCTTCGTAAAATCTACGGACCAATCTGCGTCAATGGCGAGTACCGAATACGATGGAACGATGAGCTGTATGAGTTATACACCGACATCGACATAGTCAAGCGCATAAAAATCGAGCGGCTTCGCTGGCTAGGTCATGTTGAGCGGATGGAAGACGACGCTCCAGCGAAGAAAATATTCGATTCGGTACCCAGCGGCGGCCAACGCAGAAGAGAACGACCGCATCTCCGTTCGAGGGACCAAGTGGAGGACAACGTGACGAAACTTGGAGCTTCCAACTGGCGCCAGCAAGCGCAAAACAGAAATGGCTGGCGCAATTTCTTACAACAGGCGGAAACCGACTTACGGTTGTAGGCGCCATCTAAGTAAGTAAGTAAGTAAAAGTTCCAAGTGACAAAAAACGCCGTTGCGTAAATTGATCAAACGCTCGTAGAGTTTAGTCTTAAAAGGACAATGTTCAATTTTCAACACATTTGTTCCGAAGCTTTTATTGAATTATATCCACTTTATCTTTATTTATGTTTTTTATTTGAAAATTACTAATGCTAAACTTTTTATCATATTTAACAAAAATTAAGTTTTCCAATGAACAATTTAGTTCTACTGTGTTCGTACCAACGTTACATATATGTAACGACCAAAACGGGGCGGTTGAAGGCGGTAAACATTTTTTTAATTCAGATCTTGATTTTACGTGTCATATAACCCTTCTGAAAAATTTCAACTCTCTACCGGCATTTTTGGACTCTCGCCACTAATGGGTTAATACATGTGCGCTTAATTTTTTTTTAGTTTTCTTATTCTATTTTTTCTTCATATTCGACCGAGTCAGTGTTTACCACTTCAAAGTTCAAAAGATGTTTATTGAGTGCCAGAAGTTAACCTGGAACGCCAAATATAATCTTTATGAAAAAAACCAAGCATATCAATTATTCAATTCAATAAAAATTAAATTTAATTTTTTCGAATTTCTGTGACAGGCTATACTACAGAGTATATTACATGGTCCAGTCTCACTCAATTGCGGACTTTTCTATAGGTTTTTTTTAGGACCTAAGATTCTGTAGTACTTTAACTAGATGTATCGCTTATATTTGGTCAAAGTTAATTAGAATGTAAGTGCGCTAAAGGCATCTTTTAACGAAATGACTACAAAACATCTACATATATTCCTATAGTATTTTACAATTCAAAATGAATGTATTATTAACGAAAGAGCTACCTGCACCGAGAAAAAAGCTTATGTTAAATTGAAAAAAACAACCTAGTATAATTTATAAGATGGCTTTGGCAGTTTTCAGCCACCCAAGTACTTTATCAAAACGCCTAAGTTTTACATGTTGACTTGCCAATTTTTATTGTGTGATAAATTAACCAAGTATTTAGTAATATTTTATACACTACTTTAAGAAAAAAAAATTAATTTTACAATATTCATTTTTTCGGGTTTTGGTTCTTTTTATTTTTCTTTTTTTTTGAAGCTGCTGCCGCCTCTCGTTCTGTGATTTGCTAGACTGAAATCGGCAACAACACAAATTTTTCTTAGAAATTAATGACTTTTCGGCTTTTGTTGCTGCTTGACGTCTATTATCACAAGATCATTCAATTAAATTAAATTAAATATCAAATACAAAAATTTTACCTTCGCATGCCGTTGAGATTCGAACCCAGACCAACCGATACCACTGTGTATGAAGTCACTACACTACACATTGAGCCAAACTCCTTCGATAAGATTTATGATTTATTCAATATTAATTACAACTGAAACTATGCTGCAGCTATCAACAGAATACTGCGACATACTGCATCTGTTAATACAGCATCTGTTACCATCTGTGAATCACAAATAATAATAATAAATTGCTTAGGTGAATTAACGTAGCTGCAGTTATGTCAGCAAATAGAAGCAAGGCTGCTTATATCAGTTGGTAGAGCGATGAACTGACACCAAAAGTTCCAGGTTCGATTCCGGACGGCGTTCAAAGATGTTTTTTTTCTTTTTTTCTTTTCTTTTTGTTGATCAAATGTGTGTTTTTTAATTTACTTTATGTTATTTTTGAATTCAAAAGTGGTTTCATAACAAAATAAAACCATTAAATTATCATATCTATCCTTCTCGCGTGTGTCTAATGACGCACCTGTTTTTTTTCAGAAAATTGCTCAAAGCTATGCTTAAGCCATCTATGCTAGTTGTTTTTAATTTTGTATATTTGGATTTTGGGCTTAGGTGAATCAAATACTTTTTTTTTGGCAAGGTATCGAAGTATGTGCTTTCAAAGCAATGTATTAAACAATAAATTGCTTAGGTGAATAAGCATAAGTTCATAATTCCCATACAATTCTTTTCACCCAAGCCGACTTAGGTGAATTACCTATCTTTAACTTTATTATAAAAGTCTGTGTAAGATTACAACTGTTTCTTAATATTTATTAACATAACTAAATGGAATACATTTTTATTTTTCTTTTCAATTTTAATTTTAATATTAATTTCTTTTTTAATATTAATTTTTTATATAAAATGTTTGGTTTTACATATTTTATTAATAATTTTTTTTTAATAGAATTTTAATATGTTCAACAAAATTTTATTAAAAAAAATTCTCTGTATTTTGTTTAATAGTAGAAACTTTGAAGTAAAATATTTTAAGACTAAGGGACCTATTCTTGAAAGTTTACTGTAGTAAGCCAGTATTTTTCATATTTCTATGTAGTTGTTGTAAGTTTTTTTTTTTTAAAAACAAAACTTGAAACTCAAAAAATAAAACTTGTCAATGAAATTGTCAATATATGATAAGCACTTGATAATGTTTATCAAAATTTATTATTTTTGAGCTTTAAGTTATGTTTTTAAATCAAAAAAATACAACATACACATAATAATATGAAAAATACTAGTTTACTATTGTATATTTTCAGGAATAGGTCTGTAATTGTTTTTTTGTATTATTAACAAAATTTGCAACCTAGAAAAAATGGACCGTCAAATTATTGAGTAATTCAATTCGCAACATTGATTGCGATTTACCAAAACTAGCAAAATGTAGTTAACATAGAATCCTATTTTACTCGGGCGACGCTACGTGTTTGTATGTTTATTCATTCATACAATTAATAAACTACGTTAAGAAAAATGTTTGGCTTAAACTTAATGCTGCTCTTGTCTGCTATTTGCCTCCTCACCACTGTTGCAACTGCGCTGTGTAGGCGAACGCCTGGGCCGACTGCAACGCACGCCAATTTGTGGGTTTTTCTAAACGTGCTGAACGTGCAGCAAATGATTCCGATGTTGGCGACTGACGTTGACGTGGTTGTGGAAAACGCTGGTACACCAGACGCGCTTTATTACCAGACTCATTAACAGCATCCTGATCGAATGAAGTGGAAATTGCAATTACCGAACCATCTGCAGCATACTCCACAACAACTTCCTGCTCCTGCTCATCGTCGTTTGTGTCACTCTTCTCTGGTGCATCTGTTGGCAATGGCTGGTCGTTCACTTCCGGTTGTGGTGCTTTATTATCGTTCTCTTTAGCTGGTGGTGGTCCGTAAGCAATATCGGGTGAGGGTGGTCCATTAGTGTTATCTGGGGGCAGATAACTCACATCGGGCTTCGCTGTATTCGCATCGGGTAGCTCGAATGGTACTTGAGGCGTCTCTCCTGCTGCAGGATAACCTGTTGGATTTGGACTTATTGGTGTCTGCTGCTGGCGTGCAGGTAACCTTTGTCTTTGCACGTGTAAGCTTGCGCACTCAGCGCAACTAGTGGCCACTACTAGCACTAAAATTAAAATCAATGTATAGCTTAGCTTTTGCATTTCATTTAAATTATGGCTTTCAGTTTCTGATTGTTTCCCAAGCGTAACTAATGCGAAATTGTAGAATTGTGGCTACTTTTATAGTCAAATTCTTAACACTCTTTATGTGACATAATTAGTAATTCTTTAAGTTATGTTTTGCACTGATATGTGGTTGTGAGCAAGCCTATGTTTGAATGTGTGGTATTTCAAGCCTACGTGACCAGAGTGGGCAGACAAATTTTGGGAATATGTTTTTGTTTTTTTTAAAGTATTCCACTACCAAGTTTTAAATTACACAAAACAATTTTTAATTAAATAACAGAGAAACGAGTATGAAATTAAAATTTTTGTATTTATTTTTCTATTGATATTCATAAGGTAAATACATGGTAAATGGCGGCAACTGTTAGTTTTGTTCTGATATTTGTGAATTAAACAGATACAGAATGTACGTCGACATGCCATGGAACATTCTTCAAACAACATGTAATACTGTTGAGTATTTTTATACCCCACGCTTTTATTTTTACTTTGTAACTTATGTGGCCATAGCAGGTATAGGAAATACGAAATACATAGATTTTTTTGATCAGCATTACTACCTGAGTCGATTAAGCCATGTCCATCTGTTTTTGGGTCCATGTCGATTGAAAACCACACCTACCTTCCTTTTAACCGTGAGGCCCTTTAAAAATTCGACCACCTCCTATCCAAAGTGACTTTATTTTAAGCGTAAGTCCTTTAAAAATCCACAAATAGTCAAAAAATGTCTGAAATTTTGCACATAAGCTTTGATATTTAATATAAAACATTCACTAAGATATTTGGTAAACATTAATAACAACTTATTCTACCTTCCATACAAAATGACGTCATCAAAATAGAAAAACCTTCATAAAATTCCAAAAAAAATGTTGTGTTGACTTGATACTTCTAAATATCTCTAAATATATACATGTGGGAAGGAGAACTTAGACGGACGTGAATGATAATATCAATGGTCGTTTAATACTCAACTTGAAAATACTTTAAACTTAAAATAAAAACAGTAGACAAATTTTACTTATACAAATATCTCAAAAAAATAATATATCGTGAGTCGGATTGACAAATAGCTAGCAACGGAACGGACGGAAAATTTTGTATTTGTTGAATAAAATAATTATCTGCAATATATAAAAATTTATGAACTAAAACTAATAATTATAAAACGAACAAACGTACTTATTAACGAAATAAATAAGACATTTTATAAATGGGGGCTCAAGCCGGTCGCATCCAAAATTTACCAAATAAAATTCAGTGAGTATCCGTCACGTTGTGTTCGTGAATATAAAAATCAAGCATTCAGAATTGTACAAAGGTCGATAAATAATATCGGGCGGAAATCAGCATAGTTGAGGAGACTAAACCAAGTTAAGATCGTTTGCTGCTGATAGTACTAAACACAGAGAAGTAGCAGAGTAGCAGCAAATAGAGCAGTTCTGAAGCAGACAAGCGACCAAGTAGCGAAGAAGAAACAGAAGAGAAGAGCCTATAGAGTAGCAGGGCACCAGCAGACAACAGCAGAGAAGGAACCCAGTGGAAGAAAGAAGTAGTAAAAAAGGGCTTCCAGAAGCACTTCTCAGTCAGGTAGAGGGCCTTACTCACTCAATTCTTTGCTTAATTATTTTTTGTATGAAATGTCCCAAAGTGCAAGCCCTTGCATACTCGCTTCTCAGAGAAGACCTTATAGAAGTTGTTGTAAGTATGTCTTCAAGAAGTACTGGTTTGGCAGGAGTTTCATAACGAGTTGCAAAGAAAAGCATACAGAAGTAGTTCTATTCAAACTCTTCTGGAACAACTTCTGATAAGGCCTTATTTACTTCCTTACAAAAGTACAACATATAGAAGCGGTTCTTTGCAATGTCTTCAAAAACCTCTTTTTATATACAAGGCTATAATGAAAGAACTAAAATATTTGGTTTATGCTTTAACAATTTGTTATTAATGCATTTATTGCTTGATTAATATATTCATTATTTTCAATATTTTTAAATTTTCTTATCAAAACTAGAGTTGAAATAGTATATTAAAAAAAAAAATAAAAAAAAAAAAATTAAAGTTAAAACCAGAAATAGGTTAAATACTGATTTTGATAATTATATTCATTTATGCATTTTTAAAATTTGTAATTTAAATTTAAGGTAAAAATAATAAAAAAAAGAGTTACAAAAAAAAATCACATTTTGATAGTTTAAAGCATTTTTAAAATTTTTTGTTAAAAGTTTAGTTAAAATTATAATTAGGATAATAGTTTTTTTGCCAAGCAAATATTTTTGTGCACTCTATTTTTGGCTATTTTAAAACCTTTCTTGATTTCTGCTATGTAGTTTTCTCTAGTTACGAACTTGACTGCAGAAGCTTCTACAGTTGAAAGAAATGATTATGGGACGTTTTTTGTAAATCTTTCATGTGAAAACTTACTAAAAAAAATATCGTTTATTCCTTCAAACATGTTGAACGTCTGCTTTTTATGGATACCATTGTAGTCGTAGTTCAGAAAAAGTTCCTCGCCAATTATATTGTGAAGATTTTTCGAAATACCACCTCTTTCCGTTATTTTTTGAATTACAGTCAACTAAAAATATAGGTGTATATATGCATAAAGTTCAAAATATAAGACAAAGTTGAATGTTATTGAATTACTAATTACTGTTCTTTGTATTTTGAAATTTCTGCTTCAAATTGCCTTAAAAACCTCTGCATTTTTAATTGGAAATAGTTGACATATTGCCGGATTTTGTTTTTTGCCTAAAGCAAGTTCGCGCACGGTAACTTTAATAGATGCTATTTCGCCAACTAAGAAATAATTCAGCATTTTTATAGTTTCCTTCAAATCCTCAATGATTGCAGTCTGTTTTGTTGCAAAAACTTTTAGTTGGTTTATTTCATATAGTATATCTGAAATAAAACCATATAAAATGTAGTTTTAAATAAAATAAAGATCGCCAACAATAAGTAAATTATATATTATATATAAAATTCTAAGTAAGTTTAATTTAAAATGGTAAACTTATTATGGTTTAATATAACTTACTATTTATTGGAGCGTACGATTTTGATGATCTTTTGGATAATATATTTGACGAATTAGCTGAGCTCAAGACACCCTGGTTTTCTGACATATTTTAGCTTAAAATTGTGTAATGCATTATTTGATTTAATTACAAGAACAGTGCAAAAGAGGAATAAGAATGCGTTTGTTTTCGTATGGTAAACACATCATTTTTGATATTTCTCCTGTACAAATTTGCAAGTCTTGCATTGACTTTAATGGTGCCTCAAAAAAATTTTTTAAATTCTGCAATCTGAAACCTTTGACGAATCCATTATTTTCATCTAGAAAACCAGTGACTTTTATTGGTACAACAGTAATTGTCGGGAATAGTAGAACTCAAAAAGTAGTCTTCAGTTTTATAGCTTGTAATTTTGTCTTAACGATTTTTTTTTAAATGCTGTCTCTTTGCATTTAAGTTCAACATTTGTAGCATTCGAGTATTTGTTATTGACTTGTTTTAAAATTAATGAAGGCTTTCGAATTTTTCTATTTAAATCCTGCATAAAATTCTCGAAACCATATGCTGAAAAGCTTGTTACTACACCCATTTTTTCTACACTTTTACATAAGTAAAGTAAGCAGTGAATGGTAAAAGTAACACTACTATCGCCAAATAAAAGCAGAAAATTGCCGACAAACAACTGCAGCATTTCGTTAGCTATTGCAAATTAGATTCGAAGCTAACAGGGTTCGAAATCAACCGATAAACTGAATGAAGCAATAAAAACTCGTAGCAGAAATCATCATTTACAACGCTTTTCAATACTACAGGCCCCGTATAAAGTACGAATTGACGAAACTCTGTGGATTTCCATCTTAGAATTTCTTCCACAGATCGAGGTTTCCTTTGAAATTCTCTGGACATGTTTGCAGAAAGTGAAACTAGCCTTGATGATATCAAATCCTTTTGATATGAGCTGATTTTGGTAGTGCTTTTCCCGTTTAAAAGACTACATAGCATTTTTTTGTAACACCTAAGTCCACCAAGCGCATCGGCTCCATTAGAAATTGCGTACTCATGTTGATACCTATAAGTTCCAATGAAGAAAGAGTATATTTGTGAATGCCTCTGTGGAATGCGAGCTGTTTTCTGTCTGTAAAATCCTTATCCGATCTCAATTCTTATAAAACAGTACTGAACGTTGTGACATTGCTTACTCTTTTTCCTTCCTGGTAACATTGGCCACAACCAACCAACGCATTATGTCCAACTGTACCACACCGGAAGAATCGTGCCGGCGTGTCCTATATAAATGCCCTTCGATTTTAAATATCCTTAAAAATTCTATTTTCTACAAAATTTTTTATTTCAGTTATGAAGTCGTGCAGATATGTATCTATATTGTTTGGCTTTTTTTTCCAAGATAAGTGCCAATCAAAAAAACATTTATTTTGGGTATATTAACCACTCTTCCTAGAGACTTTCCGAACGGCTTTTAAAAAGTGGCAGCCCATCCACACCAATATCCAAAAGTAATGCGTTGTGCTCATGTAATACACTACATGGTATCTTTTGAAGCTGTTTTTCTAAACCCACATGTAAATAAACAGCGGCTGAAACAGTTATAATTACTGCTTTATTTTTTTTTTAAGAAGGCCAAAAATGCTTTTCAATACCGATAATCCTTCCGAATGGAGCACCTTCAAAAGTGCATGCAAAGTCGCCCTTGGTGGATTATACATATTGCACCATTCTTTTCATTTTGGACTTAATTTAATTGCTTCAAGGGGCACTATTTTCCACAGTATCTATTAAAATTTCACCTTGTGGCTCTTCAGCCACAAAATTTTCAATGTATTGAAATACAGTATTTTTATTTATATTATTTCCATTTTTAACACATGTTTTCAGTTTATTCTTTTCTTTAAATATTTTTCTTTTTAATGTTTTCACACTTATTCCTCTTTTCTACATTTTTAGCGTATTCACATTTTATTAAGTATTTATTTATTTATTTATGGATCCACGTCCATCACAAATCACAAAACAAATGACGCACTTTCGTTTCAACACGTGTTAATTTCTTTTCCCGTTATTTCAAATGGAATGTTTGCATCAACAAAAGCAGCGTAGCAGTAGCAGAAAACTGAAAAGTGCTTCGGCAATCGCAATTTCGGCAGCTGTCGCGCGATCAAACAAGAGTTAGAATAAGCAGAAATTATACAAGAAAACCAGTTTTAACGCTGCATAAGAGCAACAAAAATGCACGACACCTTACCTTTTGCATTCTTTCTTTCATTTCAGAAGGAGTGCGAGAAGCGGTTTGAAATAAGTGATTAAAGCACGCGTAAATAGGTTGCTATGAAGCAGTTATGACAGAGCTACTGATGGGAGGTGGTGACAATTCTTCTACTGGGAAGTTAAGCGGCAGTATTCAAAGAGCGGATTCAACGGAGTTGAAGAGATGGAAAAGCGAAGCAGATTTTTTTTTGTTGATTTTAAATATTTGAGAAAAACATAGTTTATTTAATGGAATTTAATTGTGATTGTTTGAGCAATAATTAGTTATAATAATTTTGTAATAATTAATTATGCAACTTATTATTTATTATATAATTTTTAAATTAATTTTCTGGATTCCTTTGTTAAATAATTATAAGAAAAAAAAAAGAAGAATTTTGAGACGAAATGAACACACAGACTATTATGGCAATGACTGTTGACCAGTTGAAGTATAAATTGAGGAAGTTGGCTTTAGATACGAAGGGACTCTAGTCCCACTACTATTTATTGACGGTGGAGGTAACCGAGGAAGATTCTATTAGTTCCGAATATGGTGACGTTGCAAACTATCACGAGGTTACAGTTGAAAAAATGCATTTCACATTAAAAGATATAAGGGATAGTGTCTCTTCTTATTCAGGTACTGATTCACCTGACATTAATCAGTGGATCATCGAATTCAAGGACAGTGCGTCAACAGTTAATTGGAACGATTTGCAGAAATTTGTTTATGCGAAGCAGCTATTGGTGGGAGCTGCGAAATTATTTATTCGTAGCCAATCAGGAATTCGAAACTGGACATCGCTGAAAAAGTCCTTGTTAGATGTATTTGCATGCAGATTGTCTTCGGCCGAAGTCCATCGCCATCTTCGGAACCGAAGAAAGAAACACAACGAAACCTTTCGCGAATACTTTCTAGATGACGAAAGTATGATCGAGTACTTTTGCAATGGTATACCTGATACCAGGTCCAACAAAACGGTACTGTATCAATCCAAAACAGTATGCGATTTGAATGATCAAATTATAGTATACGAGAAGGTTTATGGTTCACACCAGTCTCTAAATAGGATTGGACATATGTAGTTCACACACTCAGCTAGAAACACTGAAACGAGTCGCATATAGCAACAGATTGTACACAATCAAGGCAGTTTCGATGTTTCAAATGCAGTGAAGCAGGTCATCGCGCATTTGAATGCAAACATAACGTAAACATTCAGGATAAACAACGTAAAGTAGAGAGGGTTAATATAAACACAATGCAAGGTGAGAAATGCGGATTAATACATAAAGACGTTAGATGTAACAATATGACGTTTGAAGCTATGGTAGATTCGGGGTGTGATTCATGCTTGTTAAGGTATGACACTTTCAAACAAGAAGGTGGTATGTTACTAGGTAAAGAGAAACGGAACTTACTAGGAATCGCAAACTGTAAGCTCACCACGATCGGTAGCTTTACTGTTGGAGTGGGAATTGATAGTTTTTTATTGGATATAACATTTCATGAAGAACGCGAGTGTGATATTCGGTATGCAGCAGTGATTAGAAACAGTATTCTGAAGGTCATTGAGATTTGCATGTGGCAAGGTGGTGCTGTATTTAAAAACATAGATATGGCAGAGCAAGGCAAAAGTGGAGGCAGTTAAGAAGCTGGAATGGGTCTGGTGAAAGAGTTTCGAGATATTTGCTTGTGTGTTGAAGAGTTGGCGATTGGACCAACGGACGTTTTCACATATATCAAAAAGGAGTATTCGGAGGAAATAGCGACGATGATGAGAAATTATAAACCGAAGAAAATTGCATAGTCTTCAGTAACAATGAAGATCACACTTACGGACGATATTTCAGTGTACCATATACCAAGGCGGATGTCACATGCACACAAATGCATTATCGATGAACAAGTAAGCATATTAAACATATATTTAAAAATAAGTTGAATTTTGTGTTAGTAATTAATGTTCTCTGTAATTCCACAAAAAAATACATTTAAGTTTTCACTATTTTTTGGTTCTGCGTTTGAACGAATAAGCCATATAAAACTTTAGTTTCAGAAAAAGTTTATAAAAAATTAAAGGCCGCTTTCTCAATGTCCGGTTAGTGTAGCTCTTAACCAGGAGATAGCTAACCATACGATAGCTAAAAAAACAATTTTGCTTTCACCAAGTACTGGTTAAGCTACTGTCGCACAGAGGGGTATTGAGTTGGGTTTTTAGCTTTAAATTCAAAAAATTATATGGAAGCTACGAACTTTTTTTGGATACCGGTTTCAAGACAATACAATTCTGCGTCACTAGCAAAAAAATGATTACTTTAAATGTAAAGGGTGTCTCAGTAACAGTGCACTTTTTTATTTTAAAATAAAAACGCATATTTTTTGAGACTGTTGTGATTTTTTTATTGAATTGTGAAAAAAACATGTTCCGATTATGTATGGAATAAGATATCCGACAAATGGCCCCATGGCCTGATGACAGACTGTTACTCTTTTCATGAAATTTTCGATGACTTTTTCACAAAGATGTGGCTGTATCTCGCCGATGACGCGTCGGATTTCGGATTTGAGCTCAGAAACCTGTAATTTCAGAAAATCCCAAAGAAAAAAATCGCACGGCGTTAAATCGCATGATCTTGGTGGCCAGTTGACATCCAAATTTATTGATATATGGAAATACGCTTCATCGGAGAAGATGACTTTTTTTGGAAAAATTTGGAAAAAAATAACTTTTCACAATTAGAACCCGTTGTTCTTTCGTAAAGCGCTCCATTTTTAGTGATCGGAATAAACATATGTTCTAACTGCCAAATTTCAGAGTTGCCACTTTGACAAAAAAAAAAAAAAAAAAAAAATAACACTAATTTAAAAATTGCACTCTTACTGAGACACCCTTTACTAGTTCAAAAGTTACAAGCTGTCAAATTTAACTTTTTTTGCTATCGCTTGCGCACAGTGGAGAATCGCAATTTTTCAGCATTTTTATATGAAATTTTTCATTTAAAAAAAAGTCTTTTGTCCAACATTTTTTATTTGAACCTTTAACTTCCGGTTGTTCTTGTTCTAACGCCACAAAAATTTATCAGATAAAGAGTTGGAAATATTTTTTGTGTTTACGAAAAAATGTGTCAAAAAATTCCAATATTTTGCTATTCATGTGGAGTTCAAGTTTATTTTGTTGTATTCCGTTGCCATCTTATTATGATTTTCTTTCAATATGGACTGTTGTTATTAAGTGCGTAAAATTTTGTTGTGCCATTTGGTGCATATTAGAAACTATTAAACTTTTTGCAAAAGAATTGCAGTCGCTATTATCAAATTAAGCAAGTAAAGAGTGTTTTTGTTGTTACTGCACTGCTTGTTTTTTGTTGTTTTTTTGCTTGTGTTGATGTTTTGTTTTAATTTTTTTTTTCTTATTTTGCCTTCAATTTTGTAGCTACACTCTAAACTCTGCATATCTGACTATGATTTTTTTATAGTAAAAGCTTAAACGTTATTGAGGATCTAACATTCAATTCAAAATAATTTTCCCTACTCGTATTTTCTGAAATATTTTTCCCTATTATAAGGATTTCAGCCGTAGTACTTTAAATAAATGAAAATTTGTTGTGACAAATCTTTTTTTGAATGCTAGCTCCTTCATTAAACAATATACTTTAACGAAATTCTGCGTTTTTTAATACTGATCTGTTCCTTCATATTTATGAAATACATATTTGGCATTGAAATTTTCAAGACATTTAAAAATCTTTAATAAATTATTTTTAATATAGCGTGTATCACTTATCGACAATGCGGCATAGTTACGATTTCTCCGTTAAATCTGTGTTCAATTTGTTGATATTTTATATGACAACCGCATGCTTTGAAGCAACCAATTGTGATGTACAATGTTATATGGGTATTCAGGTGTTCAAGTATATTTCAACTTTAATATGAAAATTAAATGTGCTGTTGTTTTTTTAGAAACTTCTTTTAGTACATTTTTTATAACTCGTCAAAAGTTGTATGATTAAATGAAAAATTCTGGGCTTCTAAATTCTACGATAAGTTTCAATATTTGAGAGATGAAATAAAGTGACGAATTTGTCCTGCGGAGAAATATGGGAGAGGCTTCGCATAAAGAATAAATCAATTTATTCATGCATTCAAGTTACGTTGGACAAGAACACATAGAAGTGAGGCAAAGATATTGAGTTCTAATCGCGATTGGTTGGCTTCTTCAACGCCTTTCACAACCTCTAGTCCTCAAAAACGTAGGGAAAATTGCTCGAGAATATTTTCAATAGGTTTTTGAAAACTTCTGATCCAATAATTTCAAGCAAAAGGAAATTACCTCAAAAGAAGTTGCAAAAGTTGCCACAAATGGGTGATAATTTGATTGTATGTAGCACCATTGGTGCCAACAAATGAAAACAACGGTGAACACACTGATGAAACCGAAGAAGAGAGTGGTGACATCAATTTTCATGATCTATACGATGGAGTTTTATCAAGTGGCAGTGATTAAAAATGATTATTTAAATTATAAAAATGAACTAAAATTATATACCTCGGAATTCATATAAAAATGTGTTTTTCTTAAAAAAAAACAATAAAAAATTCAACAAAGGATATCAGCTCATTGTGTTGTTTTTTCTTATTTGGGCTTATTCTAACTAATAAAAAGGTCAAAAGTTCCTTCTGCCTTCTAACGTATGCGGAATGAAATCTGGACAAATTTTTGAAACTTGTAAAAACATCAATAACTGAAACGATGCATATTAATTGACAACTATATGAGAGGCCAATGTGATATTGTCAAGCAGTTAAAATTTTATGATGCTAACTTCTTAGGTGTATCCAAAATCTTGAAAAAAGAAAAGCAACGTCTTGAGAGAATTTGTATTTTTTTTTTAATCTAATTCTGATTGGACAAAAGCGTATATTTTTTCTCATATTGTTAAAGAAAGAATCAATCGCTGAACTATCTACAACATCTTGGCAACGTATGCTTTCAGAAAGACCACATGGAAAAAGCTAGCTCTGGTAAAAGATTCACATTAAATGATTCTGCGACAAGGTCTAAGCTAAGGCGAATAACTGATGGAAGAGTGGCAAAATCGCACAGAGAGTTGGAAAAAAAATTTCAATGTGATGGCAAAGCAGTGAAGAAGTATCTTTTATCAATGGGAATCCAAAAAAGGTCACGAAAAAGTAAGCCAATGGTGTCGGAAGCTCAAAAATGTGTCCAAAAAGTACGTTTGACAAGTAGGTTAAAAATATTTTTTGCATTATGGGTGACGAATCATATTTCCCATTCGATGGTAATGAGTGGCAAGGACAGTACATCTTTGACCGCAACAACCAAGTAGAAGACAATGTGAAATATTTGGAACATTGTAAGTTACCAAAAAAGTCTTATTGTGACTCCTATTGTATGTCTGAGCCAGTTTTTTTTGAGTCGGACTTAGCCGTCAATGGTGAATGGTATGTCAACTTCTGTTTGCTAAATATAGCTGACTTCATAAGAAGTAAACACAACAATAAAAATATAGTATTCTGGCCTGACCTTGCATCAAGCCATTACTATCAACAGAGCTTTGAAGCTATGGATAGGCTCCGATACTTTATGTACGTAAGAGAATAACCCTCCCAACTTGTCGCAACTTCATCCAATCGAAGACTTTTGGGCTAATCTTAATTGGAGAATATATGCCAATAAATTTCGGCCCACAACTACGAAAAATTTGATAGCCAAAATAAAAACGGAGCTTATCAAAGTGCAAACATCGGTATTTACAGATCCAATGGCAAAAGTGTCTTTAAAATGTACGCAATTTTTTTATAAATTTATAAGTTTCATTTAAAATAAAATTTACCAAATTATATAGTTTAGTTTTTTTTTTTAGTACAGTTTTTAAATTTGTCCATACTTCATTCCGCATACGTTAAATAAATTCATATTCATTTTCAGGGTAGAATACCCACTATTCGTTGGTTACATCACTAATTGTGAATATTCAATCAGCTGTCATTTGTTTACTTTTTTGTGATTATCAGTCATTATTTAAAAAGAAAAAAAACGCATCAGACAGCCTAATTTTAGTTAAATTCAATAAAAGATTTGCCTTTCTTTGGCAAGAGCACGCAGAGAAATTCTTCAGATTAGCGCGTAACCGGCACCACAACTTACCGTCTCTGGGAAAGAGCTTTTTTACTATCTGCTGGTTAAAGTTCTGATTAGTACTTAACCGGACTTTGAGAAAGCGGCCCCTAAGCGTGTTCAAATTTTTTAAGATTTCTCCTTTCTAAGTTATTTCCTCATAAGTCAGCTACAAAATAAATTTAAAACATTAAATAAAAGTTGTCTCCTTAAATTTTTTTAACAATATTTAATTCAAAAACGTAAGTGCGTTTAAACGAGTGCGCCACAGTGTATACAAATAACTTAGGTATAAATACATAATAAAGGGTATTTTTTTGAAGGTTCCGTTTTCTGACTGTGATTAAACTGTCACAATTTGGTCAGAGCTGGCAATGCTATTGTCATTTGTACTCATGAGTAGTCTAACGGTTGGGACGGCCGTGGCATACTGATTGAGGTGCGTGACTTGTATGCAATATAACTCAGGTTCGAATCCCATCTGACGCAGAAGGTTTCTCAACTGAATTCATTTTTCTGTTCGGCCGTCACCTCTCTGCAGACAACGGCAAACCTCAGAGAGTAAAAACTGCCATGAAAAACTTCTTGAGAACATAAGCCGTTCGGAGTCGGCATAAAACTTGTAGGTTCTGTTCTCGATCATTTGTGTTCAAACATTGCACAACAAGCATAACAGAATTGGTCAAAAGAAGCTCGGTCAAAGTCCTTTCAAGGGCTGAAACGGTTCATTTCGAAAATTTTACAGTGCGCTGTGTTCATCTTACGCTCGACATAATGCCCAAATCACAAAACAGCTCGTACAGGTCGTGCGTTGACAGCTAAGATAGAAACAACGAGTTGTTATGAAGTAAATAAATTAATTTGACAAATTAAAAAAATTATTCTACTATTGTAGGGAATTATTATAATCCACTCTGGTCATACTGTACGTGACCCTTTTATGTAATTAATTATTCGACACTTTATGGGCACTTAAGACTTGAAGTTAAATAACCTTAATCGATTGATTGATTACTTGTCGATTTGTTTCCGTATATGTAAAAGTCGAAGTCAGTCAAAATTACAATTTTGAATGTTTTGTTATATGTCGTCTGGTATCAGATTACACAATTTTTCTTACCTTATTAACTTACAATAACAATTAGCTTTTCAAAATTTCACACAGTGTTGTTAAGTAAAACTCAAATTAAAGCAATAAAATTGTACCGGAGGCGAACAAAATAAATTATATATAGAAAGTCAACTTCGTGGAGTTAAAATTCTTATATGTAAAAAAAATAGAAACAGTATAGCGTGTATACAGAAAAGAAGTGAAACCTTTTCTCTGTATAAACTCTTTCTCTTCTAGAATAAGAAAAATTTAGGTGAATGAGACAAAGAAAAAGAGATAGAGAGAGATAGCATCTCAAAGAAAATACAATACAAAATTCCATAAAAAATTTGTACTGACTTGTGATTCAATTAAAAATACTGATAATAATCGTATGTGAGAGCTACAATATGAGATATGTATATATCTGTGATTCAAAATTTTCGAGATATCGTGAAAAATTGTATATAGATATTGTAGTTCCGGATTTTGTTGTTGATTCATTGGGATTGTTAATTATATGCATACCGGTAAAGTTAGCGGTAAAGCGGTAAATTTAAAGCAAAATTTACATTAAAATCCCCTCCGAGAATCATAGAGATTTTATCTTCGCTCAACCAAGAGCATCAACACCTGTTTGACTGTAAATCAAAAACTGTTTTTTTAATGTAATGTTTAAACGTATGTTTTTTATTTTTTTTTTTTGATTGAAGTGAAAGTGTTATTGAAAAAAATATTGTTTTTTTCCAAAACAAAAGTACTCTTTACTAAATAAAGTACATTTATGAAGGTATATAATAAAGTGTTTTGATTGTTTTAAATTTTTGTCAGATTTAGATTGAGTCATTAAAACGTTATAATTACAAATAGTACCCGGAACCCTTTACAGAGTACCAGGTACAATGCGAAAGGATTAAAGACACTTTCTAAAATAACTGAACATGCAATAATACTCAATCATTTTTTTAAGAGTTTTCTTCAGATTGAATAAATTTTGTTGATTTGAGGAACTTTCATCGGATTTAAACGAATTGAAGAAATATTGTTAATATTCTGAAATTGAAGAAATGATTTATTCAAATTGAAAAGATTTCTTCAATTTGATTAATTTAGATTTCTCAATTAAAGAAAGAAATTGCGTCAGTTTTTTGAAGTTGAAGAAACGATTTATTCAAATTAAAGAAATTTCTTCTATGAAGCGAAACTTTAAAGCAATTTTATTGAAAATGAAGAAATTTCTTCAATGTCATAAAATTGTAGAATAGTTTTAGTCAAATTGAAAATAATTATTCATTATGACTCATGCTTGACAAAATCTTCAATATGAATAAAAATTTCATATTTCATTTTTTTTTTTTTAATGAAAACAAAAAGTATTGACGTTGACGTAATTTTGTCATATTAAATAAATAAATTAATAAATTAATTATATAAATATTAATTTTTTTGCTTAATAAATTTCGTCAAATTAATAAAATTTTTGTTAAGTTAATGAGTTAAATTTTGTTACATGATGAAATTTTGTAAGCTGTAAATTATTGGTATTTGAAGAAGTTTTGTTATATTCGCAAATTCTTTTACAATACGAATAAAATTTTAATGATATTTATTCAAATTCAATTAAATTTACGTCAAACAGTAACAAACTATTTTCGTTAAATTCATCTACCAGATTTTAGTGAATATAAAGAAATTTTGTTACTATAACAAATCTTTCTTCGATATGATTGAAACTTTAATGAAATTTATTAAACTTGAGTAATCATTTTGTTAAAAAGTCACAAACATTTTTAGTCAAATTCACCTACCACAATTTTTTGTGTATAGATTTGAAATCAGTGACCCCTTAATCTGTTCGATGATGTTTAAAACTCTTAAAAATACATTTTATTAGGGGGCAACCCATTTGTAAAAAAATACTTAATTTTGAAATTCTGACAACGGTTCGCCCCAGCATTAAAATCGCACAAATAAAAAAAATTTAGGTGGCAACTCTACCCACCATTTTCAATTTTAAAATTCTGACATCAGATTCCAAATCAGCGAACCCCTAAAGATCTTAGCATATGTTTGGTTATCGTAAAAAATATATTATTTGGTGGCAGTCCTGTGGTAAAAATTTTGGTGGTATCTTGAATTTTCAAACTGTGATATCAGATACGAAATCAAATCCGTTGTCAGAATTTCAAAACTATAAGTATTCGCAAAAATACAAAAAAGCGAGGTGGCAATTCTATCCGCCATCTTGAATTTTAAAACTGACATCAAATTCAAAACCAGCGACCCTCTAAAACTGCCAACCACGGAGCCTCTATTAGGCAGTGCTTATATACATTGCCACTGTTTATTACCTGTTTACGAATAAAAACATTTCACATTTTTGTTACATGATTATAAACATGTTTATAACATGTGTTTGTTGAAATTTTTCCCTCAATAGAAATCGTAACATCGCCGACTAAGAAGTTTCAATATGTTCAGTTGTGTTCCGAATAAAGTGTTTTTTCGGGGAGTGTTTTTCACGTGAGAACAACTACTCCAACAAAATACAATTGATTCTTTACAATTGACTGAAGGAAAAACGGCCGCAATATGTCAAAAGACATGACAAAGCTATTTTGCAGCACTACACTCAGAAAATTAATTTATAGGCATAAGGATGCGGGAAATGAATATTATTTGCGGTAATCGGAAGCAAATTGCTACAACTGATATTTGGTTAATGTAACTCGAATGAAATAAGCACAATTGCTTGTTAGTTGGCGCGAATGATCGTTCCTTCGCAACCCGCTCATTTCCAAATGTTTCTTCAGTTGAAATGAAAATATGGCATGTTAGTTGCTTGAACCGCGTAAATGTATTTCTTTCAGCTCTCCTTGCCACTACAAGGAACGTAATGTGTCTGAAATAACTAACTGAAGCTATTGCAGACAAGCGAACAATACTAGTCATTGTAACAACCACATTGTAAGTTATGTCAATAGTATTATTTTTACGCTTCAATCGAGTTTTGAATTTTATTAAATCAATCGCACCCTTTAGTTGCGTCAATCTCAACAGCCAACCTTGCAACTGCAAGTTTGTCAAACCATCCGACTTAGCGAGTGAAACAGACATACCTTCAAAAACACGAAGTTGTGTAAGCCGACCTTAATCGCAACACGCTTGCATTTCATTTCTCAAAGTTGTTAACGTGTCCGGATGGAGTTTTTGTAGTGTCGTTTTTTTGAATAACTTGTAAGAGGAACAATCATTAGGTAAGTTAAATAAAATTGCTTTCTATCTACATATGCATAAAAAAAGGCTGAGTTCCTTAATGACTTTGACTTTCTATTAATTGGTGCTTAGTTGATTCACCAAAACTGCGCAACTAGATTATTATTTTTAAGCACGTTTTAGTTTCGCAGTTTCGGTGAATCTGCTAAGCACGAATTTTTTCTTTGAATTCACTGATCACTGATGCTTTGCATAAATGCATTCAGGAACTCGGCACGATTACACTTTCCTGGGCACCGCGATTTGAAAGTGTTTGTTTTATCAACCATAAAAAGTGTTATTAACCATAAAATTCTGTGCATTACTTATGAAGATAACACATATTACATATTAGGCACACTTGACGGTTCACCCTTTTACGAAATAACCAAAACACGAAAAATTTTTATAAAAAACCGCGCGATTTTTATTTTACATACTATGCATTATACGTATAATGTACACTTGATGGTTCACTCTTTTACGAAATAACTGAAACATGAAAAATTTTTATAAAAAATTTGCGCGTTGTGAGTTGAAAAACAGTTATATCTTCAAAAGTAATGAATGGATTTTATGGTTTATGGTTGCTTTATATGACAATGACGAACCGATGTTTGGTTTAGTACAACATATAGTAACTTCTGGCGCCCCGTATTTAATTTGTTATCAATTACTGGAGACTTCATTCTTTGATACTAATTTTTTTGCTTATCGAATAATAAAAGTTGAAACCTTTTTAGTTCTTAATGTGGAAACCATTAACTATTTTCACACTTAAAATATTTCCTTATGTTTTAATGGCAATACATTCGCTGTTTGGGACTATTAATTTTTTTATATGTCTGTTTTTATATGTCTTTTGTCTCAAAATTCAAAAATGAGGATAGTCACGTCTGCGCCCTGGGTAATAATTAATTTTCTTGTGTATATGGTTGACTTCATAAACGCATTTATTATTGCATCAGTGTTTTATTTTAGTGTGATTTTATTTTTAGAAAAATGATTACTGTGAAATACTGTGTGTAGATTGCTTAACCTACAAAATGATCTACAGTCAATAATCATGTGTAGGTCGAAACGATCAATGGGTTAGTCAAAATAACCAAATTTTAGTCAAAATAATTGGCAGGTCGGTTCATACAATCGAGTGGGAGTCAAAACGGATAACATGTCCATTCATACAATCGAATGTAGGTTGAAATGACTTACTTCTCCATTCACACAATTGAGTTAAGGTTAAAACAATTAACAAGATCGTTAATTTAACTGAATGGAAGTTGAAAGGATGAAGGGGTTCGTTCAGAAAACCGTGAGCGCAGTGCTTACAACGGATTGCCACAGTCAAGGCTATGGGAAACTACGTAGTTGTGTTGATTACTTTTTAAAAGTTATCAACAATCGACTAAGTCGGTAGGGCACCAATTCGGTTGCGACAGTAGATATAATTCTCTGTGTGTACAATGCTCAGCCTGAATTAGGAAATTCTACCCCACTCGCCGTGCAGCCACACCTTGCTCCATTCGACTACATCTCTTCCGATCGATGACGTATGGCTTGGCTGAGCAGCACTTCATTTCATACGACCAATGCAAAAATTTGGTTGATTCGTGACTCGCCTCATAAGATGAGTCCTTTTTTCGCCGCGGAGTTCGTATACTGCCAAAAAGAATGGGGAGTGGTAGTAGCTAACGGCGTATTTTTTTCACAATAAAGTTTTAAGTTTATACAAAAAAAAAAAGCTACGAATTCATTCACACCTCCAGTATTTCGATTATATTCAAAATCAAATTTTATAAAAATTAAATTTATTTTTCATCTATATAAGTTAAAACTCAAGAGCCTTCAAAAGAAAAATAAGAAACCAAAAATAATCGTTTTAACCGGAAGTTGCAACCGACACTAAATGCTGTAAGCCAGACGCACACACATTTGCACTCGAAAGGCACACACACTGACAAGCAACCAGCACTACACATAGAAATAATTAAAATTAAATTTTCTACACACAATGAAAACGAAATTTTAGCCGCAAGGATATCAGACAGGATGCATGATATGCAATAAAGTCGCTTTAAGCGCGATGCTTAAAACGAAAACAAGAACAGCAAAAACAAAAGCAACAATTTCATACACAAAATATATATATATGTGCATACAAACAAACAAGGGAGTCCAATCCCGGAAAATTTTTTCGATCCCGGGATTATCGGGATTAAAAATCTTAATCCCGGGTTTATTTCGGGATCGAAAAAAATTAAAAAAGCAAATAATTCAAAACAGTTTTAATAACATTTTTTTATCTATTAATTGAACATACATGAACTAACATAGTGATAGGAAATGCATTAATTAATCATAAAATTATTGGCTAACAAAGTTTTATTAATTGAAAAACAAAAAAAATAATCATATTATTTACAAAACAGTTTAAGGGGAGGGTAAGGTTGGTTTCGTCTAAAAAAAGAGTTTTTTTTTATGAACTGTTTTAGAAAAAATTATTACTCTAAGTTTATTTTACTTATTATTACTATATAAAAGAACAACATTTGAATAATATTTAAAAAAAAAAAAATTGTTCAAAAATAGAGAGAAAAAATAGATCTCCGCAGGCACATTTAAAAAAAGTTTTTGTGCGGTGACAAGCCTACAGTATCACTCGATCATCTGAAAACAAAAAAAAATCAATGTAGTTTCTTTAGTGTCCTACTTTATCTCTCCAGTCTTGTCAAATTTCTTTTAATTTTAAAATTTTTGGCACCATTTTGAAGCCAAAATGACGATTTTTGATGAAAAAATCACCGTATTTGTTATTGTGACATTGTTAGTAATTAAAAAATTTGAAAAAAAACTCCACGTAACTGCAGAGCTATTTACATGTAGAATATGTGTACAAAACTTCAAAACGATCGGTTCAGTAGTTTTTTCTGTAGGCTGGTCATTGACTTTAAAAATTATATGTTTAGGAAAATCGATTTAAAGTTTTGGGGACTGAAAAAATGAAAATATCTTGAAAAAAACTGGATTCAGTACAACTGGAACAGTACATCACTATCATCCACGTTATCTAAAGCATCTTTTTGCTCCTGTCTAGACCTTCTTTTTTACAAGATTCAAATGCCAATGATCTATCCCACGCTTTACACTTCACTAAAATTGCTACGGTAGAAAAAACTAGAAGAAAGTCTATAATTCGATAATGTTTTTTAAGACCTTTCTCGACTTCAAGCGAAACATTCAATTTGATTTTTTTCGCTGATGCACTAGACGCTCTTACTTTCATCACTCTTTTTCTTGGTCGGCTTATTCTTGGGCCACCCTGTGCACGTCCTTCTCTGTATATACAAAACTCTGTAAATACAAAATCACTAAGAAAACTAAGCAGAAACAAAACGGAGCATTAGTTAACGAAATCGGAGCAAAACTGAAATGACGCACATATCTGCTCTCCTAAGCGTTCAATTTTAGACTGAAATATATATTCTACATCGAAGGACAAAATGTACAAAACACATTTTATTTATCTGAAGATATTTAGATGAAAAGAGGGGATAAAAGTAAAACAATAGAGACCGAAACAGTTGGAGCCCGCCGATCAGTGCAGGTAGCTAAAAGGCGCGCAAAACTAAGTTAAAGGTACGGTTATTCAACGTACTGTAACTACATTAGTTTTGCTCCGAATGACCTAAAAATTTAATACAATATTCTTCAGATGTTGTACTTTCAGAAACAAAAATAAAAAAATTTGGAAAAAAAGTTGTCAAACCTTACCTCGCCCCTTAATGTACTACTACAAAAATGAACATTTTTAAAATTGGAACACCGTTCTTAATTTTATATCGTATTCAGGTTAATTAAAGTTAAAAAAGACTTGTTCAAAATAAAACTTGTTATATTTATAATTATTTATATTTGTAAATTAGTTACGACCTCTTTTCATAAGTTTTATGTTATGTGTTTTATAACTCTAATCATTTTTCATTTATTAAGAGTTATATTTTTCGAGCTCAAGGTCTATGTAGCTTTCTGAAGAGAACAACCATTAACAACAACAGTACCCTGTATAGAGTAGTAATCACATAGCAGACTAGACAGACTGTTTCGTTGGCCGCTACACGAACTCATCAGTTATCTTGCGTGATTCTCGCTGTGATCTACTAAGCCGTTTATGTTCTACTTGTTTCGACAATGTAACGAGTAAATTACTTTGAAATACATGCACGTAGTACAAATGATATGAAGCAGCTTACAGTTCTTCTAATTTTTGATGCATACTTATTTGGTGAAAATTATGCTCTTTTTCCGAGGATAGATTAAAGCTTTTAACTACTCAAATGTATCGACCACTCAAATCGTAAGCAATATCTAAATTTCGACCACGATTGCCTCCATCACAAAACAGATTAATTTTCTGAGTCAGAATATCTGACAATTTTGAAGTCATCATCGTCCTAGCAATTTTTAGATACTTCTTATTAAAGGTCTGCAGAGAGCCATCCATTCTACTTGCATAAACAGATAAAACAAGTAAGAACTTGATAATATTGATACAAATACAACAAAGAGTAGAGCTTAACCAAGGTTGATTAATATAGGTTACGTCGCTTGAGAGAAAAGCACTCTTTTTCGCATTTGCTCGAACTGCCTAAGTAGCTGTTAGCTAAAAATTGTACAGATTCAGGTTTTTTTTTCTTGATTTCCTTTCATCCATTCTGACAGTTCGACCGAGTTTCTCTCAAGTGACTTAACCTATATTAATGAACCTTGAGCTTAACTTATGCTCACATGTTTTGGATTAAGCAGAGAGCGTAGCATCTCTTTCTCTGGCTCTCATTGTAGCATAAGCTTTTTTCTCTCTTTATCGGCTCCACTAAGCAGATTAACTGTTTTAATTTTTTTTAATTGGATATATCCATTCAAAATGGATATTTCAGATAGTTCTCTTTGTGTTGATCTCGTGCTTTTACTTTTTCTATGGAATTAAAAAAAGTAATGGTATAATGGATATGGATTCTGTGAATCGATAGCTTGTGTCATATTTATTAATTTTTAATTATATGTTATTTTTTGTATGTTTATATGCTTATTTTATTATGAAATAGATTAAAAACTTGAATGCTTGAATCTTGAATCATATAAAGTGTTTCTTTTATTGTTTTATTGAAATAGTTCGCTCTTTAGTCTTTACGCTTGTGACGTCACATATCCAAATTTTCCAAGTAAAGATAACAATATTACCAATATATCTGTTTGTTGCGTATGTTCTCAGACTAGTATTCTTGCTAGTATACTATACTATTATATTACTATACTCTCTCATACATATTCTATCATTATGTAAAAGAGAAATATTCCATGCATACTTATTCAATGCTTAGAGAGCGAAACCGACACAAGTTGATATAAGAAAAAATAACAACACATAACTAGTATGCTTGGATGGTTATTTGCAGAGCTTTACTTCTTATCCAGGAAAGAGTTTCTTCACTTTTAAGCCTCTATAACGGTTCATCGAATTCAGTTAACTTCAATTCAGCAGTTGTAATGAAGTTCAGTAGGGCAGGATATATATTGTTCTGAGTTGCTTGATCTTTTTAGCAGTGAAGAAAGGGGTTGAATCTAAAAATAATTGATGCTATCTAGTTCTAATTCAGCTTGGTTCAAATTTATTTTTTTTTTGTATGTGAAAATCCCGGGATCCCGAACAGAAAATCCTGGGACAAAGGGGCTTAAGTCGTACGGGCTACCGAAAACTGGGATCCCGAAATTGACAACCCTAATACAAACATACAAATGTTGCACAGACAAGTAGATGGAAAATTTTGTCGAAGTAGTTAGCAAGGGAAAGAAGAAAGGCAGACAGGAAGGGCGCGTGACAAGAGGCGACAGAGCAAAAACTTCATTTCACGGACTTGCATTATTAAAAACCATTGCCAGTAAATTACAAAGGATGCAGAGACAAAAACTACAACAACAACAACAACAACAATAATAATAACAACAATAGTAGCAGCAGCAGTAAAAGTAACGCACAACAACAACAACAACTACAAAATCGCATAGCTTATGTGTTATGAGCAGATTCTGAATAGTAAAGAGCTGCAAGTCAGTAGCAAGGACGATCTATCTAAATAATCCTTGCACTCATTTTTTTTTGTTGCCATATGTGAATTTAGTGCACGTATTACATATGCATGTGTTAGTGTAAGTAACTCACACAAACCCACACAGAGAGACTAGCACGGAATTAGATACAACATGAGCACTCTTCATTTATGTAGCTGTCGGCTATAATTTAGTTGTGGCTACAACAACAACAACAACGACAACAACACCGCCAAACAAGTGCTACAAAGTTAGCTTTTGATCAAAAGCGTATTTGTGTGCACGGTTTTGAGTGCTTGTGTCTAAAAGTCGCATTTATCTCTAAGTGTGCAAAAATATTTTGAAATCGTTTAATTTTGGTGGCGCATTCTTCTAATTGCTGTTGGTTTTATAGCGGTGTGTATGCCCCATTTCCACAATATTAAGAATCTACATTAGACCGTTTAATTTTTCCAACTTTTTCAAAAAATTTCCAGGAAACGCTGATTTATGATTCTACTTTTAAGCACATGAATTTTGGTATACATCACTTCAATATTAACAAACGGTAAATGGTCGCGCAAAACGCTTACAGGGGTTTTGACTAAAAATTTATTATTTCGAAAAAACATGAAATTTCTTCTTTAGTGTTTTGCATATAACTAAGAAACTGATAAACAGGTTTATACCAATTTGCTTTTGCTTAAAAGATAATAAAGTTTACCATCTTTTGCTATAAGATACATTGCATTTCGATAGGTAAGTTTTGCTTGACTACTCTCCGAAGTGAAATTTTATAGAAAATATTACGAAAATTTGATGACTTCAACCCTTATTACCCCGTGTTAAAAGAGCATGAGGAAGAATTTTTAATTGTATGAATTTTGTATTTTGAAAAATTTCAAACCAACAATTTTGGTGTATAATTCGAAAATTCTTAGCACGGCATTTTTTTTTGAAAAGCAACGCAACTAGACAAGTGCATTTTTCTGAAAAATATTAAACTTTTTTTATTAAACGAACTGTGCAAATAAAACAAAAACAGTTAAATATTCTTCAATATTTATTTTATCTCCTTTAAAATTATCATCATTCGAGGCGATACACATATGCCAATGTTTTTTCATTCTTGAAAGCATTTTTGGTAGGCCGATTTCAGAATGGCATTCAACTCCCTCTGCGAATTATCTTTGATGACTTCAACCGTAACAAAATAGAAAAAAAAAACTTACACGGAGCCATATCTGGCGAATATGGTGATTGTTGAACGATATTGACATTGTTTTT
Organism: Coremacera marginata; assembly: GCA_914767935.1. Taxonomy (NCBI): domain Eukaryota; kingdom Metazoa; phylum Arthropoda; class Insecta; order Diptera; family Sciomyzidae; genus Coremacera; species Coremacera marginata. The sequence continues at coordinate 129,082,987 of OU612047.1, forward strand.
GGTCAAATAGTCGCGTACAATACGTGATGTGTGAGCTGGTATATTATGTTGGTGCAAATGCTTTAAAATACTTAAATAATATTGAGTGTTGACGGATTGACCTTGCGGAAGGAGTTCCGAGTGCACGACACCTAGAGAATCGAAGAAAACAGTCAACTTCAACTTAATTTTTTCACTTTTTTGTAGAGGTTTTTTGGGTTTCGGATCACCTGGATAGCACAACTCTGCAGATTGTTGAGCTGTTTCGACGTCATACTCATACACCCAAGTTTCGTCACCAGTAATGATACGCTGATTGTCCGTATCGGCCACTGAAAGCATCACCTGAGCGATAGTTTTGCGAAACTCTTTTTTAAGGAAATTTAAAAATGTTGGCACAAGTCGCCCTGCAACCCATCGCATGCCTAAAATACCTTGTAAAATATGGTTCGCCCATCCATTCGATATATAAAGCTTATCAGCTATATATCTGACGGTCACACTATAATTTTCGAGCACAATTTCTTCTACTTTTTTAATATTTTCATCGTTTCTTGATGTTGGTGGATGACCAACGTTGGTGGATGAAACTCTATTTTTTTCATTATAGATGGCAATAGGCTTATGAATTTTGCGAGGAAGGAAGCTATTTTTAAACGGGCATTGTGTTTTTCTGTTGACATTTTGTACAGATTTCCGCTCTTATCTTTTCCTTGCTTTAAATATATAATATAAAACTATAGGCAAGTGGTGTATTTTTCTATTCATTCTGTATTGTCTTAAAATATTATTGGCCTAACCATTATCAGAAAACAGGTTATGTAATGTGATTAACGGTCGAATTATTCGGTGGTACTTATAAGTACCGCCAGTACACGTAGTGTTGGAGAAAAACTTGTTTTCATTTTGTCCATGTAATTATCTATAGTATTTCTATTTGTTATAATGTAATTATGACACTGTAGTGTAGCAATATGTTTTAGTATTTTTTTATAGATTTGACTTATAGATTTTCTTTTTAATTATTTATTTTTTATTTTTACTAACACTGTCAAGAGCATTTGAAAATGTTAGTTTTGAATGTGAATTTGCTCTTCCATTCCGAATAAAAAAAATTAAGCTAGATTTTAATATTTTTGTGTGTGTTGGTAAATGTAATGTACTCCACATAAAAAGTTTTCAAGCAATAGCAAAAAATTCGGTTTTTTTAAAATGCCCCGAAAGAAAGGTCTTCAGGAGGCTTTGGATATGCTGAAAGACCTGCCATCAGAAAATAGTGATATACTGATGATTCAACTGATGAGGAATTTTCAGATAGTAGGTACATTACAGAAGTTTTCGTCAGATTCTGAAGATGTTGACCCGGTAACGGAAGAAGACCCTGGGTCCAGTAATAAGAGAAATCAGGAGTCAAATCCTGGGAAAAAGCAGTCCCTACCTCGAAATGTAAAAGGCAAATAATCTGTAGTTTGAATGTTTAGTTTTGTTAATGTATGTTACTAATGTTGAATATTAGTCTAGTTTATTTCTAGTTTTCAGAACTTTAGGGTAGGCACTCAAATCCAGTCAATTGATGAAAGTATGGTGCTATTCAAGGGTAGGTCTACTCTAAATCAATACAACCCAAAAAAACCCATCAAGCGTGGTTTCAAACTTTGGTGCCGGGCAGATATGTCCGGATATATATATGAATTTGACGTCTATCAAGGGAAGCAGACTAATAGTGACAGCTCAAAGAGAGGATTTGGACTGGGCGGGATAGTAGTTGATGAGATGACAAATAGTCATCCATATCATCATCATGGACAGTTTTTTTTTTTCCGTGCCACTATTTGAGTATTTGAAAACGAAAAATATATATGCTGTCGGCACCATTCGTCCTGATAGACTTGGGTTACCCAAACTTATTGATGATAAAAAATGAAACGAGGGGACTTGAATTATCAAATATCTGATGAAGAAATATCCTTCTTCAAATGGAAGGACAATCGACCCGTACACTTTCTTTCGAATTATCATGGAAACAACACTAGCAAAGTCCAAAGGAGACTCAAAGATGGTATCAAAATTGACGTTACCGCACCTATTGTTGTAAAAGACTACAATGGACACATGGGGGGAATTGATAAAGCCGATATGTTACGTGCTATTTATGATAGGGATAGGAAATCGAAAAAATGGTGGCACAGAATTTTTTTTTTTCCATGCTAGAAATGGAATATGTAAATTCCTATAATGCATATTTGGAAGTGCGTCGTGAGAAAATCTCGTCCCTCGAATATAAGCTCTGCATTACCAAAGGATTACTAACAAAATCAAAACCACAACCAAAACGAAAAGGGAGACCTAAATCTAATGGAGTTGAACAAACTTCTTGTGCAAAAAAGAGAAGAACAGGAAATTTGTCTGTTTCTAATGATGTTCGCTTAGAAAATAGGGGATGCCATTGGCCAACATTCGTGTCGAATCGAGGGCGTTGTAAGTTCTGTGCACTCAAAAATATTCAATCAAAACCACATTCAAAATGCTCAACTTGTAATATATTTTTGTGCGTAAATGAAAAAAAAAACTGTTTTTATGATTATCATCAAATATGAATTTCTACCTTACATATACATAAGTACATAAACATATACATAAGTATAAAATAAAATTATGTCAATTTGATAATTTCTTTGTCTTTTTATGAGTGGTATTTGGTTATATAGCATTTTAAAGAGGTTAAATTTCATTAGAAATATCATCCGTAACTGTTTTCTATTTTGAGGAAATTTATACATAGTGTACTGACGGTACTTTTAAGTACCGCTTTAATTAATTAGTTTTAACAAATTAAATTTCGCACCGGGGAGATTTCTTTTCTTGAATATTCTTTAATTATCAATATGGCAGCTAAAAAAAAATATACTTTTGAAGAAATTTTCAGTGGTTCATAATGTAGTAGATAAAGGGTTAAGCGTTTTGCGCGACCATTTACCGTAACTTTTCGAGAAAGTTTCATTTTTCCAACTAATGGAATGGTCTAATCTACATACAACAAAATGAGGTAAAACAACAGCAATAAACAAAAAATATCACAGCTGAAAATATAAAAAATTTTTGTCGCATCGAGAAGTTTTGACTTAAAAAGCTATTCCGTTAAATTAAGCTTTGCCACTAAATCAAATGTTTCTTTAAGAAAGGACTCCTCATGACTTTCTCATCTTGTTGACTCGGATGCATATATATTTTGGGTGTTGAATCTTAGAGACTAATAAATCTTAGATCTAGTGGAAAGTCATATGAAAAAAATGTACTACGATATTAATTCTTCACGTGATACGAACTACACAATACAATTAAAACTACAAATACAATGTCAGAAGTGGTTTGTCCGTTTTGGAAATTTTTCAATCATGGATTCCCCTCGTTTTGGTAGGCTCTTGGAGGTTTACGTCGACCAAATCTAGCGTCTCGATTGATTTGAGACAAACAAGCCTTCAACAGTTAGAGAAATCGCGAGTGCTCTAAATTTGTTCGTTGGAAGCTTTCACGGTTATTTAAAACGTAAAAAAAGCGTAAAAAAAAAACGTTTAATCACGGAAACGTAAAAAAGCGACTCATTTCTTGTATGCGTATGATTAGGGGGGACGACAAATGGATTGTCTACAACAATGTCAACAGAAAATCGGGCACATTGCAGCACATAGTTTTATTTGTTTAAAATCCATAAGTGTGTTAACAACTTCACGCTCATATCTTTACCAGCTATAAAAGCTTTTGATGGGAACTATTTTTAAAACTTTATATTATAAAAATTCCAGTGAATATTTTGGATGAATTTATGTCTTTCGCTTTTATGAAAGCTAAGCTTCAGTACTCTGTTCACATTACTACCATTTGTAAATCATGTTTGAATTTAAATTTGTGCATCGATTATATCTTCAACTTTTTTCTGTTATTGTTTTGTTTTTGTTAACTCTTGTTTTTTCTGTCAATCAGGCGGTGGCCATTTGACATCACCTGGGTGCGAGATAATCTTCCCTTCGAATTTCGTTTGATTAAAATACGTTTTGTCATTAGCTGTATGGTATTAGCTGTGTGGTATACGGTGTGTTGAGACCAAAATGAGTCACTCGATTCTTTGCAAAATAATGATCAACTTGATGATGTTCCAACACCCAATCTGAGGTGATTCGACACTTCTCATGGTCTGCTGGCAGGGGCGGATTTAGGTGAGGGCTAGTAGGGGCTGCATCCCCCGGCCCCGAGCAGGCAGGGGCCCCCAGGTGGTTCTGTCAAAATCTTTAATTTGATTTTTTGAATGCATTTTCTTTAATTTTTGTACCTTATTATTTATGTTCCGTTTTGCTTGCGTCTATTATAGCAAAAGGATGTAATATTAAAATAAATTGTTTGCCCTCTATGGGTATGAAAATCGCGTGATAGTTTTATGCACTAACTTCCAATCCAAAAACCTTCGATAAGCAAAGTTGGTTACATAAGCAGCTATTAGCAGCCAAAAAAAAAAAAAAAAAAAAAAATAGCAGAAAACAATGTTTCTTCTACTTACTACACGTTGTCATAAGCAGCGTTAAGTTGGTGTTTTTATTGATGTAAAAGCTTTGTTTTTGTTTTTTTTTGTTTTTGCATAACGGAAAAGAAAAATTAACATTAATGACATAATGCGACTTAAATGCGTAAAAATTAATATTTCGATTAATAAAAGATCCGAGCTAAATGCTCTGTCCTTAAGTAGTAGGCCCCGTGTCGGTTTTAGCCCCAGGCCCCGCTAGTTGTTAATCCGGCGCTGTCTGCTGGCTTTAGTTCTTCGGTCAAATGAACCTTCTAAGCGTGTAGATGCAGTTCTTTTGCCAAAATACGCCGCCGTGACTTTTATAAGCAAAGTTGAATTTTCCTTGACCAAAAAACTTTATATTGCTCAAGCGAATTTTTTTAAATATGCATTGAAAATTATAACTTTTACATTTAAAAAGCGTGTACATCATTTTCCTAATTTTTGTTAAAGACAATATCAGGTTTTTATTTTTTTAATCGCATTTGAATTATTTTTTTCATACCTTCTGGATCCTATTGGTGGGAGTTAAGTCCCAAAAAATTCCCTCCCTTTGCTACCACCCTGTTTTATGTTATTTTAGGCTTAGTGTTTTTTTGTTTATTTAATTATTTATTTGCATTTAATTTATTCACATAAATGTTCAAAGCAATTGTCGTAAATATCTTTATGTGCGCAACCCAATGATTTTAATTCATTGACAATTTATGTCATGTCACGCCCGTAGCACCAACGTGACATCATTTGAATTAATACCAAAGCGGCTGTGTTGTCAGTGTGGCGTTACAAATGTTTTAATTAAATTGAAAATATCTTCTTTTGTTTTTGTATTGTTTAAAAGTGTGTTTTTGTGTTTTTGTGCAGTGCGTTTATTATTTGATACTTTTGCACCTTTATTTTGTTTATTCATAAAGTTATTTATAAAATGTACAAAAAAAAGCCATAATTAAGCTGTGTAAATTATACAAAAATTATTATATTTGTGCTTAACAGGCTTTTATACGATTGACATTGACTATGTTTGACCTTTAATTGCCTTAGTTATACTTATTTTAAAAACGACTTAATTATTTATCAGCTACTCGTTAAAATATGAATTAAATTACAAAATTGTGAATTATTTTGTCAAAATGCATATTTCGATGTTCAGAGTAATTAAATGCATTTCGAATTTGAGCTTTTACAGTTAATTTAAAACATAATAAATTATGTAAAAACACTCACAGAGGTCATACTAGGTCGCACTAGAACACAAACTGCTGACTCTACTTGTGAGAACTGCTAAATACTATTCGCGTTATTATTATTCCAAACATAGTCGATGGTCTGGTCGTTGACATTGACGCTACTGACACATTGAGCGCAGACATAATAGCGAAAACGTGCTGGGCGCAGCAATGAGGCACACCGCGGAACTCAAGAATAGCCGTCATTGACACTCAAAAAGCAGAATATTAACTATTCTAAGCAAAAATCATAGAAACCACAAAATGTTCAAATAACTATTTAAAAGCTAAAAACTGCCACTCATCATCAACAGTTCCAACGAAAACAATCGAGTCAATAGCCAAAACGAGACAAGCAAAAAACTCAAAAGATGTTTAAATTCATGCAAATCCTTTGCGTTATGGCTATGCTTGTCGCTCTGTGCGCAGCTGAGGCGCCACGCCTACGTTCAGCTCGCCTACAACAGCAATTACAGCAAAGACGTCGCTACTTTGCTCGTCAAGTATTGGCGGAGGCGGAAGTCGCAGTTACTCCATATCCAGCCGCTGGCATTAAACCGGAAGTGCCTTTTGACTTGCCTGCTGAAGAACAAGAGCAAGAGCAGCAGGATGCGGATCAACAACCAGATAACACTTATTTGCCACCAGACAATACCTACGGACCTCCACCAGCTGATGAAACCGAAGAAGATATCAATCCCGCCTTTGCTGATGCCGCCGAAGTTGGTTCAACACCAGAGCAACAGCCCGCTATTGTTAATGATGCCGACAATGAAATTGATGAAAACGCAGATATTATTCCTAACGTAAACTCACAAAGTGGTCGCTTGGTACTTGCCACTCGCGTGCGTTCTAGAAAGAGCGCCAAGTTGCAGCGCAGACAAGTGGGCAGACATTTGATGCGTTCATAGGTAGTCTGAGTAGTTAAATTGTGATTGATTATTATTGTTAGGGAAATTTAATAAAAAATACTTTAAATTGAAAATTGTTATACTGTTGTATACGAGCAGGCCCCATCGAAGGGCATAGGAGGGGGCGATGGGCTTATTTAACACTTGTCTTAAAATAATTTTGTTGCGTTTGGTATTTTCGTTTGGTGAATATATTCATACAGGGCTCTTTTATACATACATAAACTCTTCCATATATATATATATATTCATACGTCTGTAGGTCAAGGTCTTTCCTCAAAATCTTCCAAGTAGTGGACGGGAAAAGGCCGAGTTATTGAGAACGGCATCAAATCGATAAATTTCGGTTCTCGTTCACACTCATCTCTACAGTGGCGATGGCGTCTTCGGTACGCACAGTATGAGCTCGTATTGGATGGATATTATTCATTAAAGTAGGCCATAGAGTGTCTTACCAAACTCAATAGGTGCACTCAGACAAATGAGCTGACACTCATGTGAGTGAGAGGACATTCTGGCATAGATCAGAATGAAAATGCTGATTTTTTAGTGAGAGAAGGATCAGCAGAAGAGATCTGTGGACCAGAGCCATGTATTGACATAGGCGACAACATGGTGTCAGGCCTTATTAAGCAATAGACGGAGTCGGAACACCCACGTACAAGGTGGGAAGAAGCTGTTAAATGCAGGCAATCGAAGGCGGCTGTGAAGTGGTCCCGTAGTGAGGCAGCAAAAGTTATCCGTTACAATCGAAGGGCTTTAAGCTGGCTTACTGCACTGGTCACAGGACACGGTCCCTACATGTACCATCTCAGGAAGATGACTCTGACCGAGGACGATGCGTGTAGGTTATGCCTAGATGAGCCGGAAACGGCAGCACAAATTCTGTGCCAGTGTCCGGCGTTGACAAGCATAAGATTGACCATTCTGGGACGTTCATTTATTGGTGAAGCCGAGATTGGTCAGCTGACCTACAAGGATATGCTTGGGGTGACAAAGGATGCTTATGTAAAGAGCATGCTCACGTTTGAGGGCTCCGAGCGGTAGCATCCTTTGTCCAATCGAACATACATGTCAAACACATGTGTTTACTTTGACAACTGGTTTGACAGCTATCCCTCTAGGAAATTCTATACCTATCTAAACAAAACCCAATTATTACTTACTTTTCTAATTATTATTATAGTGTATTAAGAATTATTTGAAATGTCTCTAGTTTTTATATGAAATAAAAAATTATATAAGAAATCTCTTTCTTCCAATTTGGGAATTTTCCAATTTTTTTTATCTTAAATTTTAAACCTTTGAAAAATCTAAAAACAAATTAAGTAAAATATCTTTTTCATACGATCGTCTTTCTTAGGCTTTATATTTAACTTTTATGTATTTTTATAAATTTTACTGACAAACGAGGCTCCCGCGGGTTGACCCAACGCTGGTCTTTAACGAAATACGTTTTTGTATTGTTTTTGCTGTTTTGTGGAAATTCTTGTGATCAATATTGGCTCAAAATGCTCATCTTTGCTTGTAGAATATCGTTCAATATCATTAAATTTTTATTTTTTAGGTTTTTTTTTAATTTTTTTAATTTTTTTTTTCTAAGTTAGACCAAAACAAATAATTTTGGGAAGTTTCATCATTTTAGCTCAACGGGAACCTGGGTCAGCCCATAATGGGTTAACTTACTTTACCTTTCTTTACATTCCATTACCTTGCCTTATCTTATCTCACCATATTTAACATAACCATGCATTACCTAACATTATATTATCTTATTTTATCTCATCTCATCTCATCTCATCTTATCTCATCTTATCTTATGTTATCTTATCTCATCTCATCTTATCTTATCTTATCTTATCTTATCTTATCTTATCTCATCCCATCTCATCTCATCTCATCTCATCTCATCTCATCTCATCTCATCTCATCTCATCTCATCTCATCTCATCTCATCTCATCTCATCTCATCTCATCTCATCTCATCTCATCTCATCTCATCTCATCTTATCTTATCTTATTTTATCTTATCTTATCTTATCTTATCTTATCTTATCTTATCTTATCTTATCTTATCTTATCTTATCTTATCTTATCTTATCTTATCTTATCTTATCTTATCTTATCTTATCTTATCTTATCTTATCTTATCTTATCTTATCTTATCTTATCTTATCTTATCTTATCTTATCTTATCTTATCTTACCTTATCTTATCTTATCTTATCTTATCTTATCTTATCTTATCTTATCTTATCTTATCTTATCTTATCTTATCTTATCTTATCTTATCTTATCTTATCTTATCTTATCTTATCTTATCTTATCTTATCTTATCTTATCTTATCTTATCTTATCTTATCTTATCTTATCTTATCTTATCTTATCTTATCTTATCTTATCTTATCTTATCTTATCTTATCTTATCTTATCTTATCTTATCTTATCTTACCTTATCTTATCTTATCTTATCTTATCTTATCTTATCTTATCTTATCTTATCTTATCTTATCTTATCTTATCTTATCTTATCTTATCTTATCTTATCTTATCTTATCTTATCTTATCTTATCTTATCTTATCTTATCTTATCTTATCTTATCTTATCTTATCTTATCTTATCTTATCTTATCTTATCTTATCTTATCTTATCTTATCTTATCTTATCTTATCTTATCTTATCTTATCTTATAATGTAACTTACAGACTTATATTACCTTACTTATATTACTTTCCTTACCTTATCTCACCTGACCTTACCTTACCATACTTTCTTGTGTCTACTCATATGTTTACTCAAAAACACAGGTGAGTTGCTGGAAACACGAGAAAAGAGAAGTTTTTTTTTGCATATTCCTAGGTTTGATAATTTAAAGGTTTTTATTTTAATAAAATAGCTTTTAAATTAAAAAATTAAAAAATTTTAAATAACTTAAAGTAATTTCAAAACCACACGTTAATAGTCGCACCAGAAAATTGTATAACTTTTCATTATTATTTTATTTCATGCTGCATTCATTGTTATTTCAACGCACTTGTGGGCAATTGTTAATTTTTGCCGATGCTGATGATATCTTATATGTAGCAAGTAGAAGCAACATTTTTGTTATATTTGATATTTGTCGCAAGGAACAAAGAAACACCAATTTCTAAGAAAAATGCTGTCGAAGAAAAGTATCGTTTTCAGATTTCACTCAAGCAAATCACAGAGCGAAGGCTTCGCTTCAAAACGGAATTTTAAAATGCTTTCATGTTGCTTATTTTATTGAATCTGAACTTTGTAGTAGTGTCGAATTGGACGGGTATTTTTGTTTTGTAACACATTTGCATGCAAAGTGACCGCAATTTAACCACTTCAAATTTCATTAAATTCCCGATTTTATAGCATTTAATTTTGTTTCGTAGCAATTTATTGAAAATTCAATTTAACTTTTGATTTCAGTTGAAAAACATACAAACCCATATTTACAACACACGTTGGTTCTTTTTTTATATTATGTTTTTAGAATGCTCCCTTCTTTGTTTTTTTTTTTTTTTTTTTTTTTTTGCTGATAAATCTATTTAATTAATTGATTTGCAACACTTTGCAAATGGGCGCTCATGGGCGGCCAATTGTTGCGGCTATGAACAATTGATTGATTATTTAATTGTTAAAATAATTGATTGATTGTTGAAATTGTGCTGTAATAGCTTTTGAAGAACTTACAAAAAATTCGTTGCAAAGTTTTTTCAACATCTGCTCGGGTGATTGAAGCTTTAATTGCTTCAAGGACTGTAAGTTATAAGAGCTTCAAATAATGTTGTGCAATTTTAGGCGTTTATATAGACTATATTAGAAGCTGATTACTTTATCAAAATTGCAGTGCATATATTGAAAATATTTGATTTGAGTCAATTCAATAGAGATAAAAAATAAAAACTTAAAAATGTTTTTAAAATTTTGTGTTTTTTTTAGTCTACGATTATAAAAATGTTTTTCAATAATCATTTCTATACTCTATGTTTATATTTAATTCTTAAAGGTCATCTAATAATTTATATAGATAGACCTTTCTAATAGACCTTAACACAGTAAAGTTTACAACAGTAATAAATCCTTATATAAACGCCTAAGGTTATGTTACTGTTGACCATTTTGAAATTTTATTATTATTATTTTACTTAACACGTGAAAAAGTACTGGAAAGACAACAAAAACTTGTAATAATTAACCATTACTTTTGACAAAAACAAATGAGCAATAGTGATTAAAATATGAGTGACGGTCACGTAGGCCGAAAATTAATTAATTGGTGAACATTAAGCCGAAATGAAAATGATTGAATTGAACTCAAATGTTCCAAATATGTACTTCGAAGGCGAATCCATGAACAACTCAAGCAATTATTTAATAATTGCTATAAAAAGCTTCGTTAGATCAAGACTGAATACAGTGAAGCAAGTGGCGGCAATCAAACTAGCAAGCTTAAAATCCTACAGAAATAATAAGCAAATCCTTGAAAAATGGCAAAAATATTCTACACTTGCCTGCTGGTTCTCGTTCTTGCCGTGCTTACTTGTACAGCAGAGCCACCACGACAACGTTCAGCACGCATTCAGACACGACTGCGCTTTTTAGCACGTCAGGAGGCCGCTGATGCTGCTCCAGCACCAACCGCTGCTTCTGCGCCATATCCCGCAGCTGGAGTGACACCTGAAATACCCTTTGATTTACCCACAGAAACTGAGGCACCCGCACAGCCAGATCAAGCCTATGGACCACCTGACGAAACCTACGGACCCCCAGCTGTTACCGAGGTGGTGCCTGATTCCAGCTACTTGCCACCTGATAACACCTATGGACCACCGGCAGCAGAGGCAGACACTGCAGGTGGTGCTCCAGCGCAAACAGTGAGCCAAGATTTGGTATTTGAAAAGTTAATACAACCCCGTTTCAAGGCCCCAAGTCGCCTACGCTCAGCGTCATTACAACAACGTGCCAATATCGTGGAAGTTATTCGGTCAGAGCCAGCCATCGTCTACACTCTTAACTAATTAACACAGAGTCTAGAATGAATGAGCTACATTTACCAAATATTAAATATTATACTTAAATGAAGTACATACATTATTTTAAATATATTTTAAGGAAATACCAAAGAAGCAAAGCTTAATGCAGCTGTAAAATTTATTTAGAATATTATATTCTGAAGTTAAACATATCTTCCGAAATATTTATGAGTGTAATTTTTTAACTAATATATTTAAGTGAATTTCTAATGTGAAATTATATAATTTTTCTAAATTATTTTCAAAGAATTCTTAATCAGATTTTAGTTTTCAGCTTAAATTTTTTACGCGTACTGCCATATACCACCTTGTTCAAAAAGAAAGGTTCATTCACACTGTGAACCGGACTTAACTGTCCTATTCAAAATTTTACTTAAGTAGGTTGCCACATGTGTCTACGACAAGGCTGTCAAATATCAGCGTCTCTCGTTGACATTTGGTAAAGTGACAGTGTTTTGTTTACAACAACTTTTTTCGTGTCTTCGATTTTTACGATGGAAGGTAAAATTAAGCAACGAGTTTGTATTAAATTTTGCGTGAAAAATGATTTCAACTGTACCGATACGAGTAAAATGTTGGTGAAATGTTACGGTAACTCTGTTCTATCGTATCAGAAGGCAAACAAGTGGCTTAACCGATTTATGAGTGGAGATTTATGAGACGAAGTTGAAGACGACCCTCCTCATACCGGGCGACAATCGTGTTCGACTACCGAAGAAAACGTTGAAAAAATCAAAGAAATGTTGGTCAAAATTCGCAAATTAAGGATTAGAGAGATAGCAGAGGACGTCGGCATTTCAATTGGATCCGTTCAGAACATTTTGAATAATGAATTGGGCTTGAGACGTGTCGCTGCGAAGTTGGTACCGAAAGAACTCAATTTCATGCAAAAAAGAGACCGAGTTGCTATTGCGAAAGACATGTTGAAAATGGTCTAAAACGACGAATCATTCATCGAATCCATCATTACTGGTAATGAGACATGAGTATACGAGTATGACACGCAAACCAGGCATCAGGCGAGTGAATCAGGCTCAATTTTTTCTTCCATCGTAAAAATCGAAGACACGAAAAAAGTTTTTGTAAACAAAACACTCATTGGTCACTTTACCAAACGTCAACGAGCGACGCTGATATTTGGCAGCCTTGTCACAGACATATGTGGCAACTTATTAAAAAAAAATTATCGAATCGGACAGTTAAGTCCGGTTCACAGTGTGGATGAATCTTTCTTTTTGAACAAGGTGGTATTTATTTTGTCACTCCGTTTGCAACGCTCATAAGGAGGCGAGGCATGTATAGTACAGTACATATATTTTTGATAAGCATCAGCACTTGAGTCGATTTAGCCATGTTCGCCTGTCCGTCTGTCCGTTTGTCCGTCTGGGATCACGATAACAGGCGTTATTTCAAAACAATCGTGATGAGATTCGAAATATAAGTTTCTATCCAAAAAACTCAGATCAAATTCGAAAATTAGTCAAAATGGATCAAAACCACGCCTACCTCCCATACAACATGACTTAATTTTAATCGTAAAATACTTTAAAAATCCTCAAAAATAAAAGAAATGATATTAAATATTAACTTATGCTATTCACTATGAAATCCTCACTATTAAATTTGGCAAAATCTAATAAAAACTCTCCATACCTTCCTTCCATATAAAGTGACGTCATCAAAATAGAAGTATCAAGCTAATATATATATATAAATATAAATATTTTCGATTAGTATTTGTATTGACTTGATACTTCTGAATATATAAAACTGAATACAGGGGGATCAGTGACAGAGTTTAACCTGTATCGTTAACTTATATAAGGTATTGTAGCAGGTATGCAAGCAACCTCGGGGATTTCCTCGGGACGGGGTGTTGGATTTGAGCAACATTCTTTTATTTTATGAAAAGGGAGACTTTACCACGCAATCATTCTTTTTTGTGTTAATTTGGAGTTAATATGAACAAATAAACAAATGGTAATGGGCTCATCCTGCAGAAAACCAAACTCTGTTGAGTGTAGATCTCGTTGGCGACTTGGTTTAAACTCTTCCGGGAGGTACGGATTATTGTAAGTCCATCATGAGACGAGTTAAAGGCAGCGTCATAAAAAAAGTTATCCATATAAATGTTTCTTCCCGTTCTTTAGAACTGGTAGCAAATTTTTTGGGCAACGCGTTCATCTTGATTTACATCTGACTTCTGACTTTCCAGTAAAAAACTGTCTTGTATAGAATTGGATAGGAAGTTTTCGCATCGCACACCTACCAAACTTTTATACCATATTTAGCAGGCTTGTATGGCATACAAATTGTGAACTTAGTCCGCCTACGATACAGGTACAGCTATTAATCGACAGTCAAATTAGCCAAAAGTCGATACATCTTTCGCAGATTATCATTTAAGATCAACCAGATATCCAAAATTGGTGCAGCCTTACTTTCCTTAATTTTTTCAGCTCGAGTGTCCATGTTATCAAAACGTATATACTGATTGACCATTCTAAATTTTCGAATAGACATTGAAACACTAAACAATGGATTTGATGCAGCTCCCCACAAATCCTCCACACACTTCTTTCTTGAACGTTGAAAGCCTGCCAAAAGTAAAACTGAAAGATAGGCATTAAATTTTTTCGTGGTTACTGGCTTCCAAACTCGGATCGGATTTACGGACTATTCTGCGTTCAATTTGCAAAGGCTCTTTAACCCTACCTATTTGTCTCTCGTATGATAACTTTCCAAATCTGTGGAGTGAGAGTTCTACGGAGTGTGTCTAAGATTCCTAGCATTCTTTTTTCAGGAGCAGTTAAAGCCTTTCCGCTTTGACACAGAAAATTGTGAGTGCGTTTTTGACGTTTTTTAATCAGTTTTTGAAGAGCACATTTTTTTTTTTTTTAGCCTATTTTGTGAGGAAACTAGATGTCATTGGGGCAAATTAACTTCAGGTTCGTCATTAAAATGCTCAAATAATACTTAAACCGTAGAAAATTTTTAGAACTTCAGCAAATGTTGGAATTTTGCTGCACTGTGTAATTAGCCCTCAATTTTGGGTTGAATATACTATCAAAGTCAAGGCTCATTCAGTAAGTTAGACTTGATATATGTCTTATGTAGTTGTTTTAATTTATTTATTCCTAACATAACTAGGCCAAAAATGCTTCCATTTTGGCACAAATACAGTTTCTCAAGATATACATTTAACGCCCACCTCAACAGCTGAGTTCAACGCGTTTTATGCAAACATTGCATTGAATACTAATGCACCCTGGACTAGACCTTAAACCAGGTGCCGCTTAGCTTTGGACTGCGTCTCATTGATATTCATGATATTACTCATAAAATGAAACTGAAGCATGGCGAGCAATTAATACATAATTTTAGACAGCAACAACTACAACAGCCACTATTAACATCAATGGCCACCAGGCTGACATTCAAAACGTTTTGAATGCCATCGTACACTGCTAATGAAACGGGCTGACATTAGTTATGAATAAGTTGTATAAAAGTGACCAGTGACCACTTAATTAGGCATCAGATTCCAAAGTGAACTCGTAGAAGCAGCAGCAAAACTTAAATAATTCTATTCTTAAAAAATGACCAAATTTTTTAAAGCAACCGTTCTTTTGCTGGTCCTAGCTGTAGCTTCGTGCACTGCAGAGGCACCACGTTTTCGTAGCTCCAGAAAACTAAGCAATCATCGACGTTTCTTGGCTCGCCAGGAAGTCGCTCCCACGCCTTATCCCTCAGCTACTGAGCTGAAACCGGAATTGCCATTCGAAGAAACTATTGCAGCGCAAGAACCTGATTTGACTTACGGACCACCCGATCAAACCTATGGACCACCAGAAGTTGAACAAGATCTCGAAGAAGAGCAGCTGCCTTCGGAGGATGCACCCGAAGAGTTTGGGTCACCCATTGACACTGAGGAATTTGGTTCTGCTGAGGTAACCACTGAGTCGTCAGTTTCATCACGCTTGACGAGCCGTCTGCGTCAACGTCAAAGTGCTGGCTCGCGAAAACAGCAGATTTCATCACGCTTGCGTTTGTCTAAACTGCAACAGCGCAAGCGTTTGGCTAAAGCTCAACGCCTGACCGCTGTGCCAGTTGCTTCTGTTGTGGCTGCTCCAACTGTACCCTTGGCAGTTGCTGCTGCACCTGTGCAGGCCCAGCGGTTCTATGTAGTGAATCAACCCTTTGCCTATACTGCTCAATTTCAGAGTTGGTAGGCGACGCAAGACTGATGATGAAATTTTCGAAAATCGTATTTGTTGTGCTTTGTTAAAATAAAGAATATTATAGAATATTAAATGAATTGAGTTAAACTCGTCTTTTTTATCTATACAAGCGATTTTTTTTAAAACTTTTGATTGTTTCAAGGCAATATTAATTTTATACTACAAGACAAGATTTTTACAAGACATATCAGAGCCACTTTTTTAAGACTAAATCATAGCTCAGGGATGCCCCCTATATTTTCAAAAGCATTGTGTTGGTTCAGAAGTCATAGTAAGTTGATTGGTGAAAAAGATGGAGTAGTATCGGTGATGATTTATTTTGAATTCAATTCAAATTCAAAGGAGTTAGGCCATGCATTTCCCTTTAACACTTACTATGAAGAAAGAATTTTGTAAATGATAGTTTTAAAATAAAGGTAATTTTCTTAAGAGTAATTTTGTCGAAGTCATTTTGTATCATGTCAATTTCGAGCCCAACCCGATAGAAGCTATGAATACGTATACTTTTTTAAATTTTATGAGTTTTATTTTATTTTTTTTTTTATTTAAGAGTTGAAACAATGGGAGAAAAACAACAAAATCTTATTTCTGGTTAATGTTGGATAAAAAAAAAAAAATAAAAAAAAGTTTCCGTCACACAATACAAATAATACAATTATATGTCTCTATTTAACAACCCAACAAATACATATTTAAAAATATATATTGAAAACAGCCAACTATATTTTGTTATCACTTAATGTATATGATTTCAAAGCAATAAATTATTGCAACTGTCAAACACAAAAATTATCACTTTTAAATGGCTGTAAAAAAAATTAACAGATTATGTTGAACAATAAAACTTACACTTTGTTGTAGCTTGCTCAATTTTTTTGAACATTCAACAAATTTTATGTTCGAAAAAAATGAAAGCGTCAAAATTACATTGAAAAGATAACGATAATGCATCGTAGAGTTTCTTTCTAGCCTTACTGGCTAGAAGGTAAAACTGAATTCCAGAAATTCTCTGAAGAAATTTAAGTTAAATTCTTATGCAATAAATTCTGTTGCACTGAATATCTTCTTGGAAATTCTTATATTAGAAAAAAAACTCCTTAAAACATTCCCCATACTTCTCTCAAATCTTTGAAATTTTCTAAATCTCTCACAATTTTCACATCTAATTTAATTCTGTGCATTTCTTTGCAATTTCTGTGTGATTTTCCAACTTGTTGTGCTTCGAGTTCAACGTTTGCCTGTTGAATAAATAAGTTTAGTCCTGGATGCAAGAGCAGTCAGCACCCAATGAATATCCTTTTAGCCAGCTAAGTAGCAACATATTTTATGCTGCGTGGTTCTTTGTTTGCCTTCGCACTTGATTGTTATACGCGTTACCAGAGGCATAGTTGAAATAATAATTGAGGGTCGCTTATCTATTTGATGCTGAGTGAAAAAGTATATTTTATAAATAATAGTGTGTGCACCCATGCCCGTATCCATATTCATAGTCATAACCCTATCCATATCCATATCCCTATCCATATCCATATCTATATCCATATCCATATCCATATCCATATCCATATCCATATCCATATCCATATCCATATCCATATCCATATCCATATCCATATCCATATCCATATCCATATCCATATCCATATCCATATCCATATCCATATCCATATCCATATCCATATCCATATCCATATCCATATCCATATCCATATCCATATCCATATCCATATCCATATCCATATCCATATCCATATCCATATCCATATCCATATCCATATCCATATCCATATCCATATCCATATCCATATCCATATCCATATCCATATCCATATCCATATCCATATCCATATCCATATCCATATCCATATCCATATCCATATCCATATCCATATCCATATCCATATCCATATCCATATCCATATCCATATCCATATCCATATCCATATCCATATCCATATCCATATCCATATTCATATTCATATCCATATCCATATTCATATCCATATTCATATTCATATCCATATTCATATTCATATTCATATTCATATTCATATTCATATTCATATTCATAATCATATTCATATTCATATTCATATTCATATTCATATTCATATTCATATTCATATTCATATTCATATTCATATTCATATTCATATTCATATTCATATTCATATTCATATTCATATTCATATTCATATTCATATTCATATTCATATTCATATTCATATTCATATTCATATTCATATTCATATTCATATTCATATTCATATTCATATTCATATTCATATTCATATTCATATTCATATTCATATTCATATTCATATTCATATTCATATTCATATTCATATTCATATTCATATTCATATTCATATTCATATTCATATTCATATTCATATTCATATTCATATTCATATTCATATTCATATTCATATTCATATTCATATTCATATTCATATTCATATTCATATTCATATTCATATTCATATTCATATTCATATTCATATTCATATTCATATTCATATTCATATTCATATTCATATTCATATTCATATTCATATTCATATTCATATTCATATTCATATTCATATTCATATTCATATTCATATTCATATTCATATTCATATTCATATTCATATTCATATTCATATTCATATTCATATTCATATTCATATTCATATTCATATTCATATTCATATTCATATTCATATTCATATTCATATTCATATTCATATTCATATTCATATTCATATTCATATTCATATTCATATTCATATTCATATTCATATTCATATTCATATTCATATTCATATTCATATTCATATTCATATTCATATTCATATTCATATTCATATTCATATTCATATTCATATTCATATTCATATTCATATATATGTCATATTCATACATAAGTCGATATATCGCATATAAATGTACTAAATATGTCTTGTACTAAACTTATACTAAAAATTGATTGCATTCGTTTTGAATATAAATCACATGATTTAAAATCACAAATGATTGCATTTTTTACAGCTCTGATCCGTGATCACTCTTAAGGAGGGAATAAGGGTTTCAACGCAGAAAAAATAATTTTGTTTTAGAAATATAGATACAGCAAATTCATTGAGACCTTTTGTGAATTATAACGTATCCGTTTAATAACATTCTATAATTGCTTTATTGGAAAAATGTCAACAAACAACCCGGGGACAAAGCTTTTTCAAGAACATCTTTGGAGAAAGACGGTCTGCGGTGTTCACTGTATCTCAGCTAGGAATTTTTTTAAAATCAAAGAACATTGGATACTAGTCGAAGTTTCATCAAATCCTTTACAGCGTTCTATGATTACTATTTCTTTCATTTTTTAAATTATTGGAAAATTTTCAAGAAAAATTCCGGCATTTTGTAATTGTAAAAATACCGCAGCTAATCGCTGGGGGAGATATTTTATATTAAGAAAGTGTGTAATAAGTTTGAAATAAATAAGTAATGTAGTTTTTAAATGGCAGTGAACACGAACTTTTAAAAAAGTGGTTTTGAAAAAAACGCGCTTACAGTACAGCTGTCGGAGTTAGAGGAGATTAGTCAATAACTGCGAGAGCTTTGCTCTGATTGACTTTAAATTGTAGAACTACATTTTTCAGATGTTTAACTATAAGAAAAGACAAAAAAGAAAACATATCAATTTTTCATAAGGCTCTTACTTTGAAACTCTCCCCTTAAAGAAAAAATTCCAACTACGTTTATATGCATCGCTAAGTTATTGAAGATGTTTTTATTGTGTTGGTTTTTTTTTTTTTTTTTGTCTGTGCGCTTATGGCTCATTGAAGGTGCGACCCATATTTTTCAACTTGTCACCTTACCGGGCAACTAAGGCTCCAACATGGCGTTGAATATTCTTTACTCATGACAATGAATTCGCATTCACTTGCAAGGAATTGCATTTATTTTTGCTGTCAGTCGAAAGAAAACAATTTCTCAGCTTGTCGGTTTTTATTGGTTTTTCCATGCATTTTTTACTGGAATTTAAATCGTTGAAGATGCTCAAAGCGAGATTAGATGGTTAAGAAATTTTTTATTCAAAGAGATTATTAGAACTGCTTTAATATTTTTGAGGTTTTAGTGATTGGGCTGTAATGTAAGCCAGCGGAGAGCCTAGCAAAATATTGTTTGCAAAACTAATATATTTTTTTCAAAATTAGAAATCATCATAAAATCATAATAAAAATTAAAACTTTAATGTGGGCTTGGGGAACTAATTTTTTTTCAAAGATTAATTTAAGTGGTGAAATTGGGTAATTTTAAAAATATCAAAAATTGTCCTTCAAATAGACAAATTATCGATAAATAGGTTATTTCAAACGTCGACAAATTTTTTTTATGACTTTGCGATGAATTGAATAGATGTCTTTTATGTTAAATGATCAAAAAAATTATTTTAGAAAATAATTTAGTTCCAAGCCTCCCAGCCCCCCTTAAAGTTGTAATTTTTGCTATAATTTTAGTGTTTTCTAATTTTGAAAAAAATTTGTTTGTAACTGAGATTTGTAAAAATTTGCGAGTAATATTTCGTCAGATCAGACGCTGCTGTAAATTATTCAAACATAAGCTCTAAGCTCCCATCCGTCCCTGAGTTCAATACACAAAAGATTCTCTTCTTAGTCCATTTGAAACAATGTATTTTTAATCGAATCCGAAACATATTTGGAACGCAATTTCGAAAAAAATTTTTAATTTTTTGCGGAACATATGAAGTCAGTCATTTACAGTCCGATCATAAAGTATGATATATCTGATTTTATTTGACTTTAAGGGGATGGTACTGGCTTAAAGCCAAAAAAAGGCATGTTTTCATGATGTTTTTTTTGGAGACATGAATAATGTTGGTGTAATTATTTCATATACATGTCATAGTTTGACTTCTTAAGTATGTTTGGAAAAAAAAAAATTAAAAATTATTGATAAATAAATTCGTGGCAGCGATTCTTCAGAGGCGCTTCGAAAAAAGTTGTTTTGCGGTGAACACGGTTAGAGGTTAGCGGATCATCTGAAAAAAAAAATTCAAAATTAGTTTTAAAGGCAATATTTTTCCGAGGTAATACCGAAGAGTTTTTTTTTTTTGGTAGCGTTTTGAAGTCAAAAACACGATTTTCACTGAAAATTTGAGGTTATTTATTATTTCTAAATAATTAAAAAAACGCTTTGGCATTACCTGTTGATTTATGTGTAAAAAATTAAAAACGATTGGTCAGTGGATTTTTCGGCATCGTGTTCACTGACTTCAAAAATGTTGTCATCCAGAAAATCGATTTCAAGTCGATTTTAAGTGAGGTCTGCTCACTTCAAACGCTTCGTTAGTTTTAGTACGATTCTTGAAATTTTTACAAAATACTCTTAAAATGTTTTACATTCACAAAAAAAAAAATATGAGAAAATGTCCCAAAAACAGTACCATCCCTTAAATAATATACAATTTTTTACACAAAGAGATTCTTTTAGTTTTTATAAAATAAACACAAAAATTCGGTACGAATTATGTATGAAGTATGTATATCTGTGGTGTTGGGGTAAAGGGGTAAATGTCAAATTTTGAAAATATTCAAAATTGCAATTACAAAATTGAAATCCTTCTCACAAATAGCTGGTTAATTAAAATCAGATTTTGTAGAAATTGCTGGTTGCTATAATTTTTCTCGAGCATAGATTTGTGCATTTTGTTGTGATATTGAAATTTAGTGGTATTGAAGTTAAGAAATTGTTGACATGTACCCTTTCTATCAAACAAGATCTGACTTGTACCCTTTAGACCATATTTTGACATTAAGCCAGAACTAAGCAATTACTACTGGTTGTCCTTTTTGCCTAGTTTTTGTGAGGTTAACTTTGTTGTGATTTAATTGTTATAGTTCCGTTTTGGCTACATCGCCAAGGACATCAACTAAAATACGTGTCAAAGCCTATATTTCCAAACTCTTGATGCAAGGGTTTGTGGTGGTTGTTTATATGCACAGTCAAGGTTTTTTTCACGCATTTGAGAGCATAAGCCAGAATTAGGTTAATGTATTTTACAAGAAAGTTATTCTTTGCAATCCTTCATCTCTGTATCAGAGAAGGAGAGATGGCTTTTGTGGGGGATATTTGCTAGGTTCGCTTTGGCTACATCGCCAGGGACAGCAACTACAACATGTATCAGATCCTATGTTTCCAAACTCTTAATGCGGATGATAGGCCGAGGCAAGTTGTAGATTACGTATTAGCGTGGTTTTTATGCGCATTTGAAAGCATAAGCCAGTACTAGTCTAATGTATTCAAAAGATAGCTCTTCATTAAAAAATTTTTTAAAAAACTGTCTGCTCTTAGTGGAGTGGAGTTAATTTTTTGAGGTAATTAGAATCGATTATTGTTAGTCATTTTTAGTACAATATTCTGTAAAGTGGAGTCTGTTAACAATAAAAATTGGGCGTCAGGGAGCTTTTGTGTTGATATATCATTCAAGTTATGGAATGATATGAATATACAATAAAGGTTTTTTGACTCTCATAAAAAAGAGTGAAAAATCATTCCCATCTGTAAAAACTTTTATAGATTACCTTAGGGTTTATTGCCAATAAGAGTGGGAAAACGCGCATCGACACCCCACACTCATGAATTTTTAAACCACACTGAAAGCTTTAGCAGCGTACGTCTGCTTAAATACGTGTGGCGACAGTGAAAGCTTTGTACCTACGCTGCCGCGAGATGCCGAGTATTAACTTATACCCTTTTACCCAAACTGAACGCTCAAATTTCTCAGTTGTATCTCTTTTTTTCCATCTTTTTTCTCACTAACGTCATAAAAAATTAACTATTTCTCTTTAACCAACCATGGAAATCACCTGGCAGAAGCCATCTATGAATATACCATATATGAAAATTACAAAAAATGTACGTTTACCCCTTTAATATAAAAAATATTATGTGGTCTGAAATATAGAAAGGGGTACGGTCGCCGGCATTCTTTTTAACCTCTTCTTTACGTTTTGGCATCAAATTAATTAAACTGTGGATGATTGCTAGTTCGATTTTTTTTCACTCTTTGTTGATTTCACCTCTCAGGTCCTTTACGTTTGAATACTGGCGTTCATGATAAAAAACTTAGGCTGACGATATAGCCCACAAATTTTCGATCGAGCTTAGATCGGCACTAATCGCAAGTTAATCGAGAATCGAGATGCCACTGGACTCTAGATACTGTATTGTTTTCCTTGAACGATGAATCGCTCCATTATCCTGCTGAAATGTGAGCATCAATCTCCTCCCAAATTGAACAAAAACTTAATTTATATATAAAAAGGGGTTTGCCCCTTTCTTTCCAAATACAAGGCTTAAATGTTAAATTTTGTTGAATTCTTCGTACATCTATTCCTAAATTCAATTGCCCTTTTTTACACTTGCACCTTATTTTTTTAGTAGCAACCTGCCGAATCGCTCTTTTTTCTTTTCTGTTACTACTGGTGTCAGCCGTACGCGTTTGTTTTTCTTGTAATTTTTCCAAATTTTACGAAATTGTCTATGAGAGAACTTGATCTGTTTATATGTTTAAAAATTTCGTAATTCTCATGGTTAGTTTTTCTTCTGCATCAACAAAGCTTGTGATTAGGGCTTTTTTTTGTAGAAAGTAATGTTGAGTTCTTGTAGAAGATGATGTTGCTGTCATTAAGACCTTTTAAACGATATATAAAACTAAATAATCAGACTGCAGGTAACCGAGTTATGGGAATGAACCGAATCCGCTGTTTTTACACACCCACAAATGAAATATTTTGCACTCCCGAAATTTTGTCGACATAATTGTTTAAATAAGATGGTGACAGTAAAACTTGTTTTCCTCCATATAGAGCAATACGGCTTAGTATAAATGTCAAAATATATCGAAAGCAGTTTCTATTAAAATTTTTTGAAAAAAAATTAAATTAAGGAAAGTCGTCGGTCGGACTCTGCTATAAAAAATGCGATTATTAAAAGTAGTATTTTTTTTTTGCATAATTTTTTTTTTTTTTACTATATAAAATACTCCATTTTTGATGTCATATTAACATCAGATAGCTTTTCAACATAAAAAACAACAACATAAATTAATATAAAACCTTGAAGCACTACAATCTTGTCATAAAAATTATGGCAGCATAAAAAGTATCCAACAGTAAGCATTACCAAATCATCCAAGCTAACTTAGCATTTTATATTACTTCACAGCAACTATAGCGTCCAGTCTACTCTCCAGATTATGGACCGGATTACACGCATGATGAGCTTAACTCAGTGCACATAACTTTAAGTGTATAACAAAAGCAGGCAGTGAGTGGGTGGAGCGACAACATCTTTTGGACTGAACTCAAATGGTTTGTTCCTTTTTGTGTTTTTTGTTTTTTTTTTTTTTTTAGTTTTAAAAAAGAAACTCCCAACTTAATGTCCACACCGACTGTTGCCAGCCGTCTTTGCTGACAATGAATTTATTTGGTTTCATGTAAGTTTGTCCAAACTATGAAGAGGATGTTAAGGACGAAAAAGTTTGCGTAGCGACCGAATAATGTGCACCAAACGACTTCAAATTCACCGCACTGTAATCACAAATTATGCGGCACATTTGCTGGAAATCTTTTAAAATAAAAAAAAGGCCAAATTTAGTTGGTAAAATAGTTTGAGAGCAATAACATTGCTTTAGAGTGACCATTTTGGTATGTAAATTAT
Organism: Coremacera marginata; assembly: GCA_914767935.1. Taxonomy (NCBI): domain Eukaryota; kingdom Metazoa; phylum Arthropoda; class Insecta; order Diptera; family Sciomyzidae; genus Coremacera; species Coremacera marginata. Next base: position 129,107,677 of record OU612047.1, read on the forward strand.
TTTATTTGCTACTTCCCTCTTTACGCCTCTCTTCCTAAATAAAGATATTTCATGCATTTAACATTTTAAAAACAATCCTAAATAGTTGTTAAAATAATAAACAGTTTTTGGTATAGTTGAAGATGTATTAAAAGGAAAGCACGAGAAATTAATAAATTTATGCTTAAGCTTATTTTGATATCTATCTTTATTTAGTTATTCAATTAATTCATCAAACAGAGCTTCATTCTCTTTATCCACTTTATGTTAAGGTACTTTTCCTATACCTCTTTATGCTTAAATGAAATTAATCAGGTTTTGGTATCAGATACTTGCAACGAACACACAGTGCAACGATATTTTGCCAATTTTCGAGAAGGCTATTTTGGCTTGGACAATGAACCACGTGGTCAACAAAGTAGCAGTATTGATGAAGACGAACTGCGAGCAGAAATTGAGCCGAATATATCGACAGCCTTACAATGCCTTGCTGAGACCTTCAATGTATCAAAACGAACCATTGGTCACCAATTGGAAAAGCAATTGGAAAAGTGAAAAAAATCAATCGTTGGGTTCCACATGAGTTAACCGACAGAAACAAAAATCTTCATTGCTGATGCGACATAAGGTGGACCGTTTTTGAAGAGAATTGTCACTTGTGACGAAAAAAAAGTGTGCTGGAAGTGTCTGGAGTTTACACCTCAAGATCGATTACCTTGCAATTTGTAATGTATATTATTATTATTATTTATTTGAATGCTAAGCATATATGGCTTTATAGCAATTAATATTAGACAAAATAAATATGATACAATTAATTTGTGTACAATTAAATATTACAAAAATGTAAAATTGTCAGGATTTCATATACAGTTGCAGTCCGGTTAGCTTCTTAGTAGTAAATAGAATGAATTGATTAGAGCGGTGCTCCCATATGCCAGGCTAGACGGACGAGGTCGAGCTCATACATGTGTTAGGCAAGACAGACGAGGTCTTGCTCTGGATAATCAAAATATATCTATTGCGTGTATATCTATATAAATATGGATTAGAGCACAGCTCATACATGCAAAGCTAGTCGTACGGCGTCAAACCGGCATATGCCAGGCGAGACGGACGTGGTCTCGCTCTGGATAATCATATTAAACTAGACAGCTAGATTGTATAAGTTGTTACCAAACATCACAGAAAAATATTAAGTATCCTTGGAAGCATGATCCAGATTAGTGGCGATACTGTAGATAATCTAAAATATTAAATTTAATTGAGTAAACGGATTCATTTAAAAAAATTGCATCTGAAACAAAATTAATGTCCCCACAAGCGCTTCTAAGTGATTCGTTTTGCAAGTAATTAGTTCTACAAAAGTTCATGTAAAGTTACTCAAAAGATGTTCTAGGTCGGAGAAGAATATTAAAGTAAATTTTGCTCAGTAAATATTGACTGTCTACATATTCATGTAAAAGTTTAAAAATTCAAGTAGCATTTAGCATAATTCTCCGATTATTTAAAGTAGGAAGATTAAAAAATTGCAGACGATATTCATAAGGTGGTAGGTGATAGTTGAAATTGCAGTAAAGATGGCTTAAGCAGAACAAAAGAAACTTTTTCTGAACTGATTCGATGTCGTCAATGTAACAACTGTATCGAGAGGCTTCAAACAATTGAAGCATACTCTAAAATAGGTCGCACTAGAGAGGTGAATAAGGTTTTTGTTATATAGGGATCATTAAACTCTTTTGTCCATCCAACTATTTGCTCGATTTATAATATTATTAATATGAATATTAGAGCGAGTCACATTTGTATGGAATTTGTTAAAGTATTTGGGATCCTTCGTGCCGCCTCCTCAAATCAATAATGGGTCTAAAAGAAGGAATTAGAGCTCATAAAATTTCATGAATTGTTAAATTCGGGCCGGTTCTGGCCAAAAATCCATATTTCGAAAAATTTTTTTTAATGATATTTTAAAAATTTTTTCTAATACATAAGCATATGAATAAAACAAATCCAAAGAACCTATTTCTATGTAAAATTGTCTGAAGTTTTCGATTCTGTACTTAGATTTGGCGTACCATGGCGTAAAGTCTCAATAAACTAAGTTAAAGTAAAAAATTTGAATTTTTTTTTGTATATTTTTTTCTTTATTTTTCCCCTTCGTACCGATTTAGGTTTTTTTTTAAACGTTATTAGTTTTTTATTAAAGCCCATTTCATTGCAATAATATTAAAAAAAAAAAATACAAGATTTGACTCTTTTTTAAATCAGATACGCAATTTTTTGTAAAAGCATTTCTAAGGAACTTATTTAAATCAGTATAGTAGGACATTTTTTTTCTTGCAAAAGTTGACAAATGTTAGCCTTTGTTGAACCACGCGGAGACTGTTTGCAATTTTCTTCTACCACGTGAAGAAGTGCCTGTTTTTCATCCTCTGACGACGTGACTTTATCGTTATATCGGGACATCAAATTAATCGCTCTTTCTGCTGCATTATTAATCACAGAAATATTTCCGACCACTTCTTCATTCGATTCGGGCTCCAATGTCAGCTTAAAGGCTTGTTTTAAAAGTAATTCTGCGATGTGGTGACGACAAGCGAGAAAGAGCAAAGGCCTGTTAAGCGCTTTCTCCAGGATATACGCACTACCATTTTTTGGTCCAGTATTTAATGCTGTTGTGTCGAAACTTAGAGCACAGACTTTATTATTCGTAAGATCCCATTCATCTAGGGTTTCGCACACTGAAGACGTAATAGTGTGTCCAGTACCATTTGGTATTTTCGGAATTGCAAGAACTTTGAAGTTATTCTCGAATGAAATCACTACAGCCAGTCGGTTGACTACCGCATTCCGTCTATTGGTTTTGCGTATCTGATTCAAAAATGGGTCAAAGCTTTTATTTTTTTTTTTTTAATATCATTGCAATGAAATAGGCTTTAATAAAAAACTTATAACGTTAAAAAAAAATCCTAAATCGGTACAAAGGGGGAAGATAAAACAAAATAAACAAAAAAAAAATCAAATTTTTAACTTTAAATTAGTTTATTGAGATTTGACGCCATGGTACGCCAAATCTAATTACAGAATCGAAAACTTCAGACAATTTTACATAGAAATAGATCCTTTGAATTTGTTTTATTTATATGCTTATGTATTAGAAAAAATTTTTAAAATATCATTAAAAATAATTTTTGAAATATGGTTTTTTGGCCAGAACCGGCCTGAATTTCACAATTCTTTAAATTTTATGGGCTCTAATTCCTTCTTTTAGACCCATCGTTGATTTGAGGGGGCGGCCCGAAGGACACCATCCAAAGTAGCATTTGACCCGCTCTAATGAATATGAAAGCGAAGTTTAGTATCCATAGTTACTCCAAGATCATGATAGACATGTAAAGACTCTAATGTATGGTCACAAATTTTATAAATACATGCGACAGGAGATTTTCGAGTGAAAGTCATGTGCTTGCATTTCTTCATATTAAGATTCATACGATTCACGTTGCACCAGCTATAAAGATGGTCTATGTCAGCTTGCAAGAGAACGGCATCATTAGCATTTTTGAAAGGAAGAAATAGTTTCACGTCATCTGCGTACATTAAAATACTCGAATGCTTTATGACAGATGGCAAATCATTTATAAACAGTAAAAAAGAAGAGGCCCGAGGTGCATTCCTTGAGGTACACCAGAAGTGACAGGAAACTTAAGAGATTTCACAAGTATAAAAAGAGCACGTTGTGTTCTATTGCATAAATAAGATTCAATCCATCTTACAAGTGTTGTGGGAAATCCAGCAAGGGATAGCTTTAAGACTAAGAGTTTATGATTAACAACATCAAAAGCTTTACTAAAATCTGTGTATATAACATCAGTCTGTAAACCTTTTCCAAAATTCTCAATGGTTTTGGAAGTAAATTCAAGTAGGTTTGTAACCGTAGATTTTCCTGAAACGAATCCATGTTGGAGTGGAGACAATAAAGATTTAACACTATGTGATAATTGTGAAGTAATGATTGCCTCGAAAAGCTTCGGCAAAGCGCTTAATTTTGCAATTCCACGATAGTTACCGATTAAAGACCTGTTACCAGACTTGTACAATGGAATACGGAAACGGACCTCCAGGCAACTGAAAAATAGCAAGATTTTAATGAAGAAGAAAAAAGCAAAGTGATTGGAGTTACTAATTCATCACAGCAATATTTTAGTATACATGACGGTATATTTTCGGGACCACTTTTATATGACGTTTGAAGAGCTTTTAAGTATGATAAAACCGTGTTAGTATCAATTATTGGGAGACAAATATCCCCAGATTGAACACTGAATGGATAGCTTAGATTATCATAGGATGAAGATGAATAGGTTGCTTTGAAAAAGTCAGCGAAAAGATTACAAATGATATTCTCGCTATTTAATTCAACAGTTTTATATTTCATACAAGAAGGATAGAAATCAATCTTGCGTTTTGTGTTGACAAAGTTCCAGAATGATTTAGCATCAGATTTGAGGTTTAATTTTACCTTTATTAAATAAATATCGTAAGATTGCTTGCATAATTGACGATACTTGTACTTAATAGAGGTATAAGAACCAAAATCAGTAATGCTATGAGTTTTTTGAAATTTTTTATAATGCATGGATTTTAAGTTTCTTAATTTTCTCAGTTCTTCAGTAAACCATACAGGACCAGATGCTAAATGGGCTTTTCTCTGTGGTACTGATGATAGAAAACAATCATTGAGAGTTCTATTAAAAGCAGAAACAGCCGAATCAAGGTTTTCTGGCGATGTTTGTGTATTAACGATATTTAGTACGGATGTCCAGTTAATATTAGATATATTGTTTTTTAACAAAACATAATTGGTTCTTTTAAAATTTAACTCAGCAGGAGGTTGAGCAATACGATTCTTTACAGATTGTTTAGGAAAATTAAGAGCAATTTCTAAAGTTGGATGGTACGGATCTTCAGGGAGCACGAGTGGATCTGTCCTTGAAACTGAAATAATATTGCTGTCGTCAAAATATACAAGATCTAACAAACGGCTATTCTAGTCAAAGTGGCTGTTTAATTGAAAAAGGTCAAGGGGTGAATAAAGGCATTTCTAATAATATTACTAAAAGGATTGTATATTCTTTTTTTAATTTTAAAATATATTGCTTACATATATTACACATATTGGTAAATTGATGAATTTCATTAATAGTACGTCACTATAAAATACTGTAATATTCGGTTTGTGGTACCCAAAATATGATAAGTGAACATTGGAACTTACATGATTTACGAATCCTGAAAACATCGCATCAATGGTTGTACCATATCTAGTCGTTGCTAGTGTTCTACCAGAAATTAAATCTAAATGAATTTCTTTCATATTTATATTATATATATATATTTTCTTTTTGAGATCAATTTGAGACAGAGTGCGTAGAGCACTCAAAATTCGCTCTCGCTCTTTCGAGTTATCATTAGCAAAACCAGAAGTAACGCATACTCTTTTCAGAGCAATTCGTTGAACGCTACGCTCTCGAATAAACTCCTTAAACCAGTTGTATTGGTTATTCGTCCGTGTACAAAGAGCACTCATCGTTGTGAGAACATCGCCACTGTTTTCATCTCTCGAGTTCTGCAAATGATGTGCCCTTTATATGAGCTGAAAATCATTTTAATTCATCAATGATAAGTATTTTGATATTTGCTTATTAAGAAGCAATATAGGTAAAATTTAACCATTCTTTGTGGGTTTCTAAGGGGGAAGGCATTTTTGAGACATAGAAATAAAGGGGTTTATTACCCCATTTTCCACATTTTTAGCGCAACTTCGAAACACGTGTTTAACTGTCCACTGTAAGTCAAATTGTAAGTCAAACACGTGTTTCGGCCCCGCCCTAAAAATATGGTGAATGGGGACAGATACATCCCCCTATTTGTGTGTCTTAAAAATGCTCCCTCCTATAGTAACCCCCAAAAAATGGTTAGATTTTACCTATTTTGCTTCCCCTTCGAGATATGAAACAACATAAATCGAAAGATATCGAAAAATCCTCAAAAAATCTTCGAACAAATAAAAGAAGTGCCATATCTCGAAGGGGAAGCAAAATAGATAGAAATTAGCCATATTTTGGGGATTTCTAAGGGGGGAAGCATTTCTGAGACGCACAAATAGAAGGGTCTATCAACCTCCCATTTTGCACATTTTTAGGGGGCACATCGAAACACGTGTTTAATTGTCCACTGTAAGTCAAATTGTAAGTCAAACACATGTTTCGGTCTCCCCTTAAAAATATTGCAAATGGGGGGCAGATAGATCCCCTATTTATGAGTCTCAAAAATGCTTCCCCCTTAGAAATCCCCAATAAATGGTAAGGGAATTGTTCCTTCTAGACTAGAATACGGCCTTAATTTTATTTAAAAAAACGAAGCAATGTGCGAGTACATATCAAACATTAAAATCAATATTTTCCGACGTTTGAAAAATCCAAATTTATGGAATATGTACTAGCAACAGGATTGGTATCGGTCTTATTTTTCGTTTTGACGATGTATTGAGCTTTCTTAGCAATTTCTCAAATAATTTGGGACTTGATTCCAGCAATTCAAAGAATTCCAAGGATAATACTTGCAAGTTGTATCTACTTGACAAACCTATATTATTTATATTGTGAAATTGAATTATATTTGTCTCTGCGGGTAACTGAAAAATAAATTAGCTCACAAAATATTTTTTCGGTAGATTCATTGAAAGCAAATGTCAGATATAAAGTAACAGAAAACTTCGACTTTAACTTCAGATCACACAGCATTCAGACAAATGGCTTAAAATCAGCTTAATTTGTTTGCAGTTTGTTGAAACTGACATATTGTGAACAGTGATTTATCGTCAGTTAGACGATATTTTCTATATTTGACTTAATTGCTATTTTTTTGTTCATATAAGAAAAATTTCGGTATATTTCGGAATACAGCAGAAAATTTCGGGATTCCGAAGCTTTGCTTTAGAACACCGGAACTTGCCTTTAAATTTCGGAATGATACCGATTATTTCAGAACAGTTGGTCACATTAGGCATGAAACTACCTACACAGCCTTTTTCATAACAAGAATATTAATGTCAGAAAATGTGCATTGACAAAATTTAAATAAAATTACTATATCAAAATATATGTTCAATTAAAAATGTTTACAAAAATAAATATATTTAAAATAAAAACAAAGCACAACGCTTCAATGCACCAAACATCTATCAATCTATCGACAATAATTATAATTTAATTTCAATTAGCTTCTAGGCATAATTAATAAATGACTCAATTAAATTATAAGATTTACACAATATAAAATACTTTACCTTGCTCAGCTGTGTTAAGCGAGTTGCTAAACCGCTTTGAGTCTTGCTCAATATATGACATTAGCGAAATTAATTCAGTATTATGTAAACATCGTCGGAACACGAACACATTTAAGATATACGTTATCTTTAAAAATAAACGTTAAAAATAAACAAAATATTAAGCTGTTAAAAAAAAATAAATAAATCTGCACAAAGGTTAAAACCTGAAAAAAAGATAGTATTTTGTAAATAAAACAATATTGCAGTTTTTTTCTTATTATAAATCAATACAAAAGAACTATCAGAGCTATAGAATTCATCACTTTTAATCGTAGAGAGAACTTAGAACTTTGATTTTTGGCTACGTAGGTAATGTTTTCAATTTTTTTTAGTTTGAAAAATATATTTAGGATTGCAATCTACTATGGAGAAGGAAAAAAATTAACGAATTATAATTATTTATTTCTCAAAGAACATTAATAACAATAATGTAAATTTCAGGATTTCTTAAAAAAATATTTTTTTTTATTAAAATTGAAATATTTTTTTTTTTTAATTTGCCCGATATTTAATTTTTTTATTTTTGAAAAAACATGTTTTTTCGGCTGTGTTCAATATTCTAGTCGTACTTTATATATCATCAAACGTAAAATATAATTTTAGTTATATCCTAATAAACTAAACGAACTCGTTTCGGATTCGAGGTGAAACCGAGATCTCGGATAATCATTTCGAAAACGAAGTTCATTCTCGGTTTGCTATTGAATCTGAGAGCGGGAGAAATGCTCTCTTCATTCTCGAAACGATATTTTCAATATAATCGAATCACTTACGAAACGAAAATTTAAGAATTAGCAAATCGTTTTCGAATAATTTTTATGATTCATTTTCGAAACGTTGTTTTTTAAATTTTCATTACTTACCCAAATCGAATATTATGAAGTTTTTTGACTCACAATATGCATTGCTTGCAACATTTGGCAGACGATGCTCGAAATATTGGATCATTAAATAAATTCAGTGCATTTAAATATGAAAATTTCTTAAATGAAATTAAGCGTATGTTAAAGAAAAAATACAATTTTGTACTCAAATTTATAATAGGTAGGTAGAGGAAAGCATATGTGAAACACTCAAAAAAAAAAAAATGACCAAATAAATATTGCTGAATTTAAGGTATAATATACGTGTAACAACCTTCATAACCGATGGATATGGCCTTTCCCATGAATCTAAAACAAAAAAATCAAATGGCATTTTAAAGTACAGACCACTAATTTGGAATCCCCCCTAAGCTTGATCCCCGGGGATTTTACAATTAAGTTAGAGTAAAAAGTTAAAAAAAGATAAAGATTTTCACGCGCTTTTTTGTCTGTAAAAAAAAATAGTAGATACTTGAATTTAGAGGAGATGCTTCAAAGACAAAATAGCAAACAAACTGCACTAAGATTCATTGAAGTTGAACCAATACATTTCGAGTTATCTATCGAACCGTTTTAATTAAGCTAGTTTCGAGGAAATTGCGACTAAAGCTTTTGTTTTTCGAAACTGCATATTTTTTTAAAATTGTTGGTTGATAAACTTACTATTATTTAATCTGCAATGCCAAGTATGGTTTTAAAAACATGTATATGCACTCTAGAAACAATAAAGATCACATTAGGCAAACAAAAAAAAATTTTTTTTTTTAAAACGTACGTGTATATTATACCTTAAGGAAGGGTAATTTTCTTTTCAAACATCCCAATTAGATTGGTTTTAATTTTTACTCTTCTTAGAAATGTTGAACTTTATATTAAAATGTATTCGTTTTAAAAATTTCGGATTTATCTCGATTTCGAATCGAATAAGAGATAACAGGTCATTCAATAAGTCCGTAGGATAAGTAAGAAAAAAACAAAATTTTGATAAAACTCGATTATATTATTCAACATAGCTGCCTTCGAGAGCGATACAACGAGTATAGCGATTTTCTAACTTTTCCATACCACTTTTATAGTACGATTTCTCTTTCTCGACAAGATAGGCCTCAGTTTCAGCGATTACTTCACCATTGGACTTGAATTTCTTTCCAGCAAGCATTCTTTTGAGATCTGAAAACAGGAAAAAGTCGCTGGGGGCTTAATCTTGAGAATACGGTGGATGGATAAGCAATTCAAAGCCCAATTCATTCAATTTCAGTGACACGGTGCATTGTCTTGGTGAAACAACACTTTTTTCTTTTGCAAATGTGGTCGGTTCTTGGCGATTTCAGCCTTCAATCGATCTAAAAGTGCACAGTGATAGTCGCTGTTGATAGTGGTTCCTTTTCGGAGTAAGGTCGATGAATATTATTCCTTTCGCATCCCAAAATACAGACGCCATCACCTTACAAGCCGACTTTTGGGTCTTTGCTAGCTTTGGATTCGGTTCGTCGACTGCTGTCCACTCAGCTGAAATGGATGTGCTTCATCCATTGTCACATATCGACGATAGAATTTGATTTTAAAGCGGTTTAACAGCGCCAAACACTCCACTGAAGCATCAATTCGTTGTTGTTATTGGTCGACTGTGAGCTCACGTGGCACCCACTTTGCACAGACTAACTAACAAACACTAACATCTGATATCCTTACAATATCAACTAGCTCGTACATCTTCAATTTGCGATCGTTCATAACCAATTTGTGGATTTTTTAACTCACGCGTAACTCACGCGACAAAAAACGGAACTGTGTTTTACGAGCACGGATAGATTGTAAAAATTCAGCGAATTTTACCATATAACCTGTTTTTGTTTTTAATTTTTAAATAATGGTGAAAACAGTGAAGTTTCATAATAAACCCACTTTACCAATGAACTTTGCTTATTTCAAAATATATTGAGTTTCCAAAAAATATTTGGCGTAACTCACGCGACATAACCCATGCGACAAAATTTCCGTTAAGAAAATGTGTAATCAAAGAAGAGAGAAAATAGCTTAAGAAGTGTAACTAACATCATAGTTCGGCATCATGGTCGAGGCTTACTTGGTGTCATGCCATATATCTTCTGTAGACGAGGGTTTTAATATAATTCAAGACATTGAAATTTTCAGAATGCGAAGTTCATATATATCACTATTTTACTAGATAAAAAAATTTAATTTCGACACACATTAAATTTTTTGTTTTTGGTTGACATTTTTGTGAAAATGTCCATATCGATCTTCATGATCGAATCGGTTTATTATTATTTTTCTATCAATCTTCTACTCATATCGGTGATTCCATGTCAAACCGTATGCTTTTCAAAACTCACATATTTGTAAAAATTTTATGCTTATCACGTCGATAGTACTTTAAGAAAAAAAATATTTGCATATTTTGGAAGTGAACTTCTTAGGCGGCAATGTAAAGATTTTTGTTGAGGGAAAAATTTCAAAAAACACATGTTTATAAACATGTTACAAAAAAGTAAAACTTTTTGTTTATAAAATGGTATGATAGAGTGCCAATGTATATAAGCGCTGCCTAAGAGTGACACCATGGTTAGCTGTTTTAGGGGATCGCTGGTTTCGAATCTGATGTCAAGATTTTAAAATTCAAGTTGGCGGATACGTTTGCCACTTCGATTTTTTTCTTTTTTTATATGCGTGAATTCTTGTAATTTGGAAATTCTGACAACGGATTTGATTTTCATCACAGTTTTAGAGTTTAAGATGGTGTATAGAGTTAATTTAATTAAATTTGAATATCCCTACGCGTACAGCTTAAGGCGTATATTAACTATGTCATTCCGTTTGTAATGCCAAGAAATAGGCGTGACAGGTGTAGAAAAGTTGTTTTATTTTTGATCGACATCACCACCTGAGTCGATTTCCGTCTGTTCATCTGTCTATCCGTCTCTCCGTCTGTGATCACGATTACAGCCGTAATTTTTTCAATTCAATATATAAGCTTTTAGAAAATAAAAAAAATTAAGATCAAGTTCGAAATGAGCCAAATCGGAAGAAAGCCACGCTTTCTCCCATACAAACTGTCACTTCCCATACAAAGTGACTTTATTTTAACCGTAACATCTTTATTTTAAAAGTTTTTTTTAAAAGTAAAATCTCCACTAATCCAATTAAAAAATCCATCCATTAAAATCCATTTAAAAAATCCACTAAAATTAAAGGAATATCATGAATTTTTGCACTTCTCTTTTGGTATTTAGTATGAACCATCACTTGAATGAATCATCACAAGGTAGTATTTTAGCTTTGGTACCTTGCCGAAGCTACATTCCTTATTAGCTGAAAAATATCTTTCGATGAGCATCATATCCGCAATTGTTTTAGGTTTTGAATACGTAGGGAAAAACAACTATTTATATTATTTAAATAACAATAGAAATGCGACTGAAAAACAATATATTGAAATAATTATTTTGCTAAGAAACAGCAGCCTTTTCCCCCCCAGCTATTTTCACTCTGCTTATTCACATGGCGAGCGGTATATGAGTATGATGTATATGTTAATCATTTTAAAGTTCCAAGTTCCTAGCATGCGTTCAGTTTTTTCCAAACACTTATTTAGCTCTAAGCAAACAATAAATACTAAATACGCTTTTTACCAATAGTAGATAAGAAATAATTTGTACAGAAATTCTAAATATGGAAATTTTTAAAGTGATTCATATTTGTTGTCATAAAAAAGCTAAACTTATTGCTACATAAAAAAAATTCATTTGGTAAAATTGGAAATCTACTCAATAAGAAAATGTTTTTCTATTTAAAGTAATTCCAAGTCAATGAGTCAATTTAACAAAAACCAAGCAATTGTATGCCCTTCAAGAAATATTGTAGATACACGCACGTGAATATATTTAAGCTAATCCTTACAGATAATAAAAACAAAATCTCCAAGGAGTAAGGAAGGAAGAAGGAAGGAAAAAGGAAGTCGCCAACTGGTAACTCCATTCTGAGTTTCAATGCTCTGTTATTTTTACTTTCATAGCGATTCGATATCAATAAGTTTGAATTGCATGGGCGGAGCCACGCCCAGTTTTCCAATGCTCGCTCTATTTTGCCAGTCGACTTAACAGCAAGTTCGTACCGAGTTTCATTGATATGTGATGATATGTAATTGATTTGTAAATTGAGGTCGAATACCGAATTCCGAGGATGTGCCTATAATTCCTGTAATTCAAAAGCTATTCGATATCGCAAATTTTGGTTGTATAGAAAATGCCACGCACTCTTGTCTCCAAATTTTTTAAAAACTGGAAAGGAATGAAGGTTCGACTAAGAAGCTAAAATAGCCGAAGCTAAAATACCCACCCGCGGCCGTATTTAACTACATTCGAAGTCTTTAGCTGCCTATAAAATGTTTATGTATAATCTGCGAAAATATTAATGTCATACACCGAAAAAAAACTTACGGGCAATTAATAATAAACTTATGCTAATTTATTCAATGGCTTTGGTAATTTGTTGCCTTCCAAGTTCTTGGATAAGACAAGCAATGTTTTTTGTTGATCTTTCGAATTTTATTTGAATGGCAAATTGCCGATATTTTGTACAATTCAACAAGTACCCGTCTTTCCAAGTCTTTTAATATATTTTAAATTAAGTTTAAGTGATGATATAATCAAATTTTATGCATAGCTTTCGAGTACTTTAACAAAACTTTTTACAATTTTACAAACTTCAACTTTACCAAATCAAATAATTTGTTATTGTAAGAATTATTCAAGTTTCCATTTTCAAACCATGTTTAGCTTGCAGAAATGCTTTTATCATTACACATAAGTTTTGCCACTTAGTACATTTTTCTATCACAAAAGTCAATTTGCATATTCCTACTATGGTTTTTTCCGGTGCACACTTAATTCGAGTAAGTAATTCGAGGAGTAGTTCGCTACCCCGTATTTTTTTTTGTCAATTCAGCTTTTTGTATTTTTTAGACATCGTGTTTTTTTTGTAATAAATATTTCAGTTTAAAATTAATGGGCCATCAGAACTTCAGAAAATTCAATCTCAAGAGAAATTCAATCTAACGAGTAACCCCAGTGTTGCATATATGTAACTGTTTTTAATTGCTTACATCTTTATACTGCTGCAGTTTTTTTTTTCATTGAATTACGTATAGTTTTATCTATGGCCAGCAAAGTTTAAGAAACCAATTTTTCACCTGAATCTTTTCAGCTGGAAGGTCATAGTGGAATTATGATTTTTTAACCTGAGGTATAGTTTTTAAAGAAAATTTCTACTCAACTTTTCTAGTCAAGCCCAGGTTTTGTATGCTGCTTGGAACATATCGTACGAACTCCTATGCAAAATATTAATACCATGGAGCAGATATTTACCGAGATAAAGTTACAATTACAATTAAAGTTACACGAGCCCTTGTCTAGTCCTCGTAGCCCATAGTCAAATTCACTTCTCTAAACTCCATAGTTTATTATTATTTCAAAGAATATATGTACTACAGAAATTTGGTGAAAGTCGAAAAAACGTTGTAAATTTCGTTGAAGTCGGAAAAAAGTTGTAGAAGGAGTTCGATTAAAACTAAATTGTAGAAGGAGTTCGGAAAGTGTTCGGAAAAAAGTTGTAGAAGGAGTTCGATTAAAAGTTTTATAAATCGAAAAATCGAGCCTAATTATCATAAAAATTGTAGTTTTTTTTTTCTTGTTTTTTTTTAATTCAATTTTTATTTTTGTAATTTTGTTTACATAAAAAGTAATGGTGTAGGGAAAGAATCATGACAATTTTTCAATACGTTTGTGAGTTATACTTTCCAATACCCCTTTAAACACTGCCACAACAATAACAACCCCACCTACCGGGTCAAACTTTAGACCTAAAACATCTACAGACCCAGCCGCATGCACACACAAAATTTGATAAAATTCGATCCAGTCATTCAGAAGGACTTCAGTGACAAAATAATGTACAGAAGAATTTTATATATAAAGATATGGAATTTCGGTGTGAAATCTTTTGTGCGTATTTTTATAAAAATCTGTTAAAAATAGCAATCGTTGGTATCCCAAGCTAAAATTTTGTGTGAGCCTTAAGAATTGATGCATTATAACGATATTATGTTCAAAAGGTGAAAAATTTATTGCGAACATTACAAAAAACGTGACAAATAACTTCAGTCTTAAAAAATTTTAAAAATTTTCATAAAAACAGTAAAAAAAAGACACCACATGAAAGACCCATTAAAGGTCTCTTAAATATATTTATATTTTCTGTACGACTTACGGTTTTGAAGTTACAGCTGTTTGAATAGATGCACTCATTGTATTTTTGGAGATATTTTCCAATTTTTTACAGTGTATAACTAAAAGAAGAAACTGTTTTCGCAAAAACAAAAAACACAGTTTAAGTTATTTTTACAAGCACTACGAACCTACAAAGTTTAAAAAAAATCGGAATCACAAAGGTCGAATTTCGCTCAAAAATAGTCGAATTGATATGGAATCATTGATATATTGCCGCTACTTAGAGCACCTGCATATCAAGTGTTACTATCAAAACGCGTGCAACGCAGGAATAAACATGATTTCGAAAAAGTGGGCGTAGATATGGTGCGACCACGCCCTTTTTCTGAATAGTTGCCGACGGTAACTATGTGAACTAAATTACCAAATCTTAGTCTTCTACGGTAAAAGCCGTAGAAAGCCGGAAAAAGTGGGCGTGAAAACATTTATATGTATATACTGACTGCCACTTGGACCCATAGCACTTGCATACCAAGATTCACTATCAAACGTATAAAACTCTGGAATAAGCATGATTTCGATAAAATGGACGTAGCTATTGTGCGACCATGCCCATTTTTTGTGCATTGGCCGGCAGTAAACATATAAACTAAATTACCAAATATTAGTCTTCTACCGCAAACGCCGTCTGATGTACAGCAGTTTTACTGATTTGTGGGCGGAAAAAGTGGGCGTGACAACATTTATATATACAAAGTGACTGCCACTTAGATCCATAGCACCCGCATACCAAGATTTACTATCAAAACTTGAACATCTCAGGAATTGAAATGATTTCTGAAGAGTGGCCGTAGATATAGTGTGACCACGCCCATTTTTTGTACAGTCGCCGACAGTAACCATCTGAACAAAATTACCAAATTTTAGTTTTATACGATTAAAACCGTCTAATATATACCTTTTTTTTTGTTTTGTGGGCGATAGAGCCAATTTGGGTAATATGGGAGGTACCACGCCCCCTTGTCCAATCAACACCAAACTTCACAGGAACACTTTTAAAGTGTGGCTTCAGTTTCCCCTAAAATTTCATCTTAAGATTGGTACGGCGATTTTGGAGTCTATACGTGAGATACACACACACACCCACATATCCACATACAGGGTTGTCAATATTCGAAGCGCCCATCTGGCAACACTATAACTTTCCGCAGTAGTGATGCCAAATCGACTAATGACATACCGCGTTTGAAGCGTCATTCCAAGCAAATGTTTACAATGGAACAGTACACGCCACGCGAACGCTCTAAAATTGTTGAAATTTACATTCAACAAAACAAGTCAATAGTGAAAACTCAACGTGCTTTCAAAAAAATTAATAAAGTGAAAAGTGCGCCTTCCAAGAAAACAATTTATCGTTTGTATGAAACTGAAAATCCACAAGAGATTCAAGAGGTACCTCTTCACGATGCAAAACTCACTGTTTGGTGCGGCGTTTGTGCTAAAATGCTCATTGGGCCGTTCTTTTTCCAAGATGATAATGGCCACAGAGTTACTGTCAATCAGGAGCGTTATAGCGATATGATAAACAATTTTTTCATGCCAATCGTTCGTCGAAAGCGTATCAGGCACTACTGGTTTCAACAAGACGACGCGCCACCACACACAAGCCGCACTACAATCGATTTTTTGAAGCAATTGTTCCCTGGCCGTTTGATGTCAAAAAATGGTGATTTCGATTGGCCGCCAAGCTCACCAGATTTAACGCCTCCAGACTTCTTTTTGTGGGGTTATTTGAAATCAAAGGTTTACGTCAACAAGCCAAAGACCCTAGAAGAGCTGAAAACCAACATCCGTCAAGAAATAACCGCCATTCCCATCGAAATGTTGAAGAAAACCATGGAAAATCCTGCAAAACGGGCACAATATGTCGTAGAGGCCAATGGCGACCATTTACGAGATATCATATTCAAGAAATAATGTAAGCAAATCTACTTGAACCCAATTAAATGATATTCATGACGAACAAACAAAAAATTGTGGTTTCTTTGATTTATTTAAAAATAAAATGGGCGCTTCGAATATGGACAACCCTGTACATACATCCATTTTTATATATATAGAAGATCAGTGATGTCCACGGGAGCCTTTTGGAGCCACTCGGCTTTCACGTACAAGTCATGTGTGCGAAGCAAACGAAGATCTGCGATGCTAGCAGAGAATCAGTTGCTGTTTGTACTTCAAGCAGTAAATATCGCATGCGCAAATGGCTTTGTTGAATATTTTGGTTGTACACACATACTAAGACAAAAAATGTTGCGCTCGTATTGAAAGCTCTGCCAACCCTGTGCATCACTGATATAGATAGATAGATAGATAAAAAGTATATTTCCGGGACAAAGTATAATAAGATTCAGTTGAAAAAAAAATCTTATTAAATCGAAAAGATTTGCTTTTTTAAAATCTATCAACAAGATATTTTTTTTTTTGAGACCAATAAAATTCTTCTTAAAATTATGTAGATTTCCTAATAAGAAATGTTCAAAGTTTTCATAAGATATTCTCTGTGGTTTTAATAAGACAGTCTTTTTGGATGGAAACTATGTAGAAATCTTTTTCTTTTTCTGTATATTTTTGAGCTCTGTATATTGTATATGTAAGCATAACAACTGTACTTATTGAATAAGTACAGTACTTATTTTTAGCTTGCCGTACTTATTTCTCAAATTATGAACAACTATTTTGTTTTTCAAAATAATAAAAAAATATAAAATAATTTGCGCTGAGCGGATACTTATGAAATGGTTGTGATTAAAACTACTCCAAATTTTCTATTTAGTATTTTGCAAAAATGTTTGAAAAGAGCACGATGTGGCATCATTAAATTCAAGACTGGCAACGCCAGTCGTAGTTTTATAAATGTCAAACATACCCTGACACGTACAATGCCAATACAAAAATACCAAATTTTATACAATGCTATTGATTTTTATTAATTTCAACAAATTTAAAGTATTTTCGCAACAAAAAATAATTAAAAGGAGTTTGTATTAATTAAATAATTAATTAAAAATAATTATAAAAGAAAACACACATTTTACATACTTCTAATTTTTGATTATTTTGGTACATATATTTGATAATCGACTGCTAGAAAAACTTTAGATATGTTTCACTATTTATAATGCTGACAAAAAATATTTAAGTAGGGTTTAGATCCTCCCATGGATTTAATTACGGCATAAAGTCAACCAGTACTTGAAGCACAGTAGGCTGTAATACGTCATTCCAATTGTGTTCTAAAGTGGAGATGATTTTTGGTTTGCTTCCTACTTTATGGCCAGCAACCTTCCATTTTATTATATGCCAGAGCTTAATTTCCTGTTCAATTAAGTTGCTCAACTCCGAGTTCGCCAAAAACTTGTTGGGAAAAAAATAAAAATAAATTTTTTATATCGCCACTACATCACAAATAACTAATTAAGCAACGGATCTAAGATGGCGTCATCCTGGAAAACTATAGAAATGGAATCCATCAAATGCTCTTCAATTACAGAACTAGCATCGTTCTTTCATCCAGAAAATAAAGAGGACCCTAATACAATATACAATATGAAAAACCTTCCTATACCATGTGTCCTTGAGGAAATTTTACCGTTTTGGTGAGAGTTCCCCATTTCTTATAGACATGAATTTTTGCCATTTCTTGAAATCCACAGCTATAGCGAAAAAATTTCGATGCCAAAAAATACACTTTCAAAGAGCAACAGCGCGCCGAGGCTGCTGTCGGTGGAGCTGCTGTTGCTGAGACTGCCTCATTTAACAAAATTTCGATTAGTACACAGAGGGATTAGAAGACAGAACGATTAATACCAGCGTCGAGGCTCCTGCTGCTGCTGTAACAGCATAAGCAGGAAACTAGTTTCAATAGTCTGCAAAGTGCTTCGGCATTTGACAACTTCGGTAGTCTTTGCTTTGATTAACTGAAACTGTTCACAAAACTGTTCACAAAATCGAAAGTCGAAGCAACTTTCGTAAGTCGATGCAACAGCATTTTTTCAACAGTCGTAGCAGACTATTGTGCGCTTATGATTTTTGCTTATTATTTCAAACTTTTGTTTGATCGCACGCTTTATTAAATTTTTTCAATTTTGCTATGATTATGATTGCACTATTATTATATATGTACAAAAGTTAGAAATAAGAATAAGGAGAATTTAAAGGCACAAAACGATTGCTTAAAAACTTATGCTACTTCGACTTACGAAAGTTCAACAACTGCTGCTGCTTCGACTTTCGTTTTTTTCAACAGTTTCAGTCCATCAATACGACGACTGCCGAAGTTGTCGATTGCCAAAGCACTTTGCAAACTATTGAAACTAGTTTTCTGCTTCTGCTTATGCTGCGACTGTTTGATTTTTCGAAAGCACAAGTTGACGCAGTCGATATGCTTCGAAGTTATAAAAACAGTTAGTGCTTAAAAAAGCAATTATTTTACGACTTAATATTTTGAATGCAGCAATTTAATCACTGATTAGTACACAGAGCAAACATCAATTTTGTCCTTTAATTCTTTTAAACATGTTTTCATTATTTAATTTTTCCATTTGCATTTATTGTTGATGAATACGGAATTCAACTTATTTGCAATTGTTTTTTCCCATCACAAAGTTGGTATGCTTAGGTATATGCATGCTTAATTGTAACGTCTCAAGATGCCCCTAAGCCCAACTCATACCGCATTAACACATTCTAAAATTTTAATGAACTCCGGGTCGTGACTTCGAATGGATGTTAATGCTGAGAAAAGTGGGGAAAAACTGTAGTAGCTGAAATCTATTGTTATTGCATGAGTGTGAAAAATTTTCGATTTAAAAATATGATTCAACAGTGTAGATAGATATCTCTTGAATATTTTGCATAAATTAAATGTTTCATTTAATTAAAAAAAACATTTGCTTTATTTTATGTTTGCTTTAAAATGCTTATATTTATTTTTAATACACCTCTCTAAAACATTTTTCATAAATTTTCAATAATTTAAAAACACTCGTTTAATTTTATATTTGTTTTAAAATACTGATCGTTTTCATTTAATACTATCCTTAGAAGCACCGTTTTAGCCTGGTGCAGACATCACTTAAAACTGTTTTTATTACGTTGTGCTTCAATAGCCTTGTAGTTTAGGAACCAAAAGGGTCGATTATCTACAGGAACTTTTGATAGCTGATTGACCAATCTACGATCACCACGAGCATCCACTGGCAGCGTAGGAAGTGTTTCCTGTTGAGCTTCTTCCGATGACGTCTCGCCCAGACGATTTGCAAAAGAAACTGATTGAGCTGGTGCTATGCCAAATGGAATATTATTCTCGGCTACTCCAAAGCGACTAGTTATGTCAGTCTTACCATTTTGAGTCGATTCGATATATTTATCCTTTTGACTGAGTCCATCGCGAGGTCGAGAACCAGCGTATGGCGATCGCTGGGCAGCCACGGTATTGAGCGTGTTGATGAGGGCAAATAAGAGTACTGCACTAGCACAAATAAACCACGTTGTCGACATTTTCTCAGTTTTTCTTTAATATAATTTTTCAAATATAAATAATTTTTTTATATTTTTCTTTCTTTTTAATAACTTTTGTAACTTAAGTAAAGTGCCTTGACTTCGCTTGTTGTTACTCGGAACTGTGCTGCACTTGAACTGTTGTTTGATGTTGTGAAAGATTATCTTATATTAAGTACACACAGTAAACACAAATCCGGTTTATTTTTAGCTTTGGCGGTAAACGTTTTGCTTTGATCAAATGAAGTTAATTTTATGTATCGACAAAGCAAACAATAATCGGTAAAAGTTAATAAATTTATTCATCACCACTTGCAAGAGTTTAAGTTTTATCTCTGTTAGTTATTTTTAAATGCAGGTCCGTGGCCATGGAGGGGATATTCGGGTTTCAAAGCCACCCCCTCTCCCCTCCCATAGGATCGAGAAAGTTATAGAAAAAATAATACAAATTAGACTTTCACAAGAAAAACTTGATATATTGCTATTTTTTAAAATTTTTAAACTATCTGGGTTGATAGTTCTCCTTAAACATATTATATCTGCATACTTTTTTTTATTTTTATTTCTTTTTAAAAGTTATAAACTGTAAAAAATGAGAAAATATCTCCTAAAATACAATTAGTGCATGTATTCAAACAGCTGTGACTTCGTAAACGTAAGTCGTACAGACAAAAAACTTTAGACCTAAAACTAAAGACCTTAGATGGCTCTTTCTTTTGGTGCACGGTTTTTTTTTCTGTACGAAGTTACAGCTGTTTGAATACATGCACTAATTGTATTTTTTGAGATACTTTCACATATTTTACATCGTATAACTTGAAGCGTTTGCGTAAAAACAAAAAACACAGTTATTTTCACGAGCACTACTAATCTACAAAGTTTAAAAAAAAAATCGGAGTCCCTAAAGGTCAGATTTTGCTCAAAAATAGTCGAATAGTCATGTAATCATCGTAATGCATGTTTGTACAAAATCCCAAATCACCGAAAGTTCTTCAACAATCGTCTTGTAATTTTGGCACAGCAGTGAATTTGAAAAAGGTAGTGTTTAGATATAAAAAATGTTGCCACTCCCTCATTTCCCGTCCAAAATTCAATAAATCTGCTATTAGGGGCTGTTCATAAATTACGTAACATGTATTCGATCGATATAACAATTTTTGACTATGTCACATTTCGTCACAAAGTCTTAAAGTATTGATCTAAATACAAATTAAAGCTTTTCTGACTTTAACAAGAAAACCAACCAGTGGTGATACGTTTTAACTTGGATGCTTAATTTAAAAAAAATTTAAATTTTGAAAACTGATTCCAAAAAAATTTTCTTTTGACGTAACACATGACCGACCCCCCTCCCCATGTCTCACTTCGTCACTAATATTCGGCCTCTTTCCCCCCTCCCTCCTCGAAAAGTGTTACGTAATTTATGAACCAGCCCTTTAACTAAAATGTGACAATTTAGTTCGTATGGTTACTGTCGGCAAATGTAATAAAAATTAGCATGGTCAGACTATTTAAGCCAAGTTCTTCGCTTGTTAAAATTGAGCCAACATCGGAGAAGTGGGCATAGCAACGCCCATATAATTCAAATATTTGATATCGAATGGCTTTGGAACTAAACTTCGCATAATAATGAAACTCAGTATTCAGTTAATTATTGGCCTTAAAACAAATCGGTTAAAATTAATTTTTCTGCTAGAAATAATTGTGTGAATTGAAGTCATAAAATACCAAATAACCCTGTTTCTCCTGTATAAGGTGCGAAAATAGACCCCCCTTACGATACAATTTTTTGCTCTTCACAGTTAAAAGTTTTGATGCGTTTTTCGTTTTAAGACTTGGATCGAATCATATGCAATGGAAATATTATCGCAATAAGATAAAAGCCGTGCGTTAAATATCTTTTCAATGCAATTATAAAAAAAAAAATCCTTGCATCGTTTGTATTTTATGTTGCTTTTGCGACGATATTTAATGCTTAGTGATGCAAACAATTATATATATTAGAGTGGATCAACTTGTATGGATTAAAAAAAATGCATCAAGCGGTGGTCAAAATCGTAACCAACGACGAATTCTAAGAAGATTTGCCCAAGAAACCTTGGGTCTAAAGTCAAAATCGAGCTTGTCATTTTTAATGAGAAACTTTTCGTATTTCGTATTTTTTTTAAAATTGCTAAAGTTTTATTCAATCTTCTTAGAAAAATATTAATGTTTGACAAAATTGCGGGCGTAGAAAGAAAATTTTAATTTTTTTAGCTCAAAATTGAGGTCGTTTTATGATATAAAAAAAAAGTATGTATCCAAAAAAAATCGAACGATTAAACACCCTCTTTACTAAAGAGGAACCCTCTTTTTTACTTTTTCTGAAGAACCATTCTCCAGATATCTTGCTCACCGCAAAACTTAAGGGCCTTTCACGGCATTGCACTTTTCTATCTTATCGACGAATATTTTTGGACCAAAATGTCAGGGATGAATCTTGAATAGTTACATTTTAATAATTATTAAAAAAAATGTTGGTCTAAATTAAAACACAGCTTCAAAAAAATAATTTTAAGACAGGTGTCTTTTTTCGTCGAAAAACTCCCAGAGGCCCTTAAAAGCTTTTTTAAAATTAACCTAAACACCAAAATTGCTTAGTTATCTAAACAGCTTTCGAAAGCCCATGAAATTTCCATTCGAACAAGCTCAAACGTCATCACTTTTGTCAAGTTTCTCAGAAGATTCAATAAAACTTTAGCATATTCTAAAAAATATACGAATACGAAAAGTTTCTCGTTAAAAATGGGAAGTTCGATTTTGATTTTAGACCCATGGTTTCTTGGGCAAATATTCTTAAAATTCGTCGTTGATTACAATTTTGACAACCGCTTGGTCGAGAAAAAAAATTGATCCACTTGAATATATACAGGGTGTCCCGTAATTGAGTGCAACTATTTACGGAGCTGAAAGGTTATGTCGAGCTGAGCAAAAAATCGTATGGGAGGGGGGGTCTATTTTCACATTCTTAGGAGCATTATTATTTCACGACTTTGATTCACGTTATTGTTTTTAGCAGATAAACTAATTTACGTAAAACTTATTTTGATAGCTCATTAAAAAAGCCAATAAAATCACTTTTCTAACGGCATATCAACAAACCTCTCCAACTTAACCGTTATCGAGCTGTGCTCGTGTGAAGATGAAATCAATCGATTGAAACTACCGAATTTCAATTTTGAGTGCAAATTTCTCAAAATTTCGCGTAATAAATGATATTTTTTTATAACCAATTTCAACCAACACCCTGTATAGAAGAAACTCTAATATAATATCAAAAATTGAGCAATTTAAGTGTACATTGAAGCGTTCAATTTTGGCAAAACATTTTAGCAAACAGGTTTTGTTTCACTTTAAACCATACTGATCTTATCGATCTGATAGCTTAGTTCGTAATGGACGCACTTGAAACCCCGAGGTTGTAGGTTCAAATCTCACAGGATGCGAAATTTTTTTTAATATAAATATAAGTGAGTGTTATAAACTACATGTGAATTTTATGAAAAGTTTTGTATTTAAATGCAAATTCATTATCTACAAATAACACAAATTTTAGATTCAATAATGCTTTCCTTGATATTGCAACACGTACCGTTTCCAAATTAATACAAGGCTTGCTTTGAAAAATGATAAAAAGCTGCACGGGAGCCATATACGGAACAAATAGCACCACATATCAGAATAATTTTTAAGTGTGTACTCGTCCTCCGCTTTCACTTTCGTAAATATTCTTACGCCACTTCGGACACCCTGTATACAGTTCCATAACAAGTGATTAGAAATAAGCGTACAGAACGTAAGTATATAAAAAAATGAAATGGTTTCGATTTTGTTAAGGGAAGGTTCTCATCTAGAGGTCAATAAACACGGTGATGTTCTTGATTTTTTTTCATAGAAGGAGTTAAATAAACACCTTGAGTTTTTGACAATTATTTATTGATTCTCAAAGTGGAATTTTTTTATTTAATAAAAGTCTAATGTGAATTGTCAATACACAGTCAAATATCACATTGAAAAAAAAGGTAACCAAACGGTCTCCTACACACAGCATTTCCACGTCGTCAGAAATAAAAAAAAAAACCAAAAAGTTGTATATATATTGAAGCTTAACATTTTTTATGAATATACCCTATTTATATGAATATGTGAATTTTAAGTTCTGATTTTTTCACACTTTTCGCTCTTTTCGTCAAAAAAAAAAAAAAAATGGCCATATTGCCTGAATTTATAAATTTTAAAATAAAAAAAAGCCAAGTCAATCCATAAAGTAATTCGTAAGATATTGTGGAGATCAGTTTAGACAACATGCTTTTCAGAAAACTCATTTTAAGATTTGGCTAACGATTTTTTCGAGTTATTAGCTTTACCGTCATTTCAACGCCACAGCGCATCTAACGACATCTGATGGTGCCTGATGTAACTATTCTTACCACAGTATGCTAGGTAATATAAGCGTGCGTTTCAAAAAGATTGATGTGTGATACTCATTTTCGCGCTAAGTGATTTTTCTTAATTTTCGTGAATAAAGAGGGGCTTCCTTTCTTATGTAATGAAAATGGAACTGACTCATCTACAGTTCATGACTTAGAAGCCAACATTCGGTGCGTTATTGCCGAAATAAGGCCGGTATGCTGGAAAAAGGGGTTCAAAGTTAAATCGATAAAAAGGTCGAAGTTTTTTCCAAAATTGTTTTCAAATAGTAAATGCCTTCAAATTGGGAAACTAGCTATTAAAGCTAGCTAAAAAAGTTCAACAACTCAAAAAAATAGAAAATAAACACCCCTTAATATGCTTGCTACATATGCAAACTTTCGAAAACCTACCTAGTTTTACTATCCGGAACACATAAAGGTTAAAAACTTTTAACACGAATCATAGATATGGATAATTATCTTTTATAATAAGAATATATACAGTCACTCATAAAAGTGTTCGTACCCCAACTTAATATGTAATTTTAAACAAACTATACATTTCTTATCTAAATCAACTACGTTTTACAAAAGCAATGACACATCTGTAGCTCGTTCCTGTAACAAAATTACTAAGTTACCGATTTGTGTGACGTCATGCGCTATCGATCCCTAGTTACCGATTTCGTGACAACTAATGTTTCTGTACATTTAAATCGGTAAAAGTTCGTTCCGTGATGAAAAAGAACACAAATCGAGAAGAAACGCTGAGAAATTCAGTCAAATGACACTCAGCTGTTTAAGGGTATTTTTTTTTATTTTATTTACGCTATAGTTTTATAATAAAAAGGTAATCAAAAGTGTTTTAGTGAACAGTGAAGTGAGTTAGAAGAATTAGGAAATCAATTATTTAATGGATTATTGCTTCAGTAACATGCAAATGCATTCAAAAATTTACACTTTCCGACGTGCCGGTGCTGCTTGATTAAGTCCAACAGCCTACGTCGCTGCAGTTTCGAAACTCGACTGGATTTAATTTGCTCTGCAAATAAATTTTATTAGTTATATATATATATACATATTAGTTAGTGTTCCCATATGACTTCTTTTCAAAAGAGAACTTTCGTTCTAAAAAAAGAGAACTTTTTAACTAAAAAAGAGTTTACAATAAAAAAATTATTTATTAAATAATTAATAATTTTATTGATGTTATAATTAATTAATTAATTATTATTAATGATAGAAACAACGAAATAAATATATAATAAAACAATAAAAAACAAAAAGAATCACATTTTCTTAAAAAAAACATAAACAAAATAAATTAATATATAAAAATTAATTGAGATCAATATCTGATTCTGATTCTGATGAATCGGAATTATACTTTTTTGAGCTACTTATTAGGGCTAAGTATTTTTTATCGTTAATAATTAAATCTTTAAAAGATTTACATTTTAAATCCTTAAGATTGTATACAACCGTGAGAATCGATCTGATGGTTGAAATTTTGAGTTTGTTTCGCTCTTTCGTCCATTGTGCCCCAATTAAAGAAAATATTCTTTCGACATTTGCATTTTGTCCTGGTATGCAAAAAAAAAAATTTACAAATTTTTAGGAGTTCCGAATAATACTCTGAATTATTATTATTTTCAAAAAACTTTAACCATTTTGCACTTGATATTAGTTTTTTAAATTCATCATCGGTATCAGATAGTTTCGCGGCCACAAATTTTTTTAAGTTACAAAACTGGTCAAACCCTTTTGAATCATTGCAACTTAATTCGACACCTTTCGAAGATATATATACGTATTTGACCGTAAGTTCAACTGATGTCCACTCAGGTACTTCGTCCAATTTCATCCAATTGAAGCAACTGAACTCATCCAAGTGAATTGTACCCATTTTTCGAGGTATTCCAATGATTTTCGGTAGCACTTCATACAATCATTTTTAAAAGAATTAACTTCAGTTTCAAATCCGTTCCTGATTAATTCAAGTAATATTGTATTTGTGGAAATTGGCAAAAAGTTCTGGTCAATTCTGCACTTTAAAGTGGTTTTCAAAGATTTCACGATTGACGATACCTCCAAGATTGAATTTGTTTCCATTTCCATCTCTTTACTTCTTTCGTGAAATACATATTGCAATGAATGTACGAAGTACAAAAACGCCTCACTTAAGTTTGACTTAAAAAATCGTTCCAGAATAACTGGACAGTTATCAATAGATAAAAAATAAGATTTTAGAGCTGGAAAAACTTCTAGAATTCGATTCACTGCGGGAAATAATGATAGCCATCGTGTGCCTGAATGTCCTAGCAAATTTTTATATTCTATTTCAGTGAAGCTGCAAAATTCCTTTAAACTTTCGGTTCTTACTGTGTAAATTGAAAAAAATTAAAGATTTTTATACAAATCAATTCTACATCAACAGGAAACGAATCAAAACCAGTTTTGGCTGAGTTAGAAGTAATGTGAACTGGGCATCCGATTCCAATTAAATCCTTTTCCAGTTTTGATTTCAATTTGCAATAAACATTATTTTCGCCAGCTCTCTTTATTCCACCGAAATTCGTATTGCAGTTATCTGCGGAAAATGCAATACACTTTTCTAACAAATTAAATTTTGTTAAATATTTTATTATATAATTCGCTATGGTTTCGGATTTTTCATCTTGTAAATTATTTAGATGTAACATTTTCGTTTGAATTCCAGTTTTTGCATTGAAGTATTGGATTAATAATGGAATTAATAATGGAAACCATGGTTGCTTCCATCTGTAGAAACAGATATATATGGAATTTCGGAAATTTCCTTTATAATATTTTCAATACAAAAAGGTGTTATTACATTTTTTGCAATTGCCCTGGTTTTTGTATGCGCAGACCTAACCAGTTTTGCAATTTGGGAATCTACAAATATTTCTTTAAATAAACTTGAACTGCAGTCGGTGGAACGGAAACTGAAATGGTGTTTAAGAGTATGGAAAGCTAAGGTACCTTCTGCAGCAGCTACCTTGTCATCCAGCTTTGTATATTTTGGTATAAAAAACTGGGTCAAACTACTCGAATCTTCACCTGCCTGTAATGATTGTTTGTGCCTTTGCGAACCAATATGTTGCTCCAAATCATATCGTCCTTTATTTACAATCGAGATTTTGGTGTTGCAAATCGTGCAGAATGCTTCATGTTTTGCAAGTTCTGGTTTGGCAATGAACGATTTGTATTTTGTTTGTAAATCATGGTTAATAACACATTTTCTTTTGCTCATCTCTAGGCTACGAAAAAAGTTTTTATATAAATATAAAATAATAATCAAAGTTAAAAAAATAGATTACCTTATTGCTTATTAAACCAGCTAAACCATTAACTTTAAGGCTTTACACAAAGCAACCACGCTGCAGCAATAAACAATTTGTATTTGATTTGACAGCAAACGGTTTGCTTTTGACAGAATGACAGATTTAACTTGTCAACAGATTTAACCCATTAAACAATTAGAGCGTGTTATCGAAATGCCGAGAAAAAGTCCATAGCTCCGATTTCTGTGGCGAATTCCTACTAAATAAATAAAATTCCATCAATCTAGGATTTTTTTTTGAAATAGAGTACATAAAGAGCACTGTTGGACAAAAAACTACCGCACCAAAAAAAGAGAGTGAACGAAAAGATACGAACACAAAAAGAGAACATGTTCTCTTTAAAAGAGATGTAATGGACAGCCTACATATTAGTAATATATACAAATATAAAAAATTCAACTTAAATGAAAGCAACCATTTTTAAAGGTATATTTCGAGTATTTATGACTTAATAATGCACAACATTACTGACATGAGATAAATGCGGTAAATTCTCACTTGCCGCAAGGAAAGTGTGAAAAGGGACACATTTTTATCGATTCACTTTTGGTACGGAAACACTTTTTTAAAAGGTTCCATTGAAATGAAATCGGAACAGGTGATAGCATATCGATTAGAAACGACCGAATTGAACAGAAATCGATACAAATTCGTACAGAAACATTGCAGGTGAGAGTGACGTCAGAGTGACGTCAAATCGGTAATATGACTCGGTAGCTCTGATCGGTATGAGTAACAGGAACGAGCTACTGTTCAAACAAACAAAAGATTGTCCCGTTAATTTTGCATTTGATTTGTACAAACCAATGAAACGCATATTGCAGTACAGATAAGTATATGTACGATACAAAAGAAGTAGTGTCATTTTTTCAAATTTTTCATGATTTACAAAAAAAAAAAAATATACGAATATTAATATCTGCTTCAGTCTTTATTTGTTTTTCGACTGAAGCAGTTTGCGGTCATCCGTAAAATAAAATATATTTCCGTAAAAATGTGTTCAAATACATAGAAAGTTTGTCTTAAAGTGCGAGAGCAAATAATAACCTTAAAAAAATGAGAGAAATTCTTTGAACTCCATTGCAAAAAGTATTGGTCGGGCTAAGTCAACAATGAAAGCAATCATAAAAAACAATTTTGAATCAAAATCGTTTGTCAGCAAAGCTGCAAGTGGTTGCCCACCTAAAATTTCTCAAAGAGTTAAGCAATAAATTATAAGTGTTGTGGTTATAAATCCAAAAACAACAGCTATAGAAGTTCCAAATATCCCGGAAACTAAACACAGTGTTAATGTGCATTCCGAAGTAGTTAGAAATGTTTTGAGAGAAAATGGATTTCATAGCGGAGTGCCGAGAAAAAAAAACCATTCATCTGCCAAATTAACAAAAGGACTCGACTTTGCATTACAGTATTGTTCAGCGATGAGAAAATTTATTCGGCTGCGATGGCAAACAAAAAAATATATCGCAAAGCGAATGAACAACTGCAACCGATAAACCTTATTCCAACTGTGAAGCATATCGAACATTCGGTCATTATATGGGGCTCTATGTCAGCGATTGAAGTAAAAAAACTACAGTTTGTGGAAACGAATATGGACCGGTATGTTTATTTTTGAAAAGAAGTTGGGTCTGAGTGGCGCCTGGTATTTCCAACAAGATAAAGCACACATCCCATATTGTCAAGGAATAGTTGCTTTATAACATGCCAAAAAACTCTATTCGCCAAAGCAGCCCCCCAATCTCAACCCTTTAGAGCACTTGTGGGGTGAATTAGAACCCGGCATAAGTAAAAAAACATTTAGCAACAAACAGGAACGATACTTTGGAGCGTGAGTTGAAGCAAATAATGGCTGAAACAACAAAAAAACTCGTATTTTCCATGAAAAAATCTATTAATGGCAGTAGTAGATGTAGAGGGAGTTCCGAATAAATACTAACTAAACAACACAAATACTGTAAATATTTATTTAAACTAACTTTAAGTACATTTTCTTTCAGAGTACGTATACTTTATTGTGCTGTGAAATTGATTCTTTGTATTTTATATAATACTTGCAGGACCCAGTCGTCCATGGCTTCACCACGGACGTACCAGCAATCATTATTTTTTATTTGTGGGCAAAAGGGGGTGTGGCATACATTTTTTTCCCGTAAACCATCTTGTGCTCGAATACATTCTGCTGCCAAAATTTCATCGCAATCGGCCCAGAAGTTTTGGAGTCTTAATGATTTTTTAAAAGTGGGCGTAATTATAGTGCCACCAAGCCCATTTTTAATACAGTTGCCGACGGTAAGCATACAAACTTAACTACCAAATTTCAGTCTTATACTACCAGAACCGTCCAAAATATAGCATTTTCATTGATTTATGGGGGGTAAAAGTGGGCGTGGAACCCCAGTTTTGGTACAATTGCCGAACGAAACCATACAAACTAAATTACCAAATTTTAGTCTCAAACAATCGAAACAGTCTGAAATATTGTACCACCTTGTTCAAAAAGAAAGGTTCATTTATTGAAAAAAATTAAAGTACAAGTTTATTCATCCAAATCAATATTGTCGCCTTCAAAGTAGTACCCGTCGGCTGCAACGCACTTATGCCAGCGCGTGATTCAGTCACGGAAACCTTTCTGGAACACGGTTTTTGATCTGGCCTTCATAGCGTTCACCGATTTTTCCATGATATCTTCTTTGCTGGTGAAACGTGTTCCTCGAAGCGGTTTTTTGACTCGATCGAACAGGAAAAAATTCCACGGAGACAGGTCAGGTGAATTCGCCGGCTGCTGGATGGTTATCGTGTTGTTTTTGGCCAAACAGTCACGAATAAGATGAGCATTGTGCTATGGTTCATTATCGTGGTGCAAAATCCATGATTTGTTTTGCTCCAACTGCGGTCTTTTTTGGCGAATTGATTCACGTTAACGTCTCATAACGCCCAAATAATACTGTTTATTGACCATTTGACCATCTGGCAAAAATTCATGGTGAACTAGACCATTGTAGTCCATGAAAACAGTGAGCATCGCCTTCTTTTTTGACTGAAAACGATGTGGTTTCTTCGGTCTGGGTTCATTTGGCGACCGCCGTTCACTCGCCTGATGCCTGGTTTGCATATCATACTCGTATACCCATGTCTCATCACCAGTAATGATAGATTCGATGAATGATTCGACGTTTTCGACCATTTCCAGCATGTCTTTCGCTATAGCAACTCTTTTTTGCATGAAATTGAGTTCTTTCGGTACTAACTTTGCATCGACACGTCTCAAGCCTAATTCATTCTTCAAAATGTTCTGAACGGATTCAATTGAAATGCCGACGTCCTCTGCTATCTCTCTAATCGTCAATTTGCGATTTTTGACCAAAATTTCCTTGATTTTTTCAACGTTTTCTTCGGTAGTCGAACACGATGGCCGCCCAGTACGAGGGTCGTCTTCTACTTCGTCTTGTCCACTCACAAATCGGTTAAACCACTTGTTTGCCTTCTGATACGATAGAGCACAGTCACCGTAACATTTCACCAACATTTTAAGCGTATCGGCGCAGTTGAAACCATTTTTCACACAAAATTTGATACAAACTCGTTGCTCAATTTTTTTTTCCATCGTAAAAATCGAAGACACGAAAAAAGTTGTTGTAAACAAAACACTGTCACTTTACCAAATGTCAACGAGAGACGTTGATATTTGACAGACTTGTCATAGACACATGTGGGAACTTACTAAAAAAAAAATGTTCGAATCGGACAGTAAAGTCCGGTTCACAGTGTGAATGAACCTTTCTCTTTGAACAAGGAGGTATTTTTATTGATTTGTGGGCGGTAAGAGAAGGCGTGGTAAAAACTAAGTATGCAAAAACCTAATCTAGGACAAAGTATCACACGTTTTAAGTTTCAGCGAAATCCGTTCAGCCGTTTAGATTTGTATAAGAGTCAAACAAACAAACAGAAAATTGTTTTTATTAAAATAGATTAAAATATTTTAGTTGGCATTTGAACGACGGATTAAATATTTCTGCTCTTATGTATTTTTTTTTTTTTTTTGGTATATTCACATTTTTCACATTTCACGCGTTTTATTTGAACGAAATTTGCACATGAACTATTGATGCGAAAGTGCCTAGTTGAAGAATTTTTTACAAAATTGTATTTCTAAATAAAAATCCAGTCATTTATATGTTAACTTATAAATATATTTTATTTTATTCTTATTAAAAAAGCACTAAAATAAATTGTTCTTTCGTATTGTCTTATGTTTAATATTTTTCAATAGTTTTACAAAAACTTTCATCTCATTGAGTTCATTTCTCTATCCCGCGAACGAACCACGTGATTGTACGAAGCCTGAATTAAAGCCAGAGCTGCTATTGCGTTGCGCCTCAATCGCCTGATAGTTCAAGAACCAGAAGGGACGCTTATCTTCAGGCAGTAATGAAAGCTGATTGATCAATTCGCGATCACCCTGAGCATCCAGTGGTAGCGGAGCAAGCGCTGGTGTTGGCGCCTGTGGTTGCGGTTGAACCGTAGGCACTTGTGGTTGCGCTGAGCCTGATGCGTTACCAGCAACAGTTTGTGTATTTGTTTCGCCAAGACGACTTGCAAAAGAAAGAGCATTCGCATCAGTACCTGCTACTGCAGCTGACTGAAGTGGCACATAAGTTCCCTCTGGCATGACTACTGGCAAACCGACTGGAGCACGTTGTGCGGTACCAAATGGAATAATGTTCTCGGGTGTACCAAAACGACTGGCAATGTCCGTACTCGCATTGTTATTTTGAGGTATATGATATTTATCCCTCTGATTGAGTCCACCGGGCCGACTGCCCGCGTATGATGGTCGCTGGGCAGCCACTGTATTAAATGTGTTGGTGAAGGTGAATAAAATTACCGCGCTAGCACAAATTAACCACGTTGTCGACATTTTTGTTTGTTTTAAGCTATGTGTAGCTGAAGTTTTTATTATTTAAATCTTCTTTTTTTAAAAAGATACACTTTCCGCACGTTTAATATGCTCAAATATTTATATTTTTCTTATAATATTTGCTGAGTTTTTAAAACCGCTTTGATTTCGCTTGTTGCTACTAGGAACTGTGCTGCACTTAAACTGTTGCTCGCTGTTGTAGAAGATCTTTATTTTATATCAAGTACAAGTTCAGCACAGATCAGGTCTTATCATTTTTAAGCTCTGGCGCTGAGTAATTCTTCAGTGCCGTTTAAACTCTCTCATGCGCTCATTTGCTCTTAGTTGCCCTCGCTCTATCTTTTTTTTTAGTTATTAGTATGTTGTTAATTTTATAAGACTTATTTTTTTTTGTTGCTAGTTATTATTTTTATAATAATTATTTTAACAGGTTTCAATTATGACGGAGCATCTTATTGTTGTGTCAGTAGTTAATGGAAGAGCTAATTTATTATTTAATCATTAGCCTGCATAAACATTTAACTGATTGCTGGAATAATCCACAATATATTATTTCCATAAGTGATGATTTTATTATTTTAGTTTTCGGCTTTTTTATCGCACGACATATTTTTATCTCAGATAAGAATATATTAATATTAAGAAATAATATTTAGTTGTAAATCGTTCTTTGATAATTTTTAAGAAGAGTCTTTAATAGCATGTTTCATCTTTACTTTCAGAATTGAAAAGGCACAATGTCGACAGTTTTTTTTTTTTGTGGAGGATCCTATTATGAAACTTTTTTGTACATAATTTTATATTAAATGAAAAATATACAAAAAGTTGCAAGTAGACGTGATCTACTAAAAGTTGATTTTAGAACGGATTTTTAATACTTTTGGACTTCTTGCAAAAACATGATTCATAATTTTCAATACAATGTCAATAAAAGAATCTAATCTAATCGTGAATACTTGCAGAGATTCAGTATCAGACAAATAAAGGATGAAAAATTTTATACTATACAACTGAGAAAATATGAAAATAAAATGATTTTAAATTCACGTAACAATGAGAAAATCAAAAAGTATAAATAGAAGGATTTTAAATTTAAATAGAAATGGAAAATCTATTAGTAACTAAATAAAACCATAATTAATTAAAATTAAAAACTAGTACTTAATTAAAAAAAAAATTAATAATAATAGCGATCCTAGAGAGGGTGGCATTAATATATATATAATGTCATCTCCACAATAAATTTATTTAATGATAATCTACAGTATGGTCATTATTATAATTATTATAATTATTATAATCATAATCGCATAACGAAAACCATAATCATAATCATAATCATAGTCATAATCATAATCATAATCGTAATCATAATCATAATCATAACCATAATCATAATCATAATCATAGTCATAATCATAATCATAATCATAATCATAATCATAATCATAATCATAATCATAATCATAATCATAATCATAATCATAATCATAATCATAATCATAATCATAATCATAATCATAATCATAATCATAATCATAATCATAATCATAATCATAATCATAATCATAATCATAATTATAATCATAATCATAATCATAATCATAATCATAATCATAATCATAATCATAATCATAATCATAATCATAATCATAATCATAATCATAATCATAATCATAATCATAATCATAATCATAATCATAATCATAATCATAATCGTAATCATAATCATAATCATAATCATAATCATAATCATAATCATAATCATAATCATAATCATAATCATGATCATAATCATAATCATAATCATAATCATAATCATAATCATACTCACAATCATAATCATAATCATAATCACAATCATAATCATAATCATAATCATAATCATAATCATAATCATAATCATAATCATAATCATAATCACAATCATAATCATAATCATAATCATAATCACAATCATAATCATAATCATAATCATAATCATAATCATAATCATAATCATAATCATAATCATAATCATAATCATAATCATAATCATAATCATAATCATAATCATAATCATAATCATAATCATAATCATAATCATAATCATAATCATAATCATAATCATAATCATAATCATAATCATAATCATAATCATAATCATAATCATAATCATAATCATAATCATAATCATAATCATAATCATAATCATAATCATAATCATAATCATATTCATAATCATAATCATAATCATAATCATAATCATAATCATAATCATAATCATAATCATAGTCATAATCATAATCATAATCATAATCATAATCATAATCATAATCATAATCATAATCATAATCATTATCGCAATCATAATGAACATAATTATCATAATCATATTTATAATCATTATCATTATCATTATCATTATCATTATCATTATCATTATCATTATCATTATCATTATCATTATCATTATCATTATCATTATCATTATCATTATCATTATCATTATCATTATCATTATCATTATCATTATCATTATCATTATCATTATCATTATCATTATCATTATCATTATCATTATCATTATCATTATCATTATCATTATCATTATCATTATCATTATCATTATCATTATCATTATCATTATCATTATCATTATCATTATCATTATCATTATCATTATCATTATCATAATCATTATCATTATCATTATCATTATCATTATCATTATCATTATCATTATCATTATCATTATCATTATCATTATCATTATCATTATCATAATGATTAATTAAAGACTTTAGAGTTTTTTCCGTAACTTTTCGTAGAAACAGACGAATATGATTTGATAAGATACGATTTGGTCAAAACAACTTTTTTTCATATTTTTTTCATATTTTCCAAAAAATCAAGTTTCACTTGGTAGTTTTATACATTAAAAATGAATTGTTGACGTTTATTACATAGAAATTTCAGCTGTTTATGATAATTAAAATATAAAAATTTCAAGAAATTTATTTAACCAACATATTGTTTAGTTTAAGTAGTAGAGTTAGTATTATCGATATACAAACTTTTATTAATTAATATA
This sequence comes from Coremacera marginata, assembly GCA_914767935.1. NCBI lineage: Eukaryota > Metazoa > Arthropoda > Insecta > Diptera > Sciomyzidae > Coremacera > Coremacera marginata. Next base: position 129,143,532 of record OU612047.1, read on the forward strand.
CTTATATTAATCTACCTCAGAGATCTTAAGTAAAAATTTTTCGCCATAAGAATTTTAATATTAATTTTTTCCCATCTTGATAAAATTATTGAAAAAAAATGTTTTTTTTATGTTTTGTTTCTTTATAATTCTAATAATTTTTCTAGTCTATTTGTTTTGTCAATGTAAGAGAAAATTGCTCTGAATTACATTGTACACAAATTATACGAAAACAGCTTAAAGTTCTTCTATTTGGTGTAAGCTCTTTTTTTTTTAAGATAGATCAAAGCTTTTTTCTACTCACGGCTATGTTGTGATTAGTTGCTGTTCTTCTATTTTCACTGTTCGTCTTTTCTTATATTATTGAACTATGACGCCATGAATATTTTTGTTTGAAAACTAAGATTTTACTTTATTGTGTGTGTAAACACACAAATAATCATATGTTTCAACGGCCGTGCTCTGCCAGAGAATTTTTTGTAAATTTATTTGGACCTCTTGATTAATAATTGAAAAATTATTAGAGTTATAAACATAACATAACATAAAAAAAAACTTATGAAAAAGAGGTCGCAATTAACTAACAAACAAATTATTGGAATAAAAATTAAGTCGGGTGAATTTAATCAGCAAGAAAAGCATCAGTTATGTCCATAATAAAATGTTTAAGATATGGAATTGAAAAAGTTTTTAGTAGTCTTGTAGACAATTTTCCGCTTTCAAATATGTATTCTGACTTTGATATTAGGCAAGACTTAATAAAAACCACGCCAAGTTTCTATACAAAGTGACTTTATTTGGAAAAATCTCTTAAGACTCCATAAAAATTGATTTAATGGCTTGAATCGTGGACATATGATTTGATTTTTAATATAAGCTTTTATTTATTTTAAGGACGGCTTAAGACTTCGAATAAAAGGCTGCCATGTAAAGCTTCTTGAGAACATAAGCCGTTCGGAGTCGGCATAAAACTTGTAAGTCTCCAGATCTCGAGAACTTTGTGTTCAAACATGCACAACACAATTGATCATAAGAAGCTCGGTCAAAGTTCTTTCAAGTGCTGAAATGGCCATTTGTATTATTATGTTATTATTAAGACTTCGAATATTCTTAAATGCTGTGACAAGCGGGGGGAGAGGGTCAGAGGGGAAAAGGGGTTTTGCTTCGTCCTGTTGAAGATTTATTCGTTAATAGTTGTAGTATTCAGCCGAAACCAAAATTGAGTATTTATATAAAAAATTAATATTTTTTTAAATGTATTTGTTTTTATTAAAAGTAAGCAGAAAATATAAAATTTCATACACTTAAGAATATTAAAATTCTATAGAAAATATAAATTAAATTTTTTCAATATTTTTTTGATGCATGTCATACAAAATATAAGATTTTGCGTGAGATTTTGAAGCTTCGATTACAGCCTAACAGCCGTAGCTGACAAAAAGTTGCAAAGCTGGCCAAAACCAAATATTCGGTCGGACACTACTAGCCATAAGTAAATACTTTCTGTTTATTTTTAAAGTAAAACACATTCACTTTGATTGTAATTGACACAATTTATACTGATATGGCAAATAGTTTGTCATCCGCTGCTGATAATCACGCTTTTTTGTGCTGAAACCATCTTCAGAATTTTTTGCATAAAAAATGTAAACCACAAAATTTTCCAGTTTTTTTTTAACCAATGTGGTCTAGCAATTAATAGAAATACCATGACCAACTAGTATTTCTGTTGTTTGTTTTAATGTTTGAAGTTCTTTGAAAAAAAGTCGCATAAATTATAAACCGCAAAAACATGACCAACAAAAATAATATGATTAAAAATAATAAATAGCTAGAATCAAGCTATAGAATACTCATTAATGAGTTTTTTTTATCATTGCTAAAATTTTTATTTGCATTTGATTATTGTAGACAGAGGCGCTGATTGTGCTCACACCAACAGTTCAACTATCATGAACGAAACATCTGTACAAATTTACTTCTGTCTGTCGTATTACTAGACGAACTGTCGTATTGGCTAAGTGTGGTTGTTGTTGTTTTTGTTAATATTGTGGTTTTGCTCTTAATTGGGTTTTGCTTGTGGTATTGGGAATTTCCACATTAAAGTCATGTACGTCGTCGAATTTTTATTTAAATTTTTGCAAAATTTAGTCAGAACAAAACGCCTTAAACAATGCTGGAGATAACAGAATATTGCTTGCATTAATGACGCGCCACAACAGTAGAAGATGACACAGCAGCACGTTGAATGCTTGCACGTAAAAAGCTCGTTTTCTTTATGAGTGGCTGGAAATAAAAAAGTTTGAAAAGGCTTAGATGGGTGTGTCATTATATTGTTCTCTTTTACAGAGCCGTTCAAAATTTTATGTATAAATAAGTTGTTTAAGCATTTTTATTGTAAGATATAAAGGGTGTCTTTTTTTTTTTTTGTTTATTTGTACTTTCATCAATGGATTTGTATCCTTACTGACTACAGCTAATATAATATAATTAATTACAATTACACTACCCTAAGATTAAGATAGCATTAATTACAACAATATATAAGAAAAATTTAAAACAACTTAGCGATAGAAAATATTTAACTGGTCTTTTAAAACAATTTTAGAGCAAGAAAAATCAATTTCTATAACTTTAGATAATTTATTAAATTCAATTAAAGCACGATTTATTGGGGCATTAACTGCATAATTAGTCCTTTGCATGCCAATAAAAAATAAATCAACAGAACGAAGGCTTCTAGAAGGTACATTGAAATTTACCAACTCTAAAAGGCGAGGACAATCGATTACTCCAGTTATTAAGTCAAATATAAACAAAAGTGAAAGGATTGTTCTTCTACTTTGCAGAGTTTTCAGATTTATAAGCAAGCAACGAGCATTATATGGGGGCATAGGATCAACAAAATTTAATGGACGTAAAGCATAGCGGATGAAAGATTTTTGTATACGTTCGAGACGATTAATGTGCGACGCATAGTATGGGTTCCATATAAGTGATGCATATTCTAATTTTGATCTAACAAGAGATGTATAAAGAATTTTGTGAGTGTATGGGTCAGAAAAAGCTGAGCTATTTCTGCGAACAAAAGCCAACATGGCATAAGCTTTAGCTATAATAAAGCCAAAATGGCTTAAAAAAGAAAAATTGGAGTCAAATATTACTCCCAAATCAGACGTCTTATCAACTGTTTTTAGAGCGCACGTATCAATAGAATATGAAGTATCGAAGTTATTTTGAGATTTGGTAAAGGTAATATGGTAACACTTTTTCACGTTTAATGAAAGACGGTTTTTGCAGCACCAAGTGTAGACTTTCGACAATTCTTGTTGTAGACTTTCAGAATCCGAATTATTTCTGATTGCGTTATATATTTTCATATCATCTGCATATAAGAGGTAATTGACTTTCGTAAAACAGGAGCTGATATCATTAATAAACAAAATAAAAAGTAAGGGTCCCAGAATACTGCCTTGTGGGACCCCAGAAGAGGCTAAGTATGGGGCAGATTTCACATTATCAATTAAAACAAAGCAAGTTCTATCTGTTAAATAGGAGCGTAACCACTGTAAAAGCACTGAGTGAAAGCCCAATTTATATAGTTTGAAAACCAAGATATTATGTGATACTTTATCGAAAGCCTTCGAAAAATCAGTATAAATAGTATCGACTTGAAAGCCGCATTGAAAAGAAGAGATACAATCTTCAGAGAAGACCGCGAGATTAGATACTGTTGAACGTCCTTTAACAAAGCCATGTTGATTCGGACAGATTAAACGTTTAACACTAAAATACAGTTTTTCTTTTATGATGCTCTCAAGAAGTTTTGAAATGGTAGACAGTTTGGAGATTGGTCTATAATTAGCAATATCATTTTTGTTACCACTTTTAAAAATAGGGGTAATTAGAGAAATTTTCCAGTCATCAATAAATACACCAGAAACTAGGGATTTATTGAAAATAATCTGAATGGGTTTAACTAATGCTGAACAGTTTTTTAATAGGAATGCGGATATGCCATCAATATCAGTCATCATTGAAGGTTTTAAACTATTGATACCATTAATAATATCTTCAGAAGATAATATAAGGGACCCTAAGTCAAGGGACGATTGAATATTATTGAAGAAACAGTCATCAGAATTAAAATTGCCACTATCATGCTCGAAATTTGACTGAAAATATTCAGCAAACAGGTTAGCAGCATCATTGGAACAGTTAGCTTTTTTGTCATTATAAAAAACTGCTGAGGGAATGTCAGAAGAGTTTTTTTTCGATTTAAGATACCGCCAGAAAGCTTTAGGATTAGATTTTATATTAGTTTCAAAACCCAAAATGTAATTATTATAAAGATAATTGTTGAGAAAATTAAATTCCCTCATATAATGCTTATATTTTTCAAAAAATATTAAATTATTGCTGACTTTGAATTTCTTGAAAAACTTGTTTCTTTGATTTTTTAGCTTTTTAAGGCCCTTAGTAAACCAAGGGAGCTTATGAGAATTAGAATAAAACCGAGGAATATTTGAGTTGGATATTTCATTTACTTTAGACCTAAATTCTGTGAAACATGCAGCAACATCAGCTCTATTAAGCAAAGAGACCCAGTCTATATTTTCAAAAAGATTATTTAAAAGATTTAAATTACACAATCTATAGTTAAAAGATAATACAGAATTAGTTGAACTAAGTGTTGAAAATACATAAAAATCTAGTTCAATGCATAACGGAACATGGTGCATATCACACACGGAAAAAGGAAACGGATTTTCAGATAGCTTAGAATTCATATTATTGCTTACAAAAATCAAATCTAAAATTTTATTAAGCCTATTGGCAATATTGTTAATTTGATGCAGATCAAGACTTAAAAAGCTATCAACTAGATAAATTTCACTAGAGCTATTTACATTAGATGGAATAAGAATATTTTTATCCCCTATATAAGACCAGCTTAATTTGTTTAAATTAAAATCACCTAAGATACATAAATTACTATCTCCATGATTATTAGATGCCAAATTGATGATATTATCAGCATTTTATAGGTATATATATTTTTTTTCAAATAATACACAGAAAAATTAGTAAAATGGCCAATATTTTGGCTTTATTAGCTTGCATATTTTATGGTATTTAGTGTTTGAATAAAATTTCGGGCATATGGCCACCGCAACTGCGTCTTATGAAGACCATCATGTCGGCCCAATTTTGTACCACCTTTTACAGCATAGCCGGCCTTATATCGCCAACAATGTGTCGAATGTTGGTTTTCAACTGGTCAGTTGTAGCTGGCGTATCTGCTTAGACCAGTGACTTAACGTACTCCCACAACAAGTAGTCTAATGGGGTCAAATCACATGACATAGGACATGCAATAACAATAGAGTTCAGCTACTACAGCTATATCGCACTTCCTCAGCATTAACCCATCTAAAGCCACTACCCAGTAATCATTGAAAATATCAATGTTATGGATACCCGTGACCACAAACAAGTTAATGTGGGAAAAATTTACCCACCAATAAATGGGTTGGGCTCAGGGACAACACAAGACGTAACAACTAACCATGCGTATACATAGATAGGTGGCCAATTTATAGACCCATTTCTTGATATGATTCGATCACTTAAAGTTTGTCCCAATAAAGTGATGGTTTCACGCTCTGCACAACTTGTTGCACTATCCTGTTGGAACCAGACGATTGATATTGACGTTGGGAACCAATAAGCCGCGAATCATAAACGGTAACATTGACTCCATTTTCAGTTTTGAAAAAGTATAGACCAATGATGCCTTTCCACATTGGACCACACCAGACAGTCATTTTTTTGTATATAAGCGAGACTGGAGAATCTCTTCAGAATTCTTCTCACCCCAAATACTTATTAATAATAAGGAATTTTGCTTATTTATGTACCCGTTAAGCTAGAAATGTGCCCCATAGCTAAAGATGGTTTCACGATAAAAATTCGGTACAACTGGCAATTGCTTTGGAGAAAGTTCTATTTGTTAATAAAATAAAAATTATCAATTAAATAATTTTTTATTTTTTGGTTATAAGTTCATCAATAAGATAAACAGCGATGGTTTCGTTCGATGGATACAAGTGATGGTTTCGTTCGGTTTCAACAGCTCATAATAAAAAACACCGACCTGATCCCACTAAATACACAGCATAACCTTCACCTTCGCAGCGTAAATATTCGGTCGAGTCGAGTACGTAGAAGCACGACCGGGCAGTCACTATAACTTTCTTCTCTTTCTGTTGCTGTAATGAATCCATTTTTCACCACTGGTCACGATGCGTTGAAGAAAACCCTTTCTTTTTGCCTCTGGAGCAATTGTTCACAGGCAAAAAAGCTTCAGCTGCCATTTTCTTCGAATGAAAGAAGAAAATCAACACTTTCCGCAAATGACGATTATTAGCAAAAAATCAGATATTTTCACACAACCAAAATTATATGACGCCAAAATAAAATCGCTAATGTGTCAAAACGGTTTGTTTACCATATGGGCATTTCTTTGCTTGCGTACGCGACATTCGTATAACAGCAAAGAAAAAAACTGTGAAAACAAAGGATGTAGTTCATATTTTGGTTGTTGTGGAGCCCTAGAGGAGTTTTATATATATTGAGTTTTATGGTAACCGCCTTTCAAATGGCGATTCGTATGCGACAAAAAAAAAGTAAGTGATTTTGAGGAGCATGTGAAAATATATAAAACTCTACGTAATTGTAAGAAAATTATTTTTCTAAAAATCTTTAAACTAAATTCACCAATACTATTTTATAATACAGTGATTTTAAATCATAATTATCTTGATATTTTTTTATATATTTAAATGTTGTGTTAAATAATAGAAGTATTGGTACACAAAATTTTTCAAACTTTAATTTTTTTATTAAAAACAAAAGTAAAACTTAAATTCTAGTTCAGGAAATTCTAGTTCTAGTTTATGAAAATTAAAACAAAAATTATTCGAAAATGGTATTATTACATGGCACAATGGAAAATTTCTCTCGGTGTCGCCGATTTCGAATTATATGTCAAAAATTAAAAATTCAAAATGGCGGATCCAGTATGGCGGCCGAAATATAAAAATTTTATTGTATCCGTATGAAACGTTGTTTTTTAGAGGGTTCAAGGGGGTTTTCGGGGTCCCTGATTTCGAATTTGATGTCATAATTTAAAAATTTTACATGGCATCTTGAATGAGGCTCACGGTTTTTTGAGTCCATATTCGATGAACTATTTTAAGATTTCGGAATATGATATTAAAATTGAAAACAGCGACGACTCTCTTATACCAAGTTTTTTACAATTTTAAATTATTTTGCTTTTAAATGAGATTATATATGCTGAAATTTGGAACGAAACCTTATCCAATTTATTATCCCCAATTAAATTTGGATAAAATAAAGAGCACTGGATCGTGAATACCCCTCTTAAGTTTCAATTAGTTGTTTATCTTACTTACGATTAAGTATGCTATAAAGTTACTAGAAATTTGTAACTATATAATAATAAGCACGATAATAACCTTGCTTAAGGTACCGGCATTCATTCACCATCGCTTCCATATGACTTACTTACTTACTTAGGTGGCTATAACAACCCATGTTCAGGTTTCGGCCAACCACATCAGCTCTCGCCAGACGCCTCTGCTTTGCGCGCACCTTCTCCAATCGGATACACCAAGTGCGGTTAGAGCTTCCTCGGCCTGGTCCATCCATCGGAGGATGGTCTCCCTCGACTTCATCGACCAACGACCCTTGCCTCGAGCACCTTTTTCGCTGGAGCTTCGCCGTTCATACAATGGACATGGCCCAGCCAGCGTTGTCGCTGCACAGTTATACACCGAACTACGTCAATGTCTTTGTAGAGCTCATACAGCTCGTGGTTCATTAGGATGCGATAGTCTAACCAACTTTGCAGGTATACCGAACTCAGATATTGTTGCGTATAGGCAATCCCTTCTCGGGCTATCGAAGGCAGCTTTAAAATCGACAATATGATGGTGTGTGTCAATTCGATTTTCGTGGCATTTCTCCAGGATTTGTCGTAGCGTGAAAATCTGGTCTATGGTGGACTTTCCAGGTCGAAAGCCACACTGATAAGGTCCAATGAGTGTTTTTGTAATCGGCTCTAATCATTCACACAATATGCTTGAGAGAATCTTATATACGATGGAAATAAGACTGATACCTGGATAGTTGGCGCAGATTGTTGGGTCTCCTTTCTTATGTGTAGGGCAAAGTATGCTGAGATTCCAATCGTTGGGTATGCTTTCCGCTAGCCATATTTTGCTGATGAGCTGATGCATGCGCCTTATCAATTCATCGACGCCGGTTTTAAACAATTCAGCTGACAGGCCGTCAGCACCTGCTCCTTTATTGTTTTAAAATCGATGGAAGCAACTCGAACCTCTTCATGGCTAGGTGGTGATACTTCTACTCCGTCATCGTCGATTGGTGACACTGAACTGCACTCTCCATGGGCGGCATTGGTGGAATCGTCGCCAGTAAGTAAATTGGAGAAGTGCTGTCTCCACAATCTAAGCACACACTGTGTATCCGTATTCAGATCTCCATTTTCGTCTCGCTTAACCTGTTGATAGAATTTTCGTGCATCCTTCTTGCCCTGGTATACCTCTAGTTCCTCACGCTCACGCTTTTCCTGCTCTTTTTTCTTGCGTCTGACAAGGCGCCACTCTTCCTTTTCTTTTCGCGGTAGTTTTTTTATATGCGGCATTTTTTACTGGTGTCGCGATGCGACACTCCTGATCGTACCATTGGTTCCGAGGTTGCGGGCGCCGAAAACCAACTACTTCTTCAGAGGCAGCGCGCATGGAGTGGGATATATGCGCCCAAAGTCCGCCGGCGTCGTCGGGCCCAGAGGTTGGTCGGTTCAGCTTAACTTGGTTGAGCGGAGTAGGCCTCGGCAGTTCGTTGTAATTGCAGCTTAGCGACATCTAGCTTTCGTTGCATTCCTGTGCGTATGTTCTTCGCATTGCATAATCGCATGAGGATCTTGGCTGCAACAAGATAATGATCGGAGTCAATGTTGACTTCCCCGAAATGTACGCACATCTAGAACACTAGAGGCATGCCTTCCGTCGATTACAACATGATCAATTTGGTTTCGCGTTTTTTGATCCGGGGACAGCCAGGTGGCCTTGTGGATGTCGAAATGCTTAAATCTGGTGCTACTTACTACCATGTTTCGCGCCGCGGCAAAGTCGATCAGTCTTAGACCGTTGTTCGTGGAGGTCTCATGAAGACTGAACTGACCGACAATGGGGCCAAAGATGCCTTCCCTTCCGACTTTCGCATTAAAATCGCCGAGGACTATTTTCACGTCATGGACCGGAAGGTGGTCGTATACGTCCTCAAGACTAGCGTAGAAAGCGTCTTTGACGGCTTCGTCCTTTTCCTCCGTCGGGGCGTTCGCGCAAATAAGGCTAATGTAGAAAAATTTTGCCTTGATGCGGATCATGGCCAATCTTTCGTTCACTGGTGTGAACCGGGAAAGCAGGTGGCGTAGTTTCCGGCTAACGACGAATCCACATCCGGATTCGCGCATTTCCGCATGACAGTTGTAGTAGATATCACAGTGTGCTTGTTTAGAACAGCCTTGCCCTTTCCATCGATGGATGGCGGCGATGTCAGATTTTATTGTTTTGAGGGCATCCGCCAGTTGGATAATGGCACCTTCCCTATAAAGGGTCCAGACATTCCAGATGCATATCCGTAATTCATTGTCCGTTTTTCGTTTGCGGTGGTTGTCAACGTAATTGGGGTTCTTATCCGAGGCTGGTTTAGCTTTCATTGGGCATTAGTAATATGGCGGGACCCAAAGCCTGCGCACATTCCATGTGCGCCACTCAAATTAGCCGCCAAACTGACGGATGCCAGTTTGCCGTTGCCGATTGAACACCACTTGGAGGTTTGAGTCGACTTGAGACGATTTCGACATGGATAATGCTGGCCTCGCCTGGTTGAGGCGGTCAGACACGTTGCCATGTGAAGGTTCGCCCTCCTGTTCCCCAAAAATAATGTCACTTCTTTTCTAAAAGCACTATATCTATTCTTATTATTTATATATAAAAAATGAATGTATGTATGTGGGTATGTGGATATGTGAATATGTGTGTATATCACGTATAGACTCCAAAACCACCGAACCAAACTTTATGAAATTTTTAAAAATACTGAAGCAATATTCTGGAAGTGTTCCTGTGAAGTTTGGTGTTGAGTGGACAAGGGGGCGTGGTATCTCCCATACAACCCAAATTGGCTCTATCGCCCACAAACCAAAAAAAAAATGCTATATATCAGACGGTTTTAATCATATAAAACTAAGATTTGGTAATTTTGTTCAGATAGTTTCTTGATAGTTTCAAAAAATGGGCGTGGTCACACTATATCGACGCCCACTTTTCAGCAATAATTTTAATTCCTGAGATGTCCAAGTTTTGATAGTGAATCTTGGTACGAAGGTGCTATGTGTACAAGTGGCAATCAATATGTAAATATAAACGTTGTCACGCCCACTTTTACCGCCCACAAATCAGTAAAAATGCTTTATATCTGACGGCTTTTGCCGTAGAAGACTAAGATTTGATAATTTATTTTATATGATTACTCTCGGCCAATGTACAAAAAATGGGCATGACCGCACTATATATACGCCCACTTTATAGAAATCTTGCTTATTCCTGAGTTGTACACGTTTTGATAGCCAATCTTGGTATACAGGTGCTATGGGTCCAAGTGGCAGTCACTATGTATATATAAATGTTGTCACGCCCACTTTCAACGCCCACAAATCAGTAAAAATGCTTTATATCAGACGGCTTTTGCCGTAGAAGATAAAGATTTGTTAATTTAGTTTATTTGATTACAATCGGCCAATGCACAAAAAATGGGCATGGCCGCACTATATCTACGCCCACTTTCTATAAATCATGCTTATTCCTGAGTTGTACATGTTTTGATAGGGAATCTTAGTATGCAGGAGCTATGGATCCAAGTGACAGCCAGTATGTATATACAAATGTTGTCACGTCGCCCACAAATCAGTAAAAATGCTTTATATTAGACGGCTTTTACCGTAGAAGACTCAGAATTGGTAATTTTGTACATAAGGTCACTGTCGGCAACTGTTTAAAAATGGGCGTGGTCGCACCGTAGCTACGCCCACTTTTTCGAAATCATGCTTATTCCTGCGTTGTGCGCGTTTTGATAGTAACACTTCATATGCAGGTGCTCTAATTGGCGGTCAATATATATATATATATATATATATCAAATTTGCCACGCCAACTTTCACCACCCGCAAATAAAAAAAACAACGCGAAATAGTCAATTTCAGCCCTTGAATGGACTTTGACCGAGCTTCTTATGATGAATTGTGTTGTGCGTGTTGTGGAATGTTTGAACACAAATGATCGAGAACTGGACCTACACGTTTTATGCCGACTCCGAACGGCTTATGTTCTCAAGAAGCTTTTCATGGCAGTTTTCACTCTCTCAGGTTTGCCATTGTCAGCAGAGAGGTGACTGCCGAACAGAAAAATTAATTCAATTGAAAAACTTTCTGTCTCAGGTGGGATTCGAACCAGGGATCTCTCCCATATGGACCACACACTCTACCCACTACGCCACGGCCGCCACTTTTTTACCCACAAATCAATAGAACTTCTATAAATCAGACGATTCTCATCGTAAAATACTAAAATTTGGTAATTAAATTCATACACTTACTCTCGACAGCTTTGCAAAAAATGTGCATGGTAGCACTATATCTGTGCCTACTCTTCAGCAATAATTTTATTTAATTTATTTATTTATTTATGTATTATAGTTAATTACAATTTAACAATTATAACTAAGTAAGCACTAGCTGCCAGGGCTATCGGCTAGAAATAATTTTAATTCCTGAGATGTGAACGTTTTGGTAGTCAAACTTGGTATGTAGGTGCTATGGGTCCAAGTGGCGGTCACTTTTTATATAAATTTTGTCACGCCCACAAATCCGTAAAAAGTATATAAATCAAAATTTACAGTAAAAGAATAAAATTTGGTAGGTTAGTTCATATGGTTACTGCCAGAACCCATAAAAAAATGGGCGTGTCGCACGTTATCTACGCCGACTTTTCAGAAATCATTGTAATTTCTGAGCTGTACATGTTTTCATAGTGAAACTTGATATGTAGGTGCAATGGGACCAAGTGGCGGTCACTATATATATTAATGTTGCAATGCCTACTTTTTCTGCTCATCTATCTATCAGTAAAAAAATGTATGTTTGTATACTAATGCTCCTCACAAAAAAAAAAAAAAAAAAAAATGTGTTTGGGTCGGTTGCTCAAAAAAGCGCTCAATGCTCAAAAAAAATATTTCGATAGTAGCGATAGCCATTCGGGAGCTGGAATAGTTTGAAATAAAAAAAAAAACAAAAACGAAATGGCTATTTCAGCCCTTGAAAGGACATTGACCTTAATAACAAACGGTCAGACTTAATAGTTATCTGCACAAATCAGTTTTTAATTTTTTCAGTCGGATCAGAGGTAATGCAGATTTTCATTAATTTTTTAACTTTTTTTTTATATATAATTTTTAAATTCAAAATAAAATTTTTTTTTTGTCTTGCCATGTTACTTTTGGTCAAATAAATTATCTATTGATAATAAAATATAGTATATATATATATATAATTATATATATATATATAATATACATATATATAATTATATATATGATGATAAATTGAACATTAATTGAATGAAATTACAAAAAATTACACATTTTTTACATTTAACAATTTATTTGACTAAAAGTAGTATGGGAAAAAATTCATTTGAGTGAAAATAATATGAAAAAAGTTTAAACAATCCATAAAAATCCGCATTATCTTTGGTCCAACGGAAAAAATTTAAGATTTTTTGATGCAAAAGAACTTTTTCATTACTCTTATTCTGACCGTTTGTTTTTTTTTAACTATCATACCATTCAATTTATTTAGCCATTGATTATTGTGAAGAACCGGACTAAGCAACTTTTTTTTCTAAGGAGCGTGTGGCGACTTAATGTATATACGTATGTGGGTATATGTGTATGTCACGTAAAGACTCCGAAACCGCTAAGCCAATTTGTATACCAAAGCCTTGAGAGGCCTTCCTATGAAGTCTGGTGCCGATCGTAAAAGGCACCTTAAATACACCTAAAATTTTCGATATCGAACAGTTTTGGTATTTTTTTTGTAGGTCGCACAGCCTCGGAATTCAGTATTCGACCTCAATTTACACAGGCCGTTCCACTGGTAACATTTTATGGGCGTTGGACGAGGGGCGTGGTACTTTTACAGCACCCCAAATATTCGGTATAGTTTTCGAAATAAGTCAAACATCAATAAAATTCGGTACGAACTTACTATAAAAGTATGGCTTCACTAAAACTACACCCTCTTTTAGGGGATAAGCGCTGAGCGCAGCGAAGCGCGCCGGGTATAAGCTAGTAAAGCTATATATGTGAATAATTTTTCGAAAATCATAAACAGATCAAATTTTTGAAAATACGGAACAAATCTTGTTGCGGCAAAGCAATCAAAATTTAATGCAAATTATGGGACGTCCCATTAAATACGCCACAAGTCTTACACTTTTAACAGCCGCAAGAACCAAAACTATTTAATAAATTAAAAAAGTCTTCAGAAAAAGCTTCTACGAATTTTTTTGTTAAATAAGTTAAAATATTTTAAAAGTTAGTCCACAGCAGTCATATTTTACGCAAAATTATTATTGGAATATTGAATGCATACAGGATCATTTTTTTTATTTATTTTTTTTTGTGCAATTTTTCTGCTTCGAACTTTTTGTTTTTATTGCCTTATTAAAGTGCTACGAAATAATCAAACTGATGTGCGACATAAAAACATGATTTTATCGCCAGTTTTTTTAACTGCCAACACATTTTATATTCAGACACAAGAAAATGATTGCCTATAACTGAAATGAAAGTTGCTGGTTTGAGTATTGGTGATGGTAATGGTGATGATATTGCATGCATATCATAACATTTTTATCTGTTCACACACGCAGTGGGAGGATATGAAAGATAAATATCACGAATAACATATGTAATGCACAACGTAAGCACTTGTGGCAAAGTGGTATTGAGTACTTTTACAACGACAACAGAATCCCGGAATAATACAAAGAATTGCTGGTCGTCCGTGGTTTTTGCCATTAAGTGACGCATGCAACAAGAACGCAAAATAACTACGAAATATTCCTAGCAACGGTGAATGAAATAAAAAATAAATCTGAAGTCAGTGAAAATAAAAAAAAAGCTATACAAAAAGTACCTTCAATAAAATCGTTCAAGAAATGGATTCTGTTCAATGATGAATCTTATCAAAGTTTGCCAGTTCAATGAACCGTTAAAATATTAAAAGCGCAAACTTGCTGGAATTAAAAAAAAAAAAAAAAATCTTAAAAGAGAAAATGTTTTATTAAAAAAAAAAAAAAAAAATAAAAAAAACAAAATGGCTTCATAAGCAGTTGTATAGCCAGCTAAAGTGCAGCAACTACAACAGCACTCCTGCAGCGCACTTAAAGCGAAGAGTCATTTGCTGCAATCCTGAAGAATGATTCTGGTTTAAAAAAAGGTGCTTTTCAGTACAGCAATGCGAAGCGGAAACGGAAATGCGTAGCATTGTCGTGTTGATTTTTTTTTCCAGCTTGTGCAAAGAAATTGTTTAGTGATGTGTTTTTGCTGTTAAATTTTTTATATATTCTGCAATTTTTTTTTTTTTAGAAAGAAAATTTATTGGAATTTTTGAACAGTTTTTATTGAATGGCAAACAGTTTTTCAATTAAGACATGCGACAGTAATACCAAAAAAAGCGATACTTTAAAGTTGCGCTTATATTAAGAGCATCAAAACTTTTTTCTCGCATGCTATATATTTGTGAAAATATCAAATTTCTGCGGTAGTAATGCTTTTTTTTCTTTCCTTGGCCAAGTTTGTTAACAACATTACAACTTTAAGTCTAACACATTCACTTCTCTTTTTTTTTCTCTTATCTTGTTCACTTTTAAGTCTCTTCTTCATGACTCATTTAATACGAATTTTTGTTTTATTGCTGCCCAGCCTTACGTCATTCAAAACACCATTTACGTAATTCAAAAAATAAATATCAGAAGAACCGACTATTCTCATTCATCTCTCTTTCTTATATTAAGTTTTTATTTTTAGCTTCTGCTTTATCACCTGAGTGTTGAACTTGAACATTTTGCACGACGTTAATTTCAGTCAATATTTGTGTCTGATCAACAATAGCAGAAAACTGACCTAAGTCAAAATGAGTACTGCGGATATTCCCCTAAAATATACCTTGCTAGCGATATGTACTTCAAGAAACTGGTTTCCAATATTGTCTTTGCTAAATTTATATTTTAAACTAATTTTTTTTTTTTTTTATTTTGAATATTATGAATATTCTCTAAACGTGTTTTTTATCGCTTACCTTGCTTACACTTTTGTCATTTTTGTTATGTTTTGTCAGAGCGACCAAATTATTGAAGTGAAATTCTCTTGTTAGTTTAAAAATGGAAACGATTTTGCATTTGCTTAAAGTTAGACGTAGATAGAAAATCGGTCAGATTTTTCTTTGTCTTTCATCTTGTTGAAATTTGCTGTGGGACAAGTTGTATAGATGAATTTTTATACGATCGATTTTGTTTTCTTACTTGTGATATACATGTATTGTTGAATTGAAAATATTGATAGGGGCTAATGTTGTGAATTAGCGTACTATAATAATACTCTCTGAGGTTTGCCATTGTCTGCAGAGAGGTGACGGCCGAACAGAAAAATAAGTTCGATTGAAAAAACTTTCTGTGGCAGGTGGGATTCGCACCAGGGTTCTCTGACGTATGGGCCACACACTCTACTCACTGCGCCACGGCCGCCATTAAAAGCCCCATTTAATTAATGAATGCCACCATTTGGCTATCATGAAATTTTTTTTAAATTTAAGAAAACGGCGTTTGAAAAAAAAACATTTTTTTAACGTAGAATTACGTTTTACAGCGCGGTTCGTATAGGGGTATTTCACAAATTTTTTCAAGGTCATGCTAAGGTTTTTGGAGGACCGTTTGGGGTTTACATACAGCCTTTAATATTCATTGTACAAGGATATAATTTATGCCAAAATATCAGTTATATCGTCAAAATGTAACATTGGATTTTGTCACTTCTAAATTAAACCACAAGATAGCAAAAAAAAAAACAAAAATTCACATTTTTGTATGAGAAAATCATTGATGTTTCAGTTGCTGCTAACGTTTTTATGCTTGTTGCTTTAGTTCGTGCCGAAATCTCGAACCCAACATTGTGTTGTTTGTTGAATGGAATCGTTTAACGAATTTCCTAGAGCTTTACAACTTGTAAATTACAAGCAATGCTAACGTATATAAAGCAGTGGTGATCACAGCATGTTTTCTCATAACACGCGGGCATCGTGTGTTTTTGTGCTTTTGTGCCGAAGTAGCAATCGCTATCTTCGTACTCTGCCCATTGGTCTGATTATGCAAACTTGACGTAACACAGGTTAACAAGACGCAACGTACCATGGTCGTTTTTTTTTTTTTTTTTTTTTTCGTCGTCTACCAATCTAAAACATCTAACTTTAATTATTAATAAAAAATCAATTTAAATTAAAATTCTTACATTTCGCTTCAATAAATAAACGCAAACAAGAAAATATTACTCAAAAATCAAAGTGTGATGCTAGCAACGTTAATAAAAGCACACTGTATGCTGAAATGTCAGCCAACTTAACATAGAAATCAAAATTCAACAGACTTCTATGTTGCGTTACGTTTCGGCTAATTAGATACACCAAAAATGTCTATGTGACAAAAGAAACGGCTGTGTTACGTTGATCTATGTTTGGCTAATTAGGCCATAAAAGCTTGTTTTTTCTGCTGTGCTTTAAATTTCAAGTCAGTTTGCTTTGAGCGTTCATGCCGTGAGGATGTTGGTCGGTATTTTATTTTAGAATTAAATATTTTGCAATGTTTAAGGATAGTTGGTGTGTACAATATCTATATTCGGAATATTTTTATTGTGAATCACGAATCTCCTCCTTTTTTAAGTCGATTAAAAAAAAAACATTAAAATCTTCTATCTACCTTTCACTGATTTTCTTTTTTTTTTTCTATGTCAAAAAAGTGGAAAGCAAACAAAAAATTAAAAAAAATATTCTTGATATTGGAAATACAACACTCGACAATAGTTCCTTGCAACAAATGTTGTGAGGTCTTTTAACAACTTGTTGTTTCAGTGTAAAGCTGTGCACTCGGAAAGCTCTCTTTATTGTTGTATGAATCGTGCGTTGATCACCACAGATATAAATGCTTGCGCTGCTAAAAAGCTTTCAGTTTGCTGGCAGACTCCAATCAGTTACGCTATGTCCGCCTAATATACACAAAATAAGACGTTGCAATACGAAGAAGTGATGCAGTGTTCACTATATTAGTTTAAATTTGATATTTAAAAACGCAGCGCTACAACATATAAATCATTATATAAATCAAGAATTGTTTTATGAATATTTTTCAGTAACTGATTGTGTTGTTGTTATTAATACGTATGTAGGAAATACTTGCAGATATATATTTTTTTTTTGTTTTTGTAGTTTGATATTGTTTTTGTTAATGTCTCGCAAGATTAATACAATAAATAAAACAAAACTAACACAAACAAATTGAATAACTACTATGCAGGTTTCCATATACGGAGTATGTGCATGTTAGTTACGGAATTAAAAACTCCATTTATTTTTAAAATATAATAAATTCGAATTATTTATTGAAATAATTTCTTATATATTACATATGAAAAATACAGTAGCCGCTCGGTTATGTGGACACTTAAATATATAAACATCCAAAAAAGGTAACACAATATCACAGACAAAATTTTGTACACGAGGTTCTAATGAGTGAACAAGACTTACTCTATTATGTGAACAGCATTAATACATATATTTTTTTGCAGTTTTTGGCTTATGTTTCGCTTATTTTTTGTTTCTTTTACCATGTATTTTTTGTCGTAATAACAAGACACTGTAGAAGTTTTACACTATTATGTAAATGTAGTTTTCAATTTAGATTTTTCGCACTCCCTCAGCAGTGAGTTAAAATTTAGCTTAATGTTTTAAATTCAAATCGAGAAAAGAAATCAGTGCTTCTTTACAAAAAGGTAGAAGGGTCACAGCTTTATGAAACAAATTTAATATTGCTAAATCGACAGTGTGCGTAATAAATAAAATTAAAGAAAAACTTCTAACTGCAACAGAGAATTGTTTTGAAATGATAAGAAAAATACTGGAGAAATGACAAATTTTTACGGAAAATTATATGAATGGTTTCATGTTAAAAAAAAGGAATAAAATTGATCGCTCATTACTGAGCTCATTATATAAAACGTAAAGATTTTAAGTAATGAAATAAAAGAAAAGGATGTTTTTTGTGCCAGTGAAAAATTCAAAAAAGATTTGGAATTTAGTTTTTGGAAATTTCACGAATCAGAGTTTAACAAATTGTCATCCGGCTTGCACCTTGTTTCACCGCTTAAAAGATATTTTCAGGATATGATTATGTAACGCCATCTATCATGCGCCTGCAACTGAATTATCTAATCTTATTTGCCAGTTCGGTAGCGAGTTTCAATGTTAAATTGAGAATATACAGAATCGGAGGATGGGTTTGTGTCCGAGAACGAAGAAGATGAAATCTAAATGGTGTCCAACGCTACTATAAGCAGTTCAAGGTTTTGGCTGCTTTTGACAAATTTATCATTTGAGCTGAAGGCAATTGTAATGTTGATAATATGTTGGAATTTCAGAAATGCAAAGAGCAAGCATTAGAAAAAAACTGGAAGGTAATACTGTACAAAAAATTTATCAGAATTCTTCAGTCGTTAGCAGTTTAATTATACTTTTCATATATTATATTTTTTATTATTTTTATAAAATGAATTTACCGTTATTTAGTTTTATTGGTCAGTACTTCGTTGTTAAAAACTAATTTTTTTATTTATATGTATATCTACAAATTCAACCTCCAATATATGAACAATTCACAAAAGTGAACATGGCCTGTTTGAATTAGTTCACATAAGAGAACGGCTACTGTATATTTTGTTTGTTCAAATTTAAATTTTCAATTAAATTTTATATATATAAGTTATTTTCTGCAGGAAAAATAATAATTTAATATTATTCCGTTTCATTATAAAGGGTGTCCCGCAATTGAGTGCAACTATTTACGGAGCTGAAAGGTTATGCCGAGCTGAGCAAAAAATCATATGGAAGGGGGGGGGGGGTCTTTTTTCACATTTTTAGAAGCTACAGGGTCAATTAATATTTCACGACTTTGGTTTACGTTATTGTTTCTAGCAGAAAAACTGACTTACATAAAACTTATTTGGATAACTCTTTCTAAAAGGCAATAAAAACACCTTTCTAATGGCATGTCAATAAACTCCACCAACTTAACCGTTACCGAGTTGTGCTCGTGTGAAAATGAAATCAATCGATTGAAACTACCAAATTTCAACTTTGAGTGCAAATTTCTCAGAATTTCATTAAAAAGGAAAATATATAAATTACAAAATTGATAATAGATAAAAATTTCATTTATTACTCGAAATTCTGAGAAATTTGCACTCAGAGTTGAAATTTGGTAGTTTCAACCAATTGATTTCATCTTCACACAATCACAGCTCGGTAACGGTTAAGTTGGTGCAGTTTGTTGGTATATCCATGATAAGATGATTTCATTGCCTTTAAAATGAACTATCAAAATACGTTCTACGTAAGTTAGTTTTTCTGCTAGAAACAATAACGTGAATCAAAGTCGTGAAATATTAATTAACCCTGTAGCTCCTAAGAATGTGAAAATAGACCCCCCCCCATCCCATACTATTTTTTGCTCAGCTCGACATAGCCTTTCAGCACCGTAAATAGTTGCACTCAATTGCCGGACTCCCTGTATATATTTGGGTTAAGTGTATATTATCGGAAAGCTATCTATTGGTATAGTAAAAAAAAATAAAACAAATTTTTATTCAACTCAAATTTATAAGAAAGTTTTTAATTTAAACATGCGTTCGGGCGTTTCACGAAACGGAAGTAATTTTGGAACTAAGTTCAAACAATGCCTAGATCTGCGAATTTATCAACCGTATAAAAAAGTTAGAACACAATATTTTTTACAAATTTAACAAGCTTTCAGAAAATCTATACTTTGCCTTTATTAAAGGCACAGTGAGGTCACAGTAAATTATTTTATTTGTTCGGACGTTTCAAATTTTTCCATTGTGTATATATTGCGTAATTTAGTAATTAATTAACTAAGTAATTAAGTAATTAAGTTACTAAGAAACTAATTTAATATGTTGTTCTTTCCTTGCCTCAATAATTTCATTATTATCTTTAGCCAATACCTTCCATTTTTAACAAAACAAAAACATTTAGGAAACACCTACTAAACATTTACTAAGAAGAAAAACTAGATTTGTGAAACACTGTGGGTAATTTCATCATCATGGCAAATGAATTAATGTATAAATTACTTAAATAAATAAAATTTAAATGTTTCTCCAGGATAATATCCTAAAATTATAAGATTTTAATAACTTTTTATTTTTCACCTGTGGTTGACCATATTTGGGATTTGCTCATATTTATTTGAATTTATTAAACATAAGATTGAATTATATTTATTTTAAATGAACATAAAAATGAACAAGAAAGACAAATTCTTCAACAAATATATCAAACAAAAAATTCTACGTCCGCACTTACGATACTATCGAAACTGTGCCTATTTTTTTAATAAACATTTTCTTTTTGTTTTTCCTAATATTTTCGGAAAGACAAAAATAAAAAATGTTCATAATTCTATCACGTTTAAGTCTCGTAATATGCAGAAATAACGCAACGCGTAACATTTTCTTATTTGTGCCGTCCAAAGTACAAAACTGCTCAGATTGAGCTAAAATTTAAGAGTTATGTTTATTTTTTGTTTCTCTAAACCTCAAGACCGGATCGTTAAAGACTAAAAAAAGATTAAAGTAAGATCAAAAATATAAGAACTACAACTTTATTTAACAAGATTCTTTTTTTAATTTGACAAATTCAGTTGATCTCGTCTACTTGTCGGTATCGGTGGTGTTTTTTTTTAGTGTGTGTAATAATTGCTATATTATAGTGCAAAATTTAAAATTTTGTTAAATCGTTTGTATTAAAAACTATTAGAATTGTATTTATGTGTTAAAAAAAAAAAAAAAAAAAAAAAATTCTTTTGCTTAGTGTTCTTTTAATAATATAGTTAATAATATAGAACAGTGTTTGTTGTACTTCACACAATCTAGTGTTTGTATACCTAATTTTTTCTATTCCTCTTTGTGCGGTGTTTGCTTATCTGTTGTGCAGTGAGAGTCTCTAGTGTTGTTTTTGTGCTTAACACTTTGTGTACGCTGCATTTTACTGTGCCAACCCTGAAAGCACATTTTACATTTAAAAACGCTCACAAAGTAATTTAAATTTTTTCCAATGGATTATTTTTCCATTGATAATATTGCTGCTTGATCTCTGAGCGAGCAATGCAAAAGCCAGAATATTCTGTACCCTATGTTCAGCTGTTCTGGCCCATGTGAGCGAATGTTCCATGCTTCTTGTGCTGGTATTTCTAAATCGTGCCTTGACGATTTAATTTCAGTCCAATCTGGTCTTCGCTGGTATTGTGCTTCGTGCAGGGCCCTTTCCCCGGATGAACTCTATTCTAAAAAAAAGCTTTTTTAGGAAAGCCTTAACTTATTAAATAATAACTTCAGAGAAATTGTTTCATTTTTTAGCGAAGTTAGTGCCGCACCCACTACCAGCGTTTCTGATGAAATTACTGTTCAGGATAACATTTCGGTTCCTTCGTCCATGACTGCTTCTTCCGGAATTTTGTCAGTTTTATCAGAAAAAGACCCTAAAAGCTCTAAAAGAAAGAGGAAAAACAAAAACAAAAATAAGCGTCGGAAGACGACCTCCAGACCTTCCAAGGCAGAGCAGCCCTCAGCAATGCCATCAGAAAATAATAATACGGTTATTTCTTATACACCTTCTTCTATTCCTCCATTGACTAGTAGTCCAAATACGATTTCAACTACGCCTAACAATCATTTGACTTTAAAAGCAGTTTCGAGGACCAGAAATGTTTTCATTTCACGTCTTCAGCCCGACACATCAATAGAAAATATATTGACGTTTGTCAGGCAATCCAAGTTAGTGAACTCAAATGCATTATGTTCATGCAAAAAAATTGGTAATAAGCCTTCCCATGCTTCTTTTATTTTAACAGTTGCAGCCGATGATTTTACAACTGTTCTTAACTCCAATTTGTGGGCCGATAATATTCTTGTTACTGAGTTCAAGCCAAAAAATAAGTCTAAAAGGGTGACTCAAGCCGCCCGCCAGGCTCAAAAAAACTAAATAGGCTGTCCCTTTACTATCAAAATGTAAGGGGACTACGTTCTAAGACGCAGAGCTTATTTCTATCAACTCAAAATTGCTCTGAGGATATTATCGCGTTAACAGAAACGTTGCTGAACGGAAGCATTACTGATTTGGAATTGTTTGACAATAGTTTTCAAATTTTTAGAAAAGACAGATACACTGACAATATTTCTTCTGTCAGTGGTGGTGTCCTTTTGGCTGAGGAACTGCTTTGTCAGTTTTATTGTTGACATTCCCTGCTCTTCTAATATTGAACTAATTTGCGTTAAAGTTATACATAGTAACTCTAATGTATATGTTATTAATGCATATGTTCCTCCTAAGAGTAGTGTAGAGGTCTATGCAAGCCTTGCGGAGTGCATAGATTACATAATCGATTTACTTGACGTTAATGACGACATTTTATTATTGGGCGATTTTAATCTACCTGATTTAAAATGGCATTCTTCTGACGATGATACGTACTATTGTGCATCTAATTCGAAGACCCGCCAAGAACATATATTTGTTGATAATATATGTTCAGACTTACAACAAGTGAGTTGTATTTATAATAGTCTTGAAAGACTTCTTGACCTGGTCTTAACTACAGACAGTAACAATATTGTTGTTAAGAGGGCCTTTCATGCTCTAACTACTGTTGATGAATATCATCCACCATTGAGTATTTGGTACAAATCCGACAGAGCAAATATAGTAAATTCTAATTCAGCAGATAAGCTTTATGAATTCAATTTTAAAAATGCTGACTTTTTGAAGTTGAATCAGTTGCTTCATGGTAAACTTAATGCAATTTTAGAATATATAAATGGAAATTGCCTTGATGACTCCATACATTTTTTTTATATGGAACTCTTTGCTGTGTTTTCTCAATCAGTACCTTATAGTCTCAAATTTGCGAGGAATTCTGCGTACCCGTGGTACACAAAGGATTTAAAGACTCTTCGCAACAACAGGAATAGGGCATGGAAGAAATACGTCTGTAGCTTAGGCTCAAACGACCTAGAAACTTACAAACGTTTGTTTCTGGAATTTGAAAATCGCTCAGCTACATTATATCACGAATATTTAGATAATGTTAAGCTGAGAATATTGACAGATCCAAAGAAATTTTAGGGATTCGTAAACACAAAGAAGAAATCTGATGGATTTCCTTCTTCATTTAGAACTCCTGAGGGATTTACTGACAATCCCGTCAAAATTTGTGGCCTTTTCGCCAATCTTTTTAAAGAATCATTCTGTTCAGATTCTTTTAATCCTGATGGAGAGTACTTTGAATATATGAATTCCGAACCCAGAGTATCTTTGGAACATATATCCTTCACTCCAGAGGATATTTTAATGTATATTAGATCGATCGATGAGGAGTTTGGTGCTGGACCTGACGGTGTTCCTGCCGCAGTGTTAACACAATGCGGTTCCGTTTTGAGTCAACCACTGTCTTTATTATTCAATAAATCTATTAACGAAAGTTATTTTCCACTTTTTTGGAAAAAATCATTTATAAGTCCTATTTTTAAAAAGGGTTGCAGGAACGATGTCAGTAACTATAGGCCTATCGCTAAGCTCTCATCGATTCCAAAACTTTTTGAGCGGATGGTGTACGATCGGGTGAAAATTCACTGTGGCAAAGTCATAACAACTCGTCAGCATGGTTTTGTGAATGGCAGATCCACTGTGTCTAATCTTCTCGATTTTACAACATTCTGCTTAAATTCTATTGATTCTGGTAACCAGGTCGATTGTGTTTACACTGACTTTAGTAAGGCATTTGATAAGCTACCACACAATCGAATCTTATTTAAACTTGAGTTAATGGGATTTCCACAATATTTTGTGAACTGGATTAAACCGTATTTGGTGGAGCGATCTTATCAAATACGTTTCCGAGGCGCATTGTCTTCTAAATTTATTGCTGGATCAGGTGTTCCTCAGGGTAGTCACCTTGGTCCTCTTCTGTTTATTTTAGCTATCAATGATGTAACTCACGTCATTGAACACTCTCATCTGCTTATTTATGCCGATGATATGAAAATATACAGAACGATTAATTCTAGAGATAATTCAGATCTACTCCAGTCTGATCTAAAATCCTTTGAAGTTTGGTGTTCTAAAAATAATATGTTTTTAAATCCAGATAAATGCCAAACTATGACCTTTTCGCGAAAAAGGAATAATTTTATTTTTGATTATAAGATTAAAGATACTGCCTTGAGTCGTGTAGACACCGTCAAAGACCTAGGTATATGCATGGATTCTAAGCTATCGTTTAACATTCATATTGATAATATTTGTAAAAAAGCATCTTCAATGCTTGGTTTTGTAAAACGCTGGGCCAAAGAATTTAAAAGCATGATTACAACTACAACGTTGTATTATGCAATCGTGCGTCCTCACTTAGAGTATGCAAGTCAAGTTTGGTCCCCAAGTTACAATGTGCATGTTGATCGAATAGAAAGAATCCAAAAACGTTTTGTTCAGTTTGCTCTAAGGGGCTTAAGTGGAACTGACATGTTAGACCTTCCTGCTTATGCGGATCGTTTAAAACTATTAAAAATGCAGTCTTTAGGTGATCGAAGGAAATCGGCAGATATCGTATATTTACACCAGCTCATAACAGGTGTATTCAATTCTCCAGAACTTCTTTCTCACATAAATTTTAACACTAACCGTAGAAGCAGTAGAAACGCTAACAACTTAATTTATTTGCCATTTAGTAGAACAAATTATATGGCTACTGCTCCTTTAAGTCGCATGAGTTCCTTTGTTAACAATTGTAGCGTTTTTGATGTTAATTTGTCAAAAGGTCAACTCAAAAGTAGATTAAAATTAGTTGTGTAAATAGATCTATGTATACGCATGGTTAGTTGTTACGTCTTGTGTTGTCCCTGAGCCCAACCCATTTATTGGTGGGTAAATTTTTCCCACATTAACTTGTTTGTGGTCACGGGTATCCATAACATTGATATTTTTCAATGATTACTGGGTAGTGGCTTTTGATGGGTTAATGCTGAGGAAGTGCGATATAGCTGTAGTAGCTGAACTCTATTGTTATTGCATGTAATTTTTTTTTTAAAAAAAAATCGATCAACATTTACTGGAGATATGATGCCGAATGTGGAGCAAAATTTTTTTTTCTTTTTGTTGTGGATCACGCGAATTTTTTATGTAGTAATTTTTATTAAAATAAAGTAAAATACACATTCTTATAAAGTTTAAATACTAATAAACAATGTATATTATTTATTTTTATTAACTTCTATTGTCATCCCTAATAAAATTTTCTTTTTCTTTCAGCGCATTTTTGGCGCTGCTAGACGTATGTATTGCCTCAAGGAGAGAATAAGGGCTTCAGCGTAACTTTATAGAATATTCCACTAAAACGTGTTAATATTCTCAAATTATTTAAGTTGAATTCGTGTTACTTGCTCCATAATAAGAAATTATAAAAGAATCACTAATTAGGTTCAACTGGAGAAAGGTTTAATTCCATGTTACAAATTCTCACTTCGGCAAATTTATATAGCACTTGAAACTACATATCAGATTCAAGAAATGTGTTGTCGTTTTAATTTCCTAACAATTAAAAAAAGAATAATTGCACTTTTCCGCTTCTGAAAGTAAAGTTGGCTAAAACGTTTACGCTGGGTAGGGGTGGAGGGGGCAGTATGGAGCTTGTTATATGCTTACCAAATAAAAGGCCAAAAGTTCAGCATAGTACCTACTTCAAAAAAAAAAAACAAATGTCAAAACTTTCTGTTAACTTTTGACATATCATTAGTACTGATTTGCACTGAGCATAAAAACAAAGTCACTCACCCATACGCAAATTACTCCAACATAAGCCAACACATATACACTCAAGCAAGTAATTAACACCAACATTTTCTTTAATTACTAATGCCAAAACGTAGGCATTTCATTTGCTTTGCTTTTCCGACAACAACAACCACAACAACAACACTATATTTGTATAGTCTACATACGCCCTAAAAACCTCAAATTCAAGCTTTACCTGGCCACCCAAAAACCACCCACAACCTTTACACCTTTTGGCCTTGTGTCAAAAATCTTTCGTTTCATTAATTAATGAATCACAAATTTACGGGTTTTCGAAACTTTTTCCTGCAATTATTTCGAGCGTAAAACGTTGGTGTCTAAATGTTTTTTATTATAGTGGCGTGTGTTGATTGTGAATGTGTTTGTTTGTTTGCTGTAAGCAAGTGTTTGTTGGCACGAAAGTGCCAAAAGTGAGTAGTGAGAAAGTACTTGGTTGAGTGTGAGTGGGTTTGAGTGGGTGTTTGTGTGTGTGTGTGTGTGTGTCAGTGTTGCGTGGAGTGTGCTTGCATACTCTCTGATTACAATAAATTGCGACTTAATGAGTCGTTTATGCTGCCAAACTTTTCCAAAATCGGGTTAAACTTTGTGTTGACGCACTTGATTTGAGCTGGAAGAGCATAGCATGGCCTGGCATGGCATAAAATGCGTCTCCAAAGTATTGCACAAGCTCAGCAGAGTTCAAACTTTAACATTGCTATGAATTTGCATGATTAAAAAAAATTACTATAATTATAAGTTAAAACTTACAAAAAAGTGATAAGTTTGCAGCACAGTAAAAGGAAAAAAAAATTACTAAAATGCCGTTAAGAGTGTCACATGAACATTATTAAATATGCCAAAAAGTATGCAGCAAATATTTTGCGCCACACGTTGGTCAACGCAATTTAAGGCAGGCTTAAATTTAGTTTACATTTTTTTAATCTTTAAATTTGTACAAAGAACTTAAAACTAACCTGCGTTGTATTTAACCATATTAAATCTTCTCTAGCTGCCTTAAATTTATTTAACGCTCGTTGTTTATTTCTCTAATTGTCATCAACTTCATTTTTCTTTATGTCAGTGACAAAGATTTACACTTCAGTTGCTAGTTGGCGGCACTCGTCCTTGGCACGCAACCACCTTGACACTGCGTTTTACGTCGCTACTGCATGCGACCTTCAGATTGTTTGTTGATTTTTTATTTTATTTTATTTTATTTTTCCTTTATATTTTGTTGGCAACCCTACCACACTGCTTACTTAAGTAATTAAATTTACGGCAAAAATGTTATCAACTTTCTTTGTGTTTTATTTTTACGCACGTGTTTGGCAAAAATAAATAAAAGAAACGCGAGCGCAAATTAGCAGCAGCACACACTGGGGCCGCTTGTATATGAGTGTTGGACAAAACTCCGATCCTTAATAAGTCCTCACCAAAATATTTAGGGGAAGAGTGGCATGTAAGAGGCAGTTCTAAAAAAACGTAAAACAATATAAGAGGGGATAAGAAAATAATAAAACTTATATCATACACCGATAAAAAAGCTTATGTTAAATTGAGAAAAACCTAGTATAATTTATAAGATGGCTTTGGCAGTTTTCAGCCACCCAAGTACTTTGCCTAAGTTTTACATGTTGACTTGCCAACTATTATTGGGTGATAAATTAACCAAGTATTTGGTAATTTTTTATACGAAAAAAAAAAAAAAAAAAAAAACGTAATGGCCATCTCAGCCCTTGAAAGGACTTTGATCGAGCTTTTAATGATCAATTGTGTTGTGTGTGATGTGAAATGTTTGCACACAAATGATCGAGAACTGGACCTACATGTTTTACGCCGACTCCGAACGGCTTATGTTCTCAAGAAGCTTTTCACGAAAGTTTTTACTCTCTGAGGTTTGCCATTGTCTGCAGAGAGGTGACGGCCGAACAGAAAAATTAATTCAATTGAAAAAACTTTCTATGTCAGATGGAGGATTCGAACCTAGGTTCTCTGGTGTAAGAGTCACACACTCTACCCACTACGCCACGGACGCCACAATTTTAGTAGTGTAATTTTTTATACACTACTTTAAAAAAAAAAAAATAATTTCAAAAATATAACTTTTTTCGGATTTTGGATTTTTTTATTTTCCTTTTTTTTTAAGCTGCCGCCTCTCGTTCTGTGATTTGCGTAACTGAAATCGGCAACAACACAAAATTTTTTAAGGTATTAATGACTTCTCGGCTTTTCTTGCTGCTTGACGTATATTATAACAAGAACATTAAATTAAATTAAATTAAACATCATATACAAAAATTTAACCTTCTCATGCCGTTGAGATTCGAACCCACAACCAACCGATACCACTGTGCATGAAGACACTACGTTACGTATTGAGCCAAACTCCTTCGTTACGTGGAGTGATTTATTCAATATTAATTACAACTGAAGCTATGCTGCAGCTATCAACAGAATACTGCGACATACTGCATCTGTTATTACAGCATCTGTAAACATATGTGAATCCAATAATTTTTTGGCAGGGTATCGAAGTATGTGCTTTCAAAGCAATACATTAAATAATAAATTTCTTAGGTGAATTAACGTAGCCGGCACCAAAAGACGTAGACTGGCACCAAAAGTCCCAGGGTCGATTCAATACGGCGGACAAAGACTGTTTTTTTTTCTTTTTTTTCTTTTCTTTTTATTGATGAAATGTAATAAAATTTACTGGTGTGAATATTAAAGTATGTTTTTTAATTTACTTCTATTATTTTTGAATTTAAAAGTGGTTTTATTACAAAAAAAAAAACATCTAATTATCAAATCTATCCATGTCTCGTGTGTTTAATGACGCAACTGTGTTTTTTTTTTGCAGAAAATGGCTCAAAATTATGCTTAAGCCATCCATGCTAGTTGTTTTTTAGTTTTGTATTTTTGGTTTTTGGGCTTTGTGAATCAATTTTTTTTTTTTGCAAGGCATCGAAGCATGTGCTGTAATAAACCATGCTGCTTAGGTGAATAAGCATAAGTTTATAATTCCCATACAACTCTCTTCACCCAATCCAACTTAGGTGATTTACCTATTGCTTTTTTTCTCGGTGTAGTACGTGCTTATTACTTTACTAGCTTTAACGGGGTTTTTATCGTAAGCTGAGGTATAACTCAGCCGCTCCAGGATCAAAGGAAGGACCCTTGAACCTTCACAAATAAAAGACGATCATATCCAATATTTAGACTTCACTGATTTTATTAACAATAAAATTTGATGATATAGATGGTTTATTTCCGTGTATAAATCTTCGTCTTTTCTTACAATAATACTTCCAATGTATTTCTTTACACTTTTTCGTTTTCTTATAATCTTGACGATAGTTCGCTTTGTCACTCTCGCGCTAGTTCAGTTACTTATGATGATGAGCTGGGGCTCGTTCGGATATTCTCGGTGCTTATGTGCTCGGGTTTGTTCGGTGGGTATTAGACATCTGCACGAATACATCCGAACGCCTCTTCAAAACATTTGCTTGAAACACGTATACTTACACTATATCATTGCCAACAACCAACTACGAGTGAGTACACTACAAAACAAAAGTAAAACATTCAAGTACTGTACACAAAGCCGAATTGTTTTCAATATGAAATTTCCTCGCGTACTTATGCTCGTACACCAAGTACATGTATATAAGTTAGGTTAAATAAAAGAATGTGAGAATAGTTCATACAAACCTTAATAAGAATAAAATTAAATTTATTAAACTTCAATACTTTTAAAAGAAAGTGAATAAAATAAACTAAAAATAAAGTCGACTTTTTTAGGCATGATTTTTTAACTTGATCTTTTGATCTATTTTGAATTGTACAGTAAAATCTAGTTGGTGTACTTACTATGTTTTGAAAAGACATAGTAGTCTGCATGAAAAATAGCTATTCAACTAACCCAAAGTTGTGTACACACTCTGTTAAGATCCAACCGGATGTTGTACACTACTCGCTTCAGCCTGTGTTAGATTTGAAAGTACTGTACACAAGTTGGAAAGATACTATAAAATGTGGTACAGTACGAAAGTGTGCATTTTGCTGCAGGCAAAACAAATGTATTCATGCAGATGTCATCGATGGCGTTCGGACAGAGCTTGACCACGTCTGTCAAGAACTTGAATCTCTGTTATAAAAACGAAAGAGTATTATTTACATATATAAATAAAATTTCGTTCCACAGGAGCTTGACGGAATATGTACTACTTTGTTGGATGGGGAACTACCAGCCGAAGCTGCTGTTGTAACCAAGAGAGTGCGAACGCAGATTAATATGTCGGATGGCAAACTATCAGCCGAAGCCGATGTGGTAACCAAGTGAATGAATATTTTCCGGTCGGATGGCGAACTATCAGCCAAAGCTGATGTGGTAACCAACCGAATAATAAGAATTGCTACGTCGGGTGGTATAGGTATAGCAATAGACGGCGGGCATTACGCCTTCTGTGCCGTGCGGAAGCATGCCAAGTCTTATCTTTTTGTATAGTTCCCTACAAAAACCTGTTGTGAAGTCCACAATACAGATTGCTCGAACAATGTAAATTTCGATGGCTCGCTGTTGTTGTGGACGCTATGTATGCTGGCTGCTTGACTAGTAGCGTTGTTTGTTGTTGTTACTATGTATACTGATTGCTTGGCTTTTATTGATGTTTCATTGTTGTGGTTATGCAGGCTGTCCTCTTATAACTTAAATCACCGTTACAAAGGAATAACTGGTGTGCGTTGCTACACCTGGGAAGTTTATTAGAAAAAAAATAAACATATTCAAAACTTTTATAAGACCCTCTGTTTGACACCACGCTCAATGTCCTATATTGTCCATATTGTCCATATCTGTTCCAGTTTTCCAGTAGCAGAACATCACTAAATAGTAACTACATTATCAGTTTTAATGCTCTGTGACTTTTATTCGCAAAGCTATTTGACATCAAAAATTTGGCTTGTATGGGCGGACCCACTTCATGTTTTCTAATATCACTGCCAGTTTTCCATTAGAAATATCTGGTCAATTAGTAACTTCAACTGAGTTTCATTGTTATGGGAAATTTAGTTCCAAAGTTATTCGATATCAAAAATTTTAATTATATGGGTGGCATCACGCCTACTTTTTTAATGCTCACTCAATTTTTTCAGTCGATGGACACGACTATATAGCAAGTTCTTACAAAGTACGCCCACAAAATGTTGCCAGTGGAACTGCACTTGTAAATTGAGGTCGAATGCCGAGTCTGTGCGACCTATAACTCCAAAGCTTTACGATATCACAAATTAAAAATTTTATTTTTAATCATCTATATCTAATAAAAAAATGTTTGACTCCTTTTTCGTTCAAATCGGCTGAGCCGTTCTCGCGTTATTATGTTTCCAACCATGTATCTTCTAAACGGGAAATAATAAAAGAATAAAATTTCAAAACTGTCCTAGATATTTGTTTTTTTTTAAAACTGCCTCAACATTTCTTTTTCATAATCCTATTTTTTAATCAAATCAATTTTGGCCAAACTTTCCATACAAGCGGCTACAGTGTGCAGCATCAGGATAATAATTTGCGGCAATATAGTGAAGCAGTGTGAGTGCATGTATCAGTGTGTGGTTTAGCGATGTGTTCCTCAAGCAAACGTCTACAAGTTAAACCATTTCATTAAAATTCACTCAACACTCAAGTGTTTATGAATGTGTGCCGAATGAGTTGTGTTTGTGTTGACACTAGAAAAATTGCAGCAGTATGTTTCAAGCAAAGTGTTGACAAAAATAACTATTAATTTCAGCTTTAAACTTTGAGCTTTGTTGGCTTGGCTTATAAACTTGACTATAAAAATTGCTTTTATATCCATGTTTGCTGCTATATTTTTGTCGTTAAATTTTTGAAACAGTTGTGAAATCAACATTTACTAACCCTAAAATGTAATATTCGTGACCTATCTAGAAATTATCCGAATATACTAGAAATTTCTAGATTCATATTGTCACATGCCATCACATTAGTACTAGCATATGCCTAAATGAAGGTGGAAAATGGTACAAGCCAGACGCATCAGCCACAAAGTGATTTATCTTCAGAACCTAATGAGATTTTGTTCTTAGATCAGATTAGATTATATTATATTAGATTAGATTAGATTAGATTAGATTAGATTAGATTAGATTAGATTCGATTAGATTAGATTAGATTAGATTAGATTAGATTAGATTAGATTAGATTAGTAAGATTAGATTAGATTGGATTAGATTAGATTAGATTAGATTAGATTAGATTAGATTAGATTAGATTAGATTAGATTAGATAAGATTAGATTAGATTAGATTAGATTAGATTAGATTAGATTAGATTAGATTCGATTCGATTTAGTGTTGGGGTGGGTTACATCACGAGAAAATCCTTCCCCAGGCACTCAGACTGGACTCCATTGTAACATGCCCCGAAAGGAAAGAGAACAGATAATAGGGAAGAATTCAATGAACCAGGTAGATGCAAGGAAGAGAGCGTAGACTGAAAACTGCCAGAGCTCATATAAAATAAGAAAACAAAACATGAAAATGTGGCATGTCCGTGATTTAAAATATTCTAAATCAGGAGGGAACGTTGTATAAAAAAAAAATATTAAAGATGGCGGATAGGGTTGACACCTAATTTTATTTGTATAAATGTAAAGGTGGCAACCCTATTTGAATTGAATTGCCATATTGTATTTTAAGACTGTGATGTTCGATTCAAAATCAAATCCGTTGTTAGAATCTTAAAGTTACAAGAATTCACAAAAATGCAAAAAAGATCGAGCTGGCAATCCTATCCGCCATCTTGAATTTGAAAATTCGGACATCATGTTCGATTTCAGCAATCTCCTAAAACTGTTAGATGATGTTGAAAACTCTAAAAAATTCATTTTATAAGGTGGCAACACTATTGTAAGAAAATTACATGATTTTGAAATTCTGACAACGGATCCGGACTCAGTGACCCATTTTAACTTTGTATTCGCCCTAACACCGAATTTATAAAAATAAAAATATTGAGGTGGCCACTGTATTCGCTATCTTGAATTTTACAATTTCGACATCGGTTCACGCTACGACAAATCTTGGAAAAGACCCTAGAGAAACAAATCGACTCCCACAATCTTTTTATCGATTACAAAGCCGCCTTCGACAGTCCAATAAGGAATCACCTATACTCCACCATGTCTGCATTTGGTATACCTGCAAAATTAGTCTATAAGAGTGTTATGCTGCTAGCGTATATGGATGATATTGATATCATTGGCCATAGCACACGCGAAGTCAGTGCAGCAATCTCCAAAATAGAAAAAGATGGGTCTTGCAGTGAACGTGAGGTTCAGTGAGGTTGTGAAGGACTTCGTCTACCTCGGTTCCAGTATTAACTCCACCAACGATATCAGTAGAGAGATAAAACGAAGGATAACTCTTGTCAAAAGGTGTAACTTTGGACTCTGTAGGCAATTGACAAGCAGAGCCCTCTCTCGATAAACAAAAGTCACGCTTTATAAGTCACTAATCATGCCCGTCCTTTTATATGCAGCACAAGCCTGAACGTTGAGCAGCTCTGATGAAAAGACTTTGGGAGCGTTCGAGAGAAAGATCCTTCAATTGTGAGTACCGATGGATACGATGGAACGATGAGCTGTATGAGCTGTATCGACATAGTAAAGCGCATAAAAATCGAGCGGCTTCGCTGGCTAGGTCATGTTCACGCTCCAGCAAAGAAAATATTTGATTCAGTACCCAGCGGCGGTCAACGCAGAAAAGGACGACCGCATCTCCGTTGTAAGGACCTAGTAGAGGACAACCTGACGAAACTTGGAGCTTGTAACTGGTGCCAGCAAGCGCAAAACAGAAATGGCTGCTGCAATTTCTTACACCAGGCAAAAACTGACTTAAGGTTGTAAGCGCCACGGTTGTACTCGGTTGTAAGTGAGGTTAGTGCGTTGACTATTGAGATAAATTCATTGATATAAATTCATTATGTATTGAATAAGGAATAGTTTTGTTCCACCTAAAAAATAATATAAATCAAAGTCTTGCACTAATGTGTTTCATTTAAATAAGATTATTATAAGGAAGACATATTGGTCAAAATCCTGAAAAAAAGCTTAATCAATAAGAAATACACTTTTTAATAGAAATAAAACATGTTTGAATAAATGCAGAGCTTAGCATCCACCAAAAATAAACAAATCCAAATTTCAAGCATGCGGCTTGAAAATTGACTTTCAAACTTTGTTCGTGGATAATACGAGCAATCAAACAGACACATGTACAATTCTTGACTGTAATATAAGTTGGAAGTTTAAATTTGCTAACATTTTTTTGAATTAAACACGTTGGCATAAACGATAAAGAAAAACAATCAAGAAACAATTTGCATTACTGCGCTATTGCGCTAATTGAATGTTACAATGGCTTATACGAAAATCGTGCGTAACTTGTAAAATTTTATAACTTGTATTAGAGCAGTATGCGCCAAAATCATAGTTCATCTGTTCCTTTGAAAAATGTCGGGACGCCCCTGGTTGCATATGTAAGGTTTTTATGCTATAATTAAAACTTTTCAGATGTTCTATAGAATTTCCCAAACTAAAAAAAAAATTTTATTAACTAAATGTGTCTACATTAAAACTGTTCTATGAATAACATCTATATGCGCATTCCATATTCAAAAACTTTCAAGGATTTTATTTTAAAGCATTTTCTAAGAGTTCTTTTATAATTATTTTTATAATGTTTTTTTAAGGCCTTATATTCTATTATGTATCCTAGGAATTCATCGGTGTTTCTGTTTCCTTCCTTTTTATATTTTTTTTTTTTTTTGTTAAAAATTTTGCCATCATCCTTTCGCAGCTATCACAACATTCAATTACGTGTTCAATCGTTCCAATGATATTGAATTGTAAGCTACCTGTGCTTGTTTGTGGCGTCAGGACATTTTCACGGCTTTGCACATCATGTGAAGCGTAGTTGATGTCCTTTGCAGGTTATTGAGGAAATTTTCGTGAGGCTTCTTTGAGGCGGCTATATTTGTGAACGGCGCAATTTTTGAGCCATTTCCATGTGGTAAACCAGTAACAGCAAGAATCGGGTGGTAAAAGTGAGAATCATGTTATATGTGCAAAAGTTAAAAGTTTGGGTAAGAGAAGACAAACTTAAGCATTGTATGTTGAAGCTTAGAGTGAAAAGCAGAGATGAAATTTTTTTTTTTTTTTTTTTGGCTTAGAATAAGAGAAAGGGCGGAGTTAAAAGTAGTTTAAGGTCAAACAGATAACGCTGTAAAATTTATAGCACCTTTAAATTGAATTATCGATTACATTATGCGACAGTCCAAAATACCTAAGAGATAATGTTATTTTTCTGGTAGGTTTTGACGAGTAAGAGTATGTTCTAACTTGAAATTTGCCGGACACCCCCAAAATCTAGACTTACGGTAAAAAACACCGATGTTGCCTACCTTTGCCCACTAATTGGCCTATAACTTACCTGATTGTCAACCGATTTTAAAAATTTAAGCAGATACCTGAAAGCCTGAAATCCAATACTTGAACCTTTCTAACAATATATAAACTGTTTGGGATAATTTAAGTGCAAACATACAGTTTTGAAAAGTACAGTTTCGATAAAAATTTTTGTTTGTGCTAAAGACAATGGATAGAAAAAAGTAATAGAAATAAAAATAAAAGAAACACTGGTAGCAATCGAAAAACTCGTCCCTTGAAACGCTAGTTATGTGGTAACCAACACGAAAGAGATGAGGACACCGAATTCACAAGTACATCAGCAAAAAAATTTAAAACTAATGAAATCGAAGACATAACCATTGACAACAAAACGGAGAATTGCATTTTGGAGTTTTATACAGATTTCTCGGTGATTGCTAATCTGGTGATATGTGACAAATGTGAAGGAAAAATCGAGTGTAAAAAGCATCGCCGTATGGAATTGGCTTCAAAATTGGTGTTCATTGCGCTTGCCCGACCACTACATACATTTTTTCGTCGTCTTTGGTTGGCAAATCATATTTGATGAACCGGCGCTTGATTTTTGCCATGAGGCTTTTAGGCATTGGGTCAAAAGGCATTAACACGTTTTGTAGCCTCATGGATATCGGCAGAGGTGTGGGTAACTCGTTATATTACACTGACCTGGAGAACTTTCATACAGCTGCAAGCTTGATCTTTGGATACACTCTTTCAAAAACCGCGAAAAAAGAGAAAGATGCCATGGTCACAGCCAATCCACAGTGCGACCCAACAATGTTTACCGTATCAGGTGATGCCAATTGCAAAAAAGTGACTTTTCTTCACTATACGGCTCTGCAACGTTGATCGGCAAATACAGTAAAAAAATAGTCGACTCTGTTGTAAAGTCCAGCGTATACAACAGTTGAAAGTATTGGGAAGCTAAGAAAGAAGAAGACCCACTGGCATATGAAATTTGGATTGAAGACCACGAAGAGGAATGCCGTGCCAACCATCAAGGAAGCTCTGGGAAGATGGAGGTGGATGCGATAAAGGAAATGTTCGCCATATCAGTCCAAAAGCATGGCGTAAAATACTGCAAGTATATCGGCGATGGCGACTCAAAAACATTCAAAGCTATTATAGAGGATGATCCGTACGATGACGACCCAATCGTCGAAAAAAAAGAATGGGCACCAGTCTCCGCAAGACCAAAAAAGAGAACAGAGGCATTGGCGGCAAAGGTGCAGGCAAACTCACAGATCATCAGTCATCTCTGAACTAACAACATATTATGGCCTCGGATGTTTGGGCAACGTTTTTCCACAAAATCTCGACTGATGAAGCTACACAGCACCAAAACTGTCCGACCGGTGCGTCGAGCTGGTGCGCCGGGCAAAAAGCGGTAGCATAAGGGACAATCGACAGCTTCAACCTTACGTATGCACCACTAAATCAGAGAGTCCAGAAAGCAATCAAACCTTTTACGAAGCACTGTCAGCCGATGATTTGTTGAACAGATGCCTTGGCTCCGAAACTCAAAACAACAACGAATCCTTCAACGCAGTGCATTCGCACCGAAGCATATGCACATCGGCGCACGCACTATTGAGATTGCCAATTATATTGCAACTGTCATATTTAGCGAAGGTTTTTAGCCAATACTTCAAATAATGAACCTATTGGACATCCCGATTGGCAACGTCACATAAGATTTCGCCATGTATCGGAACGAAGAACGTTTGAGAAGGTCCGAAGCCAGAGCTCTGGCCGCATCAAAAGAAGCTAGAATTGCCCGAAGAGCACAAAGAGCCGCTGAGTCCTCATTTTTTGAAGAAGAGGAAGGAGTTATTAATTGGGCTGGCATTGCAGATTGATATATGTAAGTATTTCACAAAAAAAAGGGCCCAGATTGCGCGCGTAGTTCTGAACCGATTTTGATGAAACAAAGTGCAATCGACGTAGAATTGTCACCGTTCTAGTCCCTATTTCAATCACAATTTTTTACAAATTTTTTTTTACACTAAACTTCAAAAAAAAAAGACCCAAAATCGGTTTTTCATTTTTCAATGACCGTCATTTTGTAAAAAATAATCGCAAAATTATGATTGAGGTAAGGACAAGAATAACATCTGTATTGAATCTAACGCCGCTTACTTTTTCAATTTTAGATAATCCGAAGTCGAGTTATCTGGGCCGCATGCAGCATACCTTTTTTTTCGACGCCCAACTTTGAAGACCGACAACTTTTTGAACAGCCCTCGTACAAAGGAAAAAAATTTTATTTAATTAAATATGTTCTTAATACAATAAAAAAAAACAGAATATAAATAACTTTTTGCGTTTTCAAATGAGAAGTTTTTCAAAAAGGGTAAAAA
Organism: Coremacera marginata; assembly: GCA_914767935.1. NCBI lineage: Eukaryota > Metazoa > Arthropoda > Insecta > Diptera > Sciomyzidae > Coremacera > Coremacera marginata. The sequence goes on from OU612047.1 coordinate 129,181,781, forward strand.
AACAGCCTCCCAACCAGGAATACTCCCTTAATAAAACATCATCAATTCTATAGTCATTTTCGTTAAATTGATGTTTAATTGATCAAATCCATAGTAACATTTGTTTTGTAAATAACAAATTAGACTCTGGAAAGGAAAAAGTTTGACGACCGCTGCTGTTAGAATTCTTTTTTTTTTGGTCTGTCAATTAAGTAGAAGCTGACAAAAAGAATGAAAAAAAACACACAAAAGCATTTTACTGGCATTTAAAAAAAAATCTCGTCATGAAAAGTTCAATAAGTTGAGTCCGTGGCTTTTTTAAAAAAATCGTTTTTTATGAAAAGTTGAATAGCTTTGTCAATTACTAATTTAAAGCTAAAAACTAAATTGTGTTTAAATTTTAATTAAATATATTTTATGAATCCATACAGTATTAGAGTGGTCTCTATATAATTTAGTGTATAGAAAAATCGTCCAAGTTGAAAGAAGTCGAAAAAATTGAAAACACGTTGTATTTGCATAGTAAATACCCACAGCTTTTTTAAGTTATCCCAAACAAATTATATATTGTTGGAAAGGTTCAAGTATTGGCTTTCAGGATCCGGTTAAGTTTTTAAAATCGGTTGACAATCAGGTAAGTTATTTACGGTTTTTTTACCGTAAGTCTAGATTTTGGGGATGTTCGTCAAATTTCATGTATAGAACATTCTTTAACTCGACAAGACGTACCATTTTGTCACACTGTGTACTGTGTTATTAAATAACCATGATGACCGCGACTCACAATGTTACGCGGCTGCCATAAATGCTTCTTTTTTAAACTTTGCTAAAATCTTAATGTTTATTAATAGAAAATATTTTAACTAAAATGGAAACAAATGATGTTATTCTTAATATTCAGTCTGACGTAGGCATAGCGCAGCTTCACAATTTAACTTCTTTAAACAATTTTCTTTGCTTAGATAATTTATGCTTTCTATTATTTTCAGGCCCGAATACCAGTCTGATCAGGCATGACATTTTCTGCTGGAATACTTATCGTAATAAGATATTAAAATATACTTAAATAAAGAAACATTGTAACGACTATTGAAACACACGTCTTTGATTTAGTTTTCCAATTCCAAATAAATGTACGAACAACCCTGAACAGCCGCTTTGCTGGCTAGACCCTGGTAAACAGGGTCAGACTGAACAGTCTGGGTAAACAGGGTGTCGTTACAAGGTCCAGCTCTCAAACATTTGTGTACAAATATTTAAGAAAAAACACACACAATACAAATTGATCAATATTTAAATTGATCCGGTAAAAGTCCTATCAAGGACAACTGAAATGGTCAAATCGTTCCTTTGTTTTTGATATATTAAATTTAGAACTGCTGATATTTATCAGGCTTATTTATAAGAAACTCTTAGATAAAATGTAAATACATTTTATTAATATTAATTATAAATGATTTTATACTAAACAATGATATAACATCTGAAACTTTAAGTTAAAGGATGTCTAAACAAGACAGGTCCTTAACGAAAGAGTTGAAAACCTCGTCAGACAGGTCTAAAATTATTTTGACAAGTATCTTTGTTTTAGCCTATAATACAATGTTCCTTTCCCTAGTCAGTTTTAGTGTAATTTAAATGTTGTCACAATAAATCTTAACATTTTTTTTTTTATTTCAAATGAACGTGTTTCTATTTTCAAAAATGTTGACTCTCTTTTGTACTATTTTACTCGTTTGTTCTCATTATAAATAATATTTCAAAACTAATCCTTTTCATGATATGCGCCAAATTAATGTATACCCCCCTAAGGGATGGCAAAAGATATCCTTAGCCTTAGAGAATGCAAGAAAGCATGACAGATCGTATCATAAATGTTGCCTTCAAGCTTTGTTCAAAAACTTTGAACTTAAAAGTTCTACCACGATGCAATGCAGCAACCTAACTCCAGCTACCCAAAATAACAACAATCGACAAACCATTGCGGGTTGAGGATATTCAATATTAGGGTGGCCATCTCATCATCATCATCATAATCATCAAGGGTGGCCACCATCATCAGCTTCACTGTCGTCTGCAGTTTCATAGAAATTCCTAGCAGACATCAGCATGTATTGGAAGCTTGCCAATGATATTCATTATTTCAAAGATATAAACGAGCAGCAGCTACCATTGCAATTGCAACTGAAATAGACACGACCAATGAGAGAAAAAAAAATAAAAAATATAGCAGCAGCACAGGGCAAAGCGTCAATCGACGGTGCACAACGGTGCACAACGGGGCACTTGGGGGACTTAAGTCTACAATGCAATTTATTGTTTTGCAACACAGAATATGAGATAAAAATATCGAAATATTCCCCCAGAGAAAATTTTATGCTGCGTCACTGTTTTGTGCCTGCTGCTGATATTCCTGCTGCTACTATTTCTGGTTTTGTTTTTATTTTTTTTAAACGTTTTCAATGCGAAATTCACACAACTCCTTCGAGGTGCTAAATTCCATTGAGTATCTCTGGAGTGAAAAGTTTTTTGTCGAATTTCACAGAATGCTGTGTAGACTAAGGAACTCCTGTTGATTGTTTTTGAAGCTGAGATATTTTTGAGAAATTTAATAAATAGCTCAGCGTTATGTGGGTCAGCAAGAACAACAAGCTTTGAAATGAAAATTATTGCGGCAGCAATTAAATTTTAAAATAATTTTCAATAAGAACTTGTAAGGAATGGAAATTCGACTGGGTCGTTTTTAAGTATATTCTAAGTTTTTAACTGTCTATAAAATGTTTACGTATAATCTGCAAAATATTTGTGTCATACTTTTAATTTAATCTCACACTTAGCTGCCACATGGAGTAGTTCGGCAGTTTTGTCAATTCAAGTTTTTTAAATTTATAGGCTTTGTTTTTTTAGTATATATTTAATGTAAGGCTTAACAAATTTCCAATATTTTATTTCACATATTTTGTTGAGTGAAAAAACTCACTTTATAGCTTTGAAAGCTATGTTTTGCAAGTTTGGCATCTATAAATTACTGAAGCGAGGTCTGGCAGCTAAGGAGTTATCACAGTCAATAATGTGTGGAACGTTATACTACCAACAATACACAGCGATCAATGGAAACAATATAATCCATATATTTTTTGACCATTATTTCTGGGTAATTAAAATGCCCGTTTCCAATCTCAAAACTAAATACTCAGTGTTTTTTAAGAAGAGGCGTTTATGCTGTTATAACAATGGCTTTTTCAGAATCCGAAAAAAACGAAGTGGGCAGTAACAACATCAAGAAACAACATCAAGTTATAAAAAAAATCCTAAGCTGTCACTTTTCTATACTAGAAAAAGTCGAAAATTCTCACTTTTTCAGCTGTTATCGGCTGAAAACTTGACATTTAAAATTAAATTGTGACTTTACGCATTTGGTTTTGTTAAATTTTCATTTGTTGTAGTTGGAAGTTACGAAAAACTTTAATTCTTCTGTGTTTTCTGTTGCTCTTGTGCGATATATGCTTCTCATTTAAATATTTCTAATGTGATTTTTGGTTAAAACGTCATATCGGACAGCCTACTATATATTCCCTTTCTCGCAAAGTATTCCTTTCCCTTTTATCCATGAAGTTTTTTAAGATATAACAGCATTAATTTGGTCCATATTATCAAATACCTAAACTTCTTGAACACGGTTCCCGTTTTTAATTCATAAGCTGAATCACAATTTAGCTTTGATATAATATCATCTCTATGATGTTTGGCAAAATCGAATGAAAACCACGCCTATCTACCATACAAAATGACGTCCTACCAAAATAGGAACATTTTCGTAAATGTATAAAACTGAACGTCATCGTATCTGTCGTGGCTAAAGACTTCGAATATACTTCAAAGTCGGCGGTGGCGGAGGGAGGGGGGGGGGGGGGGGGTGGTATTTTAGCGTCGGTACTCTGCCGCAGCTCCATTCCTTACTAGTCTTATGTGTTTTTTGTACTCTTTAAGTCAAGATTGCTATAGACATTAACAACCTTATTTATAAACTCATTTTAGAGGCTGAGTAACCTTAAACCGGTTTTAAGCAACACATCGTTATTTACGTATATAAAGGTTTTTCCGGCTTGTTTAAGATCTGCGTAACCTAAACGCCGAAAATTGCGTTTAAAGGCTGCTTAAACTTAACCTATAATTTTTTGTCTTCTTCTTGATTAAGGTTGATGCTAATAAGACGAAGTTGAGGGAAACACTGACGCAAAAAGCTATAATAGTACCAGGGAATACAGCGGAAGTAGAAAGCCATGTCAAACATCTTAGTTCGGCCATGGTCGAAGCTTACGAGATGACATGACCTTTATCTTCAGTAGGCAAGGGTGATCCGACGCCATGGTGGTGCACGGAACTCGAATCCCTGAAGAAGAAGGTTAGGAAGGCCTTCAATCTGCACATGAGAGGGATACCCCAGAAACATGGGCAGACTACAAGGCACGGAAAAGGGAACTGAAGAACCTCATACGAAACCGTAAAAGCATTCGTGGAGAGACTTCTGCTCTGGGATGGAAACTATTTCGGAAGCATGTAGGCTTCAGAAAATGGCTTCAAAAGATCCATTCTGATCTGAGTGCGACTGATCCGAGAGGAGTCGATGCAAGTTCTGATGGAGGCGCATTTTCCTGGAAGTTTTAGGTCTGGGGACCCGTGGACACCCTTGAAGAAAGGAATGCACAGGGTTGACAGACTGGAATGGCCATATGCGCATCCTTGATATTGTACATAGAGATGTCAGGGAGACGGGTATGCCTATGGACGAAAGGCAGAGAGTAAGGATAACAGAAAAATGTTATAAAACTCTTATGTTATAACAGATGGAGTCGTCTGTGAAGACTTGGTGTGGTGCATGCACTGGACCACCTGATAGATGACCGGGTCAATGGCAAGAAAATTCTCATTGCCCTTGACAATCAGTCGGTGATTAGGTGCATGCAGCGCACAGGCGTCACTTCCAGGTTGGCCATAGAGTCTCTTACCAAACACAATACGTGCGCTCAGACAAATGAGCTCACACTTATGTGAGTGAGAGGACATTTTGGCCTTCGATTGCAGGCTATCGAAGGCGACTGTGAAGTGCTCTCGTAGTGAGGCAGCAAAAGTTATCCGTTACAATCGAAGGACTTTAAGCTGGCTTACTGCACTGGTCACAGGACACGGTCTCTACATGTACCATCTCAGGAAGATGACTCTGACCGAGGACGATGCGTGTAAGTTATGCCTAGAGGAGCCGCACACGTTCTGTGCCAGTGTCCGGCATTGGTAAGCATAAGATTGACCTACAAGGATATGCTTGGGGTGACAAAGGATGCTTATGTAAGGAGCATGCTCACGTATGAGGGCACCGAGTGGTAGCATCCTTTGTTCAATGGGGACGAAAAGGGACCCACTGTGGTCCACTTTGGCCAATCCCCGATTTATTATATATATATAAGGTTGATGATTATGATAATTTATCATAGACATGCTTCATATCCGGCCTTTGTAGTACTTTTTTTAGTAACAGATTGGCAAATGGACAAGAATTCTTCATTTTTGTAAAAGATTTTTGAGTGTTTAGACCTTACAAAACCTTACAAAATCTTACAAAACTAAGCAATGAATAAAAAAATGCTTATAGATAACAATTGGGCTATTCACAGTTTAAACGTAAATTAACAAAGCGTATATATAGCATTTGTTATTTTTTCAACTGTGAGTACCTCAGTATGTGTTTGCCGTATTCAATGATTTTGCAACCCTGTTATATATGCTGTAGATAGGGCATAAAAATACGAGACACAAAAAACACGTCCAAGGGCTACTTTTATTTACGAGTGTTTGCGTATTTGCGTTTGCATGCAAAACAACAACAAAGAAAAAAAAGCTTACGTAAGCTGGCGTAAAAATAACAAATCGTAAATTAAACAGGCCTGCGTACTTAAACTGTGAATAGCCTAAATGCAAGCAAGGTTGCGTAGAGCTTGCGTAAAGCCTTAAGCAGTGCGTACCGAAACAAGCGTTGGACGATTTTTTATTGTAAATACCTAAATTTCAGTTAAATATCTTAAAAACTGATACAGCTCGAAGCAACAACTGTCATTTTGTTGGAATTTTTTTATAGTCTCATGTTTGATTTTTTAAAGGATATTGAAAATAGTTTTAAATCAACTTGGTCAACGATTTCATATGTAAAATTCACCAGTGAATCGAATGCTTTTTTTTAGACTTAACCAGCACTCAGGAGATGCCCCCTAAAAATGCGAAAGCATTGTGTTGATTCGGTAGACGGGTGATAGTTAGTTGGAGGGTGGAAGGATGGAGTAGTGTCGGTGAAGATTTGATTAAAATTAACACATATTGAAACTGCCGGGAAACACGATCGCAGGGAGATTGTTCCGCAATTTTACTGAGCGACCGAAGAACGAATTATCTCGGTAATGCTATGTTATATTGGGCAAAGTTGCAATGGTAAAGGGATGGGCTTGGACAGCAGCCCGAGTGGACCTAGGAAACACACGAGCTGGTGGCGTCAGTCCATGTATCTCCCTTGAACACTTCCCATGGTAGTACCTGTACAGAAGGCTTAGGCAACCAACATTACGACGATGCCCAAGAGAGTTGAGAGAGGATGAGATATTTCCATCACCTATCAAATATATCGCACGTCTTTGAATCCCTTCCAGAAGCTCCAAATATGATCTTAAAGCCCCTGTCCAAATGTGCGAATTGTATTCCAATTTCGGGCTAATATATGAGGTATAGATCAAACGAAGATCAGATGGAGTGAAGTATTTCTTACACCGTTGTAAAAAACCAAGGCACTTGGCTGCTTCTTTTGACACATCAAAAATGTGATCATTCCACCGAAGATCTGCTTGTATTGAAATGCCTAGAACGTCAAGAGCATCTGACTCCGTAAGACCTACACCGTTAATATTGAGGGGAGCTAAGGGGCAATTGATTCGTTTGTGGGTTAACAGACAACACTGGGTCTTGCTAGCAATAAACTCTACTCTATTAGTATATGATATGAATGACAAATGCCGCTGTCATGCGCAAACAAATGAATTAGGTTGTGAGTCAACGACAGAAGGTCGTTGATAAAAACCAGGAACAAAGTTGGCGATAGAACTGAGCCCTGCGGTACACCTGCGTTGATGGCGTGCCCTCTGGACGATATGCCATCGACTACAACATAGATCGTTCGATTCATCAGAAAGCACGTGATCCACCGATCAAAGTTACCACCGACACCATATGCAATTAGCTTAGACACGAGCGATTTATGCCACACTCGGTCAAATGCCTTAGAAATTTCCAGAGCAACAACTCTGCTCTCACCGAATAAGTGAACCCATTGGTTCCATTTTTCAGATAGGAACGCCATAAGGTCACCAGTAGAGCGGGCCCTACGAAAACCATATTGACGGTCACTAAGCAATTCATTGTGCTCCAGCTAGTGTATAAGGTTGAAGTTAATTACGCTCTCCATAACTTTGGCGAGCGAAGAGCATATCGATATGGGTCGGTAGTTTGCAGGGTTCGTGGCATCGCCCTTTTTTGGTACCGACGGGACCCTTGCGACCTTCCAACAAGATAGAAATACTCCTGTCCTGTAGGAGATGTTAAACAGGTTACGCAAAGGCCGAGCCAGACTAGAAGCACACGCTTTAAGCACAAGTGTTGGTATGTCATCCGGACCAGAGGCTTTATTTATATTGAGGTTTGCAAGGACTTTTTTAACTTCTCTCGTACGAAAATATATCTCCTGCATTACAGAAGACGTTCTTTCAACGAAAGGCAGTGGCTGATTGCTTACTGGGATTGTTGAGTTGTGTGTAAACAATCCGGCCAACAAGTTCGCTTTATCAGCCGAGTCCGTGAAGAATTGATCATATCTTAGAGTTGGAATAGTCGATGACGTCTGATTCTTTAATCTTTTAACAGATGACCAAAAGTTTTTGCTCCCTTTGGGGAAATGCTGTCATTGGAATTTGCGAAAACTTAACTCTCCAGTTTGCAGCGCTACGCAAACTCCAATTTTTTTTTGCAATTTTTGTTATCAGCGCATCTGAATCATCATGTCACTGAACTAAATTAAATTATGAGAACTTTCTTGGGAAAAAGAAAAATTTTTTGTAATACATATACAAGTGGATTCGTGCTTTGAGATATTTGGTAATGGTTTTCATGGCTTTGGGGGGCGGGGGAAACACGGGGGGTCCGGACCCATGGATTCTTTTCATATATACGCCACTGTGTGGGTATGATATAATCGTTTTGGCATCATGTGTTGAGTTGAGTCTGGTATGTTGGCTGTAGTATGATCGATATTTTTATTGTATTATTCAGTGAATGATTTTGAAATGTTTGCAAAAGTTACCTGTTTACATATGGTTATGATTATTTTAATGATTTAGTTATTAAAACTCTTATGATTTGTTGCTCACTCTCCTGTTAAAATAATAATGTGCTAAATTTGAAAAAGTGTGTTGTTTCTTAAGGCTTTATTTAAAGATATTCAATCACATCAGAGAATTTTCAATTCCTACCACTTATATTCTAACTCTGAAGTTTTTAAATGTTTCAACAACCTTATATTTTCTTTAATTATGAATTTAAACATCTTTTATTTGCTCTAATTAACAAATTAATTGCCGTCATAATCTCATCACGAAGATTGATTTATTTCATCACTATAAAATCTTCAATTTTTCTGGTAGTTTCACTCTAACATGCTTGGCAGCCAAACACGCATTTTATTTTCTTTCTATAATCTAGTCGCTTGTTTTTTTCATAAAATAACAACCTTAGACCGCTCTTTATAAACAACCGACACAACTGTCAAAACGTAATCAAAAGTCAAAGGATGCCAACGTAAAAAAAGACTATGGCTGCATGGCAACACTGAATGAATACGCTGCCAGCTGAAATGAAATACTTTACCATAAATTGAAACATTAAATAAGAAAAAGAAGAAACAGAAGACGAAGAAGAAGCAGCAGCTGTAATAAAGAATTGCTAATGAAGTTGTTCAAATGCCTGAGAGTAAAGGAATGTCATAGAAACAGTAGAAAGCGTTTTGTTGTTCAGCGGTGTGGCATGTTAATGGTAACTATGTAACGGTAAAACGCACAACGTAGCAGTAATTAAGTTTTAGATTTAAATTAAGCTCAGCAATGTTTTGTGTTTTTTTATAATGTTTTTATTTCGTTTTTTTGCCATTTAAACCTTTTTCCCCATTCAACCAACGTAATTGTTTAATTAAAAAGTGAAAAAAAAAATCATTTGGCTTATGTTGTTTGTTCTATTTATAATTATTAAATAAAATAATGCCATAAATTGCTTAATATATTTGTTTGCTTAAATAACTAATTGTTATCTTATTAAAATGTTAACCCTTGTTCGGCACACTGAAATTATATGAACCCCACGCCCATATTTCATCAATTTTGAGTATATGGCGACATTCCATGGTTCTTTTTTAATTGATTTTTCTACATTTTTTTAACAACATTTATTTAATTTCATTGGCTATATAACTATACGACAATAAAAAGTAAACCCTTAATTAAGTAGCTTACAAAAATCTAGTTGAAATGGAGTTAAGTGGGTTGCACATGACTCTTTGTGTCAACTACATTATTCCACAGACGTGTGCCTAACAAGTAATACTTAAACGATCGGATGCATATATTTTAATTTTTGCATGAGAAAAATTATCTCCTTATGTCATAGTAAAAGATATTTTTTACAGTGTATCTAATAAACGAGCTTGCATTATTTGCACATGATTATATAATTAAGCTCATACCAATGTATCGATATTTGGTCTAGCTATGTCATTTAGCCTGAAAACATTTTTTTTTGTTTTTCTTCTGGTCTTGCTGTATCATGAAGTAGAAAGGGTTTTTTCATAAATTAGGTTGCCTGATTTTTAATTTAATATTTTTTTTCCAATACAGCTCATTTAAAAAATTTATCGAATAATCATGGTTTTGATATTATTAAATTTCATTATATTGCACTTTTTAATATATGTAAAATAAATTTGACTATTACGTTATTTCAAATAACCATTTTTTTGTTTTGATGTTTTTTCTCAAGTTCGTTTTTTAATGCACTCTTTACTTAACTATGAAAAAACCTCGAAAATAAAATAAGCATATATATACATTAACGTGCCTCGACTTGTATGGGGGGAAAAAAGTTCCATTTGTACCCCTCTTAAAATGAACCTTGATGCATTTTATGGACGATACCCAAAATATTTTGGCAATAACAAAAGCCTCAAGTGAGCTAAACCATTTTGTAAAATCCTTCAAAAATAATGTTTTTCGAAAATATTTTGGCTGTGTAATACAGTAGAGTCTCGCTAGTCCGGATCAATCAAAACCGGCCCGATCTGGATTATGCAGAAATCCGGATTCCCAAAGGCATATTAAAATTATAAAAGAAAAACATTTGCAAATGCTTACTTATTTATTATAATAAATACTAAATAAAACTCAAAGAAAAATAAAAGCAATTCATTCAAGATAAACGTAAGAAAAAAGTATAAGGTTATGGAATGTACATAAACTCAAAATTTATTAAAAAAAAATTAGTGACTTTTGTTTGGCGAATGCACCCTTGCCTAGCCTGTTTTGTACGCTGTCGCAGTGTTCTAAGAGTGGTCAAACTCTTCAATTCAACTTCATTTTCCTCGGTCCATTGTATGCAGGTACTGAAGTTTTTAATGGCGTCTTCATGTTTCATTTAATGGCTCATCGCTGTGAACTTCTTCAATGGAGGAATTGTCGTCACTGTTAAGGAGTAAATTATCTTCATCTCCAACGAGCCATTCACAAATATCCGATTGTGACGGTTGATTTCTGTCCGATTTCTGTCATTTCCTACACGGTGTGGTATGTTGTATTCACTTGCTATTATATTCGTTTATACACTTTATGCAAACTATTGCTATGTACGCTTTATTTAACAATTGAAAAACGGGGAGTCCTCAAATAAATACGAAATGCAACAAAAGATTGTAGGCTACACGTGTTTCATTTCATTGTATTATTGATCATTGTACTATATAAGATGCGATCCAGATTAACGAAACTGTGATCGGTCCGGATTACAAGGGACATTATGGAAATTTTTTATTTTTTCAATCTGTACGGATTACAGAAGGATTCGGATTAGGCCATATCCGGATCAGTGAGACTCTACTGTAACTGTAAAAAAAAGTTGTCAGAAATTATGGGTTTGAAAACGTTCTTCCGATCTGCATCAACAATTTTTGAAATTTTGCTATTGGAAAAGAGAAAACGCTGTTCTCTTTATTGAAAAATTGTTTTCATGCATTTTTTTCACCTTTTTTTATATTATATTCATATAATTTGTTCATTTAATGTAACGAAATGAACTGCAGTGCGACCTTTAAATTTCACTCCTCAATTCTCTTCAAAATTTCTTCGAAGCTCCGCCAGAGAAGTTTCTCTTCAAAAAAAGGTGAAAAAATGCGTGAAAGGTGAAAAATGTGGGGTAAACTTAAGAACTACTTGATCGATTTCAATAATGCGTTCACTAATTTAAAGCTTCATTTTCAACTTAAGCTATAACATATTTTTTTTTAATAACTACACCGAGAAAAAAGCTTAAGTAAAATTAAAAAAAACCTAGTATAATTTATAAGATGGCTGTGGCAGTTTTCAGCTACCCAAGTACTTTTTCAAAACATCTAATTTTTTCATGTTGACTTGCCAATTTTTTTTCGGTGATAAATTAACCAAGTATTTGGTAATTTTTTATACACTACTTTAAGAAAAATTGAATTTCAAAAATACTTATATCTTTTTTTCGGGTTTTGGTTATTTTTATTTTCTTTTTTTTTTTGAATCTTTGAAATTTTTCATTTATCGACAACCGTTTTTCTTAGAAATTAATGACTTTTCGGCTTTTCTTGCTGCTTGATGTATATTATAACAAGAACATTAAATTAAATTAAATATCAAATACAAAAATTTTAACCTCGCATGCCGTTGAGATTCGAACTCACACCAACCGATACCACTGTGTATACAGTAACTACGCAATGAACCAAACTCCTTCGTTACGCTGAGTGATTTATTCAATATTAATTACAACTGAAGCTAAGCTGCAGCTATCAACAGAATACTGCGACATACTGTATCTGTTAATACAGCATCTGTTAACATCTGTGAATCAATATTTGTTTTTGGCAGGGTATCAAAGTATGTGCTTTCAAAGCAATGTATTAAACAATAAATTGCTTAGGTGAATTAACGTAGCTGCATATATGTCAGCAAACAGCAGCAATGCTGCTTGGATCAGCTTGTGGAGCGACGGACTGGCACCAAAAGTTCCAGGGTTCGATTCCGCACGGCGGGCAAAGAATTTTTTGTTTTCTTTTTTCTTTTCTTATTGTTGATGATATGCAATAAAATTTACTGGTGTGAATATTAACGTGTGTTTTTTAATTTACTTTATGTTATTTTTGAATTTAAAAGTGGTTTTATTAAAAAAAAAGAAAACAATTTACTTATCAAATCTATCCTTCTCTCGTATGTCTAATGACGCAGCTGTGTTTTTTTTTTTTTTTTTGCAGAAAATAGATCAAAACTATGCTTAAGCCGTCCATACTAGTTGTTTTTTAATTTTGTATTTTTGGATTTTGGGCTTAGGTGAATCAAATATATTTTCTTGGCAAGGTATCAAAATATGTGCTTTCAAAGCAATGTATTAAGCAATAAATTGCTTAGGTGAATAAGCATAAGTTTATAATTCCCATACAATTCTCTTTAACCAAGCCGGCTTAGGTGATTTACCTATTGTTTTTTTCTCGGTGTACCTTAAAAGTTATCTAAATTTACGACTAAATAACATCTAAAAATTTTACTAAAAAACTATTAATGCACTATGCATTAAGCAGTACCAATTTTTTTTTTTTTTTCTTTTTCGTTTGTTAGTTTTACGTTCCAGTAAAATTTTTTTTTGATTACGCTTTGCTTATAGGCATGATTGGGAAAAATGAGCTAATGAATTAACAACAATGTTAATTGTAAAATAGACAGAATCTCTTTCCATTTTGATGAAATTCCCTACAGTAAAATGTTAAAAATAAATATATGTGTAAGCATAAACATTAGTTAGAAAATAGAAATCAGTGTTGATCTGATAACATTTTACCGAAAAATTATCTGAAAAATTGAAGTAATGATATGAAAAAATTTTAATATAAGTTTCTAGTCACTGCAAATTGATATTACTCCTCTTGGGGGGTTTTTTTTTATATGAAAAGTTCAAATTGATGATAATTTTTTTCAGTGTACTGCAGTTCTTTGCTCTACCACATTTTCTATAGATATACTTTATACAAATTATAGTTAGATATGAGATGGTTCGCTCCCTTTTTAATCAACTGTAGTTTTCCAGTCAAATAATGTTAGCCAATTGACTATTAATACCAAGTTTCCATTGTATATTGTACAATATGTACATCAAAAGCAATATCATAAAAAGTCGTGCTGTTTTTTAAAGTCGTAATTAATTTTGTATCTGTAATAAATTTTTATGCTCTATCGCGAAAATATCAAAAGCTAAACTATACAAATAGTTCGATGGGAGGTGTATTTCAAAGGTGTATCTCTAAAGGAGGTGTATTTTCAATATTTTCTAAGAAAGATTATGTTATTCAATGGTCGTTTCCAAATTCTGAGGGTTCCATACCGAGTAATCACATTCTGTAGTGCAAGTATATCTATCTATATCTATCTATATCTATATCTATACTATTTTATAAAAATGAAGTGTAAATTTTTGTTTCCAGGTAAACTCCAAAAGTAATGGGCCGATTTTTATGTTCTTTAATCATTAAAAAGGAATTTTGATAAAGTTGGAAACGACCTCCTCATCCAGTCAAAAGCTCAGATCCCTTGCGACTGATTGAAATACAAATTTATGTAATAACCAAAAATATTTTTACAAATTTAGCTTTTTTCTTGCGTTATATCTTGAAACGATGAAAACAAATTTTTTGGCAAATATTTACAAGAAAAAATTTGTTTAAAACATGTCATAATATTCTTCACTCCTTAATGACTTCCTTCAACTATTCAATGAAAGCACATTATAGAAACGTGTTGAAATTGAAATTTGAAGACGTTTACATTTTCTATTTCTATGTAAAAACGAGATGAGCTTTAACTCGTGCAAATTACTTTACAAACTTAAGAGGAGCTTTGAGATCGATCTCACTTATGTTGAGTAATTTTTCATCAGCTCGAGACTGAGAAAATTCTTGTAACTCACTGCTTGAGTTTGATCTCGCTAGATCGATCTCAGAGAGCTATCTCATTTTTATTCATGAGACCTACATAATGGGTTTCTAACTATTTTTAGTAGGTAAATACTTCCGAAATTAATTTGTTTTGGGCCACTTTTATCCATATAGTTGAGATATTGCAATGATATTTGGGTTGTGTCTCAAAATTAGTTAGTGCTGCGAAAGTGCGTAAAGGTTAAAGTCTTTATTGTTACGTATATTATTGTTACAAATTTAAGTTTTTCGAGAGCAAAAATTTAAGTTTTACAGGGTACAGGCTTGAGTAAAAAGGGAAGATTAAAATATTTTATAATAAGATAAATGATTTTGATAGCGTAAGACTGCGTAAAAGAAGTTTTTTGTTTATTTTCACTTATTTTCTCAACGTATAAAAGTTATAATTGCTATATTAATCGTAAAGTCCTTTACAAAAATCGTTTTTGTTGATATTTTTTTACACCGTAAATTTTAAATTGAATTTATTTCCTTATAAATTTACGCTTTTTGCATTTGTAACACAAATTTATTTAATAATTTCAGCAACTCTTCTTTTTGCTTATCTACCACTTTCACCCTTTTCCATTTAAACAATGAATTCGTGCGTTTATTTTTAAGCAGTTCGGTAAACTTTTTCATTGCTCATGCAATAAATTAAATAATACGTGACACTAAACAATGTATTTCGTCAGGGTTACCAGGCGATTTTAGCTTTTGTGGGCTTCTTTGCCGCTTGACAATGATTCAGGTTGCTGTATCTGATGTTGTTGGAATATTTCAATTTGTTACTTCAAAAAAGTAGAATGATGGATGTGTCAGTGATTTTGTAATATAAAATAATGAAATTTTTCTTTTTTTTTAAATGGAAATTCTCTTCAATCAAAGGATTCAAGCCTTAACCAATTAAAGGTTATTGTGCCTTAACTATAAAAATTTAAATATTTGTAAAATTAATATAACCATCTCATTGAATTACCTAGGAACTCTGGAAATGTACAATAATAACAGAAAGTAATGATATTGTAAACATTACATTTCAACAATCCAATATTTTATATCTTAAATTACAGAAGCTGATGTGTAGGCTTATTTTAAATTAAAAAAAAAAAACTGGTAAGGACGGATCAATAAAAGTTTTAGGTATAATCTGCCAATATATTTTAAACTTCTTTTATACAAGGTCTTTTTGAAATGAATTGGAATAACTTCAAATATTTAGGTGACATTGTTTTCTGAGTATAAAGTTGACAATTCTATTTCAATATTTTACTATTTGCAATATTTTGCGCAGATTTTCAGAATTTTCTATTCAAATGTCATTTTGATATTGTAGAATTTTTAAAAAAATGCCGTAAGCTCATGAGCTACCACATCGTGGTACACACGGTATGGCACATGCAATATTTCCTCTAATTAGCACATCTATTCGAATTTGAATTTTAGGCGCCATTAGGCAATGCATACAAGCTTTATGTAGTCTTATATGACAGTGTGTGTCTATGTGTGTTTGTGATTGCTTGCACGTATGACGAGGTGTTTATTTGCACGTATATATGACGCGGTATTTTCGCGCGTGCGGCTATGTATAATCACAACTAAAGCCGCAACTATGCTCTGCACAAATGTTTCCAAATCAATGCATTTGAGAGCGTGAGATAAAGTCATTTAATTCTAAAGTGCGCTGCAAAGTATGCAATAAAATCTGTTGCAACATTTTTAGTTGATTACATGTGAACAAACGTGTGTAAAAATTAATTAAAATTTCAAAAACCTTCACTAAAAAACTATGCAATAAAATTACAAACAAACTTATATAGAGATAGCAGACGAACGTTGTAATTTATGGGCGGTGTTATAATTATCGTTAACGCCTGTAGTAAGCGAGTATTACCCAACCTTAATGTAGAGTCTTTTTGCATATAGTCCAATTATAGTTATTTTTAATAACTGATAGTACAAATTGTCATGGGAAAACATTATCAAAATCAATCCAAAACGATGTCTCTTTTTATTGCTTCAAACTAGTTGGAATACATGGCGTCGTGCGTGGGATTTTGCCGGAAAAAAATCAATTTTCCAATCACTATATTTTTATAATGTGGTAAAGCAGACTTAATGGGAAAAGTTTATTTTTATTATTCGAAAAAATTAATCAAAGTCATTGGCGGATATTGTCAACAAATTGATTTACATTTTTATGCAAATTAGCAGGGTATTTGATTTAACAAAAATTTGTTAGTAGCAAATTATTATAACTTTTTATAAAAGTATATCTCATTGTCATTATTCTAACAAAAAAATTCTGTAGATTACATGAATATTTTAAAAGTTAGAAAATCAAAATTGGTACATAAACAATTTTTTTTCTATTTTCTATGGAAAATATAAATTAAGCTCGGTTTACCTCGTTCCTCTGATTATGCTATGATAAAATCTGGGAATTCCTTCTTTAAATTTATGTAAAAAAGTTGGTACATGTTTGCTGCCGCCAAACAAAGTTTTCAAAAATTCGAACATAGCAATTTTTTATATAAATAAAAAAAAGGTGCATACTTTTAGGGTTTAATTATTTTAATGACTTATTCAAACCAAAGTGACAGCAATTAGAAAGCAGTGAATAAAGGAATTAAAAAACAAAAAAACAAAACTGTAGGGGACTAAAGAACTCTAAGTAAATTCGGCAACTAATTTTTCATCGCCCGCTTAGCTCAATAGAAGTGCTCTAGTTTCACGATTGGAGAGCCCTGGGCTTGACACCCACTCGGAACAGTTATTTTTTATAAGGGCACGGAAAGGCCCGCTCGCGTACCTTTATGAGCGTACCATTCAAAAAGGTACTCAAGAAATCGTACGCGCTCGCGGACGTGTACCCTAGAAAATATTTTATCGCTCTCGTCCACGACCGCGTACGTTTTAGTGAGACTTTGAAATGAGATCACACATAATGTGCCTACCAAAACGTACGCGCTAGTGGACGATAACGTAAATGAGAATTTTAATGCTCATGAGGCAGCTCATGAGTTGCTCACGAAAATGAAAAGGAATGAAAAGGAATGAAATCTGAGTAGATTAAAGAAAAATTTAGCTCCATTGCAATTTTTATGATTTCTGTAGATTGTGGACAAAGATCTAGGTTCCTCATGGTTTATATATGATACTAGTTTGGTCATTGGATCTTCTTTAGGATCTGTGGACTGCTTCGCAAAAATCATGGATTTTTTGGCAAATATTTTCCATTTGGACAAATAGGTTCCAATTGAAGTATTTTTGCAACTTGTTAGGTCACTGGGAGTTTTTGGGCTTAGTGGACTCCTTGAAAAAAATTTTCTCGACAAATAGGTTTATTCGAGTCATTGGAACTTTGTTGCATTTAATGGACTCCTTGGATTAAATTCTGGGATATTTTTTGTCAAATAAGTACCACTTGGACAGATAGGTTCCAATTGCAATTTTTTTGGAACTAGTTGGGTCATTGAAACGTTTTCGGTGTAGTGGACTCTTTGAATACAATTTTTTTTTTGACAAAAC
This sequence comes from Coremacera marginata, assembly GCA_914767935.1. Taxonomy (NCBI): domain Eukaryota; kingdom Metazoa; phylum Arthropoda; class Insecta; order Diptera; family Sciomyzidae; genus Coremacera; species Coremacera marginata. The sequence goes on from OU612047.1 coordinate 129,199,629, forward strand.
GGGTTCAGTTGAATAGATTCCACTTTTAATATTTTGGCGGCTAGTTGGGCCATTTTAATATGTCTGTGCTTAATGGATTACTTCTGCAATATTTTTTATAAAATAGGATCCACTTCGACAAATACGTTCCACTTATACTATTGTTGGAACAAGTTGAGTGATTGGAACTTTTTTGGGCTAAGTGGATTCCTTGAACACTGATACTGAATACTGATTTTTTTTTAAATAGGTTCCACTTGTTATAGTTTTGAAAATAATTTGACCTATTACCCAACTAGTTTCAAAAGTGCAAATGTGTACTATATGTTGAAGTGGAACCTATCAAAGATTTTTGTCCAAGAAGTCCACAAAACCTAAAAAAGTTAAAATTATCCCACTAGTATCATTATTAACCCAAGTGAAACCTATTGGCCACTGAAAGATATATTTTTTTCCAAGGAATCCATCAAAACCAAAAAACTTCAAATGACGCAAATAATTTGAAAAATATTGAAAGTGGAATCTATTTAGCCAAGCGGAACATATTTGTCAAAAAAGTTTTGTATAAGGAGTCTACAAAACTCAAAAAAGTTCCAATGACCCAAGTAGTTCAAAAGCTAATCCAAGTGGAATCTATGTGTATGTGCAAGTGGAACCTTTTTTTCAAAAAATTCTAGATTTTTGTCAAAGGAATCCACTTAACCCTTAACAATTCCAATGACCAAAGTAATTCCAAAAATATTGAAAATAAAAGATATATCTCAAAAAAAAGATCTTTGTCCAAAGATTCCACACAACCAAAAAAATTTCACTGACCCAACAGTTCCAAAAATATTTAACATAAAAACTATTTGTCAAAAACTGTTTGTCCAAGAAGTCTACAAAACTCAAAAAAGTTCTAATGTAACCCAATTGCCGAAAATACATCGACTTTTGTCTGAGGAGTCCATAGAACCAATAAAAATTTCTTTAACCTATCTGGGAGCTCCACTATACCCTTTTTTTAATCATTGCCATGTGCGGCCCATAAACAGTTCCATGAGTTTAAATTGTCTCATTTGCGTACACACTCGTGGACGAGTACGCCAAATATTTTTTGTCGTTCAAGTTCATGAGCTAGTTCGTACACGGACTTAGTTACCTGTTAACAGTAGATTAAAATTTTGGAAACTCAAGTAGATAATGGATGGTAGGCGTGTCATTTTTAAATTTACACATATATTTCAGATTCTTGAGTGAGTTGTTTTAATAAAACTTTAATACAATAGAAATTATTGTGTTTTTAATTTATGTGTTATATGGTATTTAGGCGTGGTTGCAGGCGGACTTGCAAAACTTTTCGTAAGTGATCTTATACAGTCCATTTCAACATATTAGTAAATTTTATTGGTATACGACTACTTCTTAGTGATATGCAAATATCGAAATATAGTATAAAAAGTATGAGAGATGGGCATGGCAAACATTTTTTTTTTAATTTTTTTATATATTTCAGATTCTTGAGGGAGTTGTTTTGATACAACTTCAATATAAAAAAAAATATAGCATATAAAAAAAAACGAAATTGCCATTTCAGCCCTTGAAAAGACTTTGACCGAGCTTCTTATGATCAATTGTGTTGTGAAATGTTTGAACACAAAATGATCGAGAACTGGACCAACAAGTTTTATTAACAAGCCGACTCCGAACGGCTTATGTTCTCAATAAGTTTTTTATGGCAGCTTGTTATTATCCGAGATTTGCCATTGTGTACAGAGAGGTGACGGCCGAACAGAAAAATTAATTCAATTGAAAAAACTTTCTGTGTCAGGTGGGAATTGAACCAGGGATCTCTGCCGTGTTGATCACACACCCTACACACTGCGCCATGGCCGCCACACATTTAAAATTTTGTGGTATTTGGAAAGTAGGCGTGGTTTTAGGCGAATTTCAAAAAATTTTTATTAATATCTTCTAACAGAGGTAATTCCAACTTATGTACTAAATTTCATCAATCTGCGACGACTCCTTCTATTTTTTAGTGGGGAAAACCTACTTTTCTAACCAAATTGATTGTTTGGTTAGACAATTTCAGCTACTGGAACGTTTTTCTTTTAAGGTTTTTATTTTTAAATTATTTATCAATTGTATTGTTCAAAATTCTTGTGTTGAAAAGTCAATTTGTATTATCAATATTTTACAAATTTATTTTTTAAATACTTGTCTTTGAATTCTGTATCAGTCTGTCTCGGTGAATTTACAATTTTAATTTAGAGCAGTATTCTAGTCTAGAGGAACAAATTTTTCAATTCAATTCAATAAAAACAACCTTCAAATATTTTTATTATCCATTTTATGTCTTATTCATAGTCTTATTAAGATCAGTCAACTTTTGTGCCTACCTTCCATACAATATTATGTAAAAGTTTCATATAGGTCCAAGGTAAGTATACCTAAGGACTGACTGATTTCAACCATTTTTAGTTTTTTCCTCATATAAATTGTCAAATTGAAGCTCATCAAACACACGAAAATCATTTTCAAAATTCGTTTAGTGAATACAATGTAACAGTTTTTTTTAAATACGATAATAGTGACGTTTTTCTACAGTAGCATTCTCGCATTTTAACAAAGATTGCATGCAAAAAACAACTTAAGTCACTTGACTTATGTTGTATTAGTAATAAACGAAAATTAAGACGCATTGCTTTAAGAGGAAGGAGTACACTGACGTTTGTGCATATTACCCAGATTATCTACCCAGATTGTCTACCTTTAAGGAAGCGTTTCCAACACAAAAACTATGTTCGGAAACAAATGACTAATGCTGTTTCTGAAATAAACGATTCAATTTTAAACGAACTTCTTTACGGTTTGTCCAAAAAATTCTTGGAATAATGTGCAGTCTGTAGTAAAAAAAAGTAGGCGAAATAAGACATAGTGTGTGGCGCTTTAATTATAATCGAACACCTTCTACAACATTTTTCCGACTTCAATCCAAATTTACACCGTTTGTTCGACTTCCACCAAATTTTGTATATATCTTTTTTGCAATAATGAGTAGTCTAGTCTTTAGACAAGGGGCGTGTTACTTTAATTTTGATTCCATGATTTGATTTTGAGGAGTTAGTAGGATCTGCTCCTAGCAATATGCAAAACGTGGGCAAGACTAGAAAAAGGGGAATAGAAAACTATACCTCAAGTTTAAATTCATAATTCCACAATGACTTAAGGGAGTATTCCTGGTTGGCAAACATTTTTGTTCGATTTTTTTGCATATTTTTATAGCTTGGATATTTGAAAATGTCGTCCTAAAAGGGTTTTTTGAAATTCGAAATTCTTTAGGAGATATGGCCTTTTTTGTCCAGCAATGTTTTCGCCAAAATGCGATTTGCTTAATTTGGCTACTTTTTGAATGCAACGGTTTGAAGCAACCACCGAATTTCATTCAACGCGTTCTTTAGTAGGTTATAATTTGTTTGAAGACGCATTTTAAAAATAAGTGAATATACATTTTAAAGCTTAAGTATTCGAATGTTGGCAGCGTTTAGTTCACTTTGAATTGAGTTATAAGCCGGACGCCTACCGGAATACGTATGCACCACTAAATCAGAGAGTCCAGGAAGCAATCAAACCTATTTACGAAGCACTGTCAGCCGATAATTTGTTGAACAGATGCCTTGGCTCCGAAACTCAAAACAGCAACGAATCTTTCAACGCAGTTCATTCGCACCGAAGCATATGCACACCGGCGCACGCACTATTCAGATTGCCAATTATATTGCAACTGTCATATTTAACGAAGGTGTTTTGCCAATACTTCAAATAATGAACCAAATGGGCATCCCGATTGGTAATGTCACATATGATTTCGCCATGTCTCGGAACGAAGAACCTTTGAAAAGGTCCGAAGCCAGAGCTCTGGCCGCATCAAAAGAAGGTAGAACTTCCCGAAGAGTACAAAGAGCCGCTGAGTCCTCATTTTTTGAAGAAGAGGAAGGAGTTTTTTATGGGGCTGGCATTGCAGATTGATATATGTAAGTATTTCACAAAACAAATGTTTTATTGCCTAAAAGTTTCTTTGAGTTTTTTCGTAATCATTTTTCTCCGGTTCTACTGAACCGATTTTGATGAAATCAAGTGAATCAAATTAGAATCAAATTTCTAAGTTTGCATGCTCAAATTTTTTATTTCAATTTTTTTTTTTTTTTTGAAAAAATTACTTCAAACTTAAACGCGTTTATCTCGAAACCACGTTTTTCGAGCATGCGGCCCAGATTGCGCCCAACGCAACGCAATGAAACAACGTGCAATCGACGCAGAATTCTCACCAATCTAGTCCCTACCTAAATAACAATTTGAAACAATTTGTTACTATTTTTTTTTACACTAAACTAAAAAAAAAAAGACCCAAAATCTTTTTGTAAAAATTTTGTAAAAATTAATCGCACAATTATGATTAAGGTAGGGACTAGAACTACACCTTTACTAAATCTAACGCCGTTTACTTTTTTCATTTCAGATGATCCACAGTCGAATTATCGGGGCCGCAGCATACCTTTTTTTTCGACGCCCAAGTTTAAAGGCCGACAACTTTTCAAACAGCCCTCGTACAAAGGAAAAAACATTTTTTATTTAATATGTTCTTAATACAATTAAAAAAAAATAGAATTTAAATAACTCTCTGCGTTTTCAAATGAGAAGTTTTTCAAAAAGGGTCGAAAAACAGCCTTCCAACCAGGAATACTCCCTGAAAAGTATTCCTGGTAAAGTGAAACGGCTGAAAAGTTTCAGGTGGAAAATTGGTTTCTGAACCTTCCCTAGTCATAGACAAAACTATACCATATTTTATGTAAAAAAACAAATACAATGGTATGGAGATGTTAAAGACACATTAAATAAACAGTAACAGTAAAACTAATATATATACAGTAATATACGCCACACTGTGGTAAATCGTTACCTCAACGACAAAATTTCACTCTCAAAACTTGAGTTTGAGTTTTCTGACTAACCAAAATAGATGAACTTTGTTTGATATATGCTTTAAAGTTCTGATGGGCCATTAATCTAAGCCTTAAATATTTATTTAAAAAAAAAAACAAGAATAAAAAATTTAAAAAGTTAAATTGGCAAAAAACCATGGGGCGAGAACTACTCCATGCTGCACTTAATGTTTAATTTAAGCGTATAACATAAATATTTTCGCAGATTATACATTTAATAGGCGGCTAAAGACTTCGAATTTACTTCAATTCAGCCACGGCGGGTGGGGGTATTTTAGGCAGGGTACCGAAGCTTCATTCCTTAATAATTAATTATTACTACTCCTTGATGTTTTTCTTTAACTTTTCAACAAAAGCACATTGTAGAAATGTGTTGAAATTGAAGTTTTGAAGCGTTTTTCTTTTCTATTTCTAAGTAAAAAAGAAATGAGCTTCAGCTCTTGCAAATTGCCTCACAAAATCAAGAGAAGCTTTGAGATCGATCTCACTTATATTGAGTAATTTGTCATGAGCTTGATCTTATTTTTATGCATACATTTCTAAATCTGAGACTGTGAAAACTCTTGAAACTCACTGCTTGAGTTTGATCTCGTCAGATTGTTCTCCGACCAGTATAAATACTTGTTTTTATGATAAGTAAGAAGTTCGAACGAAGCAATTTTATATGTTTTTATTTCCATCAATTCAAGTTATCTCAACTATTTGCTGTGGAAAATTTTCTTATTGAAATTTACAATACCAAGGTTTAGCAAATCTTTGTCATTCCCATGCATTTTATATATAGATGTTATTATTAAGATATTTACTTATTCCAAAAATGTTTTCATTGAATAAGATTTAAGCATATGCTTATAAGTTAAGGCCAGATATACAAAAAGTATTTTAAGATTCCTTTTTATAAGTCTAGTTCGAATGTTGAAAATGGTTTTTTTAACCTAAAGGTCACAAATATTTGTAGAAATAAATAGTAATTAAAAAAATGTAGTTATTAGAAAGGGAAAATAAAATTTATTAAGAGCAATTCAGATACTATCTTTAATGTAGTTGAAATAATATTATTGGCAATGAATAATTAATTATAAAGGAACTAGAAAAGAACAGAAAAAAAGTAGCTTGAGAGCTGACAAAATTAATTTTCATTAATATTTCCACCTCTTACAATGGGGCGAACATAATGCAATATAGACAAAAACACAGCGTACAGCGTTCAGAAAAGTCAACAGCATTAAAATTTATTGAAAACGTGATCGAAATATTAAAACCAAATAATTTCAATCAAAATGCTATAAAAAAAAAAAAAAAAATCAACTTTCTTGGAACACTTCAAACTGGCAAGCTTGTGTAGGGTGTCACGTTATACCTAACGAGTGACTAATTGACCCTCAAGTTGTTGTTGTTAACTTTGTGTAATTGTCAGACGTTTAATGAACTTTTTATGGGTTTTTAAAGCTAATGAATTAAAAAATCCCAAAAAATATGAAACAGATGCCAAAAAAATTTGTTCACTTCCTACTTCCGAATGATATGCTAGAGGCACCATCACTTTTATAAACATTGAAAGCTAGAAGCTTCTTTGGGCGTCAAAGCAGGGTCAGATTATACAGACTGTTTAATATAAATAGAAAGATTTAAAGTCACACAGAGACAGTCAATCAATTGCAAGCTTAACAACAAGCAGCTAAGGGAAAAACTGAATAGTTTTATTTAAAAGATTTTTTTAAATTTAAAATCATTAATAATAACAATGGACCAAAAACTGCTGATTGGAATAAAAATATTGCTGGTAACAACACTGTTGATCAGTGGCATACAAGCTGGTGTGGTTAGAATTGATGCTCGATCCAGAGTAGCCATGCAGAGTTCTTCAGAGAAGACAACAATCGAAGTTGAAGCGGAAACAACTACTCCAAACAGCTTGGAAGAGGTTGTCGAGGCAGTTACTGAACACTTATCTAGTGAAGCATTACCTCCATTGGCCGTTACGCGAGATGAAGGCGCCACCATTGTCATTACGTATCAGGCAACCTCGGACCCCGCACCTGGCACAGTAGAAGACAGCGAAGTTCTTTTGAAGCCTCTTCAGGGACAAAAGAATAAAACTGACAGTTTTGAGCAAAAATCCGCACCTCTGCTACTGCTCAGTGCGCCAAAAATCAATGAGAAACCTAAGGAACAAGAGGAGAATATCGAAGAACCAGAGGATGACTTGTCTCAAGATGGCGAAACGACAGAAGAGGCGACGACAATGATGCATGAGCTAGATATAAGCACCACCCCGATGCCATCGATTGTTGATAAGATGGATAAAGAAGCATCTAATGGCGTGAACGCTCCATTACCTCCTTTAAATGAGACGTTCAAAACGCAGTGTAGTGTGCTGAAGGAAATGGATGCAGCCACACCTCCTCTACAAGAAGCTATTCAAAGTGTGCCCAACGATAAATTTGGCTCCGCTTTTCTGATAGCCGACGAGGAAACGGATTATATACTGGTGCATGGAGATATTGAAGACTTTGGTAGCTTTACGCATATCGATAGCGATGAGCATCTGCAGCCGTTTGTACAGTCTGTAGAGATTGTGCCCACTTCGGTGGATGAAGAACTAATTGTGAATTATGTGCAAAGTTGGTAAGGAAGAGCAAGAGATAGAGAAAGATAGAGAGAGAGAGAGAGAGTGATAGAGAGGGTCTTATCAGCATTACAATTTTATTTTGTGATGGATATCGAAACCAAGAAAATTTCCATAAATCCTTTGGAAGCCAAAAATTTTTTACGTCAATCGATATTTAGTAGGAAAAAAACCGTATACTGAGCATTTTCACATAGTAAGAAGAGAAAAATTTTCAGGAACTATTTTTAAATTAAAAACAAGAAATTTTAGGCAATTCCGATTTTAACTGAAAAAAAAATAGTTCAGCTTACGTAAGAGAGACTTTGAAAAAATATAAAGTATTCATATTATTTTTGTATTATTTTTGACAGTACTTTTGCAAGAGAAACTTTAAGTCGTTAAAATTATATCAATTCTCAAAAATCTTAAAGAAAACCCGTGAGAGAAAAAAAATATATCAAAGAAAAATCATAAGCTGAAATAACAGGTGATACTCGGGAGTTTATGTAAATAGTTTTTGTAATTTAAACGTCGGTTTAATGTTTTTAAAAATAATGAAAGAAAGATGCTTTCTATTTGAAACTTTAAATTTTTTTATACATTTTTTCTCATTCTGAGGTAACGATATTATATAAAAAAAAAAGTTCTAATTTTTTTAATTTAATATGAATGTATTGTACACTAAAACCTAGTGGAAGAAATTACCTACAGAATGTTAAAAATCACATCAAAATCCATTGAGTAGTCTAGAAATAGTAATGCAATAGACATAAAAAGCGACTTTGTCTTAATACTATTTTTTATAGATTCCTCAAAATCACGTCAAACTTTTTTTGTCAACGCTTTTTATAATTAAACAATTTTGGACATATAATATTTATTATTATTTAATTTCATCAGTATTGTTTTTAGTTTAAGTTTTGTTCTTAACTAATTTTAATTTTATTTTTAAGATTTTTTTCCTTTAGGAAACTTTTTTGAATTATTGCTAATTTTGTTTTATTTCATACTAATACTATAAAGCAATAAACTGTTTGAATTAAAACATTCATGAAAAAAAAATTTCTTTTATTTGCACCTTCTTTGCACTCAGCTTTAGTTTTGAACGCTTGGCCATAATATGTTGTGATCCGCATAATCATTATAAATCTTTTTAAGATATTCAAGAAAGTCTTCTTTCTCTCTTTTAAGTCTGTTTTATTTTTTTTTTCTTCTGACAGCAGCCGCCATTCACAACTTTCAACACTTTGACGGCCACTTGCATAACATTTAAACTCAACTTCCTGGGTGTGTGTGTGTGTATGTATGTGTGTTTGAAAAAATACGAAACGCTGTCATTAACTTTCTAACTTCATTCAACGCAACCAAGCTAAGCTCGTTGTTGTAATTAGTGCAAGAAACTCTAGCCACTGGGTAGTCCCTTTTTTATTATTTTTTAGAGCACCTTGTCATAAGAAGCGACATAGGGTTGCCATGTCTTCAAACAAAAAGAAGATATAAATTTTTGCAAAGTTTGATTTTGTAAAGTTTGAAATTACGCTTACCAAAAAGGTTTTTTAGCATTCTTTACGATTTTTTAAAAAAAATTTTTCTACTTAATCTGTAACTGGTATCGTAAAATTTCCTTCAACTCACCTTCACTCATATTTCCAATGAAGAAAGTTTGATATATCGTATTTAAGTAATGTTTTGGAAAATAAGGAATATAGAACGAATTTTAAAGGGGCACATATTCGCCTAAAAACATGGGCAAATGAGTTAATGACTGATGCTTGGTCGTATCAGTTTGGTTGATGAATATCATTCAGGACAGCCAAAAACTGCAACGATTTATAAACTACAACCAAATGTATTTGAATGATAGCTAAATCAAAGGCATGAAGCTTGCTGAGGTTGTTAGTCTAAAAGCCCGTGTCTGCCAGACAATTCTTATTTTATAAAAGCTGAAAATTTCTCAGCACATGTCCCCAACACAGGTAACAACGATGGGTCACTATGAAGTTCATACCATGGTGGGTTGGCCAGGTAACAGGTAACAAAGGTGTATAGAATAGTAGCTTAAATTTGTCAAAGTATAAAGCGTAATTTTCTGATATTTTCACACATATCCATTGCCGGCCACTAACTGCATCTTGCTGTATAACGAAACGAAGACGTATAGCAAACGAAGAAACGAGCGACAATGTAATTTGGTATGAAAAAATTTAGTACTTGCCGTGTCTCGCACGATCGAAAGTGTTCGTTTCGTTTTACAGCAAGATGCAGTTAGTGTGCTGGCAACCAGAGAACTTCACAAGCCTACTTGAAATCTACTTCAAGTACTAGCTTAAAAAACAAGTTCAAGCTTGCTTGAGCTTGGCAATTTTCAATCAAGTATTACTTGTACTTGAATATAAATAAGCCCACGTTAGCTTGCGACTTGCAAGTATGCTAGCTAACAAGCGCACGGCACGAAGTCGCAAGTAAAGGAAAACTGATGAACTTCGGCAAAAAGCTTGAAAAGCTTGAAATTGAAGAAAAGCATCCAATTAAAGCAAGTATCTAAAAAGTTCAATGAGCTTGTGTAGGAAAAGCGTATTTGAATTTTTAAGGGTTCTGTGGACTCCGTGGTTGGCAGTTTTAGAAGGTAGCTGATTTCGGAATTGATGTCGAAATTTAAAATTCAAAATGGCGAATAAGATTGCCACCTAGTTTTTTTTTTTTATTTTTGCGAATTCTTGTAATTTTGAAAATCTGGTAACGGATTTGATTCGAATCAAATGTCACAGTTTTAAAATTAACTCGGATACGCCCAATGTCCTTCCAATAAATTTTCAAGCATTGCTGCGATATCTTAGTTTTTGAAAACGACCGATTAGAACACAATAGCTGAATTATAGTTTTTAAGTACCGTTAGGAATAAATTTTATTTTGACTGTACTAGCTTTTTTTTTGTTTATACTCGGTTAATTTTATTTTGAACAGTGAAAAAGAACATTAATTTTTTATGACTGAATTTGTAGATCTCATCGTAAACACACCGAGAAAAAAAAAAGAAAATAAAAAAAATCAAAACTCGAAAAAAAGTTATATGTTTCAAATTCAATTTTTTTTTAAGGTAGTGTATAAAAAATTACCAAACACTTAGTTAATTTATCACCCAATAAAAATTGGCAAGTCAACATGTAAAACTTAGGCGTTTTGATAAAGTACTTGGGTGGCTGAAAACTGCCAAAGCCATCTTATAAATTGTACTCGGCTTTTTTTCAATTTAATATAAGCTTTTTTCTCGGTGCAGGTGAGTTTGAGAATGAGCAGGTGAGGCATTTAAAAAAAATGTATTTGGTGGGTTTTTTATAATAAATTAAACACGATTTGAGCCAAATTATCAAAAAATTAAAAAAAAAACCCAGGCTTATCCGAGTCAATGTCACCTATTTAAATATATTTTGAAAAGATTTAAACATCAGTTAACAGTGTTAGGGGCGGGAACACTAGGTAAAAATAAGTCGCTGAATCCGAATCCGTGTCAGAATATCAAAATTATGTAATTTTTTTAAAAATACGGTTGCCACCCTATAATATGTATTTTTGAAAGTTTTAAACATCATTTAACAGTGTTAGGGGATCGCCAATTTCGAAACTGAAGTCAGAATTTTAAAATTGAATATTGTTAATAGGATTTCCAACTAGATTTGTTTTATTTTTACGAATTCGGTGCTGGCGCGATGACTATATAATTGTTAAGTAGCAACCCTATTATTAAAAAAGAACATATTTTTGAAATTCTGACAACGTCTGTGGATTCACCGACCCATTTTTTCCTAGTGTTCACGCCAGAATAAAAAGATTAAGGTGGAAACCCTATTCAACATATTCAAATTTTAAATTCTGACTTCAGATTCAAAACTAGCGCCCCCTAACACTGTCAAATGATGTTTAAGACTCCAAAAAATGCATATTATTAGATGGCAGCCCTATTATTTAAAAAAATGTACATACTTTTTGAATTCTGACCACGGATTCGGATTCAGCGACCCATTGTTACCTAGTATTCGCGCCAGCACCGAATTCGTAAAAATAAAAAACATTTAGTGGGCATCCCAATCGACCATATTCAATTTTAAAATTCTGACTTCAGATTCGAAATTAGCTATCCTTTGACACTGTTAAATGATGTTAAAATTCTTAAAAATACATTTAACTAGGTGACAATACTGTGATAAAAATATATGTGGCATCCCTATACTCCATCTTAAATTTGAAAAATGTCATATTCAAAATCAAATCATATGTCAGAATTTCAAAATTACTCGAATTCACAAAAATATTAAACAATCTAGGTGGCAACCCTATCAGCCATCTTAAATTTTGACATCAATTCCGAAATCAGCTACCCCCTTAAACTGCCAACCACGGAGTCCAGAGAACCCTTAAAAGTCCTTATACGCCTTAGCTATTCCTACACAAGCTCATTAAATTTTTTGGATACTTGATTTAAATTCAATTAGTTGGATACTTCCGAGCTTGCAAGCTTTTGCCGATCGTTTTAAGCTTTTCAACTTTCACACTCGACAAAGTAAGTCTCAACAAGCCAAGCCAACGAGAAAGCAGGGAGATATGACTTGTATCTGTTGGGTATTTTTGCAAGCCGGCTAAAGCTTGCTTTTCCAAGCTTAGATATATTCTTGTAAAGGCATGAACTTCAAGTGGGCTTGTGCAGTTCTCTGGTGGCAACCGCTTGCCAGACACGCCTAAATTTCAATAACTGTAACTGTTGTAACTGTACTTACGTTAAACTATAAAAGCTGAATTTTATATATGTTATTTGGGTTACTAGTAGAAGCTATTTCCCCAGTAGCCGGACAGTTCCAACAGTTCTAACACCTGGCCAGATAAAGGTGTAGGTAGCTGTAAGTGCGAGAGCGAAGCTCGAATATACATCCGAGTAAGACAGTGAGTGAGATAGTTATATTAGATGGATCGGATAATTTTGTTATGTAGAGTTCTCTATGACTAGAAAAAGCAATATTTAGTGAATTATTGGCTTCAATTTTTGGTTTAATAAACGAGTAAAAAATAAACTTACACATAATTATGTTAGTTTTTTAGATTAATATGATAGGTTTAGCACTTAGGCACTTGCAGAACTTAGGTAGACATAATACTGGTAGACATAATGTGAAATGGCCGTTTTTTTTATTGCCAAAATGATTTACACAATTTTGGGTTTTTCGGAATTTTATATCCTTGAATAAAATATTTTGTTTCTTTATTTCCGATATCCGAAAATTATTTAAAAAACATAAAACGAGAATAACAAAGAAATTCGTAAGCACAAATTTCAAAACATACCACTTTTTGGACCTAGTTCCAAAAATTTTTGGAACTGAGCTTGGATATTTCCTGACAGCTCTACATGCTCAGAATGATTTCGAGTTTTTTCGGTCTAACATGCCTTTTCGCAGCGCTGTACAGCGTTGGCACAATATATTAGGTGCGCAACTAAGTTCCTGTCTGTTGTCAATATGTTTGTCAATAGATGGTTCCAGCAGTAAGTGCTGGTCGGTTTTGACATATCCAAAACGTCATGAATTAAGCTTAGATCTATTGTAAACAAACGGTTTGACAAATAAGAGATTTTGTTTTGGAGTCATATGCTTTTGGGTGTGTGAAAATGTCTGACTTTGTTCCAAATAATCGTCATTTGGTCATTTCCGGTAAGTGTTGATTTTCTTATTTAATTCGGAGAATTCGTAGGCTGAAGCGCATCAATAGCTCCAAAAAGTTTACGGAAAGGCTGCTTTAACTTAAACAACGTGTTGTGATTGGTTCGGTCACTCCAAAGAATTTGATTTTGATGTTGACGACGAGACACTGCTCAATGAGGATTCGAGCCAAGCTCAAGAAGAATTTTCTTCAACATGAGGAGCTAAATAGGGAATTATTGTAGAAATTATTAGAAGGGGAAAGGTTTTTCTTCACCCGTGACTGGGGGTAGAGGCTTTAAATATATAAGCTGGACCTATTATATTTTGCCCTTCAATATTTCTTCTGAACACTACTACCACCTATGAGGCAGCCTTCTGTGGCGGCCATACAAGAAACACAAAAAATGTCGGTAACAGTTAATATCTCTCTTGAATTCACCCTAGAAATTTAAATTTTAAGAGCTGGTGCTATTTTTTTTTGCCCTGCAACATTTCTTTTGAAAACACGTAACTCCTATCAGAATCAAAAATGCAGGCATTAACAATGCAACCTCTAACGATGCCTGCGGTGACGATATAATCTTGCTGACATTAACATTGATGACGTTAACAATTCCGACGGTAACTGTGCTGTAGCGAATTCATAACTTTTACCCCTATATTCATCGTGACATTCAAAAATGAAAACTATATTTCATTTATATTATAGAAATAGAAAATTTAAATTTCACTTTTTAAAGAAAGCAATTAAAAATACAATAATAACTCAAAAAGGCATTGAAACGCGCGTGAGTAACTCACTTTACTCCTGAGATAAAATAAACGTTGAAACAGTGAACTGCGAGAGCTGTACCTACTCCAAATAATGCAAGGACTATGCACTCGGCCGGAATTACCAATTGCGTATTGCTATTCGACTACGTGAAAACGAGTCGAAAGATAACTGGAAAAGGAGTGGGACGATAGCTGTAGGATCCACTTTGCAGCATTATTGGACAGACTGAAAGCCGTTATCACCGAAACAGTCCCTATTTGCAAAAAAAAATGCTGTTTCATCAAAACAATGCACCGGTTCACACTTCAGCAATCGCTATGGCTAAAATTCTCGAATTTCTATTCGAATTGATTGATCACCACCTTTTTTCACCAGATCTGGCCCCTAATAACTTTTATTTGTTTCCAATGTTGAAAGTTTGAATATTTAATCTTAGCCGCAAGCGGCTATTTTGGAGACCTGGACACCAGTCACTGTTTGGAGGGGTTTAAGAAGCATCAGAAGCGTCAGAGCATCGCTGGCAGAGGTACATAGAGCGTAAAATAGATCATGTTGAAAAATACCAAAAAAATTGAGCAACGAGTTTGTATCAAATTTTGTATGAAAAATGGTTTTAACTGCGCCGATACTCGTAAAATGTTGGTGAAATGTTACGGTGACTCTGCTCTATCGTATCAGAAGGCAAACAAGTGGCTTAACCGATTTGTGAGTGGCCAACACGAAGTAGAAGACGACCCTCTTACCTGGCTGCCATCGCGTTCGACTGCCGAAGAAAACGTTGAAAAAATCAAAGAAATGTTGGTCAAAAATCGCAAATTGATGATTAGAGATAGCAGAGGACGTCGGCATTTTAAATGGATCCGTTCAGAACAGTTTGAAGAATGAATTGGGCTTGAGACGTGTCGCTGCGAAATGGTACCGAAAGAGCTCATCTTATTCGTTTTTGGCCAAAAACAACACGATAACCATCCAGCAGCCGGCATATTCACCTGACCTGGCTTCGAGTGATTTTTTTTCTGATCGATCGAGTCAAAAAACCGCTTCGAGGAACGCGTTTCACCAGCAAAGATTTACCAAATGTCAACGAGAGACGCTGATATTTGGCAGCCTTGTCATAGACACATGTGGCAACCTACTAAAAAAAAAATTTTCGAATCGGACAGTTAAGTCCAGTTCACAGTTAAGGTGGTAAACACAAGAAAATTTGCAAAAATTTTTCCAATTATGATAGGTCGGAAACTTTTTGAATGTACCTCATATTACAACTTTATTTAAGATCTAATTTTAATCTTGTGAGACATAATTTCTGAAAAACAATCAGGCAGTTTCATAACTTCCGTGAATTAACCACAATTTTTTTTTTTGTTAATCAAAACAGAATGAATAGACTGAAGTTATTTAAATGATATAGTTAGTACAGTATACTCAAAATAATAAAAGAGGTCCACCACCTTTACCAGGCTCCACCACATTTGAAAAATTACTTTGAGAAAGTGCATAATTTTGGAAAAGACTTTCAAAAACCATTACATAGAGTGGAAAATGTGTAAATGTTAAAACTCGATTACATCATCCAAATTGTACCAGCTGCATCAACATTGTCTACCGAATTTTTTTTGAATTTTTATTAAAAATAACATATGGTAACTCTCAGCTGTACTCTTGCAACGAGCGAGTGTGTCACAGCTGGTTCGCAACAGCAGCTACTCAACAGTGCCTGTTAAGGTTGCTCTCAACCGATTTTTCTATAATCGTCATCATCATCATCTTCACCACCAACATCAACGGCATCATCATGAAATTCTGGACAATGATTTTGTCTGCCAGGAATGTCGACAACCAAACGCGTAATGTATACCACCGACACCACTGTGCTGTAGAGAATGGGATGCATAAGGATGCAAGAGGAGGCAGGATGCTGCTTTGATGCCGTTTGGACGTTAATGGTGCCAGATTATTCACCTTAGATTAATGCAGTTCAGCTGAGTGTGGCTTCGCGTCTGTGTATATGTGTGGATGTGGTGCATACAGGTATGTCACGTTGTCAGTTTAAATGCGACGGCAACAGCGCTTCGATGTTTGTACGTAGATTCAGTGCACTAAAACCGCCTCCACTGGCAGCAATGTCATCAGCAACAACAACAACAATAACCTGCGGTTGCTGACATTTAAATGTTGATCTGTCATTTTGGGTTTTTTTTCGCTTGTTTGTTTGTTCGTTTATGTTTGTCAGATCATGAACTGTGATAAATTAATTCGTATGCTGGGTTGGATATTTTATATGAAATCCTTAAAGTACCGAGCCAAAAATACCACGCTGCCATATTAAATAACTGCATGTGGTTTGGCAGGTATTTTCGTGTAAGTAAAATGTTAAACTGTTGGATTTAAAGTGGTCTTCAATTCGCATTAAATCCAATTATTAAAACTTAATGAGGCGCTAGTCAAATTTTTGACATCAAAGGAGGCTATTTTTCACGGTAAGATGAATAATGTTGATAAATATGAGGCAAAACGCATCAACCGCCTTAAAACTCAATCTCTGCGATTGTGATTATTTTTGGGTATGTCACCCTTATAAAACTCTAACTTTTTTAAAATATTTTGGTACAGCACGAAGTCTAATTAAAGATTAAAGGGCACTATAATTTATGAAATTGACTGATTTTTTCAGTTTTGATATCAAATTTGAAATTAGAAATTATTTTCATGTTAAATTAAAAAAAAAAAATGTTTTCTTAATTTTTGAAAATTTTTGGAAATTGTGGAAAAATTGCTTGAAGTAAGCGAAGCGTGTTTGTAAAATTTTATTGTAGGACTTGGTGTGTTTTAGAAGATACGTGGGCTGCCAGTTAAGTCTTGCGCCTATCAAAGAAAAACTGTGGTTAGTCAGTGGTGCCAACAGTCCCAGAATTATTAGGCCTAAGAAGATCCAGGAATTTTCTGGATCCCGGAATTGCCTTCAAATTCCTGGATTTAGTTGATTTCTCCGAACTTTTCATAAATGTAGATGAGACAAAAGAATTAATAAAACAGTTCACTTCAACTAAGCAACATTATTTATAAAGACTGCTTGCAACCTTTTTTCGAGTAATGGCGTCCTTAGATAGTAGTAGGAAAAATGCAACACTTTAATTTGAAAAAGAGTTGTTTGCTTTTTTGCAAAAATCAAAGGTTACTATAATTATATATAAAGTCATATGAATTTAACGAATTTCATTTACTTTTTTATTTTGTGCATACCTGAAAATAAAATACATTAAAGGGACATAGCATCTACAAATTTTCAAGAAATCAAATTTTTATTTTTTTATAGAATATGTTAGAATGAACCTTTAAAGACATAATTTTAATAACATAAAAGTGAAATTTTCAAAAACAAAAAAATGTCAGAATAAACAGCGAAGCGAGTCAAAGTACTTTCAAATGAATGTCAATAATTTTTTGTTTGAAAAAGAATTTTCCGATCTTCCATTTTTCGGCTCCAATGACCCCTTGTATATACAAAAATTCTTAATGAAACAATTTGAATGTGCAGGCAACACATAATTGAATTAACCTCCAAAACCGACTAATTTTCATATATTAGTCTTTTAGCTGCAAGCTCACGTAAGTAATTTTATTATATTTTACATATATTTTTGTTCGGTTTTTTCAAAAACGATCAAAAAAAGGTGTTTTCTTGTAGCGCTTACCTAAATAGGTAAAAATAGGAAATTCGTAAAATTTATTTTTTTTTCAGAATTCACATTTAACCAAATAGTGTATATTCTGAAAGAATTCGAAAAATCTTGGACATTTTTTCCAGAAATTAATTTAAAAGTTAGTGGTCAAAAAATCGATCAACGGGTTAAAATGGGTTAAGTTCCATAAAAAATTTGACGTCAACCGGCCCACTAGTTTTTTAGCAACATTGCCCGACGATTTTTCTCTTGATGCCTCAAAGTTATTTTTTATTACAAATTTTTTTTTAAATGCCTTTTTAAACACACACAAAAATTCTTAAATCAATATTTTTAACCGTTATTTCGTAATTCTCTCATAAAACACACAAGCATTTAAAAAAAAATGGATGCTAGTTCCCTTAACTTTGTATAAAAAATAGATTGAAGTGATTAATATTTTCAACTTATTTATCAACAATTATAATAATCAACAATTTTTTATTAAAAAATATAGGGTGAGATGGGGTAATGTGTACCATGGGGTGATGTGTAACACGGTGATTTTTCATACAAAATGTTAACATATGAGTGAATGAACTACTGTGATATGTTTCTTTTGGCAGCATCTAGTTTTTCATAAGTGTTGGAAGTAGGCAGGCATACCTTTCATAGAGTTTTAAAAAGCTTGAAAGATTATTGTTAAATTTTTTTTTTAAATTAACAAAAAATAGTGTAAAATTTTCTTCAGATTTTAAAAGTGGGCAGATGTAAAATGTGAAATTGTCTAATATCTTTAAAGATAACAAAATAATTTAAATTTTTTCAAGTTGTGGTAAAATTTTATCAATGAGAAAAAAGTGACTTACATTGGGGTGATGTGTAACACATTAGCGCATCATAATTTACATTAAAGAGGCAACAACATCAAACTAAGAAATGCAACCACATCAACGGCATTAAAAGAGATCGGCCCAGTTCATACTATTCAGCCCAGACCAAAATCCAATCGTGATAGGAAACCAATGAAAGGCTGAGTTCTAACAACGCCACAGAAACGTTTACAGTGCAGAGAGATGACAGCTGAACAGAAATATTAATTCAATTGAACATACTTTCTGTGTCAGGTGGGAATTGAACCAGGGTTCTCTGGCGTATGGGCCACGCACTCTTTCCACTGCGCCATGGCCGCCACATAAAAAGTCTAAAAAAACATAAAAAATGTAACTTCATATTTTTTAAATCAACATTTTCTTGATTTTCTTGTGATGAAAAACACATCACGCCATCGATTTGAAAAGATCAAAAAATCATTTTTTTAATTTTTAACAAAAAATATTCAACAGCCATTAAAACACTTACTTCGAACTGATTCTTCTGCAAGGGATATGCCTTAAAACTATTAAAAAAATCAATTTCTTAACACTTTTATTGCAGCAAATAAAATCGTGTTACACATCACCCCACTTCAGCCTACTTATTTTCGTAACTTTTTCAAAAATTGGTTTTATTCAACTTTTCAAGCCCCGACACTAGTTCCGGGATCGCAGGATTCTAAATTATTAATCCCGCAATAACGAAATTGCTTTTACTCACTTACTTAGGTGGCGCCTACAACCATTAATCGGTTTTCGCCTGGTGTAAGAAATTGCGCCTGCCATTTCTGTTTTGTGCTTTCTGACGCCAGTTGGAAATTGCTTTTAAGTCCCAAAATTGCAAGCCCTAGTTAGAACCAAAATTTTTTTAAAAAATATTGTGTTTCTTTTCTTAAATCATATCAATATTGTCTATGATCATCAAGGTCGTCTATATTCGATTTTTTTTCATCAGAATATACAAAGAAGGGCAAAGGAGCTGTCAATACCTGATACCAATTTGTTCGCATGTAGCTCTTAGCAAAATTTACCCGGGCAGTTTTGTGACTCAATAAATTAAGTGCTGTTTTAATTTTATGTCGACATATGTACGGTGCGTCAGTATGGCGAGGTAAAATATTAATACTTTTTTTTCTTTTCAACGTCTGTAAGCATCAAGAATATTTTGTCAAAATTTTAAAAATAGGCAAAAAAATATTAAAATTTTCCTTAAAGTGGTCGTAAAAAATTACACCGTAAAGAATATTCACACAAGATCTCTAAAATATGACCTAAACATTTTTTTGTAGGACTAATTGTTTTGGCAGATAAAGTTGTTTTACTACACGTCCGAATGACAAATTTTCATTTTTTTTAAATTTTTCACAGTGTGTGCCATACAAAAAAAAAAAAAAAAAATATATATATATATATATAAAATATGCAAACATTTCTATTTTTAATTTTTTGTACTAACGCGGTGCAAAATTTAAAAACAATAGGAAACGTTTAAATTACTTTTTGGACAAAAGCGACCGATTTTACATGGAATCACCGATATATCGCCGTTGGGCGTGCAATACCGCGTATCACTTGCACACACACACACACGCAGTGATAGTAAAATTCTTTAGAAGTGCAGAAAAGCTGTTTTTTTAAACTATTGAATGGATTTTCAACTAAAATAAAAACGTTCTAAACGAAATCAGCACTTAATAGAAAATCCGTTATTTATTAATTAAATCAAATTAAATTTAAATATCAATATCAATCACATCGAACTAACACGTGATGAAATATATGAAGCTATAACCGAGCTAGACCCAAATAAGAGACCTGGCTCTGACCTAATTCTTCCAAATTTGCTTATTCAATATATAGACTTGCTGGTCTTGCCCCTACAAATAATCTCCAATAAATCACTTAATCAAGGTGTTTTTCATTCTTATTGAAAAATATCTCATTTAACGCCAATATTCAAAAATGGTGATAAAAGGTCGATCGAAAGCTATAGGGGTATTGCCATTTTATCTGCTATTCCAAAACTGTTCGAAAAAATAATATGCGAAACACTGACAGGTAAAATAAACCCATTACTCAATTGACAGCAACATGGTTTCCGTAAACGTAGCTCAACTACCACAAATCTTATGGTTATGTCTTAGGTAAAATGGAAAAAGGACATCGAGTTGATGCAATATACACTGACTTTAGTAAAGCCTTCGATCGCTTTGAACATAATATCCTTGCTTTCAAGCTGGAATATGTTGGTGTTTCTGACTCTCTCCTAAATTGGCTTAAGTCTTATCATCAGTGGCGGCCGTGGCGTAGTGAGTAGAGTATGTGACTCTTACGCCAGAGAACCCAGGTTCGAACCCTCCATCTGACGCAGAAAATTTTCACAATTGAATTAATTTTTCTGTTCGGCCGTCACCTCTCTGCAGACAATGACAAACCTCAGAGAGTGAAAACTGCCATGAAAAGTTTCTTGAGAACATAAGCCCTTCGGAGTCGGCGTAAAACATGTAGGTCCAGTTCTCAATCATTTGTGTGCAAACATTTGACATCACACACAACACAATTGATCATAAGAAGCTCGGTCAAAGTGCTTTCAAGGGCTGTCATCTTGGACCACTTCTGTTCAATATGTTTATATCAGTCATATCCGATGTTTTGTCTGATATCCCTCATCTATTATATGCACATGACTTAAAAATGTACCATGTAATTAATTCTAAGCCTGATGTAACGTTTTAACAATCGAAACTACTTGCTTTAGAGCAGTGGTGCAATCAGAATAAACAATTTCTAAACGTGATCCAATGATACTCAATAACTTTCTACCGAAAAAAATCTCATCAAATGATATCATATCATCGATTTTGACGTCGTTTTAGACAATAAATTGCGATATAATCTTTATTATGATAAAATCCTAACAAGAGTCAGTAAACAACTCGGTTTCATAAAACGACGCGCAAAAGAGTTTAAAAATGCATGGGTTACCAAAACGTTATATTGCTCTTTAGTACGCCCTCTTCTAGAATATGGATGCATTATTTGGAATCCTACTATCGATATACACTGTGAGAGAATGGAATCTATTCAAAAACAGTTCCTGCTTTTTGCTCTAAGGAACACCTAGAACCCCCTCGAATACAATACCTTACCATCCTATGAGTATAGGCTTAGCTTGTTTAATTTGATGCCTCTATCAACCAGAAGAAAATTACTCACCTCATGTTTTACATTTGACGTTCTCAATGGTGCTATTGACAGTGATTATATATCAAATAAGATAAAATTCAACGAATCCTCAAGACAAACTAGGCACACACGAATGTTATACGAGTATCAGCACCTTACTATATACGCCAATAATGAGCCAATTAATAGGGTTTGCAAAGAATTTAATAGTATCAGCATTAGCTACTCACCATCCATATCCAAATTCTCCTTCAAAAAAATCTTTACAAACTCCTACGTCCGTCCTCATAACCTCCTCTGCCCTATAATTGTAATCATTAGTTCACTAAAGCTTTTCCTTAGACATGAAGGTGAAAGCCTACACTGACCCAAAAAAAAAAAAAAAAATAGGTAAAGCATAGGTTAAGACTAGAATTAAGATCATACCTTGCTTGGTTAAGAAATAAATAAATAAATTCAAATTTCAATGTTGACCTTCTTGCAATATACGCGGTATTGCCTGTTAAAAAGTGCCTGGCGAAGCGGGCGGGTGTTCAGATAGTATAAATAAAAATTCTAATTTTTGGAAATTTTCTCTGAAATATCAATAATTTTTAGGAGTTCTTCATAAATCAAAGAATATACTATATCTATATCTGACAACTTCTTAACTAGTGCCACTTCACTTTTAAATTTATAACACTAAAAAATTATCTTAACGTAACCTTTTTCGACTGTACGATATATATTAAAACGAAGAAAAGGGCGCAAAGTTTAATTAAAAAATGTGTTGCGAAGGGAAGAAGAAGAGAGTATGAACATTTTCTATAAATCATTTTTTTTTTATTAAGCATAAATAAATAATAAATTTTTATGTGCATTAAAAAAATATTTAAAAATGAGCTCTAGTTATGAGACGAAGTGTACATCTTGTATCTATTCATTTAATTTGCTATTAAGCATCACTTAACGAAAGCTTAAAGCAAACAAACAAACCAGTTAGCTACTGTAACAGTCATTTTAGACGCCATTACAAATCCCGATGCTCATTAAACACAACTCATTAAAGAGCTGCACTTCCGCTGTGCAGAAGTCGGTACACGAATTAGGCAAATATTTGAACGCAGTACTTGGCTAATTGAAAACATTTGCCAAAATTGAATAACAAAACAACAAAAAAACGACGACAACAACACGTTTAATTTGTCCGGACGCACCATAATGGGTGGTTGGGAGCAACGGCTTGGAAGGAAGTATTTCAGAGATGACAAAATTTGGTTGGACACATAATTAAATGATAAGGGAATCATACTTAAAATGCAGCAGAGACTGCTAATTACAATGCAAAACAACAATAAATAGCAACAACAACAACAAATAGCAAGAAGATAAGCAGCCGTAGTAGAAGCGCAGAGTTGCCATATTTTAGAAAATTTTAAGAAATGTGAAATAACAAGCATGACAATTAGTATATATTATTAAAAATTTAAAAGTCGTTATTTTCTGTAAAATTTAAGAGATTTATTAAATTATTTAGTTTTTAACAGTCAATTATCGAGGATTTATTTTTTTTTTGCTTGGAATAGCTTATTTCGAAAGTTTTATTTTCTAACTCACAAAATAACAAATATTCTTGAGTTTTTATTATTCGGCGCGAAAATGAAATTTCATTTCAAGCTTAATTATTTAACTTCGAAAATTACATCTATATTCCAGTTTTATTTATTCTATCAGAAATAAAACATATTCTTCAGTCCTATGATTTCGATTAGAAATAAAACTTATTTCAATCAAAAGTTTTTACTAACAAAATAACACTCATTTTTGGACCTTTTATTTCGCTTATAAGTGACTGTTATTTTTTGCTGCAAAACTTGCCTTCAACGTCAATGTGTCTTTCCTCGCAATTTGTAGGCCAAAATAAAAACGATGTGCATTTTCGATTTCTAGAAAAATAAATTGAAATTTTTTTTTTTTCAATATTTTTATTTGAATAAGCGTTATTTTGTGAGCAAAAAAAAATTTAAATTAATTGTTTTTGATATTTGATTTTTTATTTATAATAATTCCTATAATCTCAAAGAGCCAGCTTATTCGTTTATTTTGAGCTTGCTGAATGATCAAATTTAAGATGAAATAGTTTCTTCAATCTCAAAGAAACAGTTCTTCCGTTTATTTTAGGCTTGATAAATGAATATGGTATTGCTTTTTCAAAGGTAAATAACAAGTTTTATTAGAGCGAAACTTCTGAGGCAACTTAAAAGGAGGTAACTTATTCGAAAACTGTTATGGGGAACACATCTCAGCAATAGGTTGGCCGATTTTCAAATTTTTGTTCACTAAAATATTCTTCGTGTCTAAAGCTAAGTCGTGACGAGCCCAATTTTTATATACTCAAAAAATTTTACTAAAATCAAATTCAAAGTAACATTTACAACAACTTCAAATATTTTATGTATTTTGTAATTCGCAAAATTTAGAGTTTCCAATAATTTTAACTTAGAAACTGAATGCGCCGCCAAAAACGCATTGTGGGTTTTTTCATGTTTTTCGTTGGTTATTTCTTATTGTGCCACGTACGTATTCAAAAAATTGTTGTTGTTGCTGGCTTATTTTTGTAATTGCAGAATATCAATAACGTCAGACTTCAGCAATGCGTTGGGTGATTGTAAAATTTTATCACTGAACAGTTTTTCCTTGTAAAATTAGGTCTAGTTTTAAATAACGCAACTTTACCTTTACCTTTACCTTTACCTTTACCTTTACCTTTACCTTTACCTTTACCTTTACCTTTACCTTTACCTTTACCTTTACCTTTACCTTTACCTTTACCTTTACCTTTACCTTTACCTTTACCTTTACCTTTACCTTTACCTTTACCTTTACCTTTACCTTTACCTTTACCTTTACCTTTACCTTTACCTTTACCTTTACCTTTACCTTTACCTTTACCTTTACCTTTACCTTTACCTTTACCTTTACCTTTACCTTTACCTTTACCTTTACCTTTACCTTTACCTTTACCTTTACCTTTACCTTTACCTTTACCTTTACCTTTACCTTTACCTTTACCTTTACCTTTACCTTTACCTTTACCTTTACCTTTACCTTTACCTTTACCTTTACCTTTACCTTTACCTTTACCTTTACCTTTACCTTTACCTTTACCTTTACCTTTACCTTTACCTTTACCTTTACCTTTACCTTTACCTTTACCTTTACCTTTACCTTTACCTTTACCTTTACCTTTACCTTTACCTTTACCTTTACCTTTACCTTTACCTTTACCTTTACCTTTACCTTTACCTTTACCTTTACCTTTACCTTTACCTTTACCTTTACCTTTACCTTTACCTTTACCTTTACCTTTACCTTTACCTTTACCTTTACCTTTACCTTTACCTTTACCTTTACCTTTACCTTTACCTTTACCTTTACCTTTACCTTTACCTTTACCTTTACCTTTACCTTTACCTTTACCTTTACCTTTACCTTTACCTTTACCTTTACCTTTACCTTTACCTTTACCTTTACCTTTACCTTTACCTTTACCTTTACCTTTACCTTTACCTTTACCTTTACCTTTACCTTTACCTTTACCTTTACCTTTACCTTTACCTTTACCTTTACCTTTACCTTTACCTTTACCTTTACCTTTACCTTTACCTTTACCTTTACCTTTACCTTTACCTTTACCTTTACCTTTACCTTTACCTTTACCTTTACCTTTACCTTTACCTTTACCTTTACCTTTACCTTTACCTTTACCTTTACCTTTACCTTTACCTTTACCTTTACCTTTACCTTTACCTTTACCTTTACCTTTACCTTTACCTTTACCTTTACCTTTACCTTTACCTTTACCTTTACCTTTACCTTTACCTTTACCTTTACCTTTACCTTTACCTTTACCTTTACCTTTACCTTTACCTTTACCTTTACCTTTACCTTTACCTTTACCTTTACCTTTACCTTTACCTTTACCTTTACCTTTACCTTTACCTTTACCTTTACCTTTACCTTTACCTTTACCTTTACCTTTACCTTTACCTTTACCTTTACCTTTACCTTTACCTTTACCTTTACCTTTACCTTTACCTTTACCTTTACCTTTACCTTTACCTTTACCTTTACCTTTACCTTTACCTTTACCTTTACCTTTACCTTTACCTTTACCTTTACCTTTACCTTTACCTTTACCTTTACCTTTACCTTTACCTTTACCTTTACCTTTACCTTTACCTTTACCTTTACCTTTACCTTTACCTTTACCTTTACCTTTACCTTTACCTTTACCTTTACCTTTACCTTTACCTTTACCTTTACCTTTACCTTTACCTTTACCTTTACCTTTACCTTTACCTTTACCTTTACTCCATATACTTCTGTTATGGAAACGCCTTTGTCTATATAATCGATTTAAAAAAAATTCCATCTGAGTCCCAAAAAACAGTCGCAATAATCTTTCCGGCCGACTATAACACTTTAAACATTTTGAATGGTGGTTTGATGTTTTATCCGACTGCATGAGTCCTGCTTATACTAGGTACATTATTATGAACCCAAGTTTCAATCCCAGTAACAAATCGACTCAAAACAACATCCCCGCCTTCACTACAGAGCTACAAAAATACACGAAAACACTCCACGCTCTGTTGTTTTTGTGGCACCGTGAGCATTCTTGCCACCCATATTACGCTGACCTTAGTCATGCCAAGATGATATTGAAGAAGTTTAATAATTATTGAATCAGTTACTTTTATCATATCTGAGAGCTGTTTTTCTTTAATCCAGCATCTTCCAATATTAATTTTTTCAACTTTTTGAATGATTTCCGGAGTGCACACATCGATTGGTCGTCTTGTTTAAAGAGACTCTGCCACTTGTAGATCAAGGTTTTAGCCGTGCAATAGTCTGCATAAACGGATTTTATCTCATCTATTATTGTTGGAACCAACTCTCCTTGCTTATTAAGGAGCTTTATAACAGCGCAATGCACCATTTTATCCATATTTCACACTCTTTTTTCCAATAGAGTTGCTTAGGCGACGATAGTTAAAAGACCAATGACCCGATTGCGATAATTCTTGGTATTCATACTAATAATGAGTCAATTAAAGAGAACCCCCATTCATAAATATACCCTCCAATACCGCGAACTTAAAAACACTCCCTCATAAGTTCCATCATCTTAGTGAAATTAAAACGTGTATTTTCGGTTACGCCATCTACATGCAAAATGATAAGATTTGACCTACTCTACTCTTATGCCAAATATATATGATAGTCCCTTCATTATTATAACTACGGTTTTCAGTTTTATTTACGTTCTGCTGCTTCTGGTTGTGCTGATTGCATTCAAGATAAAAAGAACTGACCTAGTCTACTCCTGTGTCAAATTTAATTAATTTTTGCAATAATGCGTATAGAAATGTAATCCTTTAGAGAGCATCATATGGAAAGTTGCGTTTGCAATCTATTCAGTTTTTGTGATGCTCTCCTTTCAACTTTTGCATACATATACGGAGCTATATCTATTTTAAAGACGTAATTTACTTCCGGTCACGCCCATTTTGTTCAAGATGACATGAACTGACCTATTGAACTGCTGTACCAAACTTCATTGTTGTAGCATGAATTTATATCGATATTTAATCCTTTTCATGAATGGAATTTTTTATATGCTTCGCCAAAAAAATAAATAAAAATGAGGTAGATTTAGTGCGAACTCTAGTAATGGTAAATTATATACAGGGTGTCCCAGACTTAGAGTATTATAATGTGGGGGCTGATTCCTCGTGATGAGGCGAGCAAAAAATCGTATGGGTGGGGGTGGTCGCAAATGCCCCCCTAGGGGGCTAGGAGTGAAAAACAAAAAAATAGGTGTCGTTACGTTTTAATCCATAGCTAACATATCCCTGCAACGATTAAAAAAAACCATAACTTTTTGAAAAGAAAATTAAATTTGCTTTAAGTTAATAGAGCAAAGTTTTTCCATAAAGTCATAAACAAAAATTAAATTAGCATCTGAAGTCAAAAAATAGGTTTTTTTCTTTAAAAATTCAACTTTCAAGGCAATTTTCTCAGAAAAAAACCCAAATGTTTTATTATTTTTTATGACGCAGTTTTTTTTCCTTGGTCAATTCTCTAAAAACCCGTCATACATTGTTTATACTTCAGAGATAATATTGTTTGTATAAAATCGATTTTCCGATCTTACCACTTTTTCCTCCCACTGAGGTACTTAATGCAAGCAAACGACTTTGTTTTTTTGTTGCTAACAATAACTAGTAAAACAGTTATATTTAACGGAATTAAGTAAAAAAATTTCATTTATTCTTCATAATTAAACGTAAACAAGTTTCCTTTGCTCCTGCACACAAAGGAAATATCGTAAAGCAACAGCTAGACAGAACCTTTCCTCGCAGGTGGATTGGTGAGCGAGGCCCTTTCCGTTGGCCACCAAGATCACCTGATCTGACGCCTCTCGACTACTTTTTATGGGGAACATACAAATCAATTGTGTACAACAAAGAAATTTTTTCATTGGAGGAGCTGAAAAATAAAATGAATGCTGCAACAGGTGATATTCGTAGCGTACTCCGGAATATGAATCTGGAGCAAGAGTCAAAGAAAAGGGCACAAGCATGCCTAAATCACTTGTTTACGTTTAATTATGAAGAATAAATGAACTGTTTTTACTTAATTCCGTTAAATCTAACTGTTTTACTAGTTATTGTTAGCAACAAAAAAACAAAGTCGTTAGCTTGCATTAAGTACCTCAGTGGGAGGAAAAAGTGGTAAGATCGGAAAATCGATTTAATACAAACAATATTATCTCTGAAGTATAAACAATGTATGACGGGTTTTTAGAGAATTGACCAAGGAAAAAAACTGCGTCATAAAAAATAATAAAACATTTGAGTTTTTTTCTGAGAAAATTGCCTTGAAAGTTGAATTTTTAAAGAAAAAAACCTATTTTTTGACTTCAGATGCTTATACATTTTTTGTTTATGACTTTATGGAAAAACTTTGCACTATTAACTTAAAGCAAATTTAATTTTCTTTTCAAAAAGGTATGGTTTTTTTTAATCGTTGCAGGGATATGTTAGCTATGGATTAAAACGTAACGACACCTATTTTTTTTGTTTTTCACTCCTAGCCCCCTAGGGGGCATTTG
Source organism: Coremacera marginata (assembly GCA_914767935.1). Taxonomy (NCBI): domain Eukaryota; kingdom Metazoa; phylum Arthropoda; class Insecta; order Diptera; family Sciomyzidae; genus Coremacera; species Coremacera marginata. The sequence continues at coordinate 129,228,551 of OU612047.1, forward strand.
CGACCACCCCCACCCATACGATTTTTTGCTCGCCTCATCACGAGGAATCAGCCCCCACATTATAATACTCTAAGTCTGGGACACCCTGTATAAAAAATTTCTGTTTAATTAACCTTTCCAGCAAGCCTTAATTTGCTAAAATTGGTCAATTTTATCATAGGGTAGTTTGTCTTTGAAATTTGTGACGCCTCTTTCTAACTTTTGCAAATTGCTCCCATATGTCAGTTTACTATAAAAGGCGTCTTCACGTCAAATTTTAATTGATTTAAAAAAAGTTTTTTCTGTAAAAACTTAAATTTTAAATGTCTATGAAAAGAGTTTTTCATTAATTTTATATCATCAAATTTTATTATATTGATTTATAACAGTTCACAAAAATATCTTATTCCAAGAGAAAAAACAGGCTTAAACCATATAATTAATGGCACATTCTTAAGGTTCTCACCATTGCTGATAAACAAAAAGTGGCCGTGCAGCAAATTGTTCTTGTTGTCTCTGTTGTATTTGCAGACGCGCGGCTTTAGGTGCCGCACGCAACTTGGCTGGGCGTGCTGCACGACGACCAGCAATGCGTCGACCAACGATTAAACGCTCAGTTTGTGGTGCTGCGGTAATTTCTTCAGGCAACTCTTCCTCAGCTGGCAGTTCGTTCTCAGCTACGTCAACTGGTATTTGTTGCTCTCCCTGATCCTGTTCAGCATCGAGGGACTCTTCCTCAATTTCTGGTGGTCCATAAACTTCATCGGGTTGATATGGAAGCTCGGCAGGAGCACTATCTTCGGCTTCTTCGAAAGGCACTTCTGGCTTTAGTTCGTCGGCTGTGGGGTAAGGTGTGACAGCGACAGGTTCTTCAACTTCTTGGCGTGCCAAGAAGCGATTGCGGCGTGGTACATTGAAACGTGTGGCACGATTACGTGGTGCTTCAGCCTGGCAGAGCGCAAAAACGCAGGTGGCAATGAGCAGGATTTGTACGAATCTCGACATATTTATTTAGATTTTAGTTGGTTGAGTAGCTTTAGTTGTGCTAATGCTGTTTATGTCTAAAGGTGACTGTATCTAACTATGGATTTGTTTGTAGTTTTTATAGTAAGTTGGTATAAATTTTGTGCTCTTCAAATCATTAAAAAAACATTGTGTAGAAATTTTAATCTATTATTTTGTTGTTTTTTTCCATTTCAAATATAAGGTTCTTGATATTGAATGCAACACCATGTCCCCATCAATATTTTTTTAAACCTTACTGTTGGCTGAATTTGTTGTTGTTTTAGTCACAACTTCCAACATTGTTTCTTCGCACACTTAATAGATTTGGTTTACGTGACTGTGAAGTGGCCTTAAATAGCTAGTATTTAATTTTTGTGTCGGCTTGCTGCGCACTACTTTTAATTTTAAGTAGGCTTGAAAGTGGTGTATAAAGAAAACATTATTTTAATTTTGGTATTGTTGTGTTCTTTGGTAGTTTGTTAAAAAGTTGTTTTACAATTTTTTAAATTATCTCACAAAAGAATAAACGTACAGTAATTTTGTTTTTACTTTTTGAATTATGCAGTTATGTTTCAGTTTCAAGAGCCACAAAAATTGACGTTAATATGAATATTATTAAAATAACATAGTTGACTATTAAATGTGTGTTGAGACTGAACGATTTTGGGAAATTTTAAGATATGTCAATGTACTATCCGAATAAAATTCTCAAAAGAAGAATATTGTGATCTGCTGAAAAATCCAAAGAAAAGAGAAGGAAAAATGGATACGCCAACAGCAATAACTGCAGGATAGCATCTTAAACAATTAAAAATCCAAAAATAAGTGTTCAACCTAATGCATGAAAAAAGTTATTCAGTGAGGGAAAGGGGGGAGGCAACTTAAAGCTAAGAAATAACATAGCTGTTATGAATTTACGAAGCAGCTAGTGTCGACTACTCAATTTATGCATTATTGAATGTATAAACTGCTGTTTTTAAATGTTTATATATAATATATTTGTAACACAATTACTTTGGCTGGGTAATCATTAATTGGCTTGGTAATCGGTTGGTAATCACTTCGGTCATCGATAACCGGTTGTTAATCGCTTCGGTAATCGATTGGTAGTTGCTTTGGTAATCTGTTGGCTATCGCTTCGGTTATCGGTTGGTAATCGCTTTTGTATTCGGTAATGGGTTGATATTCGCTTTGGTAAACGGTAATGGGTTGGTAATCGCTTCGGTAATTGATAATCGCTTCGGTAATTGGTTGGTAATCGCTTCTGTAATAGGTGATAGGTTCGATAATCGATCAGTATTCGCTTCGGTAATCGGTTGGCAATTACTTCGGTAATTGGTTCGGTAATCGGTTCGTAATCGCTTCGTTAACCGGTAATTGGTTGTTAATCGCTTCAGTAATCGGTAATTGGTTTGATAATCGGTTAGTAATCGCTTCAATAATAGGTAATTGTTTCGGTAATTGAATGGTAATCGCTTCGGTAATCGGCAATTGGTTCGGTAATCGGTTGGTAATCGGTTGGTAATCGCCTTGGTAATTTAAAAAAAAGCTCACCAAACATGCCTGCCTAGCATAACTAGTGGTGTACAATGTACACCACATAAACAGTGGTGTACAATGCAACAGAAATGAACAGCTAAAAGCGTTATGATATCGCTAACAGCGTGATGATATCGCTAACAGCGTGATGATATTGCTCACAGCGTGATGATATCGCTAACAGAGTGATGATATCGCGAATCAATAGTTTGGCTCCCTACCAAAAAGTACTCAACGCGCCTAAAGAAGTTTTCACTTCAAAAACCTATAAACTTATTTCATAACAAAAAAAAAACGAAATGGCCATTTCAGCCCTTGAAAGAACTTTGACCGAGCTTCTTATGATCAATTGTGTTGTTTGTGTTGTGAAATGTTTGAGCACAAATGATCGAGAACTGGACCTACATGTTTTATGCCGATTCCGAACGGCTTATGTTCTCAAGAAACTTTTCATGGCAGTTTATACTCTCTGAGGCTTACCATTGTCTCACAGAGATGCACGGGCAAAATTCGGCGGCCAAAAATCGTTTTTCACATTTCACTGTTTCAAAAACCTATTGATGCAGTTTTGTTAAGCATACTTTAGTTAAGAAACATGCAAATTTTCAGGTTCATAGGTCAACGGAAACGTATTGAACGGCGTAAAAACAAAAAGGTCCATTCTCATATTTTTGTGAATTTGAATTTTTTGTATATTTTATTGAAGTTTGAAGAAGTGTAACTTTTTAACACTGCAACATTTTTGAACAATATTTTTATTTTTAATTAAGGTCAGTAAAATGCCTTATAAAAAAGTCAAAGTCTTATTACAATTTATGTTTTATAGTATTTTTTTCAGATATTTTTTTAAAAGTCTTTTTTTAAACAAATTTTGAGAAAACTAGTACTCGTGCCTCGGCAGAGCTTGGTTATATTTTTTAGAAAGTTTAAAGTATTTCGAAACTTTTTCCCCGAAATTCTATAACCACCATTCACCGCCGGAGAGCACCTATTTAGAGCACCTATTTTTATACGACACAGGTTATGCCTGTGCATGTCGTTTGCTGAAGTGTTCACATTTGTCCGAAAACGTATTGTATCAATCATGCATTTTTATTGCCATAATTAAGCATAATCATACAGTTAATGAATGCGACCGCAGGTAACGCCATAGGTAGAAATCTTAATTGGTTAACAGGTAGAATACTTTTTGCGCACATTTTTTATTATATAAAGCTGCGCATCTGCATAGCAAATATATTTCCCATAAAAACTCTTACGCGTAATCATAACAGCTATGTAAAGTGTTACTTACGATTTTGTTGCTAATTTGTATTTGGTAAACAAATTTTAAAATGATGTAATCGTCACGGCTATTATTGGCGAAAATATTGTCAGTCACAATACTATGGAAGCTGTATCATTAAAGGTTACAAATATTGTAGACAGCGTAAAAAGGCGCTTTAACCACTGCTGGAAACTTTGCTAAAAAAAAACTCTTGAACACGATTTTCAATTAGACGAGGAAAGTGATCACTTCAATGATGAATCACTGGAGTTGATGAGGTCTCCATATCAAGGTTGCGAACCATCTTACAGGTTATTAGCTGCAATGAGCATATACGAGCTGAGCGTTTTGGACAGTATGCAAAGGAAACAGCAGAATTATACAGTAAATTATATCCACGTCTCCAGCACTGCATAAGGTTTTAATGCATGGCTGCCTACCTATTGGAGAGCTATCTGAATAAGCGCAAGAGAAACGAAATAAGGATTATAGGTTCTATAGAGAACATAACACCCGAAAGTTTTCAAGGCAAGAAACAAATGAGGACCTATCTCGAATGCTTATGATATCATCTGATCCATTATATCTAGTTTCAGAAATTCAAAGAAAATTGCACATAGTCCCTTAAGTCAAGTTCTCATACAAAGGGCAAGTACACATTTTATCGTAAAGTTTAAAAAAAATAATTGCCATATATTTACCAGTCTCCTCCCATACAAAGTGGGGACATCTATATGGTAAAGGCTTCATAAATGCCATAGTTTTTGAGATATAGCCTTGAAACTTGGCACACACTTATTCCTCTAAAAAATAAAGAACATTTTACAAAATGATTCAAATCAGATAAGAATACGCCTGCAATGCGTTGCACGTCATAACATATATAAACATTTTAAACAAACGAACTTTCCACCACCAAAAAATATAGCAAACGAAATTTCAGGAACAATTTTGATACTTCCTATTAAAGGGCTATGTTTTTTCTTTCATATGTTGAAATCTGCTTAAAAAAGTTTTAATTCGCTTAAAAGTTATAGATTTTTGACCGCCAAGTACCAAAAAATTCGCTTTTTGCACCTGTGTGTGTCTGCAGAGAGGTGACTGCCGAACAGAAAAATTAATTCAATTGAAAAAACTTTCTGTGTCAGGTGGGATTCGAACCAGGGTTCTCTGGCATATGGGTCACACACTTTACCCACTGCGCCAAGGCCGCCACTTATTCCATAAACAAAATCAAATATTTATACTTGCATTAAATTACCTTTTGAAACTTTAAACTTCTTAAAAGATCGATTTTTTTCACAAAACAATTTACAGTGTGACCTTAAATAAATGTCACTAAAATAAAAAGCAAAAAAAAACCAAAAAAGTGAATGAAATTTCATAAAAAAGTTTTATTTGTAAAGGGTCACTAGAGGGTTAGTGCTCCTGAAAGAGATTTTGCTGAATAATACAGTCTATACTAAATTTGGCCCTCTGAACACAAATCCTAATTTTTTTTTTTTTTTATTTGATGAAATTTACACCTGAAACAGGTAAAAATATGGTATCCACCTTTTGGCGGTGTTGCATTCAGAGGAGAGAAAAAGAAATAGACGGTTTACGAGAGCAAGACTTGTATTGAATGGGAAAAAAGTAGAAAGTTAAGAACACTTAAACTAAGTCCAAATAACATCTTTTGGCAAAAGCTATCCTTCGTTTTATCTCAATACTTATATCCTTGGTGGAGTTTATGGTGGATCCTAGAAAGACCAAGTTTTTCACAACCTCGAAGAAAAACACTGTTTTTCTTGTTTTTATTGTTTTTTATTGTTGTCAACACTGACATGGGCTCCAAGATGCTGGGCTGTTTGTTTGTTGACACAAGGTATTTCGTCTTTTCTGCGTTCACTGCAACACCCATGCGACTCGATTCTTTTTCTAATTTGGAGAATGTCGCACAGAACTCGCGTGTAATATGGCCAATGATATCGATATCATTAGCACAAAACTGTTATAGCAAGTGATGCCATTATGCCTCAGATCAACAGCTCGGATGATCTTCTCCATTATTAGATTAAAAAAGTAGCATGATAGGGAATCACATTGCCTAAAAACCTCGTTTGGTAACAAATGGGGCGAAAAAGTCCTTTCCGATTTTAACTGCGCTGGTGGTGTTGCTCAGTGCCATCTTGGATAGATGGATTAATTTTGCAGGTGTACCAAATTCAGACATGATGGAGTATAGGTGATTCCTTATTCAACTATCGAAGGCGGCTTTGTAATTGACAAAAATATGGTGGGTGTCAATTTGCCTTTCTAGAGTCAGTGGTAGGTTTCTCAGGTCTGAAGCCACACTGATAAAGTTCAATCAGTTGGTTTACGATGGACTTCATTTTTTCATATAATACGCTCGACAGGACCTTAAAAAGACTTATCCCACGGTAGTTAGCACAAATGGTGGGATCGCCTTTCTTGTGGATGGGGCAGAGTACACTAAGGATTCAATCATTCGGAATGTATTTTTCCATATGCTGCATAGAAATTCGTGAATGCATTTAAACAGAGCTTTGCCTACGCTCAGAAACAGCTCAGCAGGTAGACCATCGGCTCCCGCCAAGTGCGTAAGCCAAGTTATGGTTGTCAAGAGTTCATTATAGTCGAGCAGAGGAACTTCAACGCTGTCATCTGTAATTGGGGTTTTCAGGATATCAACTCTATGGGCGGGATTGTTGGCAGCACCACCATTCAGAAGACTAGAGAAGTGTTCCCTCCATTCCCTTTTTTATCCAGCAGGAGTGGCTCTAGTCCTACAACCATGGGCCAGGTGTCTGTTCTTTTCGAAAAACTTTCGGGCCTCATATTTGTCGCCATACATCTTAATCTTTATGCACTCGTACTTTTCTGCCTATATTTTTCCCCACATGAAAAGACATCTCTCATCCCTCATCTTATCTTTGTAATGCTTCTTAACAGCACTCCTTACAACCGAGTGCAGGATAGCTTTGTAGGCGGCATCTTTCTCTGCAGTGGCATCGCGATACTCCTGGTCGTGCCACTGATCTCGACGAGGGTGGTGGTAGCCAATAATTTCTTCGGCAGCAAAACCCATAGAATGGGAGATCTTGCATGCCCTCCACTGAAGCATGCTTACATATGAGCTTCAGTGAACAAATTTAACCTGGTGCGGATTGCACTAAAAAAAAACTTAGGATAAAACTACGATTAATTCTTTGTAGAAATACTAACCGACCCTATTTGTAGATTGTACAAATGTTTGGTACGTAGTAAAAACATTTTTAGTGTTTTCAAAAAACAAAAATTTTTGAATCCGTATACTTTGTACATTCTACGAATGCACGTTTGTAAAATCAACAATATATGAACATGTGAAATGTGCGAATGTCGTTTGAAAATTTTTAACATTTTTGTGGAAGTATTTGTATATTCGTACAATATACGATCATCATTCGTATATTTAAAAAATAATTTTTTTTTTCGTAAATATACAATTTTTTTCTTTCGCTCAATGTACAAAGGATGAAAAGAACAAACAATTTGTGAAATGTAATAAATGTTTCGTTCATAATACGAAGTTTTTTTCAGTATATGGCAAGTAGTTCGTCCACAGGTGTGAATTGCAGTACGTGAAGCCGAAGTATCATGCACACTACAAATTTACACCCAAACTCGTACTTTTAATCATGGCCGTTAAAGTAGACATCACCGAGTGATTGCTATAAACTAACTTATGCCTTCCATAGCATTTCCTGGATTGCAGTGATATCAGCTTTGTATCTTTCCAATATATCAATCAGTTGGATATAGGCACCTTCCTAATTAAGAATTCGGGCTTTCCATGTACATATTCGCAAATCATTAAAAGTTTTTCGCTTGCATTAGTCGTCATCACATTTGGGGATCTTTTTACCTTTATTCTATTCCGTTTCATTAAAATTCTTTTTAACATTGTGGACTTCAAACCTAGGTAGCGCGCCGTTCAAATTTGCCATCAAAGTGATAGATGCCAGTTTCTCGAAGCCCAGGGAACACCACGAGTAGGTTTTTCTTTTAGACTTAACCAACACTCAGGGGATGCCCCTATAAATGCATAAGGATTGAGTTGATTTGGAAAACGGGTGTTAGTAAGTTGGAGCGTGGAAATATAGAGTAGTATTGGTGAAAAACGAGCGCTTTCTGTCACACTCGGTCAAATTCCTTTGAAATGTCCAGAGCAACCACCATATTAGCGGTCACTGAGAAATTCGTTGCGCTAAAAATATCTCATTTTAATTTTCGAAATTTATTACGCTCTCCATAACTATTAATAGCGTAGAGCGTATTGCTTTGGGTCGGTAGTTCGCTGAGTTCGTGGCATAGCCCTTTTTTTGGTACCGGCAAGACCTTTGCGACCTTCCAACAAGATGGAAATACTCCTGTACTGTAGGAGATGTTGAATAGATTCAGCAAAGGCCGAGCCAGACTAGAAACACAAGCTTGTAGAACAAGTGGTGGTATGCCATCAATAAGAGAGGCTTTGTAAATGTTAAGTTTTGAAAGGACTTTTTTAACTGCTCTTTTACGAAAATATATTTCCTGCATTGCGAAAGACGAACTTTCGACGAAATACAGTGTATGACTACTTGTTGGGATTCTAGAATTATTTGCAAGCAATTTAGTCAACAATTTCGCTTTATCATTTGGATCCTTGAAGATTTGATCATCTTTTAAGAGAGTGGGATAATCGATGGGAATAATCTGATTCTGCACTGTTTTAACAAATGACCAAAAGTTTTTGCTCCTTTTTGGGCAGAGAAGAACCTGTTCTCTTATGCGAGTTTTATAAAGAAACTTTTCGCGTTTTTAGAATTGCATTACAGCGTTTCCTAGCCTCAAGAAGTCTTTACTTACCAGAGCAATTTTATTAGAGCTCCAATTCTAAAAAGCTTTCACTTTGGACCTGACAGCAATCATGCAAGTCTCATTAAGTTCTCTAGAACTTTGCATTTTTCCTTTGTTTTAAAATTTTTTTTCAATATAAAGAGTAAAAAGTCGCTAGAAAGTCAGTGAAGTGATGAGAGTCGAAAGTACCGAAAGCATGTAAGCAAGCGTGCGCTCTTTACGCTCTACACCTTTTAATTTCTTATTCAAATAAATTTTGTACTACATTTTTTGGAAAACAGGGGGCACTTCAGACAATTATTTGGAGTGTGTAAGTTTCATTTTTGTTTCCCCACAAACAATCAGCTGTGAAACGACTTGTTGTTAGTGTATATACAGTGCAGTGCCACGTGTTGTTATTTTGAATTGCGTTATGAATAATTTCTTGATAAAATTAGTCGTCAAGTTGATTAGTCCGAACTATCGTGCAAACTATCCTCACTGTAAAAAATTAACAGCTAATCAATTTTCCAGTGGGAAAAAGCCAAACATGAAATTTGACGAAGAGTCCAAGGACAAAGCTAGTGTGTTTGCAAGAAAATTTAAGTCATCGCCGAACGATTTTATTGTTAGCCAAAGTTTTTGCTATAGAATCATTGAATTTGTTAGTGTGTTTTCTGCTCTTGCCGATATATTAGTCGTTTGGGCAATCAGGGGACAAAGGCTAAGTTTAAGCAGCTACAGCGCCATCATTTGGTTTTTTTTTATAAAAAAATGTGTGCATACATTTAAAAATCAAGGTCAATATTCATTTTCATTGAAAATAATAAATACTCTCAGTTTTTTGCCTAAAAAGTTATTAAAAAACCTGTTGCTTGAAGAGTCTTTCCCCCTTAAACCATGAGTGGTATTTTGCTTTAATGTTTCTCATCTTATTGGAGATGAAAGATCGCCTACCCAATAAGTAAATTTCTTGTACCATAACAATAACGGCATTCACATTTCTGTCAGCGAAACATAATTTCTAAATGAAGTTGCAATCAAAATTATTTATCGCAGTTCAATTTGTTTTTCCATTAAACCATGCAGTCTTTTTCGAGGCTTCAGACGTACAGGTGCGAAGGTTAGGAGAATCGAATTACCAAAAGATGCGTTGACGCTCATATCATATATTTCATGATGCGAAGGCAAAAAGAGTTCTAAGATATTATAGATATGCATATAACTTTGTGGTAAAAAGTAGGTTCCTTCACTAGTTGAATCCATCGGTTTGATTCAGCAAAAAGCTCAACATATTGTCCAAGCCAAGTTGTGATGTTCATTATCGAATCAGAGAGAGAGAGTCTAGTATGTTAAAGGCGGGCTCCCACCCTAAATTTGGACTTCTATGAACAAAACAAATGCATGGCAGGTGTAAACGGACCCTGAACCTAATCCACATAGAGCTAAATTCCGGATTTCCCTGGAAATTCCCGTTTTAATATGGATTATGTTGTCGTTTTAATCCATTTATAATATCTACTTACAACGTACGAATATAAAAAATTATTTACAAAAAAATAAACTTTCTAAATGAGTGCATTAATTGAACTTCTATAATGTTCTGTTCTAAGCGGCAAGAATTAAACTGACAACTGTAACAAAGCGAAGGGAGTATCAAATTGGTGTTCTTGCTGCTCTTCCAATGTTTGTACATCTCCATCATTTCGATTTGAATGAGACTGCAATGGCTGTTGAGAAAATTGCATATTCTGCTTAGAGGGCTCTACTTCCATAAAGTCAACAACAGTAACATCATTATTCTGAACATCATTTGAGGCACTGTGAGCAGGCGCTGCATAGTTAATGTGTGGAGTGCTAAAGCCTGTCATCGTTGAAACATAGTTAACTGCAGGCTTTAAGCTGTGCAATTGTTGAATATTTTGCTATTGTTGTTGTAGTTCATCAAGATTCACAAACGTTGCGTTGGACAAGTCATAGCTAAAGTTTGGCGCAGGACGTTAACTGCCGGCAGAAAAGTAAAGCGTTGGCTTATCAGAAATTGCTAGTTAATGTCTATCGGCAGAAAAATCAGCACTGTTGCCAGTGTGGCGATGGCGACTCGACACACACTGCGTTGAATGGGGACAAAAATAAAAAATAAAAAATTTGGTATTTTCAAAAATTTGTTATGCAAAACAGAAGCTAATGGTTCAGCGGTCAATAATCAAAAATATTTTTGTAAATATTTTTTCATTACTAAAATTATGTGAGTTTTTTTTAAACTTTACCAATTTAATTCCAGAAAATTAGGCATACTTACATCTGGAGATGAATTTAGTTTTTTAAAATTTTGGGATTCAAAACTCAAAAATTACCAAATTTTATCAGGTAAGAAAAAATTGGTCACATCGATTTCCATAAGTTTTAAATATTTGTTTAAAAATGTATATGTTTTCAGTTCCAAAGTGTTTTATATGATTGTTTTTTGTGAAATTTGGTAAATTTTGTATGGAAATTAAGAACCAGTACAGAAAGTTTTGCGAAATTAAAAACTCTTCTTGCTAAAGGAATGGAAAATTCGATGTAATTCATATTTTTACCAATGCTTAAATACACATTTTAATTAAACACAAATAATATTATTAATTTATTGGCTGCTTTCAATATGCTCGTGCTTTCCTTACAAGACCCTCCATTAAATTTTCTATCACTTCTGAGGACGCCTTAGGTTAGGTTAGGTTGAAGTGGCTAAGTCGATAAACGACTCAACACCTAGGCCAGTGTAGGCTCGTTGTGATACCACATAATCTTCTTTGAACCCTAGAAATTTCCGTCCTCAAACCAGTTCATGCGATAATGAATTTTAGGATATGCCTAATTTCTAGGCATGAGACTTCCGCAAGTCCGTTTAGAAAGTGATGACCCAGAGTTGCCATCCTCCTTTTAGCCAGGGCCGGACATTCGCAGAGGAGGTGCTGAACATTTTCTACTACCTCCTCACATCTGCAGCTTCTGCAAAAATTATTTGCTATGAGCCCTAACCGGAGAGCATGAGTTCCGATTAGGCAGTGACCCGTGAGGATTAATACTATTTTTGACAGGCTTACCTTGCTTAATTCAAGCAGCGAGTTGGTGCGTTTTAAGTCGTAGGAAGGCCACGTCAGCTTAGCAGTCCTACATGTATCAAGGTGCTCCCAGCGTTCTTGTGCAAGACTTAAGGATTTGTTCCTGCACTGGAGTTTATAGGATGATATGGGTATACCAATAAGGTCCCCATTTAAGAGGGTGTTTGAGGTCGTACCCTCCCTTGCCAATTCGTCTGCCAAGTTATTGCCCTCGATATCCCTGTGTCCGGATACCCATATGAGGTGGATCCTGAATAGCCTTGGTATCTCGTTAAGAGATCTGCGGCACACACTGAGAGTTTTAGAGTTGTCAGTATGTGAGTACAGCTCCTTGAGCGCTGCTTGGCTATCTGAGAAGATGAAAATACTTTTTTCCTCAGGGTCGTTTTGTCCCAGAATCTTAGTGGTCTCGTGAACTGCCACCATCTTCGCTTGATAGACACTACAATATGTTGGGAGTCTAAAGGATACTTCGATTTCAAGGTCCTGTTAGTAAATACCTCCCCTACTTCTTCTCAAAGTTTTGATCCATCAGTAAAGGTTTTATGCCGTTTGTTTTAAGGGGGGTTTTGTTAGCCCAGTGTAGCCGTGAAGAGATGAGAAATTCGTAGTCAAGATGTAAGCAAGGCACGCAGTAGTCTGTTTTGTCGGGGACAGAGGAGTTCAGAATAATTGTGTGACCGCAACCATTACCTATCCAATTTAACGATTTTCTTAGTCTGAGAGCTGCTGTGTTAGCACATTCCCTGGCAAAGATATCAAGAGGAGAAAGGTGAAGCATGACATTCAAGGCGTTAGTTGGTGTTGTGGACAATGCGCCAGTAATACATAGACTTAAACTTCTTTGCACCTTTTCTTTCTGAAATTTATGAAGTGAGCCATAAATAAGTATGGGGCGGACAACTGCTGTATAAATCCTGCGTACAATTTTGGGTGAGAAACCCCATTTTTTACCTATAGATTTTTTACAGGCAAAAAGAGTTATGTTTGCCTTCCTAACACGTTCCTTTATATTATCATTCCAGATAAGCTTCTTATCCAGAATAACTCCTCGGTATTTTGTGCTGTCACTAAAGATCAACCTTGTGCCGTTTAGACGCGGAGGTATTAAGTTGGTAGTTAATATTTCGAAGTGAAAAGAATGAGATCCGTTTTCTCCGGGTTAACATTGTGCCTACAAGACGATACCCATCTCGAAAGGATTAAGAGCGCTCTCCCCATGAGTTGACAAAGAGTCTGAGGAAACTTCCCGTTAAATACGATTGCGATATCGTCAGCATAAGCAATAACCATGTAGCCTTCTTCCTGCATGATGCGCAACAGCTGGTTAACCGTCACGGACCAAAGAAGCGGAGACAAGACTCCTCCCTGTGGAGTACCTCTTCTCACGAACCTGCGAATACAGGATCCCCCCCCAGATCTGAGTTCACCACCCTGCCCAAGAGCATCTGATGTATGAAGCTAAAGAGAAAATCCTCTACCCCCAATTCCGACAAGGCAAAGGTAACCGCACATGGAAGGACGTTATTGAATGCTCCTGATATGTCTAGAAAAGCAGCAAGCGCATATTCTTTGTTCACAAGTAATTTTTCGATTGTAGATACAAGAGAGTGAAGAGCTGTCTCTGTAGCCTATCAAGTTTTGGCTTAAGAAGAAGTCCAATAAGTCTGTCCAGAATTTTAGCCAAAAAGGAGGAGAGGCTTATGGATCTAAAGCAGCGTTTACCAGCAGTGTACCCGCGCATGATACAATAATTTACAAGGTATCCTTGACAACTACCTTTTTTCTCACGAGCGGCGATCGGGAGTTGTCAAATCAATACAAAGCTTAACTTTTCATCTGTTTTGCTGCTTCTTCGTTTTCACTTTTTCAATGTGTTTTTGATCATGATACAATGATAAGGTAGGGCCGCTTCGCTGAGTGCTCTCACCCGTCAACGAAGAGTGGATACTGAGAAGAAACATATACGTCAAAATGACGAATTTCGTAGAAATTCTAAATGATGAAAATATTTTATGTTTCCAAGTTGCAAGCAATGCGGTGTTAAATTTATGCTAATTTGAGTGAAAATATTATAAAAAAAGTGTAATAAAAACTATAAAATGTGAAAGAAGTCTAAAAAATTGCAAAAAAAAACCTGTAACAGTTTTAACCTAAAAACAGCTGCGAATCGTGAGCATAAAGAAATTCGCGATGAACAGCTGATTTTGACACCAATCTCGCTTTATTCTGCTTTTTACTCCATTCCTCTCCGAGTCGACCCTACCTTATAATTCTGCCATGTTTTTGACAACTCCAAATCACCAACAGAACTGTCACTCCTACCTTGTAAATTGTTATACCATGTACCCGCGTGTAACGTATCAGTATTAGTGAAGCTAAATAAACGAACATCAGTCTTATGCCAACAGTCTACTAAGAAGGTTAGCATCGCATGCTTCACTGAAATTTTTTTCTTGCTTCAGCCACCACCTTGCTTCAGGTGGTATTGGTGTTGGTTTTTTTTTTTTTTATTATTTTATTCGCGAAGGGGGAACCTTCAAAAGGCGCCACCGTGCAGGTGAGAGTGTGCGATTCTTACGCACTAAACCTAACCTCCGCATTGAATCTTCGTCCTTGTATAAGCCCCGTGGGACCGGCGCAAAGCATGACTTCACGGAGCATGGGAACAGCACTGAGCTGGAAACTGTTGGACTTGTGTCCGTATTCTAAAAGATTTGGTCATGGGCATGTATATCCTACTCTACCTTATCTATTTCGCAAATGCTCAACTCTTCGCAGTTCGTCGATAATCAGTCGTGCTAGGGTGCTAACCACTGACCAGTTAGCTTCATTTCTCAGCATAAGGGTAACCAAGTTTTGATCAGTTACCGTTTCGCCGAGACTGACCGAAGCCTCAAGTCTGGCATTTTGGAACTTGGGGCACTCGAAGAGGACGTGGGCCGCGTCTTCTGGTATACTTCCCTCGCAATGGGTACAATAGGGATCTGCTACGTGCTTGTATTTGTGCAGATATGCCCTGAAGCAACCGTGCCCGCTTAAAATCTGCGTAATGTAGAAGTTCATGGAGCCGTGAGTTCTACCAAACCAAGCGGTAATGTTAGGGATGAGCTGATGAGTCCATCGACCCTTAACTGAGCTATCCCAGCAATCCTGCCACTTTAGCAGGCTTCTCTCCCGTGCGAGTCTTTTGCGAACTGTTGGGTTTTCGCTATCGGCTTCGAACAGAGTTTCCTCTACTAGAAGGTCAATAGGTATCGAGCTTGCAAGGACTAATGCTGCATCCTCGGAAACTGTTCTGAAGGCACAGCATACCCTGAGTGCGCCAAGCCTATGCACTGATTCAACACCACGTCGGTATGACTTCGTTCTCATTGCTGTTTCCCACACCGTTGACCCATACATCACGATGGATCGTACTACATTAAGGAGTAGTATCCTGCGCGCCTGTTTGGGGCCTCTCGTATTCGGCATCATTCTCGATAAAGACATGCATGTGTTGGATGCTTTTTTATGGGCATACTGGAGATGCTGTTTAAATGTTAATCGGGAGTCAATCATCACGCCAAGGTATTTAATGCATTCCTTTGATTGCACCAGCGTCCCATTAACATTGATGCTTGCAACTTCCATCTTTTTGCGGCTGCTTATGAGCACCGCTTCGGTTTTATGTTCGGCTAGACAAAGACCTACTGACATAAGCCAGTTATATATAATGCCGATCGCCACACTACTGAGTGCCTCGACTTCTTCAAGATGTTTTGCAGTGGCCACAACCGCTAGGTCGTCCGCAAAGCCGACGATCTTAACGCCTGTGGGAACTGCGAGTCTAAGGACGTCGTCATACATAACGTTCCACAACAGGGGCCCTAGGACTGACCCCTGTGGGACACCATCGGAGACGTTATACACCATTATCCCCTCGTCTGTTGCATAGCGTAGTATTGTACAATCGAAGTAGTTCGATAATATCTTAGAGAGGTAGCGTGGAATTTCAAATTTTGCGAGCGCTTTCATTATCGTATCCCAGTTTGCGGAATTAAAGGCATTTCACACATCCAGCGTTGCCACCAGGCAATACTGCTTTGCCCCCTTCTTCCAGCTAGTGCCTTCAATAGCTTTACTTGCTATGCTTGTAACCAGTTTTATGGCATCGGACGTAGAGTGACTTTTTCGGAAACCAAACTGTTGGCTCGAGAGTCCTCCTCTGGATTGTATTGCTTCTTCGAGGCGGTTGTACAGCAACTTCTCGAAGATCTTGCCTATCGTGTCGAGCAAGCATATAGGTCGGTAGGCTGAGGGATCCTCCAGAGAGCCGCTACCTTTTGGTATTAGCACAAGCTTTTGCGTCTTCCATTGAGCGGGAAATATGCTCTCTGTGAGACAAGCGTTATACAGCTGTACGAAGGCTTGTGTTTGGGCTGCAATGGCCATTTTTAGCGCGCGGTTCGGGATTTTATCTGGCCCTGGGGCCTTCTCGCTACGAATAGCATGGGAGATTTTCATTACCTCTTCTGCGGTTACCATGGAAATGACTTGCACGTCGCCATGATTAATGACGGGCTGCATCGGTGGTTGCTGAGGGAAGAGCACACTTACAATGCGGCTAAGTATGTGAGGGCACGTGGGTGGTGGTCGTCCGAATGACTTCATCTTTTTCATTACCAGTCTATAGACGGTACCCCATGGGGTTACGTCCGCTTCGTCGCATAACTGAAAGAAGCACTCGCGCTTCCTCGAACGATTGCGATTGCTTCCTCGAATTTGCGTTGCTTAATGCGAATTACCTGAACATGAGTGGTCCTAGCTTTTTTAGCTACATCTGTGGTTGACATTGATCGATTGGCTTTTACCAGAGCAACCACTTTCTTTTCAAGGTTTAAGTCGACAGACCCCTTCGGGCGCCCACTTCAAAACGACTCTTCGCGCTGTATGATAAGATGATCCAGATCGTTTTGTGAGCTTTTTATAAGTAACTGTGGGATTTTGAGTCTAAATGCCCAAACTTTTTTACGAAGCTCCTTGTTCGAGCTCATTTACTCACAACTAACTTGACTGATAGTTACAACTGATAGCTTCTTAGAAATGACAGATTATTTAATACAAAACTTGAAAAACAAAACCCATTCGATTTTTAGAAAAATTAAAAAAAAAAGGTTGAAAATTTGTAAAACTTTCTGTACCAGTAAGAACTTCTAGAATGCTAAAAAAAATACCAAAGCTTAAAAAGCCAAAAGTCAAAAAACTAATACAGGTCTAGCAGAGGTGCCCTTAGACTGACCCTTACCGACTTCAACCGTTCTTAATACGCATCCATAACTATATTTTTTTAGTATTTTGGCCGAGTTTCTTCAAGATCGGTCAAATTTTATATGTACCTTCCATAGAATATCATGCTTAGTCTTGCTGAGCCTTTTGACCAAGTTTTATTAATTTTGGCCAAGCTTTGATTGTACCTCCCATACAAAATCATGTATAAAATTAAAATAGGTTCAAGGTAGGTACCCCAGGGGACTTAACAATTTCAACAATTTTTCCTAGTTAGCTTATGCTAAGCCAGTTTACAAGATTTCATTACCATAAAAGCACTCCTTCTATTGCGGTAGCGCAAATATGAAGCAGTCAACAGTAAATAATTGATTTGCACATTTTTTAAGAAACTTGTTAACGTAATCGTTTTGAGTGAAGTTTGTGAAATTGTTAAACTAATTTTCACTGAAAACAATACAATGTTTTTTTATGGAAAAATTTATGATAGCTGTAAAAACAATGACGTCATTGTTGCATGTTGTCGTTTTTTGTATAGCTGCCAACAAAAGTCAGATGCTGTCTGCCACTTTTGTATAACCCTGCCATCAAATAAATAATAGCCCCGAAATGAAATTTTAACAATTCTAGCCAGGCGCCAATTTGTATGTGCTTTTATTTTATTTTTTATGTATTTTTTCCCCCCTGCTGGCTGTCAATCTTTTCAGCATTCAACAGCTGTCTGCGTTGAACTTCAATTTTCAATTTGAGGTTCAACGTTCCTGCCGGCAGTATTTCAATTAAGACAACAATGCTACGTTCAACTTTAAAATAGCTCACTCAACATGCAAGGCACGTTTTTTTTTTCTTATTTGAGCCAGTTCGATAGTAGCCAGCCTTTGATTGATACGCTTTGATTTGTTGTTGTTGTTGTTGGTGGTATTTTTGGTATTTTTGTACTTTTTCAAAGTAGCAAAGCATGCCTAGTGCTTTTATTTATAAACAGGTTATAAAGTTTCGAAAATTATTTATATGCTTAACACATATATTGGTATTATTTCATACATCGAGGCAGAGTTTCATGATTTCCGACTTCCGTTCTTGTCATACTTGGCTTTTTTTTATAAGTGGCCTTGAAGAAAAGAAAAAAATAGTAAAAAAAAGTGGTACCATTTTATTAAAGGTTGACCCACAAACCTTAGAAACGAACTGAAATTTATACATATGTATTTTATTAATTAAAGCATAAAATTTGTATCATGCTGATCATAAGTAAATTCCTAAACCTATTTGTAAGCTGCTCATTTGTTCTAAGACCGTTCAATTCTTGCTGACATTAAGTCCATCTGTTACATAATCATGCTCATCTTAGCATTTCCTACTCAAGTATTTTGTTCTTCCACAACAACAGAAACAAAAAAATTTGCATCTACATTGACTTAAATTAAGCAACAAAAATAAACAACAAATGAACATCACAACAGTCTGTCAAAGTTGAAGTACCTGCAGGATTAAATGCCGACCTTTGATAAATTTGTTACTACTACCAAGTACACCAAAATAAATTCTTGACTCAACAAGAG
Organism: Coremacera marginata; assembly: GCA_914767935.1. NCBI lineage: Eukaryota > Metazoa > Arthropoda > Insecta > Diptera > Sciomyzidae > Coremacera > Coremacera marginata. Next base: position 129,247,138 of record OU612047.1, read on the forward strand.
CAAGCAAATGCACTCAAGTGTGAGTGAGTAAGCAATAGACAAGTACTAACTATCAACAATATGTTGATATGTTTGTCATAAATAAGCAAGTAATTAACATGTATAGGAATTATTTGGTTAAATGATTCAAGTGAATAAATTTTCCGAGATTATCGAGTATTTTGTCCAAAAATATTCACAGCAAATCAGCACTTAAATTTTAGCACAAATATTAATTAAACTGAGTACAGATACCTTAGAACTGGAAGCAGCTCAGGTTTGCACATAAAATCAATAAATTTGTGAGTCTGAATTTTACTGTTTATAAGAATATACAGGTTGTCCACGATCTTAGTGCCAATATTCCCGATGATAAAAGTAGGGGTTAAGTGAAGCAAAAAAATATATGGGAGGGAAGCAGGCCCGTAGCCAAGAGAGGTTTCGAAGTTAAATAGCCCCCCCCCCCCCAAAGTTTCCAATGATATAAGAAAATAAATAAATATAAGAAAACTAGAAGAATAAAAAAATATATGTATTAGTACAGTCATTTGGGGGAAAAAAAAGGTTACGTGGAATGTTTTCCGGGAGTTTTGAAAATGGGTATTTTTTATAGAAATCGATGTGCTCTTTCCTAATTTCAACTTCGCCACCTCGTATTGTTGCAGCTCGCGCCGCCATATTAGCAAAATGGTGGCTCAAAACAGTTTTTTGCCAATATCTCCTTTCCGACTCATTTCACGATAAAAACTTACATGTACTAAATGAAAGTAGAGAAATTTCCTACAATTCATGTTATAAACTTTTTTTTTTTTTTGTTAAAATCATTAGTTTTTGTGTACCGACAAAGTATTGCTCCGCAAAGTGAATCTCTTTAGATATAGAAATGGATGCATGTATGTGGGTGTGTGGGTATATGTGTATATCACGTATAGACTCCAAAACCGCCAACCCAACCTGTATTAAATTTATAGGGATACTGAAGCAACATTCTGAGAGTGTTTCTGTGAAGTTTGGTGTTGATTAGACAAGGGGGCGTGGTATCTCCCATACAACCCAAATTGGCTCTATCGCCCACAAACCAAAAAATGCTATATATCAGACGGTTTTAATCGTATAAAACTAAAATTTGGTAATTTTATTCAGAAGGTTACTTTCGGTGACTGTACAAAAATAGGCGTGGTCACACTATATCTACACCCATTTTTCAGAAATCATTTTTATTCCTAAGATGTTCAAGTTTTGATAGTGAATCTTGGTATGCAGGTCCTATGGTTCCAAATGGCAGTCACTGTGTATATATAAATGCCGTCACGCCCACTTTTACCGCCCTCAAATCAGTAAAAGTGCTTTACATCAGACGGCTTTTGTCGTAGAAGACTAACATTTGGTAATTTAGTTTATATGATTACTGTCGGTTAATGTACAAAAAATAGGCATGGCTGTATCATATATACGCCCACCTTATCAAAATCATGCATATTTCTTAGTTTTGATAGTAAATAGTGCTATGCTTAGTATGCAAGTGCTATGGACTCAACTGGCAGTCACTAAGTATATATAATGTTGTCACGCCTACTTTTACCGCCCACAAATCAGTAAAAATGCTTTATATCAGACGGTTTTACCGTAGAAGATTAAGATTTAGTAATTTAGTACATATGGTCACTGTCGGCAACTGTTAAAAAATGGGCGTGGTCGCTCTATATCTACGCCCACTTTTCTAAATCATGCTTATTCCTGAGTTGTACACGTTTTAATAGTAACACTTCAGCCGAACAGAAAAAATTATTCAATTGAAAAACTTTCTGTGTCAGATGGAATTCGAACCTGGGTTCTGTAGCATACAAGCCACGTACCTTAACCAGTATGCCACGGAATGGTTTGAAATATGCTCTAAAAATCGAGTTTTTTGTAAAATTAGTTACTGGTGTAGTCGTTAAACATAACAACCGGTCAGAAATAATAGTAATGAAAAAGTTCTTCCAATCTGCACCAATAAATTTTTAATTTTTACTGTCGGACCAGATTTAATGCGAATTTTCATAAATTGTTTAACTTTTTCTTATATTATTTTCACTAAAATTCAAATTAAAATTAAATTTTTTTTTGTCAAATAAATTATCTATTGATGATAAAATATAGTGTAATGTGAAGAATTAAATTGAATGAAATTACAAAAAAACTTACACATTATTTACATTTTACAATTTATTTGACTAAAAGTAGTATGGGAAAAAATTCATTTGAATTTTAGTAAAAATAATATGAAAAAAGTTAAAACAATCCATAAATATCCGCATTATCTTTGGTCCAACGGAAAAAATTTAAGATTTTTAGATGCAAAAGAACTTTTTCATTACTCTTATTTCTGACCGTTTGTTTTCTTTTTAACTACCATGCCACACCCTGAAATATAACAGGCCTTCCCAAACATAATTTGCAGGATATATAATATGTTTCTGCATGCTTCTTGGAAACAAGTAATCATAATTGGTTCCACATATAAAATGATTAATTAATGCAATTTTTCTTTATATATATATATTTGCATCTTAACATTATTTAATTGTAATTTAGTACTTGTTGTTTGAATTTAAAAGCAATATAGTTTGTTTTAAAGAAAATATATTATCATAGAAATATATTCTAATTATAAATGGACTGAGAACACTTTTAGTCAATTACTATTTGTTTGCTTGGAAATATAACTTAGTCAAGAATAACATTAAATATTCACGGACAAATATATATTAATTGGAGAATACATAATTTAATTGCAGTCAAGCAATTATTTTCAAAACGATAATTAAGAACAACATAATTTATTAACCGATATTTACACTATATTTACTTGGAAACATATTTTAGCAAAAGAAATGCCAAAAGTTTTTCACTGTGATTTTAAAATATTTGCTTAGAAGTAGTTTTTGGTTTGAAGCAAACAAAATATGTTTTGAAAAAAGTTAATAAGTTTTTCTCGGATTTAATTATGCTGAGAAGTAACCATATTATGTTTATCCGACATTACAACAATTTTTATAGGCACACATTTTCTAGTTCAAAACTCACCTATTTTCACTGCTGATCCGCCTTATTTTTCTTTTATTTGTTTTTTTTTTTATTAATATAAAAACACAAACACTTTTAATTTAAACAAACTTTTTTTAGAAACACTTTTTACAAGAGCTAAACTTTTCAACACGTTTGGCGCGGCTGCTTGAAATTTAAAATGACGCCACGACTTGGCAACTGTTAAAAACAAGCGCATAAAGCAACAAGGTTTCCGCTATTTTTCGTGCAAGTGCAAAAGAAACAGATATATGTATGTGTAGGCGAAACACATAAAAGAAAGGAGTTCTGTTTGTTTTAAATTTGCAGAGTTCTGTTCTTTTTGAGTTTAACAGTGATGCAAATATATTTTTATTGGGTAGAAACACATAATTCTATTTTGTCACAAGCATATTAATGTAGACGTTAGTTTCTTAGCTAAGGCAATTATATTAATGTTGGACACAACTAATATCTTCTTAAATCGAAAATAATGCTATTGAAGGAAAGTTCTTAATCATTAGGTGGTTCCCTCTGAATATTTTGTTTTTGAAACCAAACATATATAAACATATTTTTTCTCTGCGTGCAGCCAATATTTTTACTGGAAATATTTTGGGGATCATCATAACATAAACCATGGATTATTTTGAAGAACCTGACTGAACAACTTTTTTTTCTAAGGCGTGAGTCGACTTAATGTATATACATACATATGTATGTGGGTATATGTGTACATCCAGTAAAGACTCCGAAACCGCTAAGCCAATTTTTATACCAAAGCCTTGAGAGGGTTCCTGTGAAGTCTGGTGCCGATCGTAAAAGGCACCTTAAATACACCTTTTACACTATTTTTCATACAAAAATTTCATTTTCGCCTTACACGAATTTCTAAGATATTCAAATTTCAATGAACTACTGGAAAAAATTGCAATATAAAAATAAAATTAAGCATTAAGCATAAATCCGTTTTGGATCCGTATTATTTAAAAAAACCGAGCCCGTCGCAAATTCGCATTGTTTGGAAAAAACGAGTCTGTTTCGAATTCGCGTTATTTTGAATAAAGGAATCCGTCTCGAATTCGTGTATGAAGTCCGTTCTAAGTTCGGGACAGATCCGTAAAAATGATAAAAGCGATTCGCGTTTTTGAGAGGAATTCCATACGAAAACGGGTCAGTGGTGGATCCGAAACGCAATCCGTTTCGTATAAAATGTACAAAGAAGTGAGTCCGTCTGGAATCCAAAACGCATCCATTTGGCATATTGGGTACCTACAACAGAAGAATTTAAGTTTTTCAAAAACACGCTTTGAAAACACTTGTTTTTGAAATTAATTTACAAGTTCTGTTGTAAAATTGTATCGGAACGAGAAAAAAGCTTGTTGTAATAGTACTTGGAGTTAGATTACTTTAAGTTAAAATTACAAGTTTATTCAAAACCCGATTAGGAAATGCTTTCAGAGGTAATATTTTAAACTCATAGTAGACTGGAGTTAAGTTTCAACAATTTGTGTGACTATAAAAAACTCATCTTCAAACAAGGGAGCGCGGCGTTTAGACTCCCACGTTTCATCCGGCAGCTATAACTTTGAAGTGGTCAAGGAGTTCGTTTACCTTGGCACCGCCATTAATACCAACAACGAAATCAACCTGGAGATAAAGCGAAGAACAATAATTGCTAATAGGTGCTACTACGGGCTCAGTAAGGAACTAAGCTCCAGAGCCCTCTCTCGATCGACAAAACTAACACTCTACAAGACGCTCGTTCTACCTGTGCTGCTTTATGGCGCTGAAGCATGGGTAGTTTCGCAAAATGACGTAGCCGCTCTGGGGGTGTTCGAGAGAAAAGTTCTTCGCAAAATCTTCGGTCCTGTGCGAGTAGGCGATGACTATCGTACCGAATTAAACTCGAGCTGTATGAGCTCTACGAAGACATTGACGTAGTTCGGCGTATAACTGTGCAGCGACTACGCTGGCTGGGTCATGTCCATCGTATGGACGACGAAGCTCCAGTGAAAAAGGTGCTCGAGGCGAGGGTCGCTGGTCAACGACGACGAGGGAGACCATGCCTCCGATGGATGGACTAGGCTGAGGAAGCCCTAACCGCACTTAGTGTATCCGATTGGAGAAATAAAATGTATAAAATGTAGCTTACAATAATACTTATTTCCAATTATTTAATAATTGTTGTCAATAATATTTTCATAACACTTTTTTCCAATAGCAATGAAATTAATGTAGAATACAATTGAATACCAAACGCTTACATAAATATTGTAGTAAAAGGAATTTAATAATATTTTTCCAAGGGTTCCCTTCTGCTTATTTCGATAATTAAGCGTAAGGACTTCACAGCCATTATTCCAAGCTTGTTTGGCTGTTTGGGATGCCTGCTTATTTGAAGTGCCTTTTCTCTACACATGGAACTGGCATTGAAATGTATAATATAGCGTTAAGCTTTTTTTTTTATTTTTTTCCTCAACCAATGCTTGTAACTCATTAAATCGATAAATAATAATTATGTGACTGGCAGATCTAAACTTAAAATTTAATTCATTACAGCAATTAAAAAACAAATCGGTCTACTTTATATGCAAGCAACGAAATTTTCATATATCAAAGACAGTCAAAATATTAAACGATATTTCATCAATACAAAACTACAGGGAATTATTGTTAATGTTCATGAAGTTATAATTCTAACTAAGATTGGCAGCTGCTTGGTTAACACATCACGTAGAATGTCAAACAATTTGTAGAATTCCGCAGACATATATATGTGAAATATATACTGAAATTAATGAAACAAACAAACAAACAAACAAGCATGAGATATACAACAGAACATTTCGGGTTTACATGAGAACATTAACAAAAAAAATAAATAAAAAATAAATTGGCTTCCCTGCCAAGTACAACTTTCGATTTCTCTGGGCATTAAGTTGAAATATTTTACGTGTGAGTTTGACATCATGACTGACAGTTCTGTGAGTGAGTGAGTGAGAGTGAAAAAGTGTGTGTGAGTGCTTAGGAAATGATGACATACTGATAGAATGACATTCAGACTGTCAGCAGAGTGAACCCATAAATGTGGGTGCACATATATTTGATGTGGCTTTTATATAAAAGTGTTGGCAACATTGGCCAGCGCTTTAGTACAGACTTGTTGATAGACGACAGTTGTATAGTGTGAAGTTGGCAACACGTGCTTAAAATCATTTGTTCATTTCTCAAAGATGGGGTTGATGATAAAAAATGTTCTTGCCAGCGGCCTTGTGCTGCTTTTCAGTGTTGCTCAAATTAATGCGCGTCAAATACGCATCAATCGCTTTGGAGCAGACATCGAGAATGATTCAAATGGCGATATTGAAGTAAGAGTGACCAGACTACAGCCAGTACCGAATACAGGATTAAGATCGCAACGCGCCTTTAATATATCCAGCAGTCGCAATGACAGCACAGTAACCGATCAACAGGCATTTCAAGATGCATTAACAACAACCACGTCTTATGCATTGGATTGGAGTACGACTACTGTAGGCTTTGATGACAAGGTTGGCGAGAGCACTACGCAAGCATCTGTGGACGTTGCAAGAACTCCTTATCCCGCAGCTGGCTATCGTCCAAGTCGCGCGTTTCTATTACCTGCAGAAAATCAGGCCAATGAAGGCAACATTAGAGCAGCTGAGGATGATTTGTCCGGCTTAAGAACCACCACGAACAGCAACAACTTGGATTTCACCCCAAATGCAGCCGAGAGTTCCGTTACTACCGAATCAAGTGCTATAACTGTGACAGCTACAGACTCCGATCTTGCTGTAACGACTGAACTAGTAGATGCATCCCTTCCGCCGGTCACTACTTCATCTCCAATTGTCTCTAAAACGCCCTATCCATCGGCAGGCTATCGTCCAAGCCGTGTATTTTTGCTGCCCTACGAAGTGCCACTGCAAAGCAATCCCGATCCTACTGTTGCCAAGCACCCTGTATGCGGTTCAAGCGATTTTCCTCTTAGACCCAAACCAGCACCTGGTGCCAAAGAAGATCCAGATGCAGAACGTGTGCCTGTCACTACTGGCCCCGCTGTTGTGGCAGCTCCAGTACCAGGTGCAGTGAGGATAAATAAGCGCCCGGTTCTTGAAGTTAGAACGCAGCGCTTAGTGGCGCAGCCGATTTTCATAGCCAGACGTCCTCCTGTCTACTCAGCACCAGTGTCGGAATGGTAGATTATCCAAAATAGTTCTTCAAGTGACAATTCAAATGATCTTCAGCTGTAGTTATTGATGTTTTCAGCCTAAGTTTGGTATTTTATGCTTATGAATTTGTCTAAAACCTCGTTTTTTATTTCACTGCCTCTTATTATATTTTTTACCCCTACCTTCCCTATTTTTTTAAGTTTTATATCCTTAAATAAAAGAAAAAAAGTTAGGTAACTAAATGAAGTTTGATTGTTGTTTGATTCCTTTAAATGATAGATAATGGTTCATTTTTTTGTTCCATTTGCAACTTCCAGCCACGCTGTCATTTTGGATCATTGATATCTTTTGAGCATTGTGAATTACATCTTTTTCGCTCATCATTAGAAAGAGCTGATCTTAATTACTCTACAAACCCAGTTTGCAAGATGAATTTTGAGAAATTCGCGAACCATTTCAAAAAAGCAAAATCTGAGCATCCAAACTGAAGCTCATACTTATATGTGTGAGTATTTTTAGTCCAGAAAAACAGGAAATAATTGCTGGATAGCCGACATTTTTCTAATCGCTTCATTTCCTAAGGAAACTAAGGAATTTAAATTTGTCCTATTGTCGTTCGAAAAAAAAGTAGCTGTTACTTCCATATATAAAAATTGAAAAAAAACAGGTGGTTTTTAGAACTTAAAATGGATTAAGCTCAGTTGTTTTTGTATCTACCCTTATGATAGTAGTATTGATGAGAATGACTCATCAATACTAATAAATTACAATAAATTACAAACTGCCCGTAATACCAGTACCAGTTTAGATTTCAGTAGTGACGTACCTACAATCCATCTACTGGTGAAGACGAGACCTATACAATCTCTTGCATATTAAGACAGATATGCCAGCCCGGTCGTACCACTGCGCGACCCCGCCGGTCAATCAAGACCTGTGTATGAGACTCCCCGAAGGGCCAGCCCACGACAGTCATCTGGGCAACTCGATTCCGTCAATGAGGATCCACAACATCCCCGCAAAGAGACCAAGAATGCACTCATGCAATTATGACGGATTGCATTTTTATGCGTGACCGTGCTCAATGAGCACTGAAAGGGCCATTTTAACAGCTCACAGCTTTCGGCTCAGTTGCGAACTATTACGCATGTCTGGTACCTAGAGAGGAGGACCTAGTGTTGCCAATGTTACTCTGGCAGTCTGGATGATCTAAAGATCTCAACATCCAGATAGAGTATTGGCCTTGTTCTCAGGGACTTCCGTGCTCAGTATGAGAACCCAAGTTTAAGCAACCCATTTCTACACTTACCTCAGTGACTGCCGTGCCAGTTTGAGGGTCCAAGTCAAACGTCGACGAGCAACCCCTAAGGAAGGCTCGAGCGTCGACATGTAAAGCACGCATGCCAAAACACTCACAACCAAATTGTTATCGGCCGATTTAAGGTCCCAGTGCGGTGGATAGATAGGGTCTACCCCATTTGACGGGTAAGACTGTCCCCGTACTAACAAGTTTTAAGGTCAATTACTATAAAATCGCAGGCTTGTTTCATATCGTTATACCGGATATGACCTGCTACCAAGATGGGCACCACCCCGAGCTCTTGGTTGGTGGTGACCAACTTAGTTGCTAACTTGGCGGAGTTACTCAAATCGGACAATTTTTTCGATAAATTTTTATCACACTCAATCGCGAAAATGTGTTTTCCTGTTTGCCTACACAAAAAAATAGACAGTGGGGGGCAGCCAACTGAAGTGAAAGTTTAAAGCTATTAGATAATAGAGTTTTTTTATTACCAAATTAATTTTAGTATCAAATCATTCAAATTTCATTATATTCCAAATAGGATATAATATAATTATGGAAATTTAACTAAGAAACAAAAATGTTTGGTTGGAATTTTTGTAAGTATCGTGTTAAAAACGCATCGATTGTCTTTGTGTTTTATACTTAGTATGAGTAGTATTGAGATTTCGATCATTGGACATAGTCAAACCTAATGTCATAGTCAACCTTATTAAAAAATTCAATTAGTGGTAGATTTTTGTCATCTGCAAAGTTAATTTTGAAGTCTCCACTTAGTATCAGAGGTAAAATTTATCAATAAATCCTTTTTTGAGTATTTCAGAACCGTCTTTTGAATAAATAATCAAATTTTAAAAAAAAAAATTTCCGAACTTATCCCAATCTCATATAGGGACCAAATATATGAGCTTGTCCTATTACATTTTACACTTCAACATTTCTTCTAAGCTGACCTAACCCCTGTCTGCCACCCTTCTGGGGCTCTTCATATAAAAAACACAAGAACTGTCGATTATAGTTCATACCTCTCCCGAATTGACTCTTAGAGGGGTCAGATATATTGGCTGGTCTTATTATTTTTTGGCCTTCATTATTTTTTCCAAGCAAACCAACACCCAATCACTCACCCTTTCTGGGGGTTCCTTTACTAAAAACATAAGATCTGCCAATTATACATATTCCTCCCGAATTAAGCCCTTTTTGGGGTCCCCATACATAAAACACTAAAGCGTTGATATGTTCTCTGCTTGCCTGGTAGCTTAATCAGAAATGCAAGCATTAATAGTGCAAGCCATAACAGTGATATCGTTATAACATTGCTGGTGTTAACATTGCTGACGTTAACAGTGCTGACGCGTATTCATAGCTTAACCCTACCAAAAAGTGCTCAATACGCAAAAAGTATTCACTTCGAAAATTCGCAAAAAATACTGATTGGTAGATTTGCTTGATATTTTCACAGTATGTTTCCAATACTATATAAATTAGCAGATGGAAAACCTGGCATCGCTCGGGGTTGGTATAGCATTCAGGATGTGTATAATATATGGAATGTAATACAACGCACAATGCATAACTATTAATGGGTCTGATCTCAAACAAATATTTTTTTCTCAATATTTGTGGTTTAAAATTTTTCAATTTCAGGACTTAAGTTTTCGTTTTTATAAAGAAATGGCACTTAATTTAGTTAAAATCCTTATCAAATAAAACTTTTTGTCACTTGTCACTTAAGTATCAATTTTATATATTTAAATTTGAAGACGCATGACAATCTAGATGCGTACTGAAAAGTTTTTAATTGCTTACCTTATTGTCCTTATATTTAATTGCCTTATTGTTGCAAGTATTATTTATCCTTGGCCAGGAAAGCTTAAAAAAAGCTATTGTTTCACATTAAGCTTTTAAGCTGTACAGTCATATTCGAATTATGAATTTTAAAATTGACATATAGTTTTCTAAAAAATGTTCACGCCCTTTTCTAGTGCCGCCCATTTTTTGCATGGTGCTTGGTTCAGACCCTATCCATCTGTATGCCAAATATAAATACTATGGTGAAAATATTTTCTGAAATAAAATAATAAAATTAAACTGGCACGCCCCTTGTCTAATCCCGACCAACTTTTTTGACTAGGAACTACTCATTACACCAAAATACATGTGCAAAATTTAATTGAAGATGGACAAACATTGTAAAAGCTTACACTTAGAATATATGTGAAAAATTTAGTTGAAGTCGGAAAATTGCTGTGAACCAGTTCGATAAAAGCAAAAGTGACACGCCCCACTGTCTAATATCACTACTTTTCTAGACTACAGACAGCTCGTTGTTGAATAGAATAAATGTGTAAAATTTGAATAAAGTCGTACAAAGGACTTAGAATATGTACAATTAAAATGCAAGTGCCACGCCCCCTGCATAATGCAGCTCAATTTTTTAGGCCTAAATTAGGAAAAACAATGTATAATGAACACCTCCTAAAAATTAAAGTGCAACGTCCCATGTTTCGGGCATTCTAAGCTTATTAGCACTATTCTAAGCTTATTATATCAAAGAATATGTAAAAAAAAACTTGGTTGAAGTCGGACAAATGGTGTAGGAGTTAGATTAGAATTAAATTGACGCCCCATTTTTTCATCACGCCCATTTTTGTAGACTAAAAACTTCTGATTATACTAAAGAATATATGTCCAAAAATTTATTGAAATCGGACAAATGGTGTAGAAGGAGTTCGATTAGAATTAAAAAACGCGCGTAGGAGCAGTTGAGGCACGATGTTACTCAGCTTTAAATTGTATATTAGATGACTGGTAAAAGGAGGCGAGGCAATATTTACATAAATTGTGACCACTACTTGGACTCATAGCACCTACACTGCATACACAAGTCAGGAATAATAAGGATTTCTGAAAATCGTAGTTTTAGTGTAAACACGCGTATTTTTAACACAGCTTCCGACAGTAACCATACGAAGTAAATACGAATTTTTGGTCTAATACAGCTAAAACCGTCAGCCAGCTATTTCCGACAGTAACCATGCGTAAAAAGCCAGCTTATTAATTATACTTGGTTTTTTGTTAAATTAACATAAGCTTTTTTTCGGCATAGTTTTTGGTCTAGATATATAAATAAAGCATCCCTGAAATTAATCACTTGCAATTTACAAAACAAGGAAAAACTAAAGAAATATTTGAGTATTGCCTCATATATTGCCTCATGTTGCATGCAATTGACTTGATATGAAGACAGTTTTTCTTCAAATTATTTCCGCTTTTATACAATTTCTGGAAATATTAGCACTTATCATAAAAATACATGTCTGCGAATTAAGGCTTCGGTTTAGTATTTAACATTTAATAACACACCCAAAACAATTGATCATAAAGTCCTTTGTCAAAGTCCTTTCAGGGCTGAAATGGGCAATTCTTGATATTTTTACGATCAGTTTTGGCGGACGTTGTATTGAAACATACGTGAATATACTCAGCATCAACTTCTGTTTCTTATAACTATATCTAACATCTAACCTTTGAACACATTTTAAATAAACTTACCAAAGGCACTAAATATCATAAACTTCTTCTATTCTTAAAAGAGTTATATAAACCTAAGGCTGAACAAAGCATAATTTCCGTTAATAGAGAACATTTTCCCAATTTCAGACTCAAATTCTTAGCTAAATTAAGTTTTGCCTCACATCATAATCGACTTCAATCCTAGTTTATTTAAGCCGGAAACACTGGTGCTATCAATATTCAAAGCAAAATATCACCATTTCACTCATTAAACATCCAAAAACGCTTGTCGCACTTATATTGGAATCAATTGTTGCCCAAACTGGCGTTCTTTGAAACACGCACTTTTTGGTGGCGTTCAATATTAAGCGTTGCGCTGTAAAACATGGCCAATTCATAACCTAAAGCAATTCATACAATGTGCAGCACTCAACACATGCTCCACGACCGATTTTCCAGGCAGTCAAGCAGTCAGCCGAAGGGCCAGACATCTAGTCAGACGTTACAGCTACAACAGCGACAGGACTTTGCGAGCTTGTTTACATTGTGCTCAACAGCAGCAACAACAACAACAATGACAAAAATAACATAAACAATGCCAACAAAGCACTTGAAATGACTTACGCGCCACTGGCCAAGTCCAAACAACAGGCAGCAGTCTGCAGCCAGCCGCCTACTTGGCTACCGTACAAACAATCGCTAGTGTCAACAACAAAATGAGTTTGGTTACGTATGCGTTTATTTGTATTTGTATGTGTGTGTGTGTGTGGTGTAGTGTATGTGTGTGTTAGCCAAATGCAGTGATACGCATTTTTTTACTACGCTTGCCGTTGGCGCATTTTTCGCCCAGCACGCTAAACATACGCCCTGTAATGCTTTGTTGTTGTGATGTTACTGCTGCAACTGTTGTTGCTGCAATTTAACAAATTGTTGTCCGCATATTTTATGCATACCCTTGTTGTTGTCATGTTGTAGCTGTCTACGATGCTATGCAATTTTAAACAAAAATACATTATTTGTCTGTCATTTGCAATCATTTCATTGCAGCTGCTGTTGCACTTCAACTCTTTTATATGAACGGTCGCGATAATACCCGCCTTTTGCGTGACACAGACTTACATCCATCTTTTGTCTAACCATTGGTCCGTCTGACTGTGCATCTCTCGGAGTAGTTGTTGCTAGGTCAATTATTTACCATCACTTCACCATACTATTGACATTATAGTGCAGCTTATTTGTACTGTGATGGGTTGGCCGGTTTTTCAGTGTCCACATTAGGTGTTCCATTTTCAGCGCCCTAATTAAGCCAAGCAATGGAAGTGTTTATAAAATATGAAGTGAAGCAAACAGTTGGTATAGTAAACAAATGTATTTTTTTTTTGTCAAATTTTAGTCATTAAATATTTCTTGTGCGCACGTAGCATCTATTGTGAATGAATACCTATTTGTAATCAAAAAATACCCGGCATTCTTGAAAAAAAACGAAAACGCCGCAATTATGCATTGATTTTCATATTATTTCCTTCGAAGTAATTCCATTGCAAAGCATACACCTCCATTCTTAAAAACTTTTTTCATATGTTAATTTTAGAATCGCCTTCAGCTTCTTCTGCGAATTCTCCTTTATCGCCTCAATCGTCTCAAAACGCTTTCAGCGAAGTGATAACTTGAGTGGTGAGAATAAGAAAAAGTCACAAGGAACCGTGTCGGGTGAATACGGAGCTTGAGGAACGGTTATGAACGTTGCTTCTGATCAAAAGCTTCAAAACTCGTCTCATGCCCAAAACATCGTGCATAATGCTTTGCATCGACCCGAATTAGACTCCAATATATCGGCTGCTATCTCCTTAAGTAGCTCACGTGATGATATACGAGGATCATTTTGTTACTTTTTTTTTATGTTTTTGTCTGTCACACTGGTGGATGGACAATCGGAACGAGGCAAATCATCAACCACAGTACAGCCCGATTTAAACTTTTTGTATTACTTGCTCGCTTGTGTTTCGAGTCCTCGTAGACTACCGTTTACATTTTCAATGCTATCGCACATGATATTTTGTTAGAAACACAAAATTTCAGGCAAGCTCTTTGTTTACCGAAATTTAACATTGTGAAATTAGCAGAACACCACAAACATTGACCTGTCTACGAAACTAGCACGACCAACTCCAGACAACTCAAAAAAAGTCTTCAACACCAGTAGCTCGGTTCTGTAACTTTTCTCACCATATTTTCTCACTTTGACGTCATTGTGACATCATTGACACTTGCACTGTTCCTATAATAAAATGAGATTAATCGGTGACTCCCCTCGAATGTTTCAATTCTATTTTTCTAGGGATTCGATAGCCGAAGTGCCTCTGTAAGCTAAAATATTCGACTCGAATCGGATGACGTTGTCACTATGTTTTAACTTGATGAGAAAAATGTAATATTCGTCATTTTCGCTTAAGTTGTCGAATAAATATATCCATGTAACGAATACTTGTTCTTTATACGAAGGTACGAATGTATAAATTTTCTTTTTTCTGAATGGTTGCACGTTTATTGTTAATAACAAATTATAAGAAATTGTAACAAATAATAACAATTTTATACTTAATTATGCAGATCACAAAACGTGATTTATTTAATACCAACATCACTAAGTGTCAAACAAAATTATTAAACGAACAAGCAAACAAAAGCATGCATTAGCATATAAATTTCTATAATTATAAGAACAACACAATAGATATTTATTTACTTTAAGGTATAATATACGTGTAACAACTAAAAAACCGCAGCTTGTTTCAAAATTTTTTTATAGATACAAGGAGTTATTATCTTTTTTTTCAAATTTATACAGCTACATAAGAAGTACTTTATAAAAATAATTTTTTTTTTTTAAATAGTTTTCAGGCTTTTATATAGAGGGTACTTAAAATTACACTAAAAAAAATACATCCAAAACGGTTCGATGGATATCGCCTTTTCTATGTATCTGAAACAAAAAAATCAGATGCAATTTTAAAGTACAGATCACTTATTTGAAATCCCCCTTACGCCCGACCCCCGGAGGGTTTTTTAAAAATTATGGCGAAAGTTAAAGTAAAAAATTAAAAAAAGAGGTAGACTTTCGCGCGCTTTTCTGTCATTAAAAAAAAAAATAGTAGGTAGTTGAATTTAGAGGGATGCTTAAAAGATAAAATTACAAACAAAATGCAAAAAGATTCATTGAAACTGAACTAATAGATCTCGAGTTATCTATCAAACCGTTTTAAAAAAACTTGTTTCGAAAAAATCGCGTTTAAAGCTTTTGTTTTGTGAAATTATCGGTTAATAAACTTACTATTATTATTACTATTAAACACGGGGCGGCCGTGGCGTAGTGGGTAGAGTGTGTGACTCTTACGCCAGAGCACCCTGGTTCGAATCCTCCATCTGACACAGAAAATTTTTTCAATTGAATTAATTTTCTGTTCGGCCGCCACCTCTCTGCAGACAATGGCAAACCTCAGAGAGTAAAAACTGCCATGAAAAGCTTCTTGAGAACATAAGCCGTTCGGAGTCGGCGTAAAACATGTAGGTCCAGTTCTCGATCATTTGTGTGCAAACATTTCACATCACACACAACACAATTGATCATAAGAAGCTCGGTCAAAGTCCTTTCAAGGGCTGAGATGACCATTTCGTTTATTTTTTTATTATTGAATCTGCAATGTCAGGTATCGTTTTAAAAACATGTATGTATATTCTAGAAACTATGAATAACATATACAGCAAAAAAAATTTTTTTTTTTTTAAATTTGCACGTATATTGTACCTTAATTAGCTAAAATAGCGCACATAGAATTGTAAGCAAAGTGCTTTAATATTTGTTACAATTTCATACATTTCTTTTGAATTGTGTATCTTTTTTACCACGTACCTCCATTACTCACTTATCAGTTTCAGTGCAAAAGTGAGTATTTTGAAACGAAAAAGTGTGACGTCAGAAAAAGTGACTATTTGTCGGAAAAAATACAGAACCGAGCTACAGATGTATCAACTTAGAATAAGGGCGCTGGAAATGGTAGGGCAGAGGAAGAGTGGTCGCCCTAAAAAAACCACTCAAAACCACCAAAACCAAAAAATAAATTAGTTATAAAAAAATGGATTTTACAAAGACAAAGTAAAGTTTTTCTTCACATATCAATTATTGTATTGAATTCCTCGAAAAATTTACCCCAACATATAAAGGTTTAAAAATGGACGGTGCAATTCGCATGACTAAATATGGACTCCACACCGAGAAAAAAAAACAATAGGTGAATCACCTAAGTCGACTTGGGTAAAGTGAATTGTATGGAATTAATAAAATTATGGTTATTAAGTTTTATAAACTTATGCTTATTCACCTAAGCAATTTATTGTTTAATAAATTGCTTTGAAATCACAGTCTTTGATACCTTGCCAAAAAAAATATTTTATTCACCTAAGCCCAAAATTCAAAAATACAAAATTAAAAAACAACTAGTGATAACGCCCCGAAAATCGGGTGTACTTCCCTACTTCGCTTTGGAAATCACACTTTCTCATTCACATTGCAGCGTCTTAAGTTTTTTTACCATTTTTTCATTCTTAAACGCTCATATCTTCTAAACGCTATCACTTCTCAAAAATCTAATAATTTTCTACCTACACCTCGAGACCTTTCTAATGATATATCAAGTGTTGCTGTAGCATTTGTAGATTCGCTAGAATAAGGGGACCCTTACATTAATAAATATATAGCAAATTGTTCTTAAATATTTATGCAAGGCAAGTCTCATTCTCTTATTTTAACTCTATTCTAAGTAAGCCGATAAAAGCAACGGTTACAATAGAAGAAAGAGAAAATCTTGAAAAACAGAGCAGTTATGTAAAATTCGTTCTACCTATAATTCGCTACGAATTATTCAGCGAAAGCGCATAATTGCACTCTTGCACTCTGCCATGATTTTGCCTTTACGTCTGTTTTTAAGAGTGGCTCTCTCTGCTATCAATGAAATAGAATTAAAAAAAGCAATACTCACTTTGAAATTTCCATCATTTTGGTATCACTTATTCCTTTAAATATTTATTCAAAGTCTATTGTAAAACTTTATTAATATTTTTTAAGAACTGTTACCAAAGTAATATATAAAAAAAAATGAAAAAACTTGATCAAGAAATGGCTAAAATATTCGCTTTGTATCCCTACTTCTCAATCACATTAGGCGAGTTCGTGTCTTAAGTCTTTTTCCAATTTTTCTAATTTTAAACGCTCATATCCGCTCAACGCTGCCACTTATCAAAAATCTAATAATTCCCTGCATACCTACAGGTCATGACCTTTCTAATGATATATCAAGTATTGCTGTAGCGTTTGTAGATTTGCTGGAATAAGGGGACCCTTACCGGAATAAATATATAGGAGACTAGCATGGATGGCTTAAGCATAGTTTTGTGCTATTTTCTGCGAAAAAAAAACACAGTTGCGTCATTAGGTACACGAGAGAAGGATAGATTTGATAATTTTATGGTTTACTTTAATAAAACCACTTTTAAATTCAAAAATAACATAAAGTAAAATAAAAAACACACTTTCATATTCACACCAATAAATTTTACTTCATTTCATCAGCAAAAAGAAAAGAAACAAAGAAAATAAAAAATTTCTTTGCCCGCCGTGAGGAATCGAACCTGGGACTTTTGGTGCCAGTCCATTGCCCTAACCACTGATCCAAGCAGCCTTGCTACTACTTGCTGTCATAACTGCAGCTATGTTAACAGATGCTGTATTAAGAGATGCAGTGTGTCGCAGTATTCTGTTGATAGCCATACAGCAAAAATCTTTTAATAGATTATTGTGTTATGCTGCAGCATAGCTTCAGTTGTAATTAATATTGAATAAATCACTCCGCGTAACGAAGGAGTTTGGCTGAATGCGTAGTGTAGTGACTTCATACACAGTGGTATCGAATCTCAATGGCATGCGAAGGTAAAACTTTTGTATTTGATTTCTAATTTAATTTAATTCTTGTTATAATATACGTCCAGCAGCAAGGAAAGCCAAGAAGCCATTAAATTCTAATAAGAAAACGGTGTTGATAAAAGAAAACCGTTGTTACCGATTTTAGTCGAGCAAATCACAGAAAGAGAGGCGGTAGCTTCAATAAAAAGGAAAATAAAAAAACCAAAACCTGAAAAAAATTATATTTTTAAAGTTCCCAATTCAATTTCTTTTCAAAAGTAGAGCATAAAAAATAACCAAATACTTAGTTAATTTATTAAAAACCACTCCTACAGATGCATTAGATACTATGTTCCACCTTATACCACTTGATATCCTAGTAAAACAGATGGCTACCAATACATCCATCCGTCTAATGGCCACCTCTCAATGGAGAGAGGGCAAATCAGGACACTCTAGCATTAGGAAGTTCCTTCCTTCGATAACCAAATCCTTAGACTACATCACACAAAAACTTTTCTTTGACAGGAAATTTGATGTATCCATCCCCTCCCGCGATGAGTGGGCGGTTGGAAACCTTCCACCAAACAATGTCATCAGAATCTACACAGATGGATCAAAACTAGATGGCAGGGTGGGAGGAGGAGTCTACTCTGATACATTGAACATTAATCTAGCCTTCAGGCTCCCCGACCATTGCAGTGTCTTCCAAGCGGAAGTAGTCGCAATACATGAAGCAGTAACTTGGCTTCAAATGAATGCAATATCCTCCAAGGATATCTACATACTATCTGGCAGTCAAGCCGCCTTGAAAGCCCTAGAATCTGTTGAAACAACATCTAAAACAGTAATTCGCTGCCGCAGATCCCTAAATGAGATGGCAGAGCAGCTCAGAATACACCTATGCTGGATTCCCGGACATAGAGACTTTCTAGGAAACTGCAAAGCAGATGAACTCGCTCGCACCGGAACAACCAAACAACTCTCGATGAGAGAAGAAAGTATTGGTATATCCCTCACCACATGTAAACTACTCACAAATGAGCTATCCCTAAACAAAGCCAACGATAGATGGTCAACGGGTAGCACTTGTCATACAGCGCGTCAGGTTTGGCCAAAAATCACCCTAAAACGCTCAAAAGAACTGATCAAATCAGTACTACGATGGGTGTCTTAACAGGACACTGCTTAATAGGTAATCATGCACGAAGATTGAACATCCTCCACAACGACTTCTGTAGAAGCTGCAGAAATGAGGAGGAGGAGGAATTTACAAAACATCTTCTCTGTACTTGACCAGCGCTAGCTAAAAACCG
Organism: Coremacera marginata; assembly: GCA_914767935.1. Taxonomy (NCBI): domain Eukaryota; kingdom Metazoa; phylum Arthropoda; class Insecta; order Diptera; family Sciomyzidae; genus Coremacera; species Coremacera marginata. The sequence continues at coordinate 129,266,452 of OU612047.1, forward strand.
CCACCTTCACTTAGGTAAATGGTTCTATAGAGATCTCGATGATCTATCCGAAACTTCGGTCTACCGAATCCTTGGCTTTGTCAACAGCTCAAACTGGTTTAAATAGAGAGGGAAATTAACCCATGGTATCACAATGGGCCTTATTGGCCTAAGTGTGTCTCAGGGGAGACAGCCGCTTCAACCTAAACTAACCTAGTTAATTTATCACCCAATAAAAATTGGCAAGTCAACATGTAAGCCTTAGGCGTTTTGATAAAGTACTTTGGTGGCGGAAAACTGCCAAAGCCATCTTATAGATTATACTACGTTTTTTTTTTCAATTTAACATAAGCTTTTTTCTCGGTGTAAGATACTATCATTAAATAATAATTTTTTAATAACTTTTAATTTTCGTGTCACGGTAGACTTTTTTCTGGAAATGCCCATATGTGCAAAACTTGGTATAGGTCGGACAAACGACCTAATTCCTTGTGTGTGGAATAACGTTTTTAATTAACTTTTTTTGTCAATAATAAAACAAAATTTTAAAAAAAAGTCTAAGCAAATAAATTATTTCCAATACCGTTCACCACCTCATGGTGGAAATCGGACAATTTTGAAGACTCAAAGGACAAGATCGGGCTTATAATAAAAGCTGTGAATAATTTTTTATGCAACAAAATGCAATTTTTGATAAATTTATATTTTTTTTGAACAAAATACGTTAACAAAAAACGTAAGAAATAATTCAAGTGTTCATTTCTATTTCTCGAAAAATTGAGAAACAATGAAAAATCAAAAAAATGTTGCTTTCGGGTGCCATTTTTTCAATACACAAAAATATTAAAAAAAAATATCTTCATAGATATATTCTCTGCATATCTTTGAAGTCGAACCATCGGGAATGCGTTATACGTGCATTTCAATACACTCAAGATCGGGTATCATCGAGAAAATCGCTACAAAAAAAAAAAAATTTAATTTGCCTTTTTTGGGGTATTTCTGCAAAAATTAGGGGTTAATTCAATTTTTTTTTTTTTTTAAATTGTATGCACCTCATTCGGAAGAGCGACCTTCAAATGATAAAGTATGTGGCTTTTACAAATTGTATTAAATTTTTTTCATCATGTTACACGAGGTTGAATGGCAAGGTAAAAATCAGAACATTTGGGCGTTAAAGAGTTAATTCTTAACCCATTTTGGTTCGCTACCAGAACACGTTGGAATTTCGTAATGAAATTTTCAGATTTTGTTATTAGTGATCAACTTAAAAAAATTCCAAAGTTTCAGATCTTTCCAATTAAAAATTTTGCGGCTACGAAGTGGTCTGGTACGAAAAAGTGCAAAAGTTGCTCCTGTTGGCTAAAACACAAAAAAAAAAAAATTAAAACGCACCAACTGGCTATAATTTTTGTTTGTTTTTTTTGTTTGCTCTTTTTGTTTTGCCTCTTCTGCTCCATTTAACTGCTGCAGCTGGCCAGCCATCGATTCCAGTTGACGACAACAATTGTCGCTAACTTGAGGCCAACAACAACAACAGCAGCAGTAACAACAACAGCAACGAAGTGAACTTTGTTGCCTTGAGTGGCAAATCGGTCAGCTGGCATTAATGCGTTCGTCCAACTTTAATACTCCTGCCGGATCCTAGCATGGCGCACTAAACTTTGTCCGTTGTGCTGCAGCAGCTTGCAGTTGAACGATTTCCTTTAAGTGCAGCAACTGAAATGAAGAGGAAACAAAAAAAACAGAGAGAAAAACAAAAAGTTTCCTTAGCGTTACGGAAACGAATGTTTAATTTTCTATTGAATTTTGATTTCATCTGCTCTAAAACGGGTGATAAAAAATTCACAATGATTTTGATGAGAATAAAAACAAAAAAAAAAAAAAACAAAAATTTAGTAGTTGCAGGTGATTTTGAATAAATTTCTCTATGGAAGGCGTTATAAAAAAAAAAATTATCCATAAAAATGTGTCTTGCCTGTGCAGCATTACATCAAAACGGAGAGTTTTGTTAGTAGCTGTTGTTTAATGATGCTGTTAACCAGAAAAGTTGGTGAAAGATTTGAATGGTGAACTGTACTGGTGATATAATAGAAAAATACTTTTCTTTTATTGCCCAACAATCCAACGACATAATGATAAATTTATGTTTACTAGCATAGTTCTATATTCATGGGTGTGGCGATGTTAGCAGGGACAATTTCCCCCCCCCCCCCCTTCTCCCAAGCATCGGAAAAATGAAGTAGTTTCACTTATTATATAATGTTAGAACAAATGCTCTTTCGTCGTACTTTTTCTTACGGAGTAAATTACTCCATCTATTCTACAGCGTGGGCCCTAATAACTGTCGCACTTTATTTTTTAAATAATAAACAAACGATTTTGCTTTTTGAGCTGAAAACATATATTCTTTATTATTTGCAATGTTGTCTAAAATTAGTCGTATTTAAGTTCAAATCTTTCTCCTTTCATTTTCTTCACAAGCTTCAAACGTTTTGGGAAATTTGAACAAGCGGCACTGATGACTTCTTCTGGTATTTCGTCCCAAATTTTTTGCAAAAGGCGTTTGAATTGTTCCAGTTTTATGTTCCTTAAATTTGTCAGTTTGCCCATCATGTATCCCCATACGCAGAAATCCAAAGGGTTCAGATCCGGAGAAGATGGAGGCCATTCATCCACCGTAATAAAACATGGAATATTTTCTTTGCACCAATCCTGGACAGTTCTGGCCTTGTGAGCCGGTGCAGAATCCTGCTGGAAGCAATATGGTTCATTGCCAAAAATCTCTTATGCATGAGGCAAAAAATGGCTTATCAGCACTTCATCCAAATAATATTTTGCGTTGATTTTAACGCCCTTATCGATAAAAAGGAGAGGAAGCTTGCCTTTTGCGGATATGGCTCCCCAAACCATGACAGATGTTGTGTTTGGTATCTTTCGATGCCCTTTTTATCAGCTGGAATATCAGACATACTTGTAGCATACATGCGGTCATACTGTGGGTTGTGAGTTTTTTGCAGAAGGAACAACTTCTCATCTGAAAACACAATATTGCAACTTGCGTGCCGCTGAAGGAGTAGGCAGCTTCTTTCTCTTCGCATTTTCTTTTGACGCTCCGTAAGTCCATTTTTTTTTTTGTTTTTTTTTTTTTTTTGTTTTTTGAAACATTTTTTAGGATGTTTCGAATGGTTTTGCGGCTCACACTCAGATCTTTGGCCAATTTTCTTCCAGAAACAGCACAATTCCTCCTTATCCGTTCACGAACATTCTTCACCAGATTAGGAGTTCTTACGCTGCATTTTCGACCAGATTCTTGGATATTTTGACACTACCAGTTGCCTTAAACCGAGCCACAGTGCGCTGCACAAATCGGCGGTTAATATCCAGGGTTTTCAGCGACTTAACAATCTCACTTGTTATTTTACCCTGCATATGCAATTTTTGAATTAATTCTCGTTTTGCTTCCATCGCTCACAATTTTTTATTTGAAGTTTAAAGAAATAAAAAAATTCACCTCTATTTCACAATTGATGTAAAAAGGACATTTTCTGACAAAAAACAGTTTATGCTTGCTCAGTTTTACAAAACGGTACTTCGAAACAGTGCGACAGTTATTAGGGCCCACGCTGTATATATATAAAAATGGATGTATGTATGTGGGTTTGTGTGTATATCAAGTATACACTCCAAAACCGCCGAACCAATCTTTATGAAATTTTTAGCAATACGGAAGCAATATTCTGAGAGTGTTCCTGTGAAGTTTGGTGTTGATTGGATAAGGGGGCGTGTTACCTCCCAAACAACCCAAATTGGCTATATCGCCCACAAACCAAAAAAATGCTATATATCGTGGGCGTGGTCACACTACACCCACTTTTCCGAAATCATTTTAATTTCTGAGATGTTCAAGTTTTGATAGTGAGACTCGGTACGCAGGTGCTATGGATCCAAGTGGCAGTCACTATGTAAATATAAATGTTGTCACGTCCACTTTTACCGCCCACAAATCAGTTAAAATTCCCTATATCAGACGGCTTTTGCCGTTCAAGGCTAAGATTTGGAAATTTAGTTCATATAGTTACTGTCGGCAACTGTTCAAAAATATGCGTGGTCGCAACATATCTACGTCCACTTTTTCGATATCATGTTTATTCCTGCGTTGTACGCGCTTTGATAGTAACACTTGATATGCAGGTGCTCTAAATAGCGGCAATATATATGTATATATAAAGTTTGCCACGCCCACTTGTACCACCCACAAATGAATAAAACTTCTATAAATCAGACGATTTTCATCGTTGAATATAAATTGCAATAAAACTTCTATAAATCAGACGATTTTCATCGTTGAATTTTGGTAATTAAGTTCATACGCTTACTCTCGACAGCTTTGCAAAAAATGGGCATGGTAGCACTGTATCTGTGCCCACTCTTCAGGAATAATTTTAATTCCTGAGATGTAAACGTTTTGATACATAAATGCCAGTCACTTTCTATATAAATTTTGCCACGCCCAGTTTTACCGCCCACAAATCTTTAAAAAGGATTTTTATCAGACGCTTTTTATAGTAGAAGACTCAAATTTGGTAGTTTAGTTCTTATGGTTACTGCCACCGTTAAAAACATGGGCGTCTACACCTACTTTTCTTAAATCATTACAATTTCTGAGCTGTACACGTTTTAAAAGTGAAACTTGGTGAGTAGTTGTAATGGGATCAAGCGGCGGTCACTATAGACATATAAATGTTGCCACGCCTAATTTATCTGCTCATCTATCTATCTATAAAATATGTATGTATGTATACTTATTTGGCTCACAAAAAAAAGTTGTTTGGGTCGGTTCCTCATTTCGACTCCATCCGTGAGCTGGAATAGTTTGAAATAAAAAGAAAACTAAATGGCTATTTCAGCCCTTGAAATGACTTTGTTCTCAAGAAGCTTTTCATGGCAGTTTTTACTCTCTGAGGCTTGCCATTATCTGCAAGAGAGGTGACGGTCGAACAGAAAATTAATTCAATTGAAAAAACTTTCTGTCAGATGGGATTGGAACCTGGGTTCTATCGCATACAAGCCACGAACCTCAACCAGTATGCCACGGAATGGTTTGAAATATTGTTCCTCTAAAAGTCGTGTTTTTTGTAGAAATATTGGCTGGTGTGGTAGTTAAAAAAAAAAATAAAAGGGTGAAATAATAGTAATAAAAAAGTTATTCCAATCTGTATCAATAAATTTAAAATTTTTGCAATTTTTGCTTTTTCACTAAAGTTTAAATTGATTTTTTTGTCCATGTTGTTTTTAGTCAAATAAATTATCTATTTATGATAAAATATAGTGTAAAGTGAAGAATTAAATTGAATGAAATAGCAAAAAAGTTACATATTGTTTACATTTAACAATTTATTTGACTATGATAGTATGATAGTATGATAGAAGTATGATAGTATGGGAAAAAAAATTCAATTTGAATTTTAGCGAAAATAATATGAAAAAAATTTAAAAAATCCATAAAAATCCGCATTATCTTTGGTCCAACGGCAAAAATTTAAGATTATTTGATGCAGATAAACTTTTTCATTACTATTATTTCAGACCGTTTGTTTTGTTTCAACTACCATGCCAGCCAATATATTTTGTCGAAATATTTTGGAAAATATCATAACATAAGCCATGGATTCTTTTGAGGAACCAAACCCAACAACTTTTATTTCTATGGAGCGTGAGGCGCCTTAAAAATATACGTATGTGGGTATATCACGTAAACACTCCGAAACCGCTAAGCCAATTTTTATACCAAAGCCCTTAGAGGGTTCCTGTGAAGTCTGATGCCGATCGTAAAATGGGGCGTGGCACCTTAAATACACATCAAATTTTCGATATCGAACAGTTTTGGAATTATTCGACCTCAATTTACACATGCCGTTCCACTGGTAATATTTCATTGGAGTTGGACGATGGGCGTGGTACTTTTTCAGCACCCCAAATTTTCGGTATAGCTTTCACTTATAAATTATAACTTATCAAAATCACTTATCAATGAATCTCGGTACTACTATTACTATAAATTACTATAAAAGCGTGGCCTCACTATAGCTACGCCCTCTTTTAATGCATAAGCGCTGAGCGCAGCGAAGCTCGCCGGGTATAAGCTAGTATTTCGATAACGACTGAACTGGATCGTAGGAAAATCGACGGGCTAGTAAACGAGAAATCTAGGTTATAAATTAATATAAATCATAATTTTTAAAATCTTTGTTAAACTTACAGCAACACCATACCACTGCACAGTGGGCCAGCCAATTCTGTTTTGTGACCAAAAGTTAATATATCTCCTTAACATAATGATAGATGATCGAAATTTTATACATGGCGTATATTTATATAATAAACCTTCAAGAGAACGAAAATGGGCATAATTGATCAATAACCACGCCTACCTCTTATATAACACAAAAAAATTAAAAGCTATATTTTTTCGTATTGAAGTTATATTAAAATAACTCACTCTAACATCTGTAATATACGTTTGGATTAACAAAACCTCCCATACTTTTAACACGAAATTTGCATAGCATTAAGAAGGAGTCGTATACCAATAAAATTTGGTATATAAGTTGGATCGCCTGTATAAGGTTAGGTTTATCCGGCCGTATCCTCGCGGAGGCTCACATAGACCATTCTGGTCCTTAGTGGTACCGGATGTAAGGAGCCTGTAAGGAGTTAGTTAAAATCGGTAAAGATTTGCGTTGAATTCGCAAATCTAAGGAGGGTTTCTGGAGAAATTTTGGCCACACGTTGAAGTGACGGGAACGTCGGTGAGCCTAAGTATTTCAGTATCGATCTAACAAGAAAAGGTCCCCTATATATGGATATGTGATAGAGGACAAAAATCAAAGGTTGACATATTTTTTTATACGTACCCAATCGATAGTTTAGGGTTTCAAAATGGCGTCTTAAAATCAGCTTAAATTTGTTTTTTCGCCATAATTTAAACATTTTCCATAGAAACTTACACATATTTGGTATCAAACGAAAGGATATTGAAAAGGCGCACATGATAACATCTAATTTTTAGAAAGAAGTTTTATTATTATTTTGTTGTTGAAATTTTTAACAGTATTTAGTCGATATCATGAAGAGCCCGTACTCGAAATGATTACATTTTTGTCCTCTACCACATATCCGAAAATAATTGAAATCGGCGAGTGACACCTGGGGACCTTTACTTGTAAGTAGAGCGGGGCAGGTGCATAGTAGGTGTTACTATGGATATACATAAGTTTTTTGCATCGTGTGTCACACATTTGAGATGAGATTTTGCATGTTGTCGCATCTTTCCATCAACGACTCACTGCTTGTGCGGCCCTAACTTCAAGGTTTCTATGCAGCTCTTGTAGTGGGATTGGTACATGTTTTATGGACTCTGATCCCATCCTGGCGCCATCCTTTGCCAGTCTATCCGCCTTCTCATTTCCATCAATGCCCATGTGGCTTGGGACCCAATAGATGCGCACTCCCTTTGAAACGCATAGTGCATCGAGAGCTTCCCTGCTTGCCAGGGCATTTGTATACTTGATGGTAGCGGAGCACATGGATCTGATCGCCGCTTGGCTGTCTACAAAGATGTTAACAGTTTAGAGCCATCAGTGAATTTGTTGACCGCCCGCTGTGCTTGTTCTATGCCGTAGCACCAGTCGTTCGGTCCTAGACGTATTAATATTCTTGCTCACAGACGAAAAAATTTGTAAACCCTCCCACAACTACGCCTACCTCCCATATAAAACAAAAATTGAAAACACTTTGTCAAACAGAGGGCAATGGGCAATAAATCTAAAGATGCGAATGTCCAAATCTACAGAATCATCTACACCGATATATGAGGAACAGATTTTTCAAAGACTTGGAAGAGCTAGTGAACACACCACTGCTAGACATCTGGAGGTTCATAAAAATCACAGGATGGTTTGAGGAATAAATTGGAACAATGGTTTCCATGGTACCACAAATACAAAAGGGATTCGCAATGGCCCCCGCAGAAGCGCCGGTAAGGGTGCACGACCCTACTTACCTAAACTAACCTAACCTAACCTTCAACTTAAGTCGTTTACACAAAGAATTCTTTTCTTTCAATGCTCATATTTCAGTCAATTTTGTTCGAATCGAATTGAAATTTTAAGGACTTATTCGCAGATAGTTATACTATCGATAGGTATACAAAAATATGCGAAAAAAAATCGATGAAAATTCAAAGTTACAAGTGGTGGTAATCACTTTAGTTTCATAATCATAACTCCGAATGTAGTACGAATTTTAAGATATCCTTTAATGTCAAGACCATAAGATGCAAGAATAAATTATAAGTTATCAACAAATTCAGTCTTGCAAAATATTATGATTACTATCCGATAGTAAAATAAAACTTTCGATTTTTCAGAACTAGGTAAAACTTTTAAGAAATCTTAAAAAAAAACTTCGTTAATTGAGTTAACAAGAAGATGTTTAAAAATCTGGTCAATAACACTTTTGATTTCAATAACATCCGAACTCCTGAGATTATAACTTAAAAACTCAAAATTTTAGCTAACCGTATCAAAGACGGACGTTGCATACTGGCGATTGATATTTACATAAAACTTATAGACTCTTAAAACGTATTAAGACCCAGTTTCAATTTTATGGGTAAAAAAGCGGGTGTAGCTCAGTTATATTTTTAAAATTCAAAATAATGTCTTTTTTATATTATTAGTTAACTCTTTAGCTAACAATTTCAATACCCAACGTGTACTGCGTAAAGGGTATATTAAATTTGTCATTCCGATTGTAACGCCGATAAGGAGGCGGTGCAGGTATAGAATAGTATATATATTTTTGATCACCATCATCCCCTGGGTCGATTTCCGTGTGTCCGTCTGTCTGTCCGTCTGTCTTTCTGTCGACACGATTACAGCTATCGCGATGAAATTCAAAATATAAGCTATTTTCTAAAATGTGAAGATCAAGTTCGAAAATGAGCCAAATTGGATGAAAACCACGCCTACCTCCCGTACAGAGTGACTTTATTTTTACAGTAAAATCTCTTAAACATCCACAAAAATTAAAGAAATGCTTTCAAATTTTGCACGTAGGCTTTGATCTTCAATATAAATCCTGACTATGAAATTTGGGAAAATCGGATGAAAACAACGCCTACCTCCCATACAAAGTAGCTGTATATTTACAGTAAAATCTCTTAAAAATCTGATCAAATTAAAGAAAGGTCTTGTAATTTTTCATAGGCTTTGATATTTAATGTAGACTATCACTATGATATTTGGCAAAATCGGATGAAAACAACGCCTACCTCCCATGCAAAGTGACGGGAAAGTAAATAGGAAAACTTTCGTAAATATATAAAATTGAATGTCATCGTGTCTGTCGTGGCTAAAGACTTCGAATGTACTTCAATACGGCCGCGAGGGGTGTTTTAGCTTCGGTACCCTGCCGAAGCTCCAATCCTTACTAGTTTTTTGTCTTTTTTTGTTTTTGCATCAATACTTATGGTTACACAGCGCGTAAAAATTTAGGTAACGAACGTGAGATCTCTTGCGGTTTGCTCGATATCTCTTCAGGTAGCCTAAATCAAAAAAATCAAAAAATCAAAAAAGGAAAACAGTTTTGTCTTCTGCGTAAATCAACAAAAAGTTTAAAACTAAAAAAAGTAAAAAAATACCGAATAAATTTAAAAAAAACAATTTTTCGTTCACGAAATTGGACCTTATAACTTAAAAAAATTATCAAGAGAAATGTTTTTTATTTTGTTGGCTTACGCGGAGCGTATTTAATTATTTAAAACAAATAAAACAAGAATTAAGTTAATCGAACGAATACTTTTTCAATTAGAGTGCAAGCCGATTCAAAAAATGTCATTTCGAGAAAAACTTTGAAGTTTTTGTTCACCTTACTTTATGAGCGTATACTTATCATAAAAACTTAAATATCTCTTAAACGGCTTCGAAATTTATTCTGAAATTTTTTTTACGCATTCTTAAAATGTTTTTCAAAACAATAAAATAAAAAAAAAAATTCGAAAATTATACCCCAGCGTGTACTGCGTAAGGGGTATATTAACTTTGTCATTCCGTTCGTAACGCCAAGAAAGAGGCGTGGCAGGTATAGAAAAATATTTATATTTTTGATCAGCATCATCTCCTGAGTCGATTTCCGTGTGCCCGTCTGGCTGTCCGTCTGTCTGTCAGTCTGTCGACAAGATTACAGCCGCAATTTTAAAGCTATCGCGATGAAATTCACAATATAAGTTGATTTTTAAAAAAGGAAGATCAAGTTCGAAAATGGGCCAAATCTTATGAAAATCTCGCCTACCTCCCCTACAAAGTGACTTTATGTTAACCGTAAAATGTGTTTAAAATCCACAAAATTTAAAGAAATGCCTTGAAAATTGGCAGGTGAACTTTTCTCTTCAGTTTTAATCCTGTCTATGAAATTTGGAAAAATCGGATGAAAACCACGGCTACCTCCGATACAAATTGGATTACATTTTTGGTTGTATTGATTGGGATGACGATTTTAAACATTTAAAAACGGCATCATGTTTTAGTATTTTTAAAAATCGTCTCTCCTCTATTTGCACGCAACATATTCCTAAGTTTAAGGATCGTGTTAGTAAGGTGCCTTGGTACACGAGTGGTTTGAAAAAATTGAAAAACCTTCGTAATAAGTTTTATAAAAAGTTTCTGTTGACTAATCTAAATTCATTTTTTATTAAATACAGATATTAAATCAAATTCTAAAGCTTTTTGGCATTTTATTAAATCTAAAAAGGGTTCCTCAAATATTCCATCATCTATGTTTTTAAATAATAAAATTTCAACCAATGCGTCCGGAATCGCAAATCTGTTTGCTGAATTTTTTCAGTCAAATTTTGAAAAAACTAGTAATTATAACTATATTTGTGGTGATAATTCACTTCCTGAAATTGATTTTGGTTTTTTAACTTTAACGATTGATGATGTTTTAAATGGTATTTCAAGATTAAAGCCTTCAACTAGAATGGATGCAGATGGCCTCTATTCCATTTTTTTGAAAAATTGCTCCTTTAGTTTAGCTTATCCTTTAATGTTTATTTTCAATAGTTCTTTGAATTGTGGTTCTTTTATTGATAGTTGGAAGATGTCCTTCATAACTCCAATCCATAAAGTGGGATGTAAAAATAATATAGCTAATTATAGGCCAATTTCAAAGCTTACAATTTCTAAGTTATTTGAGTCAATAATTAAGGACAAATTGTTCTTTGCCGTAAAAAATGTTATCTCTCCTCACCAGCATGGCTTTGTACCTGGCCGATCTACAACGTCCAATTTAGTTTTATTTTCTGAATACTGCATATCGGCTTTTATTAAAGGATGTCAGGTTGATGTCATTTATACGGATTTTTCTAAAGCGTTTGATAAAGTGTCGCACGTACTTTTAATCAAAAAATTAGAACAACTGGGTTTCCACTCAAGTTTTTTAAGCTGGCTTAAGTCATATTTATCAAACAGGCATTGTGTAGTTGCCTTCGATAATGTTTTTTCTTATTCATATGTGGCAACTTCTGGTGTGCCACAAGGGAGTATTTTAGGACCTCTCCTATTTTTGTTGTTTATAAATGACGTTACCTTGATGTTTGTTCATTGTAAATATTTACTTTACGCGGATGATCTTAAGATATTTTTAAAAATTAATAATATAGATGATACTGTGCTCCTGCAACATGAAGTTAATAAGCTTTATAATTGATGTTGCAGTAATGGTCTTGCTTTAAACCTTGCTAAATGCGTTTCTATGACTTTCTCTAAATCAGATAATTTCCGTCAGTCTGATTATCATATTGCCAATTCTTCTTTAGTTTCAGTCCATCAATTTAAAGACTTAGGTGTGGTGTTTGATCATAAATTTACTTATGTGTATCATCTGGATTACATTATTCCTAAAGCCTATTCTATGCTAGCCTTTATTAAACGAAATAATGCATGCTTTTCGGATCCATACACGTTGAAAGTATTGTTTAATTCTCTTGTTCGGTCTAGATTAGAATATGCAGCTATTATCTGGAACCCTTCTTATGATTGCCACAAGTTGCGGCTAGAAAGGATTCAAAAATCTTTTACGAAGTTTGCTTTGCGTACTTTTAATACTAATGGTGTACCTCCTTCATACAACACCCGATGTCTTTTAATTGGATTAAAATCTTTGGAGAGTAGAGGATGCATCTTGTCTTTGCTTTTTGTTTTTGATTTAATTAATGGTTTGGTGGATTAACCTGCGTTATTGGAAATGATTAACTTTAATGCTCCTGTTCGGATTCTTAGAAATTTCGATCCGTTTTATCTTGATATTTTTCGTTCTAATTATGCAGTTAATGCACCTATTAATAGAGCTTTACAAATGTTTAATTCTATCAATTGCAATGTTAATCTAGATTTTTCTATTTCAAAGGATCAAATGAGGTCTCTCTTAAATTCTATCTGTTTAATATTGTTATTTTTGAATTAATTTTTTATATATCTTTTAGTCTGTAAGTTATTTTTAACATAGACTATAATACTAAATAAAATAAAATAAAAATAAAATAAAAAATTGGCTTAATTTTAAAAGTTAAATCTCTTAAAAATCAACAAAAAATAATGAAATGTCTTGAAATTTTGCACTTTAGCTTTGATATATAATATGAACCATCTCTATGATATATGGCAAAATCGGATCAAAACCACGCCTACTTCCCATACAAAGTAACGTCATCAAAATAGGAAAACTTTCGTTAATATATAAAACTGAATGCCATCGTGTATGTCGTGGCTAAAGACTTCGAATATACTTCAGTATGGACGCGGGGGTATTTTAGCTTCGGTACCCTGCCGAAGCTCCACCCTTACTAGTTCTAAAAAAAATTGAATCTGGGCCTTAAAAACAATGTGCGGAGATCGATTAATATAAAATATTTCTCATTAATCGTTCCCTATAAAAAAACTTATTTTCAATACTTCTCACGAACGATAAATAAAGCGAAGCCAGCAGAGCTCAATTGTTCACTATCAAACAATCGTAAAAACTTAGTTTTTCACGAGTGAGATGTATTACGCAGCAGCAGCACAAATATTATTCGGCATAAAATACAATACGGATATTATATTTATGGATCATAACTTATGGGTTTTTTTTATGAGTTGTGTTGGTTTCTAGCGCACAAATGAAGGCAAGTTTGATGTAAGGCTTCCAGGAGGATTTCGTCAGCACTTTTTTTTTGACACTTGCGTGAACCTCTAAACATTTTTTAAAAAAAATTTTTTTGACACTAGGGCGGATCTGTAAAAATGTTTTTGTTTTAATAATTTTATATTTGTGTGCTGGCTGGTAAGTGGATTACTGGATTTAAGTCTGATGTCAGAATCAAAAACAAAATTTATTTGACACTGCGGTAGATCAATTTAATTTTTTTTTTTAATTTAGACATGTAATGGGAGTATTGGTGATTGGTGATTTAAATCTGATATCAGAACCTATTTGTAAGGTCCACCCTATTGTTAAAACAAATTGTTTGAATTTTGACATCAAATTTCAAATCAGCGACCCTTCAAGCTCAAGAAAATAAAATCTGACTTCGTTCTAAAAGATTAAAGATGCAATAAAAAATAATCCAAATTTTTGCGAATACTTCTTATATTTTGGGAAATACTCATAATGTAAAAGCTGTTATTGTTGTTTGGGTTAGACAATATGATTTTGAAGTCTACGCTTTCGATTTGTCTCCTCTTTTTATATGTTTACTTTCCCGTTAAAATCGAGACGTTTTGTCATAATCATTATGAACAGCTTCGCTAGAGATGGCGTTGAAAAAACTTGATAAATTTATATCGATCTATATTCGAATTGATTACTCATATACACAAGATACTCAAAATTGTACTTATTTCATTCAGCCTTGTATGCATGACAACTTTCATGAAGCAACTTCATTGAACAATATTCAGCTCAAAATTTTAGTTCAAATTAATTTATAAATAAGTAAAATACCTTATTTATAAAAGCCGACTTTATTGTACATCAAAGAAAACTATAACAATCTCAAATACGCATGAACAATATTAATAAAATACGTTTCAAAACTTTGGAAGTTCAAATTTAATGACACTTTAATGGTTATAAATATTATATACAAACCAATTTGCATGAATTTGACTGAAGTAAATTTGCTAAAATATATGAAGGATTTGGTATTGACTATCCGCAGCAAATGACGCCTAAGTTACTAAACTTCATTCCGATAAATGGTCAGCTTAAATTCGATTAATAATTGCAACCTTAAAAAAGTTTCCGGTATTAGGAAATATTAGAATTTTGTTACATTTTTAACATTACGCTGGTATATTTTGAAGACCCACAAACCTAATTTTTTATTTCACCAACTGAACGTGATAAAACCATTTCAATTTTGATTGCGTGCTCGGCATCACAAATACACACAATGCACACAAATGTTAGAGGAATAGATTTTTAAAATAATATAGTTTGTAAATTATGCAATGACAGAACATGACCATTCATAGACAAACTCCTCAATTTATGCACCTTTTTCGGTTGCACAAACTTATTTTAAATTCGATTAATCGTTATGGAGAACATTTCGATTGACCAGACAATGAGTATAAAAGGTGTCGAAAGGCTGAAATTGATATCAGTACCATAGTCAAAGAGTTCCAAAGCACTTGATTAGTACTTCCGAAACTGTTAATAAAAAATATCAAATCCTTCAACAAAATGGTCAAATTTGCAATTGTTTTACTAATTGCAGCAGTAGCGATTGTACACGCTGAGCCACTACTTCAACGCGCTAGCTCACGCTTTACAGCGCCTTCAAGCAGACGTGTGCTTGCAAGGCAGGAGGTTGCAGATGATGCACCCATCACACCATATCCTTCGGCCGATGAACTCAAGCCAGAAGTGCCATTTGATGAGGCAGCTGATTTGCCCGCCGTGGCTGAGGAGACACCTGAAGTGACTTTATACAATATTCCCGATGAGGTCTACGGACCACCCGAGAGTGAGATAACTACTGTGGAACCAGCTTCTGAGCAGTTTCCTGGACCATTGAACGCAGAGGAGGCGAAATTGGTAGCAGAGTTTCGTTCCGCTAAGCTGCGTCAGCGCCAGGCTGCCTATCGTCAAGCCGCTGTTGCTAAGAAGCGCTCAGCGAAGTTGAAGGCAGCCCGCAAAGCTGCTACCAAAACATTGACCAAAGCTTAAATATTGTATATTTCAATAATTTCTTATTTTTTTAACGATAAACACCCTTTAAATCTGAGAACAGCACTGCATGGTTTTTCTAGCTCGCGGGCGTCGTGTACTTTCATATATTTGCTGACGAATTAGTTTGTAAGAAAGAGCAAAAGCTGTTTTGTTGTTGTTTAAACCATGTAGTACTCATTTCTGTTATTAATAAAACTTAAAACTTTTATAATCTAAACCAATATGAATGCTTTTTGTTTGACTTTTTCATGTTGTCGCCGCTCAATAGCATTTTACTCAGGTTTTTTTGCTTTTTCAACAACAATTAGAATCTCTCTTAACTCTGAAATTAATTTGAAATTATGTGATTTTAAGTTTTTTAAATAAATTAAATTTTAAATTTATATGAACAGGCAAGCAGCAAAATGCGGAGGAAGTCCGCTAAAAATGTTCAAAGAGCGCTATGATTTTGAAGAGGAAACGGAAGAGCTGCTGATTAAAAGTGACGAAGCACTAAAAAAGAGCGCGTACAATGAAAGAGCAAAAGCTAACTGAAAACAAAAGAGCCCAAACAGAAGCAAAACCTTAAAAGTGGGGCTCCCAAACTTTCTTTCTAAAAGCATAAGCGTAAGATGTTTGTCGTGTTTAATAAAAGTAACGGACTTTGAACAAGCTTCTTATAATTGCGTTGTGCGTGTTGTGAAATATTTTAACACAAAAGGTCGAGAACTACAAGTTTTATGACGACTTCGAACGGCTTCTGTGTCGATTGGAATTCGAACCTGGGTTCTATCGCAAACAAACCGTTGTGCTTAATCCTACTACTTACTTACTTACTTAGAAGTCGGTTTTGGCCTGTTGTAGAATTTCCGCCAGACATTTCCATTTTGCGCTTGCTGACGCCCCTTGGAAGCTACAAGTTTCGTTAGGTTCTCCTCTACTTGGTCCTTCCAACGGAGATGCGGTTGTGCTTAATAGACTATTTTATTTTTGATTAATTTTAATATATGGACCCATGGGCGTAATCAGGATATCAGCTAGGGGGCGTGAAAATGTTTTTTATATTGGTACATATTGGTACAGACAAAATCCTACATAGGAGTATAGGAAATTTAAAGTCAAAATTAAAATATATTTGGCAATTAATATCTCCAGAGCATTACCAGGAAATTGTGAATAAAATACCTCGTCTTACCGCAGCAGCCACTGGTCAGAAATGGAACACTACACAATGGTATATGGAATGGGCCCATCTATTTTGACTCGGTTTTCAGGTGGCCGAACTCTTCTAAATGAAGCCTTATATTTGTTATTTATTGTGGATAAAGAGTGTTTGTGAAATGCAATTTTTTTATTTTTATATTGTTAAGTTTCGTTCTCAAATGCTATTTTAGAAGAAGTTTTTTTTTTTTTAATTCACTCTTTTTCATAAATTTTTTTGAGCTTTAATGCGCAAGTAAAAACAAACATAAAGGTGACTTAACTTTTCTGACGATGGGCTTGTATCATATATCATATACACTATTAAATTGAAACTTTTTAGGCGGCGATGTGACGAGTTTTATTGAGCGAAAAATTTCACAAAACATGAATACCTGTTTATAAACATTTTTGTTTCTAAACAGAAAACAAAACAACGGAAACGCATAAGAGAGATACCGTGGTTGGCAGTCTTAGGGGATCGCTGGTTTCGAATATGGTGTCAGGATTTTAAAATTTTGCCACCCCGATTTTTTGTAATATTTTTGCGAATCCTTTTAATTTTGAAATTTTGACAACGGATTTGATTTCGAATTTGATATCACTGTCTTAAAATTCAAGATGTTCTTATTTTAAAATTCAATACATTTTCTAAGAGTTCTAGGAGGTTGCCACCTACATTTTGCACACGAATAAAAAAAACTGCAAAAACTTTTTTTGCTGAAAACTAAAGGATGATCATCCAATACGAGGTCCCTTTTTTCAACTGGGTTGTTTTGACAGCTATTATGTGTCAAATGACTTGTACATATGACGTTTGTGTTCAGTATTCAATACGACTCAGTCAGGAATAGACTTACCCCTGAACAACGTTTATTAATTGTGGAACTTACTACCAAAATCAGTCATCAGTTAGAGAGTGTTATAGTGTTCTTCAACATCATTTGGGTCGTTATGAGCGCGCAACTGAGCACACTATACGTAAAACCATCACCAAATTTAACACTATTGGACATTCATCATTCAACCAGAGTGCATAGAACCCGTAATTTAGAGAATATTGCAGCAATAGCAAAGAGGGTTCATGAAAACCGTGAACAATCGATTCGTCGCTGATCTCAGGCTTTGGGCATCTCTTATGAATCATTGTGACGTATCTTGAGGCGTGGTGTTGGTCTAAAAGCCTATAAAATACAGCTCGTATAAGAATTGAAGACGGATGATCTTGGTATACGTTTAAATTTCGGTTTAAACAAAAACTTCAAATTGATCCATTATTTTATCGAAAAATTGTGTTTAGCGACGAAGCTCATTTCTGGTTGAACGGCTACGTTAACAAGCAAAATTGCCGTATTTGGTCCTATGAACAACTAGAAGCAATCCAAGAGCTTCCAATGTATCTCGATAAATGTACTGTTGGTGTGCTTTATGGGCAGGAGGTATCATCGGACCGTATTTCTTCAAAAATGTGGATGGAGCCCGTGTAACGGTCAATGGTGCTCGCTACAAAGCAATGATCAATGAATTTTTGTTGCCAAAAATTCAGGATATTGGTATAGCCGACTTCTGGTTTCAACAGGATAGCGCAACATGCCATACAGCTGGAAAAACAATCGTTTTATTGAAGGAAACGTTCGATGAAAACATCATCTCAAGAAATGGTCCTGTTAATGGGCCACCAAGATCATGTGATTTGACGCCATTGGATTACTATCTTTGGGGATATGTTAAATCACTTGGTTATGTCGACAAACTTGAAATAATTGACGCTTTGAAAACCAACATAACTCGTGTTATTCCAGCAATACCGGCCGGTATGCTCAAAAGAGTTGTCGAAAATTGGACGGATGAACCATTTAAGAGTTAGTCGTGGGGAACATTTGAAGAAAATAATGTTAAGGCATTGAGTTGTAGAAACCGAACTATCATTCCAAATAAAGATTTGCGTCAATACATTGATTTTTATGTATTTATTTAGAAAACAAAGTAGGATGCTCTTATTGGGTCACCCCTTTATATCTTTTATTCAAAAGGGTCACTGACTTCTCAAATTCCTCTCGTAACAAAAATTGAATAAACATAAAAACAATGAACTCGTTTCTCTTATTCGTTCTCGTTCTTCGCTATTTGTAACGAGTTGTCAAAAAACGCAATTTACGCAAGAAAAGTTGAAAATATTTCAACTATATTTCCAAAACGTTACGTACGTAAACGTTGAACTCGCTCCTAAGCTCATAAGTTTTCAAGTATTTCTATTATGATTGCACCAGCGAGTGGACGGACTCAAATGCAAACGCAATTAATTAACTTTCAGCTTAATGAACTTCCAGCTTAAAGAAGAGTAGTTGTAATGTCATTCGAAGTACAGCTGTCGTATTATTAAAACGTGTTGAAAAATAATAATAAAAAGTAAAAACAAAAACAATTGTTTTTTTTTTAGAAAAAAAAAAAAAAAACTCGAAAAATCAGTGCTACAATCAGTGTACAATCAGTGCTTTAGTAATACGGTCCCTTGAATTAAATCTTTCCTAAAAACCAAACTCATTACGAAAGTTTGAGAACCTCTGAGCAACTCATTAAAGCATGTGAGATATTCATACATATGTTAAACAAAGTAGGGAATTAAAGAGAAAAAACATGGATTGAAAATTCAGTCAATTAATATCGGTTCGAAAAAACAACAACAGCTGACCGTCACCGAAAACGCGACGCTTGATCTTGCTCTTCACTTAATGAGTGATATATAGTATTTTGTTTTTGTGTTTTTAGTGCCTTACTGCTTTTGTTGTTGTTTTTGTTGATAATGATGTTGTTGCTGCTTTTAAAAATTTTTATGTTTATTTTTGCTCGGTGCGATTCACCTGTTGTGTTGCTTTGGTTGCGGAATCTGCTGGAAATTTTAAACGGCACTTATTTTTTTTTTTTGACAATGCTTATTGTTGTTGCTGCATTGCTTATCTATTCGTCTGTTGTTGTTGTTGTTATTAAATTATGGCATTGTTTTCATTTAGTCGCTGTCTCTTGTCTCGCTTGCTGATCGCCTTGTATTTAGGACGGTTCGAGTGCTACTAAAAAAAAAGTCTAGACTATATAGAGATGAGCAGTATTTGTTGAGTGATGAGTGGTGAGTGAAATCAAAACAATAATTTTTTAAGTATTTTTTGTGCAAAGCTTAAAATACTGATTTAAAAGCTTTTACATAGACAAAAGTGCCGCTGTTTGGTTTCGAATGGGTCCATTTGGATATTTTTTTCAGCCAAATATTGGTGAATGCTTATTTTTTAAATGTCATTGTAAATTGGGATACATTTTCTTCTAAAATATTTTGAACATACATATGATTAGTTCGTGTTTAATAACAGTGTGCAAAAATATAAAAGCAAACAAAATGGGTGCCCCCTTAATGTCTTAAGGGCACTCTTTACTTTGGAGACCTAAAAGTTAATGTTTATTGTTTTATTACGTTTTTTCTGGTATCTTTTCTACTGCGATGCAATATGCGATTTTGTCGATAGGGTGTCAACATAATTTTAGTTATTGCGTATCCACCATCACCAAGAAATTTTTAAGAAGTCGAAAGAAACCTTCTCTAGAATTACACCTTCTAACATTCTTTTTTTACTGCCCCTTGGTTACGTATGGTAAAAACGCCAGCACCTTTGATTTTGCCCTTAGAGAAACATCACATCCATGATTTAAGATATTATCTTTTAAAAGTTGCATTATATATTTTCCAGAATCTTTTTCAGACCTTCAGTTGGGGCATATTTTTAATTTTGACGATTTTTTTTACATCCAAACTCACCTATAAAATGATTTGAAATCAGCGTCACAATAGCTGAGTAAAGGATCGAAACGATTACAATGGCCGCGTTCAGCGGAGTCAACAGTTGGCAACAGTTGTGTAAAAATTCGCTGAATGGTATTGATCAGAAACAAAATAAATATTTTGTTCGTTCGTAGAAAATAGTTACTCGTTCGTTTGTTCGAATGAAAAAGTTGTTCGTTCGTAGAAAATAGTTGCTCTTTCGCTCGTTCGCAGAAAAAGTTAAAAAAGTTAAAATAGAAATTAAAATTTTGTTTCTGGAAAAAAATTCTGCGAACGAACAAATGAAAATATCATGTTCGTGCAATGCTCTGATAGTATCACAAGAAGACTGATTGATTAAATTGTTTTGAAATTTGATTTTTATACCCCAACGCTTACTGCGTAAGAAGTATATTAACTTTGTCATTCCGTTTGTAACGCCAATAAGGAGGCGTGGCAGGTATAGAAAAGTATATATATTTTTGATCAGCATCACCACCTGAGTTGATTTCCGTATGTCCGTCTGTCTGTCCGTCTGTGATCACGATTACAGTCGTAATTTTCTCTAAAAAATTTAGATCAAGTTCGAGAATGAGCCAAATCGGATGAAATCCATGCCTACCTCCCATACAAAGTGACTTTATTTTAACAGTAAAATCTCTTAAAAACCGACATTAATTTATGAAATACCTTGGAATTTTGCACGTGGACTTTGGTTTTCAATTTAAATCCTTCAATATGAAATCACGCCGACCTTCCCTGCAAAGTTGCTTTATATTAACAGTAAAATCTCTTAAAAATCTGCTCAAATCACACAAATGTTTTGGAATTTTTCACATAGACTTTGATATATAATATAGACCATCACTGTGATACTTAGAACAATCGGATGAAAACCACGCCTACTTCTCATACAATCTGTTCATAATAATCATAATCTGTTAAAAATGCCCAAAAATTAAAGAAATGTCTTGAAATTTTGTACATAAGCTTTGATATTTAACATAAACCGACTTAAACCAAGTTTTGCACACACATTATTTATTTGGCATAAGGCTCAGTCTGTAGTTTATAAGAAATGTCAGTACTAGACAGGGGGTGTGTCACTTTATTTTTAATCTATTTCCATCTACACCATTTCTCTGATTTCAAACAAATTTCGCACATATGTTCTTTAGTATAATGACAAGAGTTAAGCCTACAAAAGTGGGTGGGATTGGACAAGGGGCGTGTGAATTTAATTCTTATCGAACTCCCTCTACACCGTTTCTCCGACTTAAACCAAATTTTGCACACAAATTATTTGGCATAAGGATCAGTCTGTAGTTTACAAAAGTAGGCGGTACTAGACAGGGTCATTTTATTTTTAATCTATTTCCATCTACACCGTTTCTCCGATTTTAACCAAATTTTGCACATCTTTTACACCGCTTTCGTAAATTCAACCAAATTTTGCAAATATATTCTTTGGAATAATGAGCAGTGATTAGTCTAAAAAATTGGGCGAATTTAGACAGAGGCGTGCCACTTTAATTTAAATCGAACTGTTTCTATACCGTTTGTCCGACTTATTCCAAATTTTTTCATATTCTTTGGAATAATAAACATACAGTAGTCTAGAAAATTGGGCGAAATGAACTTTAGTTTTGGACGAAATTATTTTACATCAACTTAAATTTAACAAATTCTTACTTTTTGATGTAAAACTATTCGTAGTTTTAAATAGGAGATGATTACTTTGACTGTCAAAATTTTGTACACATCTTTTTTGTCTATAATTTAAAAAAAAAGTGTTTTCTTATTGTTTTGTATGGAGTTTGTTCAAAAATTAATTAGTTTTTTTTCTTCTCCTGGATATTTAAAAATTTTGTGTTGTGACTGTTTTGTATTTTGTGTGCGATATATTCTTTAGCATAATGGGCACTCTACAAATTACTCTATGTGGCAGTTAAGGGTAAAATAAAATTAAGCGTTTGACACAAATATTTTTGCAGATTATACATAAACATTTTAAAGACGGCTAAAGACTTCGGATATACTTCAATTCGGCCGCGAGGGGGTATTTTAGCTTCGGTACCCTGTCGAAGCACCATTCTTTACTAGTTTTAAAATATTTTAAACTATTTAGAAAAAATAAAAAAAAAATAATTTTTAGTTATTCTACAATTTCTCCTTTTGAATATTATTCAAATAGATCAAACAATTTGCAAAAATTCATATTTCAACTTTTTACGATTTTATGAAACACGCTAGGGGCTCAAGAAGGTGCAAGATAGCCAAAAAGAAACACTACATTCTTTTTTTTTTTTTGGTCTTCTTTCTGTGAAATTCACCATAAATTTATATATTTTATTCATAACTTCAACCGGTGACTTAATACAAAAATTTAAATTTTTTATTGCTTATTTTAATTTTGATTTGAATAAGCTCCAGTTACCATTACAATGTTTTTATTACATATGTTTTTCATTCGTTAAATAATTTAAAATTTGTTTTTATTAATTTATTTATTTATTTAATTATTTATTTATTTATTTATTTGTTTAAAAATAAATTTTGTCTTTCTTTTCAATTATTTTTGCCTTAAGCTTAAGTTTTTGTTTTAAGTGAAATTTTGTGAGGGAAATTTTAACTTTTTATGTAAATTTTGCAAGTTTACATTTTTAAAGATAATTGAAAATTCTCAATTTGAACAATTTTTTAAGAATTATATTGAAATTTATTTGGTAAAATCTCAAAAATTATTTGGTAAAATATTCAATAAACTATGGTGGTCTCTCTGTAAATTATTTAAAAATAGTCAAATTCTAAAATATTTCTAAAATTAAACGATTTTGTTTGGAAAAACTCCCATATCCTTTCTTTTTAATTTTTTATTAGTACTTTTACATATGGGCATTTCCGCCAAAAGGTCCACCGTGACCCGGAAATTAAAAGTCATTAAAAGCTTATTATTTAATGATATTATCTTAGAGCAACATTTTTTTTTTTGATTTAAGCAATTTAAATATAAATTCATTTACCATGATGATCAAATCGTCTGCACTATTTCACAAATGTAATTTTTCTTTTTATTTAATGTTTTGTAAATGTTTCGTAAACGTTTTTGTTTTAGTAAAAATGGAAGGCATTGGCTAAAAATAATGAAAAATGGTTGAGGCAAGAAGAGGCAGAATATAATAAATTTGTTTCCTTAATAACTAAATCACATAATTACTTAATTACCTTATTACTTAATTACCCAAATGAATTGCAATGGAAAAAATGTCACGTAACGTTTCATACTAAGCCCAATAAAAAAAAAAAATGGAGAAAATGTTTTTAAATTTGATTACTTTGAAAATAAACTTATACTATTTCAAATGCTTCTAAAAAAAGTTTTATACAAAAACTCTTGCTTATTTACAGAATTTTACTAATTTTGTGATCCAAGTCAAAAATCGCTTCTATTTTTTGTCACGTATCATTTTTGGTGGCTTCTATCTAAGAGCCGAACTTTTGACAACTCTTAGGTTTTACACCTTGTATAGTTTGGAAAATCAAGCTATTGGAAAATCAAATTAAGCAACTTGTAAGTTAAAATTTTCCTTATTTTTTCAATCATTAAAGTCGTACGATCGTCACGTGCGCCACCACGGAAATGCCCATATTTTTATCAAAAACCTATCCCCCCTCTCCCCTCATGGAAAATACTGGCTACAGCCCTGACATAAAACACAACTTATTGAAAGTGCTTAATCCGCATTCTAATGACTTGCAAAAAAAAAAATTCAAAATGTATCACTTCTTTATATCAAGCTTGCTTTAAAAAGCTTAGCAGAATGCTCTTCTGTATTTAGACTTTTGTCACATTAAGTTTTTCGTATTAATGTAAATTTCTTGTTTCGTTAGTATAGATCCAATTTTTTATTATTTTTTTGTAACTTAATAATCAATCATCTGTAATCAAACTACATGTTTCACTTTTCTTTAAGATTCTTAGCAGAAATAAAAATTCGATGCTATATATAGTCGACCATTGTAAGTTTCCCAGCGTAGAAACTCAGCACTTAAAACAGTGTTAAACACCACAGTTTTTGCAAACAAAAAATATCGTCAAACAGAGAATGAGATCGGTCGTTATCGTCGATCATTCGCCAGTGATCATCATCGTTCAACTAACTAGAAAAATCGATCGTTCATAGTAGATTCGTACCAGGCGCACAGCAAGTAGCAGCAGCACATTGGTCGACACGCTCGACACTTTTACCTAGCAGACCTTCCACCACACCCCGCTCAACAAAAACGACAATACTCTGACATTAAACAGCAGCGCCAGCACCACTTTCGAAAAAAATATTGTACAAACAGAGCAGTGCAATTTTTTTTTTTGTTATTCAAAACATATTCACTCTCTTATGTTTTTATATTCGTCAATGGTTTGTGGAGGTTTGTATGTGTGTTCAGCTGATCATGCGGGCTATTTTCATTAATAAAGTGAAGAGACTGCCGGAAACTTTGACTCATACAAGAGAGTTGGTTGAAACTGCGGTAAGGAGGGGTTTGGCTGAGAGTGATAATGTTTTTGTTAATTGGCGTAATATGAGGGTGGTATGACGATTTAACTTAAGAAAAGAGACGAGATGAAGCAGTAATGATGTTAAATATTTTAGAAACAGTTGTTATAAATTGTTTTAATCACATTGCGTTACAAAAACTATTTTTTGTGAGCCAGATCCGTAGTTAAGATTTTCCTTGTGGGGGACTTGGATTCAAAATTAAAAAAGAATTTGTCAAGAAAAATTACTCAGTAGTCAGATTAAGGTAAAACTGTAAAAAAAATTAATGTACTTTTATAAATTTGGTGCAATGGTAATTTAATTTTTTTTTCAAAATTTATCAAAACATTTTAGAGTATGTTTTACTCTTTAACTTGTTTTTTACAGTTTTTAGGAGCAAAGCAAAATAAAAACTAGTAAATTTAGACTACACTTTTACACTAGAAACAGTACATTTCAGTTACAAGCACTTTTTCAAATGCATTATACAGCAGTAGGAGTGTATTTTGTACACCGAAAAGTACTGTAAAAAAATGTTTGTGTGTTAATGTACAAAATGCGAATTTTTTGTGCTCGCAAGTTGAAGTGTGGAGTTCTTATAGAAAGGAAAGGATTGTTTCAAGCCATAATTCTAAATCCGGATATTTGAGTTTGTTTATTTTATTAAAAACTCAAATATGACAACAAAAAAACGAAAAAATGCACACGTATTCTTTTGGTAATTCCAAGCACTTTTTGTCTAACAAGGAAAGGCTACCAGGTGTCACTCGTCGATTTGAATGACTTTCAGATATGTGATAAAAGATAAAAATCTAATTAGGATTAGACGAAATTTTAGGTTTTCGCCATAACTCCATTATTTTTCATAGAAATATATACAAATTTGGTATTACACGAAAGATATTTAAGAGTCACATATAATGGCATATAATTTGTTGAGATAGACTTTATTACATTTTTTGTTGTTGTTATTTTTAACAATATTTCGTGAATATCATGAGGAGCCTGTACCACCAATTGCTAAATTTTCACTTATGTTTGATTAAAAACAATTTCAAAATTACCATTGTTTTGTTATTTTAAATTTTGTAGCTTTTTTTAATAAAATTTTTGCATTAAAAAATGCAGCTATTTTCTTAAAAATAAAATTTTTATTTCAGATGAAGTCCACAATATGGAAATTAAAAATTTTGTTTTTTCTTCACATTTTCGTGAGAAAAAAACAGAATTTCAAAGGTCGCCGCTGTTTTGTTTTTAATATTTCTATAAATTTTTTTTTTTTTCTAAAAGCTGTAACGGTACGTTACAAATATTAAAACTATTTATTATTTAGTCTATTCTAAATTACTTATTGCTTCTTCAAATTACTTTTTTCACTTTGTTCCTCAAATCCAAAACATCGTATAATGCATTCATTTATTTCGATTTTATTCCATTATGTTAAATTTTTTATTATTTTATTTCCATTTTTTTTAGGTTGCATTTACGTATTTTAAACGAAAAAGTCCAACTAGTATTTATGCACGAATTTCACATCCTTAAAACATACGAAAAGTAAATTTCTGCTCATTCCAAATATCACACAATTTAAATTTCTGGTTAGCTGTTGAACTTAGCTTTCAAACGAACCTGAGAGCTCCGAAAATTTATGTTTTAAGCCGAAGTTATGGCCGCTGAAAAATACCAGGTGGGCATCCTCCCGTATATATTTCTTTTTTTGTTTTTTTTAGAATTATGTTATTAAAAAAATACTTACTTGCCCACTTGTTGGTTAAAACATTTCAGATATATGCCCCAGCTTTAAATTTCAAATAAAACAAAATGATGAATTTTTCTAAAGTAGCACTTATATTGGAAAAATTGCATAGTGTAAATTACGCTTAAATGCTTAATTTTAAGTAATGCTTTTATTATAAGTTTGGTATTAAAATTTTATGCTACATTGAATTAACATTAATATAATTCATAGTTATATTTTTTATGTTTAAAGTAATAATTATTTCATCTTAGAGTTAGTTATTGAATATGAAGATATGTAGTAAAGTTTTAGTTAATCATGATGGGGGATGTTTTTTTTTTTTTGTAAGAATTAAGTGTTTGTTTTGTGTTCTTTAAATAGTGTTCATAATTTTTATACTGTTAAGTTTTTTTTTTATTCTTTTTCTTTAATTTTGATTATACATGTAGAACAAGTACAGTTTTGAATTTTAAACAATTGTACAAAAATTTAAATTTAAATTCTAAAAAATTATATAAGAAAATTAATTTTAATTATGTTTAACTTATTTGCTATAATATATTTATTTTTTAATTTTGTTGGAAAACATTTGGTTACTTTTTTTTAAATAATTCTCTCATGGCATGCTCTATTATATGAAGTTCAACTTGTAGGAAGAACACTATTTTTCACATATATCTTCTAAAGTTTGATTTGTGCATTTTAGGTTATAGAATGCACTTTGGCAGAGAGACAATTATGCACAACAAATACCACTGGCTTGGGGCAGCACTCCATGTCAAGTTCCTGCAAAGAATATAAAATAAAAGTTAAATTCCAAATTGAAAAATATATTTAGGGTATTCACGTCGATATTGTAAATTTATTAACATTTAAATATTCAATGTGCAATTTTTTCAGTTTAATTTTATTGCTTCTTTTATGTTCTTCAAATTTCTCATCATCTTTTCATCCCATGGACAAGCTTTTATTTACTTGAAATAAGAAAATTACTCGAAATGTCATCGTTTAAAACGCAAAGAACATTTCTTTCCACACTGCAATCAAAGTAGTGACCTTTCATGTAGAAAGGATGTAACACGATGTGTAACACCTTTTGACACTTTTTCACTCTTCTTGTATTCAACATAGTGCGATTAAAAGTGTAACACTTTCAACTGACGTAAACGTCAGCGTCGTTGACAGTGTTAACGTTGATATATCAAAGGATACACTTGCATTAATTTTCATTACCGTTGTTGGCCAATCCTAATAAAAGAGCTGTTAAAAGCAATGAAGAAGACAGAGGGAAAAAAGTTGCTCTGTTAATTGCTTTTTAGATTGCAGCTATTCTGGCAACAACGTTTCAAATAAATGATTTTATGCTATGATTACAAAACCTGCACATTTAAACTAAGGCCAGAGCATGTACAGGACTTAAATCTGAGAAAAATCTTTAAAATTTATATGAACAACTTGAAAATTCTCTAAATTTTGCCTAATTTTTTGTCAATTATTTCAGCTCTTTTTTTATAATTCAATAGCCACACTTACGATTTCGCCCTCATCGCCAAAATCCAAAAACAACATTCGATTGCCATCATCGGCAGAACCTTTCAATTTGTCAAACGGAAATTGCCAGAGCTGCGTTTTAGTCTGCGTTGGCGTCTGATAGACGCAGTCGAAGAGACAAAATCCACGATTTAGATGCACAACCAATTGACACTGCCTTCCCTGATAGAGGCAGCGGAATGAGAATTCACGCTGATAGTTGACAGCATTGTGGGAACCCTGTACTAGAGAACGCGCCCAGGCGGCCATATCACGATGCGTTTCAGAACGCAGCCAGTAGACGAGAACACCGCGTGAAGTGCCGCAGCGTACACAAAACACAGTAGTTTGTTGACCCTGTTGGAAAAAACGAATATTTTGATAAAAATTAGCAAAAATTGATGAAAACTAGCAAAACTAAAATTTATTTCAAAATAATTCTAGATGGATTGAAAACTGAAATATAAGAGATGTATTCAAAACATTAAAAACTGTTATTAAAACGATCTTTCTAAACTATTGAGAAGTGTAACTTGGTCGGCAAAAGTAAAATGAATAGATTTCTTTCAGAACTATGTATTTGTTATTACAAGAATGACAAAATATAGTTTTATAATTTCAAAAACTAATTTGCATTTTTCTAGATGACAATAATACAGAACAGCAATATTTTTAGTATTTGGCAATAATTTATACACGCTGATCACAAATCTGAAGTCCATTCTTCTTCATCACAGCAAGTTCTTCTACAATCTAAGCTCACAGTATTAATTAAAAGCTTA
This sequence comes from Coremacera marginata, assembly GCA_914767935.1. Lineage (NCBI taxonomy): Eukaryota > Metazoa > Arthropoda > Insecta > Diptera > Sciomyzidae > Coremacera > Coremacera marginata. Next base: position 129,295,285 of record OU612047.1, read on the forward strand.
TTGTATGAATTAAATAAAGTTTGTTTCTTCATGTATTTATAATTTAAATAAAACTGTTGGCAACTAATTAGAAACGCCTTGCTGTTTACATTAAACCAGGCCTGGGCATTCTAACACAGTCACAGTTTATTTTGTCTTGATAGTATTGGTGCGCTCTCAAATCACGCACGCTGAGCTCATACAATTTGCAGCGCAAAGCCACACAGGTCATCACCAGGGATGATATTGACTTAGTTGTAAAAGGGCAAAAATTTATACAAAAAAGGGCATTTTTGACAAGAACGGGGCCCTTAGTGTTAATTCAATATTAAAGACTTTATATTTGAATATTCTGCCATGACCACATATATCCAAATAGATTTCGAATTGACTGTTTTCAAAGTTTTTCAAATTTTTTTTTTTATTCCACTATTTTGACCTAAGCAGGGAAGTTTAATTATTTGTCACAAAAATAGCACATTTTAGCTTAAACGATCAGCTTTCAGAATCAGAAATTGTGGGTCAGAGTAATGTTACTTAATTCTTTCTTTTTAATAGATTTGATTTCATATATAGAGGTCCCATTTTATTTTAGAAAAAAGGCTTGTGCATTGATTTCAAAAGTCAAAAATATGTCCGAAAATAATTTACACATATATTAATTAATATTAGTTAATTTCTCATTGGAAAAGTCAAAAATATGTCAAAAAATAATCAAAAATTCTCAAAAAATATTTGTAATAAAGCCACTTATTTAATAACACAGTGCAACACTAAAAAAAAAAAAGCCATATACGGACACCACTACGTGATAAGAGACCAAAAAAAATACCCTTGTCTCACAGTTTTGCCCAAAGTCCTCCAGTTTTTTTTTTTAAGGGCCCCCAAAGAAGTGGGGCCTCGGTGTCATTTTTGGAAAAAAGTGACCATTTTCCCAAGCTCATATCTTGCAGACATGACATAACTTCTATTTATTTTGATTTACTCTCTGAGGCAAAGTTGTAGCTCTTTTCATAAAGAACAAAAATTGTTAACATATAAAATAAAAAAAAACTTCATCTTCAAGGTCAAAATCGCTAAAAACTTTAAAAAATGAGTGTAAAATGGTCCAAAAAGCGTTTTTTTTTTTTATTTTCCGCTTTTACAAACAAATTTACTTTATGAAAAATGAGCCAATTTTCTTTGGCCTGGTAAGGCTTACAGCGCTGATTAAAACCAGAAAGTTTTTTTAAGGAAGCCGATCCAACTTCTTGAGATATAGGCATTTATAGCTTGAGTATATAATCGCTTATATCTCACCCATTTCTTATTCGATCTGGTTGAGATGGGTATCATTGAGAAGACCTTTGAAAACGCTCTTTTATTTTTATTAACTCATTGGGGCAAATTAAAAAAAAAAAGGTTTTTTAAATTCACTTTTTTAATAAAAATCTGGTTTTCTCAAAAAACAGCCCTAGTAAACTTATTTCTTCCTACACTCAGTAAAAGACAACACTTCAAGCTTTTTTTAAGGTCTAAGACCGGAGATAGTAAGGTTTTTCTAACAAAAGTACTTTCTGGGAGCCAACATTTCGCTTAAAAACAATTGAAGTGCAAGAAAATAAGCGATTTCTAAAAAAAAAATGTTGATTTCAAAACTTTGAACGTAACTAATTGTCAGTCAGGAGGCCGAGTGTGTGAGTGCACTGTACCTTCACTGATAGTAAGTGCATTCTAATAAAAATTCTCAAGCTAGTGGGTGAGTTCCCGTGCCCAAACTATCAAACAACAACCTGGAAGCAAACATCTGCATTGAATTCACATAAAACCAACCCAAAATATAAAAAAAATACCTGGAAACACATTGTAGCTCTTGTTATAAAGATGAAATTGTGAACATATAAAATCAAAAAAACTTGTATCAAAAAACTACCTGGAAGCAAATGTCTGCTTTGAATTCACATTGGAGCTATTGTCATGTTTAATGTCTTGTATGTTTAATTAACGCTCAAAAATTAAATATGCCTGGCCAGAACCATGTGTTTGTCCAAGGGTTAACACCGTTTAGGCAGAGCTTAGGTATCACGCGATCACGCACCGACCGCAGCAGCACAGGCAATGCAGTAAGCTCAGCACACGCCACAAGGGACGCAGCACACAATATAAAAGCGACACGATGCTCACATCGAGGCATTACACAGCGCGACGTCAACGAGAGCTCAGCGGTGAAAGTGAAAAAGTGAAAGTGAAAAAGTGAAAGTGAAAAAGTGAAAGTAAGAAAAGTGAAAGTGCTACAGCATAATTCGCACACAACATTGGCAACTGACAATTTCAATATGCAGTGTGAAAATATTGATTTATTTTGCTACGTTTGCGGCCATCAAATCAGAAAAAAAAGTTATTCTTCTCGTGAATTCAACTAGTGAATTCAAGAGAGCATATAAGTTGTTTTTCGACGACGAAGACTTGACTGGAGAAAATTACACACCTAATACAGTATGTCGCCAATGTTATAACTATCTCATGGCGTGGTTGAGAGGAGGCAAACATAGTATGAAGTATTGTAAGCCGGTAAACTGGATTAATCTCCCAGGTGATCATGATGAAACCAGTTGCTATGAATGCGTAAATTACACATGTGGTCTAAATCGATATGCTGAGAGGAACAAAACTTATAAAGCAACTATAATAGCCACACTACCAGTGCTTGCACTTGAAAATTTTGTATCACCAAGGCCGCCAACTCCAGATCGTAGTACAGGAATGACGATTTGGATCCACAACTTAAGAGAGTGCGATTTGCAAGTCCAGGGCCATCAACATTATAAACATAATACGAATATATTTTTTTTATAATTTTTGTAATAGATACCATAGTATTGTAGTGCCATCTCTGCTGAGACTACTAATCCCTACTACACTGAATCATTATTACTAAATATCCATGCTACTACTCTTTGTTACAACCCTAACTCTAAATGTCAACCCATACCACCTAAGAACTAAGATTAATAAAATCAGTAATAGTATAACAATTAAACCTGAAACATGCCTTTTCACTTACGGGAGAAGGCTTTATAGTATCTCAATGTTGAAGTAAAGTAAAGTAAAGAAAAAATGAAATTAAAAAATTTTCGGGAAATTTTTCACTTTTGCGGCTACCTAAGCGCTACCTAAACGGTGTTAAGAATCATTCCTAGGAAGTTCATATGTTCTAAAAAGTTATTGTTCATTAAAATCTTAGGTTAATTTTTGTAGTTGATTGTTTCCTTGAATTTTGAACGGTTTGCTACCTATGGACCTGAACAGGGGAAAAAAGGTAAAAAAAAAATTTAATTTTTTAAAATGTTTTGCGATTTTGATCTTGAAGATGAAGTTTTTTTCCTATTTTATATGTTTTAACAATTTTTCTTTATGACAAGAGCTACAACTTTGCCTCAGAGATTATATCAAAATTCCGAACGCTTTGCAAGATATAAGCTTGAGAAAATTATCACTTTTTTCCAAAAATGACACCGAGGCCCCACTCTTTGGGGGCCCATAAAAAAAAACCTGGAGGACTTTGGGCACAACTGCGAGAGAGGGGTCTTTTTTATTTTTGTCTTTTATCACGAAGTGGTGTCCGTATATGGTTCTTTTGCCATGACTTAAAAAATTACACACTGTGTAAGTTAATAAAACAAATAAAAATAGCAAAGTTTTCCACAGAAAACCTCAAATAGGATCGATATATTCTTCGATATAGAGTCTTAGGAGTATTATATCGAGTCTTTGGTTATATAAATAAGAATTTCAGAAAGATATGATTAATAAATTTAACACAGAGTCTGCGTTAAGTTTTGTAAGAAGGCGAATCAAAGATGCGGGACGAAATGGGCATGATACCAAAATAAAATTCTAGTTCTACCAAAAAAACATATTAAAGAATGACGGAATTTAATAAAGAATAATTTCATGAATGCCATACAATTTTGGAACATAGAGCCTTGAGCAACAAAATTAGTTAAATCAAAACTAATTAAAGGTGAAAAAAACGAATTTTTATGCAAATAATTGTTTATTACTTCTTAAGAATTTATTTAGATAAATTCCGACGCCATACTCTGAAAGAACGTGAAGTTTTATATGAGCATTTCCATAATGTCAAAAAAAGGCGAAAAAAACGGAAAGTAAACCATTTTTGCATTTTCTTTTTAGTTTACATTGAAGCTCTTAGGTAGCACTTTAATTAGTGCCAAAGTTTATAGTAGGCATAGTCCAGGTTCAAAAAATAAACAAAAATGGAAGTAGTTTTCGTGTCTATATATAGAAAATCAGAATTCAGCGAAATCTGCCACAGTTTTTTGATGCAACTACATTATTATGTATTTTGTTTGATTCAAATATCTTCAGTAATTTTTTATTTTTTAATCATAATCTGAGTCGATACGTGACATTTTTTCAATTAGGAGTCAATTAAGTAATAAAGTAATTGCAATTTAGTAATTAAAAAACAAATTAAACATATTTTACGCTCCTTACCTCGACCATTTGTCATTATATTTAGCCAATATCTTCCATTTTTACTAAAACAAAAACTTTTCGAAACATTTACTAAACATTTACTAAAAAGAAAAATTACATTTGTGACACAAACGATTTGATCATCATGATAAATGAATTTATGTAAAAATCGCTTAAAGGATTAAAATTTAAAGGTTTCTCTAAGATAAAATAAATTTTTTTAAAAAGTAATCTTAAAATAATAAGTTTTTAATAACTTTTAATTTTTGGGTCACAGTGGACTTTTCTGTGGAAATGCCCATATAGGATATCATGCGTCGGAAATTATTTTTGGTGCAGATAAAATAAAAAATTAGGTAAAAGTTCATTGAAAATTGACGACATTAAATACTTAATCGGTTAAGGCTACTTAAACTACGATGGAGCCTTTTTTACAGGTTCGCCTTTTCATCTATATGCATGATAAAATGCTGTAAGGAATGTATCGCGTTTAAACCTGTCCACCTCAAAATTCCATTCTTAAACCTGTAGAATTACTTTGGGATACTAATAAGTAAAATCGATTCGAAAGTTTAGACATTCTTTTGGAGGGTGTGCCGAAATCTTCATACTTCCTCCATTATAGTAGATACCAAATGTTTGTAAGGAATTTTCCTATAGATGTCAATCAATACTACAAAATAGTGGCTCTTCTGCATAATACTAACATGGTGGCTTTATATAAAATTTAAGAACATCAGTTTTTCAAACATTTTCTTCAGTTTTAATAGATTTTTTTTCTGTAGTCTATCAAAAACGTACCTGCGTAGGCTTATAAAGCTTAAATATTAAAATAAAAACAAAATTGAGGAGAACTGTTAAAGTTTTTTATTTTTCAATAGCTATAATTTCACAAAAATCAACAGAACTTATTTTATTGAGATCAATTTGAAATCATTTTATTAAAAATTGAAATTTTGTACATCGATGTAATGTACCTAGATGATATTTTTTCAGAAGAATTTTTGAAGAAAAATTAATCAAAAGGGCTTTGGGGCTTGCGAAATGAAAAAGGGCTCAAAAAAGCCCCAAAAATCATCCCTGGTCATCACAGCTTCACCGTGAGCAAACGACTGAATTAGATTCTCTTGTATTATGAGCTATGTGTACATGTGAAAAGTGACGCTTAGAGAGCGCTCAGTGAGGTATGGAGCGCCCAGCCCTGCATTAAGCATTTAGCTTGTCATTTATTTTTATACTCCTACGTATAGCGTACTGCGTGTTGGCACAGTGTGTGCTGAGATTGTGGAGACTGCACTTCTCCAATTTACTTAGTGCGCCCATGGAGAGCGCAGTTCAGTGTTACCAATCAACGATGACGGAGCGAAAGTATCACCACCTAGCCATGAAGAGGAGCAATAGACCTAAAAACTTGCTAGCACGGGGATAGCCATACTCGTCAAAGAGGACGACCCTATCTAACCATGGCAAGGAGACATCTGAGAGTTGTAAAATTGGGTGAATGAATTGAGGTGTATTCGATGTGTAATACACATATATTCGATGTATTGCTTGTGGTGTAAACAGGGGCAATAGGCACTTCTTCCATGGTAAGTGAATATAAGTTTCATGCCTGTGCTCTAATTGGACACGGCCAAAGACAAAAAATCATATGAGTTTTTTGTCTCCTTGCTGGGATGTTATGGAGCTTCTTTGACGGGACTACTGGTAGTTAAACTGGTACTGCTATTGGAAACTTTGCGGTTCCATGGTTATACATTGTATGATATGTTGGAGTCGTAGTGCTTTCAATGGTAGGGCACTGGGTGATGCTTATTTGTTTGTTGGAAAGGTTTCCAGTTCGTGCTAGCCTTGCCGGATGACCGTCTGTTTGTGCACAGCATGCCACAAACGGGTCCGAGATGGGGTGAACACATAAGTTCTGGTCATCCTTTCCATGAACTTATACCCTCGGTCCTTAGACCCAAGTACTGAGGCCTACAAGGCAGGCGTACTTATTAATGCTGGAATTTTCGGTGCCCTATACTTAAGAAAGGAGACATATAAGGTTCTCTCAAGCGTACTGTGTGAAAGATTAAAGCCGATTACAAAAACACTGATTGGACCTTATCAGTGTGGCTTTCGATCTGGAAAGTCCACCATAGACCAGATTTTCACGCTACGACAAATCCTGGAGAAAACCCACGAAAATCAAATTGACACACACCATCTCTTTGTCGATTTTAAAGCCCGAGAAGGGATTGCCTATACGCAACAATGTATACCGGCGGTATACCTGCAAAGTTGATTAGACTTTGCAGAATGACGTTGAGCAACACACGCAGATCCGTCAAGGTAGGAAATGACCTTTCCGAAACCTTCAATACCGAAAGAGGTTTCAGGCAAGGCGATCCACTGTCTTGCGATCTCTTCAACATCATCATGCAGGGGATCGTATGAAAGACCGGTGTGCATCGTAATGGCACCATTTTCTATAAAGGTGTCCAGCTCCTTGCGTACGCTGATGATATTGATATTGTCGGCAGAACCAAGAGAGATGTAACCGCTGCTTTCGCCGATATCGAAAAGGAATCAGCCAAAGTGGGTTTGACGATAAATGAGGGTAAAACAAAGTATATGCTGTCTACAAACAAGGGAGCGCGGCGTCTAGACTCCCACGTTTTATCCGGCAGCTTTAACTTTGAAGTAGTCAAGGAGTTTGTATACCTTGGCACCGCCAATAATTACAACAACGAAGTCAGCCTGGAGATAAAGCGAAGAACAATAATTGCTAATAGGTGCTACTACGGGCTCAGTAAGCAACTAAGTTCCAGAGCCCTCTCTCGACCGACCAAACTAACACTCTACAAGACGCTCGTTCTACCTGTGCTGCTTTATGGTGCTGAGGCATGGGTAGTTTCGCAAACTGACGCAGCCGCACTGGGGGTGTTCGAGAGAAAAGTTCTTCGCAAAATCTTCGGTCCTGTTCGAGTCGGCGATGACTATCGCATCCGAATGAACCACGAGCTGTATGAGCTCTACGAAGACATTGACGTAGTTCGGAGTATAACTGTATCCATCGTATGGACGACGAAGCTCCAGCGAAAAAAGTGCTCGAGGCGAGGGTCGCTGGTTAACGACGACGAGGCAGACCATGCCTCCGATGGCATGGCTGATGACCAGGCTGAGGAAGCCCTAACCGCACTTGGTGTATCCGATTGGAGAAGGCGCGCGCAAAGCAGAGGCGCCTGGCAAGAGCTGATGAGGTCGGCCGAAACCCAAACACGGGTTGTTACGGCCACCTAAGTAAGTAAGTAAGGCGTACTGCGTAAGAGGTATTTTAACTTTGTAATTCCGTTTGTAACGCCAATAAGGATGCTTGGAAGATTCTCTGCTGTAGCAGTCACTGCAAGCAAAGCTGCAAGCGACTAAAAGTAAACAATAGGTCATGTAGCAACAGGTCATGTAGCGCAAGAGAATAACTTTTTATATGTTCTCTGTTCTCTTTTCATACACTCTTGCACTTGAGGTGAGCTTGCGATCTACGCGTTGTTTCAGTTTTTGTGCTCAGAGACACTTAATAAACTACACGAATACTCAGGTATCTGCTGCAGTGACCTGAATAAGAGTGAATATGTTGGGTTTTCCCTGCAATAAGGTTTTTGTTATTCTTAATGCATGTTTGTGTTATTTTTTGTTGCTTTATTCCCTACCTTCCATACAAAAAACAAAAACACTGCCGAAAATAGCTTATATCGGCTGTAGCTGAACTCCTAGAGGGGTAAAATATATGAGTAGGTCCTAATATTTTTTGTCTCTTAACATTTCTTTTGAACACACCTACCTCCTATCTGCCACCCTTCTTTGGGTCCCCATACAGAAAACACAAAAGCTGTCGAAAATAGTTTATATCGGCCGTAGCTGAACTCCTAAAGGGGTCAAATATATGAGTTGGTCCTATTATTTTCTGCCCCTCAACATTTCTCCCCAACACACCTACCCCATATCTACCTCCCTTCTTTGGGTCCCAATACAAAAAACATCTCTTTTTTACAAACGAACGAATAAAAAAATATTCGCTAAATATTCAGGGTATGAACACTGATATTTTCGTTATTTTTTATTGCTTTACTTGCTACCTGCTGGTGCTAGTTTCTTATATCTGAATAAAACAGAGAGAGTGTTTGAGCAGGTATGAGCAAAGCAGAAAAGGGATAGAGGATAGCAAGAAAATATATTCAGGGAGGCGAAAAAGCATTCTCATGCAGGGCTCTAGTCTGTATGTACCCAAATTCCACCCGTTTGTCCGAGCTGCCCCAAGTTTTGCGTATAGTATACAATTTTCGATATAATTGGAAGTCTTAAGACTAGAAAAGTGGCGTGGCATTTTACTTTAATCGAACTTCTGTTACACCGTGTGTCTGACTTCAACCCAATTTTCCACACATAGTCCTTGGTAACTTGAACAGAGTTAAGTTTATAAGATTGGGAGGTATTAGACAGATGGCGACGCACTTTATTTTTAATCTAGCTCATCATTTGTCCGATTTCAACAAAATTTCGTACATATTCTTAAGTAAAATGAAGAGTCTTAAGGGGGTCCTCTGGTAATCCGAAAAATTTTTTTTCAATTTTTTCATATTTCTATTGCTCAGATACTCAAAAACATTTTCCCAAAAGGATTTTTCAAAATTCGAAATAGTTTAGGAGATACAGGCATTTTTGTGTAGGTATGTTTTCGTCAAAATAACGCATCAGCAAAGTTGTTTATTTGCCTGCAGTCATTAGTCGAAAATTCTGTGGAATTCTTCCAAAATATGTATTGATATTACAAAATATACACACACAGTATGTATACATGCAGTATGTATACATGCATGTTTTGATTTAGGGGTTGAAATGATTTTGAGCCCAGGTGTTCACATGAAAGAAGCAAACGAACGAGATTCAGTTTATTTTCGAGTATTTTAAAAATAATGTCAACAATGGGTATTGTCATCGGCCCACAAGCCGAGATGTATGCTGAATCTCGCGACGGAAAACGACTTCAACGCTCAAAGCTAAAAACGTACGCATCATCGAAAGAGGGTCGCACAGCCCGCAGAGCCCAAAAAGCCATGGAAAACTCGTTTTATGAGATGGAGGAAGGCACACTTTATGGGGCTGGAATTGCCGATTAATATTCGTAAGTATTGTATTAAAAAAATATGTGTTAATGTCATTTGTGTGCCTCAAAATTGAAGTCAAAACTTTAAACGCGTTTTTCTCGAAACCATGTTTTCAAAACTTTGCGCACGATAACTCAAACAGTTTTTGACCGATTTTGATATATGAGGCATGAAACGACGCAGAATTTACGCCGCTATAGCCCCTACCTCAAACTTGCCGAAAAAATAATGTTTACTATTTTTTTTCTACACTAGACTACAAAAAAAAAGGTCGAAATTCGATTTTTCATTTTCAAAGTGGCGGCTCCCCCCCTAAAAAAATTTCGATTTTTGTTTCCGAGGTAGGGGCTATAGGGACATTCATTCTAAGTAACTGAATATTTTTTTTTTTTTCAGACGATGTTTACACTTGGAATCGTGCGCAATTTGGACCCACCTTTTTAGTTAGTTAAACTAAAAAATTGGGCAGAATTGAATAAGAGGCGTGACACTTTAACTTTGAACGAAATTCTTTTACACAGTATGGATTCAACCAAATTTTGCACATAACATATATTCTTTAGCATAATGAGCAGTCATGAGTTTAGAAAAGTAGTCGGGATTAAATAGGTGGGCGTGGCACTTTAATGTTACTTGGCCCTGCACCAATTTTTAAGCTCGATGCAAAGATTCGTGAAAAAAAGACCCGGGTTGCAGTAGAAAAAAGTAATTTTTCATCAGGACAACGAACCTGCTCACAAAAGTCAAAAAACCAAGCGTAAAATCAGTGAATTAAACTATAAATTGTTGAAACATCCACCGTATTCGGTAGATACAAATCCCTCTGAATTCTGACTGCACTCACATCTCAAAACAATTTTCATGAAACGAAGAGGTGATAGCATAGACAGAAGGGTAGTTTGGAGACCTTCCGACTACAGCGATGGGAACCATAAATTAGAGTACCATTGCAACAAGTGTATTATAATATACTGAATATACTGAATAATAAAAAGCATTTCAAGCCACAAAATAATGTTTTTTATTTCTATTCCAGAAATTTATTGAACAACCTGGTATATTTAATTAAATATGCAAGCAAATATTTGGTCCATTTCTATATCTCAACCCTTTTTTGTAAAGAAAAGTTATAAATATAAATTCTCAACAGACGGTACTGCAGAAATCCTTTTTATCAAGTTATTTTATTGAGCTTTTAGACTGAAAGGAATTAAGTGAAATGTGTCAAAAACAGTGGAGATATTTGCATCGAAAGTTAAACCTTTGAAAACTGGTAGTTTTTTAAGCGAAGCTCCAAACGCGTCTTTCTGTGATTTGCTTAAGTGAAATCTCAAAAACGACACTTTCTTCGCGACACTGTTTCCTTAGAAATGAATGTTTCTTTTTTGCTTGCGTCTATGACAACAAGAACATGTAATATTAAACTTACTTACTCTTGTTGAGAGTTCTGCACACTACTCATTAATTCAAAAGCCATTGCTAGGCATAATTGTCGATTCAATATTAAGTAAAACTGAAGCTACGTCGCAGCAGATCACAATAATCTATTAAAAAAAAGAGAATGATGACATCTTGTAACAAGTAGAAGCAAAATTTTTGTTAGTTTTTGTTGTTTCGATAGATGCTTAACTAAACTACTTGCTTAAAGATTTCATTTTTATAAATACATAAAATGGAAAAATAAAGAATTGAGTTTTTTTGTCGACTCTTGTAAAAACCTCCCCTTAAACCATTGATTGTGCACGTATAAAAAACACGTTAATCTTAGATTTTTGTCCTGTGTCATATATCCGAAAATCATTCAAATCGACGAGTGACACCTGGGGACCTTTCTTTGTAAAACTATAGAAATTATAAAAATTTTCTAAATAAAAAAAAAAATATATACAGGGTGTCCCACAATTGAGTGCAACTATTAACGGAGCTGAAAGGTTATGCCGAGCTTAGCAAAAAATCGTATGGGAGGAGGGGTCTATTCTCACATTCTTAGGAGCTACAAGGTTAATTAATGTTTCACGACTTTGATTCACGTTACTGTTTCTAGCAGAAAAACTAACTTAAATAAAAATTATTTTGATAGCTCATTATAAAGGCAATGAAATCACCTTTTCAACGGTATATCAACAAACCACACCAACTTAACCGTTACCGATCTGTAATCGTGTGAAGATGAAATCAATCGGTTGAAATTTTTTTTAAATCAATTTTGTAACTTATTCAATTTCAATGACACCAAAAACATAAACAAAAAACTTGGCTGTACTAAAAAAATTATACTTATTTGAAAATAATGATAACTAATGACATTGCAATTAGTTATGCAGTTGATAATATCATTGTTTTCTAATAAGTATAATTTTTTTAGTACAGCCAACTTTTTATTTTTTAAGATATGTTTATGTTTTTGGTGTCATTGAAAAGAAAATTGAATAAATTACAAAATTAATCCTAAACAAAAATTCATTTAATACGCGAAATTCTGAGAAATTTGCACTTAAAATTGAAATTTGGTAGTTTCAATTGATTCATTTCATCTTCACACGAGCACAGCTCGGTAACGGTTGAGTTGGTGGGATTTGTTGATATGCCGTTGGAAAGCTGATTTTATTACCTTTATAATGAGTTATCAAAATAAGTTGTATGTAAGTTAGTTTTTCTGCTAGAAACAATAACGTAAGCCAAAGTCATGAAATATTAATTAACTCTGTAGCTCCTAAGAATGTGAAAATAGACCCCCCCGGGGTCTATAGAACAATTTTTTGCTCAGCTCGACATAACCTTTCAGCTCCGTAAATAGTTGCACTCAATTACGGGACACCCTGTATATATGTATCGAGCTCTTACTACCGAATTAACGTAAGCGCAAAGCAAAACATTTGTAATATTCCAGACTAGCATCTGCGTATAAAGAACTGCTTATAAAGTTTTACTACCTTATGTAAATATTTTCTATTAATACTTTTAAATACATATTTTGTCACATTATTTTGAAAATATAAATATATTTTCAAAAAGGTTCAAGCAGTAGTTATACGCAAAATAGTTCAAAACTCTTCTGATTTCGGTGTTAAAACTTAACCAGCTTAAAAAGTTTTACTACCAAAGTTTTGTGCATAAATTCAGCTTCTTTGGCAAAATATAAGTGCACATAATGAAAATTGGTATTAAATTTTAATAAATCTGTGGTAGTTACTGTTTTTGTGTGTTAAATTTTTGCTCCATCTGTTCTTTTTTTTTTATAACGCTATACTTACATTCAGCGATGAATTGTTGCCCGCTCCGGCTAAACGCGTTGATGCCAATGCACAACTTTCCAGAGGACGACTCCAAGCCTCCACCGACCAAGGCGCGCTTTCATAGACACTGCAGAGAAGAATGAGAACATAAAGAAAAAAAGAAAAAAAAGAAAAAGGGGAAAAAAATTAGTACAATTGTTTTAATAGTTGATAAATGAGCAAAAGTAAATGAAAGGAGCAACAAAAAAGGATTGTTTATAATAAATTTTGTGAATTTTGTGCACAACAACAAAGGAAAAACTATGTTCAGCGCAGAAGAACACAAGTATTTCGAGAACAAAACTCGAATTTTGAAGCTGAAGCAACAAAGGAACAAGCAGCAGCGAGTGAGTGGCTTAAGAAGAGTAACGCTCAAGAGGTTAGAAGGAGAAGGAGTGGTAAAAACGTAGTAAAGTGGGAGCAAAAGTAAAAAGTAGCATGCTGCAATCACTGTTAAGTGGTGCACGTTGCATGAGGGTGGGGTTTGTTGGGCAGTTAGAACAGACTGTAGCAGCAGTAGCTTTAAAATCTTAGGAAAAAAGCATAATGGCAGCACTGGTCAAATTTGTTGCTTTGTGTGTGTGTGTGTGTGTGTGTGTGTGACTTGCTTGCAGTGACAGATCTAGAAACTGCTAGTAGAGGGGATAAATCACAGAATTGAAATTCTTCTTTTGAAATGCTGACTAAATTAAGTAATTAAAGTAATTTTTTTCATTTGCTACGACGGAAGAACATTATACGAGGGTGGTCTGAAAAGTTTTCGACATTAACGTGAAGATGTCACTACTCGTCAATAAAAGCTAGCGAATGTATTGGGTGTATACTAGAGTGGACTGAAATGTATGAAGCCAAAAAATCTTCAAGGGTTTCACGCATTTTTGGATAGTCTTCATCAAAACAATATTTTCTGCATCTTTAGTTTTTTTTTTTTTTTTACTGTGCCCGAGCACTTATATGTTTCAACGACTAGAGTCGTTTTTATTTTTTTATCAAAAATTTAATATATTATATAAACATATTTGTGATGCAAACCTGTTAATTAAGGCATAACTAAGAACATATCAAGAGTTTACTATGGTACCATGTACGCGCAACAAGATAAAAGGGTTGAAAGATCACCAAAAATGATAATTCGCCAATATCTCCGCTACTCTTTGCATTTTTGGCAATAATATTTGATGATAAAGTGTCTGTTAGAAAATTGGGATACGAAAGAATACTGCAAGAGACGATGACATGGACGTGGAGTGTGAAATACTCCACGAATATGTTAATCCTCGAATTTTGTTCGACAAGGAAATGTATTACGTGATTATTGGCTGGAATACAGCATACACGAAACCACCATTTACACGAGCGATGGCGTAGGAGTTCATTAAAAGGCTTTCTGAAACTGGAGATGAAATAGAAGACATTATAGAGAAAGTTCCATGCCATAACCAAGGTACGGAACGGAACGATATATTAAAGGTGTGTCAGAGGTGGCTAAGGCCACAGCATGTCAAAAAAGTCGAGAGGGCCAAATTGCTGTTACGTTGTCCGCTAGGAAAAGTCGACCGAAAATCGATACAAAACGCGAATTTCGATAAACATTAATAAAACTTTATCATTGGATAGAGAAAAAATTACTTCTCAAAAAAAAATTTGTGTTTCTTTTAAGTATATAAATTTAATATTAAAACATCTGCTTACAGTATAATATTTCTACTTTGAGCAGTTTAGACATATATAGTCTTATAGCGTGGACATAATTGCGATAACGTTAAAACTTCATAGGGCATTTTTGGCGATAATTATATTGACCTACAATTTTGTTCTAAGCATATTTTTTATCCAACAAAGAGAAGGGGAGATATTGGCGAATTACAATTTTTGGTGATCTTTGAACCCTCTTATCTTGTTGCGCGTACATGGTATCATAGTAAACTCTTGATAGGTTCTTAGTTATGCCTCAATTAACAGGTTTGCATCAAAAAAATGTAGACATAAGTTTTGTAAACTTTTGATTAAAAAAAAAACACTCTAGTAGTTGAAGCATATAAGTGCTCGGGCACAGTCAAAAGTTATGTAGCAGAAAAAAAATAAAGATGCAAAAAATATTGCTTTGATAAGGACTATCCAAAAATGCGTGAAACTCTTGGAGTTAAAAATGTATTCCACTCCAGTGTATACATTGAAAAACTAACTTTTTTGGATGAAAATAATGCTTTATTTTAATTAATTAATGAAACTACATGTTACTCCAAATATTGTCAATCGCTTGCGATCACTTTTTTCCCACCTTTCTGGTAGCAAATGAATTCCGCGTCGAAAAATAGATTCTTCCTTTGAGGCCAAGGTCGAATCAAGCCAATTTTTTATACCATGCTCAAAAGTAAGGCGTGAGGTCATTTTGCATCGAACGAAATAAATGGTAGTCAGATGGCGCCAAGTTTGGTGAATATGGCTGGTGAGGTAAAACTTTCCCAGCCACTATTTTCCTGGTAATTTTAAACTGGAAAAGCAACGTGTGGTCGAGCATTGTCGTAATGAAAAATTACAGACTCGTGCCTGATCAAATATTCAGGCCGTTTTTGTGCCAATGATCGCTTCAAACGAATAAATTGTTGTCGGTAAAGCTGTCCGTAATGATTTCACCTGATTTCAGCAGCTCATAGTGGATCGGTTCCTTCTGATCCCACCAAATACTGAGCATTACCTTAGAGTCGTTTATATTCGGCTTTGACATCGATGCTGCTGGTTGGCCAGGCTTCACATACGATTTCTTGCACTTCGGGTTAACCCATAATGTATACATTTTTCGGCTCCAGTGATAATTCGATACAAAAACGACTTCCTTTTATAGCATTCGAGGTGCATATCAGACATGCAAAATCGCTTTTGGACCTCTCTTGGCTTCAGTTCGTGTGGCACCCAATTTCCTACCTTCTGGATGAACCCTAACGCTTTCAAACACCACTCAATACACTGTGGTGGAGATAGAGCATCATCCTCATAAACATCCACAGCATACGATGACTTTAGGCACAAGTTTTCTTGCCAAAAAAGTATCCCAACAATACTTTCCTCAAATACTGTTTTGACGTAGAATTACGTCATTCTCGGAGGTTATTAGGGTGGTTGATTGCGATCAGAATCGTTTTTATGTCACACTTTGAGTCTTTGGTGTGCTTAAAGTACGGATCGTACAATGTTGATGTAAGCACTTGTTGGTCTGGTTGATCCTCACTCGGAGAAAAGATCATGTTTGAGTTCCCAAACTTATATATATTTGACACAATTACATAAAATATAAAGCCAACATTTGATATTTCTGTTAACAAGGATAACAACCAAAGCATAGCACAACACAAGAAAAAGTGCTACATTTACTGTGTTTCTTCTTTTATTTATTGTGACTGAGTTTACAAAGAACCCATCACGAACATTAACGCTTTTATCTATATAGAATTCTTTCAGCTTTTCAATAAAAATATTAAAAAAAATTTAAAAAAATTTTAAAATGGGGCCAAGGGTACAATAATTAGATTTTATTTTTCAACCTTTCTTTAAAAGGCGTTCCTCGAAAATTTTTAGGTGAGGTACTATTTTTTCGAAAAGGCCATGTTTTTTTATATAATATTATTACTGTTATAATATTATTACTGTATTATGACTGTTTTATATAAATATTATTACTGTTTTTTTTTTTTAGCTCAACAGCAAACCATATGAAAATAAAAGAATTCATGACTGAGACATTTTAACACATGACATTAATAACGCTAAAAAAAACTTGTTTTTTCTAATATTTTTCACCGTTGTCTTTAAATTAGAAAACTTAAAAAAAAAAACCCAGATGGTGACCTAAACAGTTGGCCGATAATTGGTGTAATCGCTCATATAATTTATATTAAAAATGTGTTTTTTTGCCGTTGAGCAGTGGGTAGAGTGTGTGGCCCATACGCCAGAGAACCCTGGTTCGAATCCCACCTGACACAGAAAATTTTTCAATTGAATTAATTTTTCTGTTCAGCCGTCACCTCTCTACATATAGGTCCAGTTCTCGATCATTTGTGTTCAAACATTTCACAACACACACAACACAATTGATCATAAGAAGCTATGTCAAAGTCCCTTCAAGGGCTGAAATGGCTATTTGGTTTTTTTTTATTTTCTAATTGCAAGGAATTGGAATTGAGGTGCAATTAATTCCAAAAAGAATCATTACAATCCAGCTCTGATCACTATTAGAATTGTTGTTTTGTTTTTTAAAACCGTTGTACCCATACAACATGCTGCATTAACTCGGATTAGCCCAGAGGGTTTTTAAACATTGGCACGATATTTTAGTTTTTGAAAACGATCCAATTAGAACACAATAACCGAACTATAATTTTTAAGTGTCGTTGGGAATGAATTTAATTTTACGGTACTAGCTTTTTTGTTTATACTCGGTTAGTTTTATTTTAGACAGTTTTTTATGCCTGAACTTGAGGATCTTATCGTAAACAAGTTCGTTTTTTTAATTAAAAAACAGGTTTAAAACAAACTCAACCATTTTCACGTATTTTCATCGCATTTCGCTGAATTTTCACATGAAATATGTTTCAATGTAGTGAAAAGCGTCCAGTGTCCTTCCAGAATGATTGGGCGGTACTAAAGAAAGGTAGGCGTGACATTTTAAAAAAATGTGTTTGGCGGGTTACTAATAATAAATAAAACACATTTTGCGCAAAATTATGAAAACATTAAAAAAGAAATTCGGGCTTATCCGAGTTAAGTAAACAGAAACGCATGATAGAAAATAGTGTTCTTATCGTTTTACAAGTAAAGTACAGTAAAGTGTTACATTAAGTACAAATTTTGAGAGAGCTTGTAATAAGGAAAATAGCAGATACTATCATAACGTAAATCATCAACTTGGAAATAGGTGCCCTGATTCCCTGAGTGTAGGACTTGGGGAAGAATAGGTTGGGAATACTGGGTGGCTGCGCTTTCCTGAAACAGCTGTGTTCAAATAAAGTAGGCCTGTAGCAATTTGTGTTCGAAACTTGATAAGAGTTAGAGTTGAGCTTTCAATAGTTTTGGTAAGTTCATAATGATAACGATAAAGAAGATTTGAATTTATTATCCAAAAGATTTTCAGTATCCAAATCACATTTTCCCGCAAACAGATTACCTCGAACAATTCCAGTTGCTATCATCAAGTGGATAGATGTGAACCAGTTGTGAAAATATATTTAAAATTTTTGATGCTCTGGTGTTTCACTAAATGAAACACCGGCTTACATTGCAAAGTCGTAAATAATGCCTGACTTTCTACATCTTGTAGTCTTGTACATCTTGAAGTCCTACTTGTGCAACTATTTTGGGTTGTATTTTTTCAATTGTTGTCTACTTTATAATGGAAATATTTGCTCGCCGAAACACTAATGTTCTTCAGGAGGAACTTTCAACAATTATTCCTAAGTTTCTATAAAATAATAAAAAGTTCGCTTTATTACCCTTACAGAAGTCAAAAGGAGTACTTTAAGTATTAAATTAATTTCCATTATAGTAAGTTATAAAAATTACGCCATCTTTATAGAAGCTTATGTGCTATTTGGGAGATCTCAAATTGAATCAATTGCCTTATGATTACGTGATTGAAGTTTTTTCGATAATGAAATACTTCATTCAGTAGTGGCTGAAGTCACGGGAATAGCTGCTTTTGTTGTTTAAAATATCAATGTAAAAAACATATTTTATCAGTAATGTGATCATTGAAGAGTTATTTTTATAGCCTTATTTTAAAATTGAAAAAATTTATATATGACGTCTTAAATATTGAGTTATTGATTTAAGGATTATGCTATAAAGTAGTACTTTAGAATATATCAAATATAAAGAAAAATTATGGAGTTGTTTTTAAGAGCAATAAAAAAGTCTTATGAATGCATTTTTTTATTTATGTAGCCTTTATTTAATATTAATAAGTCTAACAAAATAAAAAGTAAAAAGCTTTGCTATAAAAAAGGTAATCATTTTGCATTGCAAATGATACAATTACTGATACAGTGAAACCTGCTCAAGTACCTCCCCTTTAAGTACCTCACCCTCTTTAGCAGCCAAAATTTTCGGCTATTTTTCACGAAAATTGATGAATGTTTACCCTCTTAAATACGAAAACCGCTTAAGTACCTTGCCCAAAAATGTCAGCATTTTAAGGTCTTACTGTACTGATATTTTAGCAATTTTTTGCCGATATCATATCTTTTGTGCAAGACTGCCCACAAGTCAAAATTTAGTATTTTAGATTAAAGTATTGAGAATAGTTGATTCTGGTTATCACCGTTGCAGAATCATAATTCGAAGTAAAAAATTATATACCTACAGCACCGGAAGCGGAAGGCAGTCGGCCCCCCTAGAAAAAATAAAGTTGTTGTG
Organism: Coremacera marginata; assembly: GCA_914767935.1. Taxonomy (NCBI): domain Eukaryota; kingdom Metazoa; phylum Arthropoda; class Insecta; order Diptera; family Sciomyzidae; genus Coremacera; species Coremacera marginata. The sequence continues at coordinate 129,314,576 of OU612047.1, forward strand.
AAAAAATAAATTTTACAACAACAAAATAAAAATTTTGTCACATTTCAATATTTTTATTGAATTCCGTTTATTGAATATTATATTTTCAATAGTTTTTATTTTGTTTTTGTGATTGTAGTGTCCAACCGAATATTAACATAGTGCATTAAAATGTTACAAATATATCTTGTCTGATATAACCTAACTGATGATATAGGGTGGTTAAATTTGAAGGGCCGATGTTGATTTTGAATAAAACACAAATTGTTTAGGAAATTATTGTCATTTCTTTTTATTATGATAATATTGGTATGGTTCAATTATGTATGGAACAAAATATCGGCCAAATTATCGCCGCGACCTCGGCGGCACACCTCCATCCGATGGTCCAAATTTTCGATAAAGCTGAGGCATAAGTAAGGTTCTATGCCGTTAATGTGCCGTTAATTATCTCATCCTTTAGCTCTTGAATTGTTGCTGACTTATTGACCCACTAATTTTCTTTCAAATAACACCAAAGAAAGAAGTCCAACGGTGTCAATTCACATGATCTTGGCGGCCAATTGACATCGTTACCAAGTGGGATAACACGGCCATTGAATTTGTCGCGCAAAAGAGCCATTGTTTCGTTAGCTGTGTGACAAGTCCTATTGAAACCACATATCGTCTACATCAATATCTTCCAATTTGGGCCATAAAAGGTTCGTTATCATCTCACGATAACGAACACTATTCACAGTAACTGCCTGACCGGCCTCATTTTGGAAAAAATACGGCCCGATGATGCGCACAGTCACTCTTTGTATGTCACTCTCCTACAGACCCGGTCTGCTCATATTTTTGCACAATTTTTCCGATTGTTTGCACATTTGGACGATTAAATTGACCGAAAAAATCACGAAGTGCACTATATGCATTTGAACGCCCATTTTCATAGTAAGCCTGAATAACTTTAACGCGTTGCTCGATTGTGTATCTTTCCATGGTTCAAATTGAGTTAGTCTGAAATTGAGAAATGTCAAATGGACTGCAGAAAAAAACTTGACGTTTAGGTGTGGTTCACATTCAACATCGGCCCTTAAAATTTTACCACCCTTTATATAAGAAAAATTATAAACGAATAATTTTTTCGTTTCATACTGATTGAAAATATTTTGTTTGTTTTTACATGCTTTTATTTAACTTATTCGTAAATCAATCTCTTTGTAATATTATATTGATATGATTTTACGTCATAATGACATTTTTAATATAATAAAAAAAGTTTTAAAAGATACATTTTTTTTTTGTGAATAAATGTTTTGCTTTCCCCCTTTCTTTCTCCCCTCCGCCCACCCGTTGTTTTGACTCGTCCCTTGAAATGAGCTTCCGCCGCATATGTATAACTACAATATCAAACATTCCATTTATCATTTGTATAACATAACTTTTTTTGTATTTTTCGATATATACGCTGTATAAAATGGTCTTCTTGGAAATTTAAAATTTTGAGTTATGACAATTTTAAGTTTCAGGCCAAATTACTTGCAATGAAAACGACAAAAGCAACTTTTTGTGCATTTTTATTATAACAAAATTTTGAGCGTCTAGGGGCTTAAGCCCCCCCATAGTGTGCCCTGGATTCACGCCTGCTTTTTTGTGTTTTATATTTATTTTATTGTTGTAGCTTGAGTGCAACCAAGCACAGCATCTCAACTTTGAACTTTCGCGCGCCCAGCGCAGTACACCCTCCATGTTACTGCAACAACAACTACGGCCGGCGCTGACTGCATGTTCGCTGACCCGCATAGAAATCGCTTAGTATTTCGTAGAAATATTGTTTTCTCTTTTTCGCTTTGTATTCAGTTTGCGGTTATTGTGCACAGTGGGGCAAAAAGCTATGCTATGGCTGTGTGTGTGTTCGAGTGTGTGTTTTAGTCATGTTTGAGAGCAACAATAAAAAGTGTTACATTCTTCGCATATTGGGGAATTATTTATCGCTATTTTTATGCTTGGTTGGCAAGCTGTGGTTATTCGGCGGGTTTTTTGATATTGTTGTTTTTGTTGTTGTTGTTGTTGTTGTTGAAGCTTTTTTTTCCTGCTTGTTGTTATTTTTTATTCTTGTTGTACAGCTCTTGTTACTGTTCAAACACATCCATCAATGACAGTGTTTTCTTTTATATATACCAAATATTTTTTTTAATTTTTGAAGTTCGATTATTTATCCATCAAGCTTTTCAAAAACTTTTCTTGTCGCTGCAACCAATACCAGCAATTTGTCTTTTGTTATTAACTGCTTTATGTATTTAGCTATTTTTTTTTTCTTCCCTTAATGGAAAATATTGTTAAACAAGTTGGCTGCTGTTACATTGTTTGGAAATATTTTACATTTAAATAAACGTCCACGTCAAGATAAATGAGCATAAAAAACTTTTAGATCAATGAAATATTTTCAAATATGTTAAATGTCAAGTGCTGCAACCTTACAATTTTCTAAAAAATTGTACGCTTCACAATATTTGTCGATTTACTACACAATATTGAAAGCGATTTGTTTTCGGTTTTTTTCTTTTTTTCTTTTTGCATTTTTGTCTAAAACTTTTCATCGCAACCTTAATGAATTTTTTATCGAATGCCACTTGCAGCCATGTTGAAATTTTCAATATAGTTCAATATTGCAACTTAAAAATATGGACATGTATACAACGTGTAGCTTAGTTGAAAACAGCGGGATGTTTTTTCTCTTATACAGTGTTGCAGCTGATGCTAACAAAAACACATGTCGCTGACAATGTAGTTTTTTGCATGTCTCTGAAAAGATTTGAATTTTAGACAGCAAGATAAAAACGATTTTCCTAAGCGACAAAATATGCTATATAAGAATAAGCGTTTAACGGTATGCAATGCCAATAGATATTAAAGACACTTAGAACTTGAAAAGTTAACGAAAAAAAGGTTAATTTTAATGCCTCGTTCTGTAATTTGCTTGAGTGAAATCTCAAAAAAAAATTTTTTTTTTCGACTGGTTTCTCTAAAGAAATTGATGGTTTCTTTGTTGCTTGCGTTTATTAAAAAAAAAAAAACGAAATGGCCATTTCAGCCCTTGAAAGGACTTTGACCGAGCTTCTTATGATCAAATGTGTTGTGTGTGATGTGAAATGTTTGCACACAAATGATCGAGAACTGGACCTACATGTTTTACGCCGACTCCGAACGGCTTATGTTCTCAAGAAGCTTTCCATGGCAATTTTTACTCTCTGAGGTTTGCCATTGTGCAGAGAGGTGACGGCCGAACAGAAAAATTAATTCAATTGAAAAAATTTTCTGTGTCAGATAGAGGATTCGAACCTGGGTTCTCTGGCGTAAGAATCACACACTCTACCCATTACGCCACGGCCGCCACGTTTATTACAACAAGAAAATTTAGTACTTAAATATCAAAAACTAAAAATATTTTTTGGTTCGCCGTGGGGATTGAACTCGTATCACACCGAATAAGAGTTCTATACACTACCCACCAATCCACACATCTTCTTTATACTGTATCATTGATTCAATATTAAGTATAACTGAAGCAATAACCTATTAATAGATATTTGTTGTTTCGAAAGCTGCTAAACTTATAGCTACAAGAGTCATTATCAGTGTTGTCACTTTACAACAATTGTGGAAAGTCTACGACCTTTTTATTTTTTAGTTTCCAACACTTTTACTATTTGCATTATTCCAAAATCTACCACTTTTTTATTTCAGACTTAATGTAAAGATTTTTATATAAAAATTATTGCATAATAATTGCAATATTAGAAATTTTCTTCTCATCATTATTATTTTCCTTATATATGGAGAGTGAATGCAGTACTGTTTTAAGAACAGTAAATGAGAATTATTTGCAATAAAACTAATAAAGCGTTAAAAAATTATTTTATGGTATACTCATGATTTTTTTGCTCGAGTCGAATTTGTTCGTAAGAAGAAAAAAAATTACAGACTCATTCTACCGCTATTTAAAATTTTCAAGTGGCAACAGTGGTCATCATCCTCTATCTATTATCATCTTATTATGATCTGCTGCATCTCTTAACATAACATCTGTTAACATCTGTTAACATAGCCGCACTTATATTTAATATTGAATCGATGGCTGCCAGTATTACCAGAAAAAAATATCCATTTTTTGCGAGAACCTCTAGAAAAAAGGGCTAGAAAGGACTAAATAAAAAATGTTGGAGCTAAAAAAAGGGCTAGTTTAAAAGTTTAAATTTTTTGAACAAATTTTCCAATTGCTTAGATACATTGTGCTTATATTATATTTGTTTAAAACCTGCAGATTTCAATCTTAGCAAACATTCTGAGCTTAAAACTCGTAAAAACGCAAAAAAATAAGAAATTGATTCATTGTGAATTCATAAAAAATTTATTCGTACATACGTATTCACGTATTAAAAAGCATATATATATGCATATATATATATATGTAGCACATTTAAACATATTTGTAAATTTTAGGTACTTTATTAAATATCAGGAAGTTACATATTGTCTCTTATTCTTCGGAAGAAGAATCATGATTATTATTGCATAAGGTTTCTAGATTTAAGGAGGACTCCAGTCGTTTTTACTCGTCCGGTCTAAAGGCCAAGGGTCATAGTTTATGGAACAGACATAATGTACACAGTGCTCCAATAGTAGTACTAGTTTGACTACCAGTAGTTTGCGTACCTTCATTGCCAACTACTGGTGAAGACGACCCCTATCCAATCTCTTGCATATTGAGAGATATGCCAGCCCGACCGTACCACTGCGCGGCTCCCGCCAGTCAATCTAGACCTGTGCAGCATACACACAACCACAGCCAGCACGAGACTCCCCGAGGGGTCAGCTCATGATAGTCACGCTGGGCACTGGGCCATCAAATGAGGTTCTACAATAGAGCCCTGCATGAATATATTCATCAAGTGAATATACCCTGATTCTCTGCTGTAGCAGTCACTGCAAGCAGAGCTGCAAGCGAATAAATGTAAACAATAGATCGTGTAGCAACAGGTCGTGTAGCGCAAGAGAATAACTTTTCATTTGTTCTCTGTTCTCTTTTCATACACTCTTGGACTGAGATGAGCTTGCGGTCTACGCGTTGTTTCAGTTTTTTCTCTAAGCACTTAATAAACTACACGAACACTCAGTTATCTGCTGCAGTGACCTGAATAAGAATCAGGTATGTTGGTTTTTTCCCGCAATAAGCTTTTGTTATTCAGTTTGATGTTGGATAGAGGTGCAATCAAACACATTTGTCTATACCCTGTAAGAAAATCAACTAATTTAAAAGTAGTTGATAAAGTAGTTTTTTGTCAACCACAACTAGTTGAAATTATGACTTTTTTCCATAGAACGAACTAACATATTTTGTATGGTGATGTCCGCTAAATAAGTCAAATGACTTTCGTCTGCATATATTTCAACTACTTGTTAAATTAGTTTTATTTAAATTATTTTTTTAATTACTTTAAAATAACCAATTGAAAACTATTACTGATGGCCTAAAGTTAATAATATTTGATGAAATAACATGGTTAAATATATATAAACTTGTAATCTAATAAAAATGTCAAAATCAGAGTAGTTGCCGCCTTAATATAATTCAAAGTAGTTTATCAATCACTTGTTTTTTAGTATATTTCAATTACTTCATATATAATGCAATAAAAACTATTTAGAATTGAAGTGGATGCCGCCTTAATATAGTTCAGAGTAGTTCATATACTGGTTTATTTTAAATTAGTTTTTGAATTAGTTGTTTTTAAAAACAAGTTAGTTTGTTCCTATAGGGTATATATATAAATGGATATATGTATGTGGGTATAAGGGTATGTGTAGATATCACGTATAGACTCCAAAACCACTGAACCAATCTTTATGAAATTTTTAGGGATACTGAAGCAACATTCTGTGAGTGTTCCTGTGAAGTTTTTTGTGGATTGGACAAGGGGGTGGTACCAAAAAATTATTTGAAACAATTTAACTGCAGAATTGGTAAAATAGGAAAATAAGAAAGATTTATTAAATTTAACGACAGAGAACCCTGCTTCCGTTGCCACCTGACACTGAAAGTTTTTTCAATTGAATTAATTTTACTGTTCGGCCGTCACCTCTCTGCAGACAATAGTATGAACTGGCATGAAAAGCTTATTGAGAACATAAGCCGTTCGGAATTGGCATAAAACGTGTAGTTCCAGTTCTCGATCATTTGTGTTCAAACATTTCACAACACGCACAACGGAATTGATCATAAGAAGCTCGGTCGAAGTCCTTTCAAGGGCTGAAATGGACATTTCGTTTTTTTTTCTTTAATTAAATTTAAAGATTCTGATATTGAGTCTCTGAAAGACCCTGATGCCAATAACCAATTGATGAAGCTACTTGAGATGAGTCGTTCCGAACATGTATAGTTCACGGAACCACGTTCACAGAAATCCGCTATGTGTTTAAAGAGGACCCTTGCCGTTAAGGCTTAATTCCTCTGGGTCCAAAGACGTTGGAGTTATAGCTCATGAATCCAACATATAGTATTTAAAAATGCACATCCAAGGATTTACAAGTGAAATACTCTTCACAGACTTGTACCATGTTCAGAGTCGGACTTAGTTCCAATTATTCTTTCGATCCATTCTTAACATGTCGAAACAATTCCGATTGCAATGATTTCTTTTTTTAATTGAGCAATATAAACCAACCATCTCTTTCATACATTTATGGCTTATACGCATTTTGTGATCAACTACAAGTGAAAAGATGATGTTTGTGAATGAATGAAAGAACTGGTATAGAAAATGGTAAGATGAAATTTCGTCGTTCTTGTTGTGTGCACTGTTGTGTTCATTCAATCAAAAGGAACTGTTGGAACTAGATAGTTCCGCGGACATGTTCTGGCTCCGAGAGAACTGCTAGTTCTCTTGTCATGTACATTGTTTCGTTCATTTGGTTGGACATGCAAACTGTCGGAACTAGATAGCTCCGGGACATGTTTTGGCTCACAATCGAATTGGCAAACAATCACAGCCGTATTCATAAAAAGTTACAAACCTCTTATAAGCCCTTTGTAAGGCACATGTCTAAAAACGTTCTTCATAAATGTTCAGTAACGAAAAAAACCTATTGTAACAGCTTCACAAATGCGAGTATTTTTAAATAGAAACAAAACTTCTGCAAACCTCCTACAAAGCTATTTATAATTTTAATGTTCTCAATTGAGAATAATCTTTTCATTTTGTGTCAAACAAAAATCAAAACAATAACTAAATAAAAATAATTGTGTATGTTTGGCAGTTGCTATGGGCAGTTGTATTTTTTAAAGGTAAACAAAATTTTAAGGTGCAGTTTCAATTTCTTTAGAAAGTTCTTTATATTTTTTTTTTATTTTATTGATTTGAAAGAGATGTTTAAGTTTTTATGAGTAGTAAACGCTCATAAAGTAAGGTAAACAAAAACTTTAGGCACTGTTTTCGGGAAATGACATTTTTTGAAACGGCTTGCACTGTAATTCGAAAAGTATTCGTCCGATTAACTCAAATCTAATTTAATTATTTTGAAAAATTAAATACGCTTTGAGTGAAACGACAAAATCAAATAAAACATATTGTTTTCCTTTAGTATTTAATTTATAAGGTCCGATTTCGTGACCTTTTTATTTTTCTATTTTTTATTTTTATTTTTTAAAGTTTTTTGCCGGTTCACCCTGAAGGCAAAACTGATCTAAAAACAACCCTTTTTGTTTTTTTTTTTGTTTTTCGCTCCCTGGAGAGGAAATATCATGCAAGCCGCAAGCGACGTTTCGTTCAGCGTGTTAAGACTTAACCAAAAATGAAAATAAATATTTTGATATTTAATAAAATAAAAAAAATTGTCGTTAAAAAAAACCCGCTTTTTTGCTCAAAAATTGAAACTGGGCTTTAAACAAATGCCTGCCAACATATCAAAATCACAAACCTACATTTTTTTTTTTTTTGATTTTTAAGCAAATGTCATTATATTTATCAAAGTCACAAACGAAAATTACAACTGTTCCTACTTTAAAGCATCAATATTCTCACTTTGGCTATAAGACTCTTAAAACTCGTTTTTGAAAACAACGCTTTTAAAGAGTATTTTCACTTTAAGAAGCATTTTAGCTAACGGACGTTTGAAATCTGTTTCAAAATATTTTTTGAATACGGCTGTTAAAATATATAGGATACAATTTATATAAAGAATGTAGAATAGGGTTCATTATGTTATGCATATGAGTATAGCATTTTTTAAGAGCTGATTTTATAATATATATTCATATCCTTAGCAGATTATATTATAAATTTAGTACACAAACACATTTTTCCCTTCTACAGATCAAAGGAACTAAATGGCTCCACAGACATGTTTCTACGAACTAGTTCCGCTGTACGAAAGAATCGTTTAATGTTCATTCCGGCTCCGGAACTGTTAACAACAAGCCTAGAAGCTATTAAACGAGGGCATTTAACATTCATTTGCATTTAACAAAACTGAACAAAAAAAAAATGTTCCAAGTTGTAATTTCTAAACAATAACTATTACAGTCGTTCAAATATAAAGACTGTTAATTCGACAGTCCGGACTGTTATTTCAAATACACAACATTCGCCGTTACTCTAACAGTGAGTACCGTTACTTCAACAGTGCGGACTGTTATTTCAAAACAACAACTAGCACCGTTACCCCAACTGCGAAGACTGTTACTTCAACAACCCAGTTTGTTGTTGCAAAACTAACAAACAAGACTGATGTTATTAAAGATCCGGACTGTTCAACATCAACACCTTTAACCGAAGGATGAGATTTGACGGTATAAACTAAAGAGCTGCACAAGCACTGTATAAATGACTTGCAAGCTGATGGCTCTGCTTTTAACTATTTCTGCTCACCTACTCTCTCCTATCAAGACAAGCTCTTCAGTGAAGAAAAGTTTTGATATACAAACAAACACTGCACGAAGAGACAATAGAACATTCAAGCAACAGAACAAAACTGAAGTAGAGCAAAACTGAAGTAGAACCTACTGCACTGTCACTGAAGTACTTACAGGTAAAAGTAATGGTTTTCTATTTGCCATTGTGTAATCTGTTCAGCACGATTCGAGAACATTAATGCGTTCCTTCGGTTTAAGTTTTGATTTTATTACGTTTCATTTATAGATTCCTACTAAATAAGTCTTCAAATATTTTAGCACAAGCAAAATTAAATAACACAAATAGACAAAGTTTACAAAGATCGATGATTTATGATCTATGATTTATTTTCTTCACTGCAGTGTCGCTTTATGTTTTGATATTCTGCTCGACATCATAATAATATAATAAGCACAGTCTGTTACTGTAGCGAAAAGCATTTTAACTGATGTAGTGCTTGTTTCGTTGCTGAGCTGTAGCATAGAACTAGTGTATGCGATGTCAACGCTACAGTGAAATGCAGTGCACTGATGTACTGTAACTACAGTAGTGAAGTGTTGCAAATAGAATGTTTTGTGCAGCTCTTTAGTGTAATCTGTTGTGACAACCTACTTTTTCGTTGATTTAAGAGAATTTTTTTTTTCTCTGAGTGTATATAGTTATAATGTTAACGAATCGATCTTTTAAATGTTTGACCACGGATTTGACACATGAATATTTAACGCTGAATGTCTTAAGATACAGATACAGTTCTCATTTCGAATTTTTTCTCAACTTTGCAGTATGTGCTGCTTGAACTCTTAATTTGTAGAGTTCTAGCCTACACGCAGAGAAAAAATCGTTTATCTCCAATTTGCAGTAAACGAACTTCGTTTATCGTGCTTGGAAACGTTTTTTGCAAACGTTTCAATAGTTACGAGAAACGGAAAAAGTTATTTAGTTGCAGGAAATGAATTTCTTTTGTTATAAGTGCGTGCAGTTTTTTAATTGCGGCAAATAAAGAATTGTTTCTCACATTTCTATTTCTATTCCATTTTAATTTCAATTCAATTCAATTCAATTTCTAATAAAACCAAACAAAAAACGATAAAAAAAATTTGTGTCAGCTGGGGACTCGAACATAGGCTGTTTCGCATACTAATCAAGCACCTTAACCACTATGCCACGGCCAGCACAAAAATTTGGCGGAAAGTTTTCGTTTTTGTCGGGCTTCTGTTGAGCTTCTGTCCATGACAAATGTTTAACTTTCGCCATAAACAAAAAAAAATTGTGTAACTTTACTTCAATACAATTGAACTTCAAGCAGCAGCACTAGGCGAATATTAGTCGACCGAAAATTCAATTGATGGTGGTGCAACACGTTAAGCGGAGCGCACAGTAAACCAGACGTCGACGAGTCCGGGTTCGAATTCCAATCGAATTTATGTGTTTGGAGAAATGTTTTTATAATAAAATAACAATTTGAACATTAAAATTCAATAGAAATGCTATTTTTTAGTAAAGCGAATTGCGTTTCAATTTTTTTTTTTTCCGGTATTTTTCGCTATTTTTTTGTTAGTTACAACTGAATATTCGCTTGCAGCTACTACAGCTCGCAAACGAAGTATAATTGGCTAATTTTTCAGTTGGGCTAATCGAAAAATGTCTGCGTGTATTATTGCTCAAAGCTCATGTGTGTCATACCTTGCACAAAATTGATATTTTTTTTTAATCATATTTATTTTTAGTACGATTTCGATTTTACTTTTACGAAGAAATGAAATACGCAATGTTCTTTATATCTTCACAATTACCAAACTTATTCTTTTGACTTCCTTCTTCTGTCCTTCAATTTGTCTTATATGGATATGCCATATCCTTTTTTCTTTTCTGACTTTATAAAAGATATCCCAAACAAGCTGTCGAAAATATAACTAAAAAAAAATGGCAAATTTTAAATTTCATTGCATGGGATATGAGTAAAGTACTGAAAAATATTATTTCACAAAATGTTGCACACACAGTCAAAGTCATATAGATTTGTATACGAGCTCACACAAACGGTCACATACCGGAGGCATCTGCCTTGCACACATCCGGTGAGTGATGCATTTCATTTTCTCGACATAAACTGCATTAAAGGAAAATTTTATGAAATTGTGCAAATGAAATGAAAATGTGAGCAATATACAAGTAAGAAAAAAAAAGAATGGAAAGAACAGCAGCAGAGAGAGAGTCAAAAAAAGCAAAACCGTATCAAAAAAAAAAAAAAAAATAGCCAAACTACGAACAAAGATGAAAAAGTTTTCTATTTTGATAGCTAAAAACAATTCAACACCCTGCTAAGTTTTCCTTATCTCGTATAAGTATAAATTCTTTATTTTTTAGAATTTTTCCCAACACTTTTCCACTATTTGCGGCAATCTTTGGCTGGCAACCCTGTTCATTGTTGCCTGCTACACGGCTAAGCTTTTTAGAACTGCATGATGCTGTTTGGGGGAGTTAAGCAAAGTTTTAGTATTTAAGTAGGTGTAAAATGGGTGCGGAAGAATGTGTTGTAGTTGGTGTAAAACTTTCAATATTGTTGAGATATACGAAATTATTGCAAATATTGTATGAAACACTTACCGAAATTCACGTTCAGTAACGGCGACAAACACCGGCTGCCATTTATCGTTTTCATCGGAACTCTCAGAACTAGAGCGGCCACTTTGCTGCTTTACAATGTGATGAGAGCAGTTATGGCGAAGAAGAAAAAGAAGAAGAAGTACAACAGAAATATGTGAGACAGAGTGGTGAAAGAATAACAAGATTTTTTTATATATAAAGAAAACAATTTGTTTGTGCAAAATAAAAGCATAAAATATATTTCAATAAATCAAGAAACATTTCCTATGTTTGCGATATGTTATCTAGGACCATTTACCGCCTCATTTTGTATATCGAAAACGCAAACCAACAACAAGCAAAACACGAGAAGCATTAAAATTTTGTATACAAAAAAGTATTGCTTCTCGTGTCTTACTTGTGGTTCGTTTACGTTTTCGATTTACAAAATAAAGCAGTTAGTCTCATCACGTCAGGGCTTTACGATAACATCAAAAAATCCGATAACTTAGGTTTTTTAGCACTTTTAAGTTTTTGAAGTAATGTCAAAACTCTGAGGTAATGCGGTTAAACGAACTCAGTTAACCCGAACACATGTAGGCCCCTTATCATAAACTGATAAATTTTTTGTCAATTTTATGATTTTGATAAATAAATATGATCTGATAATAATAAAAATGACATTGGAACCAAAAAACACATTCTTTTTGAAGTGAAACTTCTTTGGCGGCGATGTGACGATTTTTAAGAATGTATCTTAAATCTACCCGAAAATTTTTCGAAAAGATAAGACGCCTGGCCGACAGATGAAAACGAGTATCTAGTGACAGATATCCAGAGTACGCTCACGTTATGGAGGGAACATTTCTCTAGTCTTCTGAATGGCGATGATAACAACAATCTCGCCAATTGAGATGATATCCCGGAAGCCCCAATTATGGATGACAGCGTTCAACTTCCGCTGCCCGACTATAATGAAGTCTTGACAGCCATAACACGGCTTAAGAACAACAAAGCCGCGGGAGCCGATGGTTTACCTGCTGAGCTGTTTAAGAACGGAGGCGAAGCTCTATTTAAATGCATTCATGAGCTTCTATGCAGAATATGGTTGGAAGAATGCATTCCAAAACGATTGGAACCTCAGTGTACTATTTGTGCCAACTACCGTGGAATAAGTCTTCTAAATAATGCATATAAGGTCCTGTCCAGCGTATTATGTGAAAGACTGAAGCCCATAGTAAACCAACTTATTGGGCCTTAACAGTGTGGCTTCAGACCTGGAAAATCTACCACCGACCATACATTCACGCTACGACCAATTTTGGTAAAGACCCTAATTAAACAAATCGACACCCATCATCTTTTTGCCGACTACAAAGCCGCCTTCGACAGTCCAATAAGGAATCACCTATACTCCACCATGTCTGAATTTGGTATACCTGCAAAATTAATCCGTCTATGCAGGACGACACCGAGGAACACCAGCAGCGCAGTTAAAATCGGGAAAAACCTCTCCCCACCATTTGTTACCAAACGAGGTTTCTGACAAGGTGATTCCTTATCGTGCGACTTTTTTAATCTAATTATGGAGAAGATCATTCGAGATGCTGATCTGAGACAAAGCGGCACCATATTCTATGTTACAAGAGTGTTATACTGCTAGCTTATGCTGATGATATTGATATCATTGGCCATAACACACGCGAAATCAGTGCAGCATTCTCCAAATTAGAAAAAGAGTCGAGTCACATGGGTCTTGCAGTGAACGCAGATAAGACGAAATATCTGATGTCAACAAACAAGCAGTCCCAGCGTATTGGCACCCACATCGCTGTTGACAACACCTCCTTCGAGGTTGTGAAGGACTTCGTCTACCTCGGTTCCAGCATTAACTCCACCAACGATATCAGTAGAGAGATAAAACAAAAGATAACTCTAGCCAACAGCTGCTACTTTGGGCTCAGTAGGCAATTGAGAAGCAGAGCCCTCTCTCGACGAACAAAAGTCACGCTCCATAACTCACTAATCATGTCCGTCATGTTACATGCAGCACTAACCTGGACTTTGAGCAGCTCAGTAGAAAAGACTTTGGGAGCGTTCGAGAGAAAGATCCTTCGTAAAATCTACGAACTAATCTGCGTCAATGGCGTGTACCGAATACGATGGAAAGTTGAGCTGTATGAGCTATACGCCGACATCGACATAGTAAAGCGCATTAAAATCGAGCGGCGTAGCTGGCTAGGTCATGTTGAGCGGATGGAAGACGACGCTCCAGCGAAAAAAATACTCGATTCAGTACCCAGCGGCGGTCAATGCAGAAGATAACGACCGCATATCCGTTGGAGGGACCAAGTAGAGGACAACCTGACGAACTTGGAGCTTCCAACTGACGCCAGCAAGCGCAAAACAGAAATGGCTGGCGCAATTTCTTACGACAGGCGGAAACCGACTTACAGTTGTAGGCGCCACCTAAGTAAGTAAGTGACACGCCTACTTTGAACAGCTCTAAATATTAGACTGAGTTGTCAGACCTACATGACACTTTAGGCGTGTTCATAACAAAGTAGTACCATTTTAAGAAAAATAAAATACTACCCTCCCTAATAAAGGACTACCCTCATCTAAGTGTAACGCTAAAAAACTTATTGAACAGCCAGTGTATAAAATCACTTAAATGCAAATAACCGCAAAACACAAAACTGCATACAATTGAATCATCGTGAGTGGAATTTATGTGAAATTTAGTGCACCATAATTAAGTCTAGAATTATTGGAAAATGACTTACTTCACTTACCGCCTCGGCGCTGCCACCCATACCACCACCTCCACCTCCACCAGCACTGCCGCCACCACTTGCGCCTCCACCGCTACTCAAGCGCCGACTTAACCAACCGATGTGCTTCAATTCGCCGATAACATTCATGAGCGCTCGATTGGCATCGTTGAGAGCGCGTTGCGTGCTGCACTGCATAGCGGAGTGTAGCGCATTGAACCAGACCAAGGCCTCCGATGAGTCGGTGGCGCGTAAAATACACGAATGAATGCCATCCGGTGAATGCAGCTCGATGCAGCGATTCTCTGCAAAAATAAATTCAAACAAAAATAACTCAATTAATGGCATTCATGTTTGATGATCAAAAAATCTGGCCATTTTTGACAATTGCTGCAGGGTTGTTTAGATGCATAGAAATGCATTAAAAAATATAGATAAATTTTCAAAATAAATTCCTTAAATTTTTGCTTAAAATATTCGAAACATTTGCATTCGAAATAGAACGTATCAAATAAAATCAACACAATGTAGCGCAATTTTAGTTAAAATAAAATTTATCAACATACATACACACACACACACACGTCGCAATAAACACCAAATCATAGTCGGACTCGTTTCGAATTCGAACTGTTTCACAAATGTAGTTTTTTTAAATGTTTTGTTTTAATAAAAATGGAAGGTATCGGCTAAAGATAATATTGAAATGACTGAGGCAAAGAAAGAACAATATATCGTCGTTGGTCGTGTAATACCGTGTATCAGCCACTTGCAATATCGCGTATATTGTAAAAAGGGCAAAATTGAAATTTGCATTTTAATTCAATATAATTTATTAATAATGGGCGAATTCTCCTTATTCAAATACCGAATTCCGAGGCTGTGCGATCTTTAACTAGAAAGGGAGGTGGCATGCTCTTGTCTATTGCCTGTCCATTGGTTCGATCGTCACCAAACTCAAGACACTCTCGAGACTTTGCCACAGTTCCCTTCCAAAATTCATAAAAATTGGTTTAGCAGTTACGGTGTCTATATCTGACGCCCACATACATAAATACATTAACTTTTATGAATATTACTCGTATACTCAACAAAAGCCTTCGGTCAGTTGTTGGCACTTTTAAAATCTTCCTTTTAAAAACATTCTGGAACCACTTCAGGAGATTGACCCAATTACATGCATATGTTGAAAGAATGCCTTCTGGGTACAAAAGTGGAAGGGATGGGATGGAATTCAATGCTTTCCGTTCCACTTCACCTTCTTTTAGAAGCACTTTTTTGCTGGGATATTGCTCGCAATGACACACAGACTTTATTGATTTCATTTTTGCTGCAATCGGGTCAGCGGGGCAGCCAGACTTGGTAAACTGCTAATCTGCAAACTGCAAACCACGTAAGCCGTTCTCTTCTTGTTATATTTTTCAATATTGTGAGCGTTTCTAAATAGCGTCATCTAAATGCAATCAGAATTGTTTGATTCATATTTTGTTCAAATCGGTTCAGTCGTTCATTTCTAATTTTGTTTTTCAATGTTAGTAGGCTTAGCAGGTAGGCATGGAAAATTTTGTTTTTCTCATCTAAATCTAATACAAAACAATTTGATACCTCTTTCGTTCAAATCGGCTGATCCGTGCTCGTCTTATTTTGTTTTCTCCACATAGGGGGAGTGGTTTTAAACTTTTTTTTTTAATAAAATAACTTCGATTGCTGTTTTTGCCTTCAAATCTCTTGAGTATTTCTTGCTAATTTATTCCAATACCCTAATACCCATGTTTACCGAGATATAGTTATTCATTTATAATGCCACGCCCCTTTGACTTATTCCGTCCACTTTTTCTACTGTGTTTGAAAATTATCGTACCCACATCTGTACCAAATTTCAAAATCTTAGTACCCATATTTACCGAAATATAGGGATTTGCAAATATTTCCCCATATACACCATATACGCACAAATCCATGTTCAAATGCCTATAACTCATGAACTAATACACATTCAAAAACATTCGATTTGATGTCACCTTTGATGGGAAATTTCCAGAAACAAAAACGTTTCACGCACTACAGAGAACATCAATTTCATGCACAATGCAACTTATTTTTATATATGGGCATTTCCGTGGTAGTGCACGTGACGATCGTACGACTTTAATGAGTGAAAAAAGAATAAAAAAATTGAACTTAGAAGTTCCTTATTTTGATTTTCCAATAGCTTACTAAGCACACTATACAAGGTGTAAAACCTAAGAGTTGTTAAAAGTTCGGCTCCTACATATATCCACCAATAATGATACGTTACGTGACAAAAAATAGAAGCCGTTTTTGACTTGGATCACAAAATTAGTAAAATTCTGTATATTGGCAAGAGTTTTTGCATAAAACTTTTTTTTTTGGAAGGATTTGAAACATTATAAGTTTATTTCGAAAGTAATCAAATTTAAAAACATTTTCTCGTTTTTTTTTTATTGGGCTTAGTATGAAACGTTTCGTGACATGGCGTTACGTGACATTTTTCCCATTGTAATTCATTTGGGTAATTAAGTAATTAGGTAATTAAGTAATTATGTGATTCAGTTATTAAAAAACAATTTTAATTTATTCACACACAACAATAAAAAGAAAAATTACATTTGTGAAACAGTGCAGACGATTTGATCATCACGGTATATTAATTTATATTTAATTTGCTTAAATCAATAAAATAGAAATGTTTCTCTAAGATAATAACTGTATATAATAAGTTTTTAATAACTTTTAATTTTCGTGAACTTTTCGGCAGAAATACCCATATTAGATTTCATAATTGATATAATTTTTCATATTTTCATAATTGACATAATTTTTCAAGTTTTTTAAATGTATAAGCCTTCCCTAAAACTTCTCGGACTCGTTAAATTGTATTCTGTATAATTTGTATAATTTTATATGATATATAATAAGACTTATTGATAAATTTTTGTGAACATTTTATAATATATTTTTTCATGTCTGCTTTCTAAATAAATAATTTCCACTCGTTATTTTTTTTCAAGATTTTTATATGAAAAAGTCTAACCAAAATAAATTCTCCGGTTCGGTAGTTTGCATTTTTGTGAATTCGTTTCGAATTCGGAACGAGTCCGCGGAGGTGAATCCAAGATCTAGAATTCGTTTCGAATGCATAACGACGCCAACTTTTAAATACAAAAAAAAAAAAAAACGAAATGGCCATTTCAGCCCTTGAAAGGACTTTGACCGAGCTTCTTATGATCAATTGTGTTGTGTGTGATGTGAAAGGTTTGCACACAAATGATCGAGAACTGGACCTACATGTTTTACGCCGACTCCGTACGGCTTATGTTCTCAAGAAGCTTTTCATGGCAGTTTTTACTCTCTGAGGTTTGCCATTTTCTGCAGAGAGGTGACGGCCGAACAGAAAAATTAATTCAATGAAAAAACTTTCTGTGTCGGATGGAGGATTCGAACCTGGGTTCTCTGGCGTAAGAGTCACACACTCTACCCACTACGCCACGGCCGCCACACCAACTTTTAAATATGAACACTTTTTCTTGAAAAAATATTTTTTCTTAGTTCGCTGTTATTTATGTCTTTTTAGTGAATACTTTTTTTAGCATTATATTGAAAAAAGTTGGTCAAAAGAATAATATTAATAAATTCATTTGGAATTTTTGTAAAGTCAAATCTTAAAATAAAACCTTATAACAAAAAAAAATATATATATATTTTTTTTGGATCCGAGTTGAGGTTCGAACCCACGTCTGAGAATGATTATTTTAATTGTGACGCACATTATGTAAGATGATGAACTAGCATTCAGATGATGTAGTTTCTATTCTGGACATGGTAAGTTTGAAATAAATTTAAAGCTAAGAATTATAACATTTAGAGTTTTTCCATCAATATGATATTTTGTGACTCCTCATTGGTTATTAAAAACCTCGAAAATGAATCTTTTGTTTATTTTGTTCACATATAATAAAAGTGAATTTTTATTTTGTACTATAGTTCAAGAAACATAAGAAATGTCACGTAGTAGTAAATATCCCATATTTTGGTCACTTCGAAAACGATTAATTTTTTCCAATATTGACCACATTACCGAAAAATAAATAATAATAGTTATCAATCAATATATTATTAAAAAATGCATTTATTTCGTAATAAGTAATTTGAGAACAAAAGAAAATTTTACAAAATCCATCCAAAAATAATTCGATTATTTAAAAAAACTCGTTTCGAAAACGATTCGATTGTTCGAAAATTATAGTTTCGAAGACGATGCTATTATTTTAAAAATCTCATTTCGGAAACGATACGATTATTCTAAAAATCTCGTTTCTTAAACAAAGTGTGTGTTTATTCCGCTCACGGATTCGAAAACGAAATTAGAACGAATTTCGTTTTCGAACTAAATACACAAGATCTTGGTTTCACCTCAAATTCAAAACGAATTCGTTTGGTTTATTGGGATACAACAACAAACATTGTTTGTGTAAGTGCCTGCAGCAAATGTTTACACTTTAAAATAAAATGCAAAATTCTGCATTTTATTTACAGAACTTTGCGGCGTCCACCATGTTGTGTGCGCGCTATATTTTATCTAACCAATATGGCGAACCACATAATGTAGATCGTTAAATAAACTAATACACAAACACAAACACAGCCACACCCACACACATTCAAACATTACTTTTCAACACCACTAAATTTTTTACTAAAAATATTTGAAATTTAAAAAAAAAATACAAATTCCATGGAATGCAATGTTCAACATTTGTTCGCACTGCATACTTATGGAGCATTTGAAATTCATGAAATTCTGGCAACATTGTTTGCTTTTACACTTTTATTTTTTTTTTTCTTTTTTCTTCTAACAATTTCATTTGTAGCTGAATTTATATTGCCATTACCTAGAGTGTCGAAAGCAAATTATTTCAAGCAACAACAACTTCAGTTGTTATTAAAAAAAGTAATCATTTCAAAGACTGAAAACATCTGTTGTCTGTCAATTATTATTAAAATATTTTTCCAGTATGAACACAAATTTTATCTATATTCTTCTGTCAATTTAAATCAGTTTGTTTTTATTTTTATTGACTTTTGCACAAATTTTCAAAATTTGTTATTCAGAATGGTTGTCATTTTCTATGCTGACAACATTGAAACAACAACAATAAGTGTTTTACATGCCATCGAGATAAGCATTCAAAAATTTCTGTTTTGTTGCTGAAATGTGTAAAATTGCAACATTGTTAACATCATTGTTGATTTTGTAATGGTTTTTGTTATTTTTGCAGTTGTATTTGTCACTACTTCACGCCTCTGTGGTGTGATACGAATGTTTGCATGCATGTATGCTTGTTCTTGCACAAATTTTGATTTTCACATCTGCACTGTAGCAAATTAAAAATCATTTCATTGTCATTTAGAAATTTTTTAAAAAAAATGTACACAAATGTAGAGAAAATTCAGTGACTGCTTTTTACCGAAATGGTTTTTCATTTAAAGGGAACTTGTGATTGATTTAGACTGTGTGAACAGAATTATTTAATGTGTGGCAACGATTGATCAATTCATGTTAATTGAAAAAAATAGTTTATATTGTGTGTCCTGAAATGACATAAAATCTGTGTATCAGTAATTCTCAAATAAATAGTTACAATCTCATTTCGATTTTAAGTGGCAATCGTTCACACTCTCGCTTGAAAACACAATATTTTAAAGCTTGGCACCGATATTTAAAAACAAAGACACATCGCAATAACTCCCAATTGAAATAAGTCCCAATGAAATAAATTCGAATGAAATAAATCTCAACAAAAAAAATTTTAGGCAGGGTATTGAAGCTAAAATACCCCTCGCGACCGTATTGAAGTATATTCGAAGTCTTTAGCCATCTATAAAATGTTTATGTATAATCTGCACAAATATTTGTGTCAGACGCTTAATATAATTTTATCCTTATCTACCATATAGAGCCACTTTGCTGCCCCAGGCTTTTTGTCAATTCAACTTTTTTAATTTTTTGGGCTTTGTTTTTTATTTTGTTATAAATATTTGAAATTAGGATTAATGGGCCATCAGAACTTTAAGACATAAAGGGTGGTTAAATTTAAAGGGCCGATGTTGATTATGACCGATTGGAACCTTATCAGGCTTTCGACCTGGTAAGTCCACCATAGACCAGATTTTCACGCTACGACAAATCCTGGAGAAAACCCACGAAAATCAAATTGACACACACCATCTCTTTGTCGATTTTAAAGCTGCGTTCGATAGCCCGAGAAGGGATTGCCTATACGCAACAATGTCTGAGTTCTGTATACCTGCAAAGTTGATTAGACTTTGCAGAATGACGTTGAGCAACACACGCAGCTCCGTCAAGGTAGGAAATGACCTCTCCGAAACTTTCAATACCGAAAAAGGTTTCAGGCAAGGCGATCCACTGTCTTGCGATCTCATCAACATCATCATGGAGGGGATCGTACGAAAGGCCGGTGTGCATCGTAATGGCACCATTTTCTATAAAGATGTCCAGCTCCTTGCGTACGCTGATGATATTGATATTGTTGGCAGATCCAAGAGAGATGTTACCGCTGCTTTCGCCGCTATCGAAAAGGAATCAGCCAAAGTGGGTTTGACGATAAATGAGGGTAAAACAAAGTATATGCTGTCTGCAAACAAGGGAGCGCGGCGTTTATACTCCCACGTTTCATCCGGCAGCTATAACTTTGAAGTAGTCAAGGAGTTCGTTTACCTTGGTACCGCCATTAATACCAACAACGAAGCCAGCCTGGAGATAAAGCGAAAAGCAATAATTGCTAATAGGTGCTACTACGGGCTCAGTAAGCAACTAAGTTCCAGAGCCCTCTCTCGATCGACAAAACTAACACTCTACAAGACGCTCGTTCTACCTGTGCTGCTTTATGGCGCTGAGGCATGGGTAGTTTCGCAAACTGACGCAGCCGCTCTGGGGGTGTTCGAGAGAAAAGTTCTTCGCAAAATCTTCGGTCCTGTTCGAGTCGGCGATGACTATCGCACCCGAATGAACCACGAGCTGTATGAGCTCTACGAAGACATTGACGTAGTTCGGCGTATAACAGTGCAGCGACTACGCTGGCTAGGTCATGTCCATCGTATGAACGACGAAGCTCCAGCGAAAAAGGTGCTCGAGGCGAGGGTCGCTGGTCAACGACGATGAGGGAGACCATGCCTCCGATGGATGGACCAGGCTGAGGAAGCCCTAACCGCACTTGTTGTATCCGATTGGAGAAGGCGCGCGCAAAGCAGAGGCGCCTGGCGAGAGCTGATGAGGTCGGTCGAAATCCGGACACGGGTTGTTACGGCAACCTAAGTAAGTAAGTAAGATGTTGATTATGAATTAAACACAAATTATTTAGGAAATTATTGTAATTTCTTTTTATTATGATATTAATGGTATCGTTCAATTTTGTATGGAACAAAATATCGGCCAAATGAATGGCCGCCGCGACCTCGGCGGCAACCTCCTTTCGATGGTCCAAATTTTCGATGACGCTGAAGCATAAGCGAGGTTGATGATCTCGGCGGCCATTGAATTTGTCGTAGCGCAAAAGAGCCATTGTTTCGTTAGCTGTTTGACAAGTGGTACCATCCTGTTGAAACCACATATCGTCCACATCCATATCTTCCAATTCGGGCCATAATAAGTTCGTTATCATCTCACGATAGCGAACACCGTTCACAGTAACTGCGTGACCGGCCTCATTTTGGAAAAAATACGGCCCGATGATGCCGCCAGCGATAAACCGCACCAAACAGTCACTCTTTGTGGGTGCATTGGTTTTTCGACAATCACTCTTGGATTATCATTCGCCCAAATGCGGCAATTCTGCTTATTGACGAATCCACTGAGGTGAAAATATGCCTCATCACTGAAGATGATTTTCTTCGAAAATGGATCATCCACTGTTGCCATTTCTTGCCACCATTCTGACCATTGACTACGCTTGAAATGGTCAAGAGGCTTTAGATCTTGAGTCACTTGCACCTTGCAAGCGTGTAAATCAAGTCTTTATGCATAATATTCATCAACGAAGAGCGTGAGAGGTGCAATTGTTGGGCACAACGACGAGTTGAGGTGGACGGCTCTTCAGCCACACTATCGGATACAGCAATATTTTCTGCAGTACGAGCTGTACGAGCATGCACTGGTGTTTTCACATCTCCTACAGACCCGGTTTGCTCAAATTTTTGCACGATTTTTCCGATTGTACGCACATTTGGACGATTAAATTGACCGAAAAAATCACGAAGTGCACGATATGCATTTTGATTTGAACGTCTATTTTCATAATAAGCCTGAATAACTTTAACGCGTTGCTCGATTGTGTAACTTTCTATGGTTCAAATTAATTTAGTCTGAAATTGAGAAATGTCAAATTAAATGCAGAAAAAAACTTGACGTTTAGGTGTGGTTCACATTCAACATCGTCCCTTAAAATTTAACCACCCTTTACTTGATGTAGGTTCATATATTTTGGTAAGTCAGAAAACTCAATTTCAAGTTTTGTCGTTGGGGTAACAATGTTTTGGGAGCAATGTTTTTTAGTTGGGATAACGAATTACCCCAGTGTGGCAAAAATGTTACAGTTATTTTTTAATTGCTAACATTTCAATACTGTTACAGTTATTTTTTATACAAAATCAAGTAAAGTTTTACATGAAAAATAAATTGTGGCATTTTTTTAATTTATATTTTGTTTTTAGCAATTCTTAAAAAAAATCATTTTTAAGAATTACATTTAGAGCTTTATGCCAAGTAATATCATGAAGCAACAGGTTGCCACAACAACAATGTTCTTTACAGAACAACCACCAGCAGACTAAACAGCTGTTTCGTTGGTCGCTACACCAACTCATCAGTAATCTTCTGTGGTGCATGCAATCCATTAACTTTGAAAATCTTATAAGCATACCTTCTGCTAAAACCAAAGTTTTAAAACCAAAACCAACTGCAAAGCGGAATTGCAGTTGTGTGCTTTCCAATTTAAAAAGCAATGTTTTTCTACTTCTTAGCACAAAGCAAAGGTTCAAAAAATGTACTACATTAATTCTGCAAAGACTTGTTGTTGCGCTCTTTGTTTACTTCTTTTCACGATTCCATTCTTTGGCACCAACAATTCGTTGATATTAAGCCATAGAAGGCGTGAGAAGTTTTTTTGAAAAAAAGATGACTCATCTTATTTTCTGAGGTCTTGCTCGTTCCTGTTTATACATGAAAAATAAATTGTGGCATTTTTTAATTTATATTTTGTTTTTAGCAATTCTTAAAAAAAATAATTTTTAAGAATTACATTTAGAGAAGTTTTATCTATGACCAGGAAAGATCCACCCAATTTCCACGTGAAACTTTTCAGCTGTGAGAGTATTGTGCAATTTTGAATCTTAAATCTGAGATATAGTTCATAAAGGACATTTGTACTCCCCTTTTCTACTCACGCCCAGGTTATGCATGTTGCTTGAAACAGTTTCTACCAACTCCCATGCCAAATATTAATATCATGGTGCAGATTTTTACTGAGCTAGAGTATTAAAATTAATCTTTTCTGATTCCGCCCACTTTTCTAGACTACGGACATTTCATTATTTCAGAGAATATAGGTACAATATTTGGTGGAAGTCAAAAAAATAGTGTAAATTTGGTTAAATGCGTGAAAATGTGTAAAAAGAGTTCGATTAAAATTAAAGCGCCACATCCCATGTCTTATTCCGCCTACTTGTCTGGACTAGCGACTAATCACTGCTTATTATTCTAAAAAATATGTGTTAAAAATTTGGTTGAAGTTGGACAAACGCTGTAGAAGTTCGTTCTAAATGAAAGTGACACGCCCCCCTATCTAATTCCGCCAATTTCAATAAACTACGGACTACTCCCTATGCCAAAGAATAAACAAATGTATAAAATTTGGTTGTTAATGGGCATACGGTATAGATAGACTTAAATTTCAATAAAATTGACACGCCCCTTGTCAAATCCCACCAACTTTTGAAAGCTTAAAACTGCTCATTGTACTAAAATATAAAACATTGTGCGAAACTTCGTTGAAATCGGACAAACGGTAAAGATGGAGCTAATTTAAAAATAAACTGCCACGCCCTCTGTTTAGTACCGCACCATTTTATAAACTTAAGACTTTTAAAATTACCAAGGGGTATGTACGAAAAATTTAGTTGAAGTCTGGAAAACGGTGAATAAATAGTTAAATTAAAGTTAAAGTGTCACGTCACCTGTCTAATTCCGACCAGTTTTCTAGACTAATCACTGCTCATTATTCCAAAGAATATAACATATGTTGAAAGTTTGGTCGAATTTTAACAAACGCTGTAGAAGAAGTTCGTTTTAAATTAAAGTGTCACACCTCTTGTCTAATTCCTCTCACTTTTGTAAACTACGGACTGCTCCTAATGTCAAATAACACTGAAGGTAAATTTCCAACTTTTGAAAAGACACACAAAAACGCCGAGACACAGCAACTTAATTTTTCGTCGTAAAATACGGTGGCATACTCAGTTTTTTCCAATTAGATGAAATTCACGAGAAATTCGCGATTGATATTTTGTCACTTAAAGCCCTTGTTTGAGCTATATTTTTCTAATATATGTAGAAGAAGACATCGAAATCGAATGAAATTTGGTATATACGTTCATATAAACTCAAAGATTAGCCCACCACACATTACTGAAAACTCAATAATAGGTCTTATCAAAGCTATCAAAATAAGTTTTCTGTAAGTAAGTTTTTCTGCTAGAAACAATGATGTGAATTAAAGTCGTGAAATATTAATTAACCCTGTAGCTCCTAAGAATGTGAAAATATAACATAACATAACCTTTCACCTCCGTAAATAGTTGCAGTCAGTTGCGGGACACCTTGTATATTAGTGTAGTAGACACCTTGTATAAGTATTGAGTTTTCACTAATGTGTGGTGGGCGTAATTTTGGACGTATGCCAAAAAAAAATCAATAGGTCTAATCTTTGGGTTCATATGAACGTATATAGCAAATTTCATTCGATTTCTACGTATATATGAAAAATATAGCCCAAACAAGTGTTAAATTGCTAAAATATCAATCGCGAATATTTCGAGAATTTGATCTAATTGGAAAAAACTGAGGAAAAAACACAACCGGATTCTATGGCCAAAAACCAAGTTGGGGTGTCTCGGCGTTTTTATTTGTCTTTTTTAGGTCCCTACAGTGTAATATATGTGAAAAATTTAATTTAAATCGGACAAACGGTGTAGAGAAAGTTCGATTAGAATTAAATTGGCACGCCACTTTGTCCAATGCCACCCACTTTCAAGGCTTAAAGCTTCTCATTATACTTATGTTAGAATATATGTGCAAAATTTTGTTGCAATCGGACAAAACGTATTGATGGAGCTAGATTAAAAATAAAGTGCCACGCCCCCTGCTTAGTACCGCCCAATTTTATAAATTTAAGACTGTTTAAATAACCAAGGACTATGTGTGCGAAATTTGGTTGAGGTCAGACACACGGTATAGCAAAAGTTCAATAAAAAGTAAAATGCCGCGCCCATGTTTCTAGTCTTAAGATTCTACAATATACCGAAAAATATATATGCAAAATTTTGTACAGGTTGAACAAACGGTTGGAATTTGGGTACATACAGGCACAATGACATTCAGTTTTATATATTTACAAAGGTTTTTCTATTTTAATGACGTCACTTCGTATGGAAGGTAGGGGGAGTTTTCATTAGATTTTGCCAAATTCAATAGTGAGGGTTTATATTAAATATTAAAGATTATGTGCAAAATTTCAAAGCTTACTTTTCGAACTTGATCTTTACTTAATAGAACAAAGCTGAAAACCTTACAAAAACTGGTCGCAACATTGTGAGTAAATTTTATCAAATTGGGTCCGTACTTCATGTTCCAAAGCCAAGCAGAGTGCGGACATCTCGAGAAAAGGGCGTGGCAGTACATGAAAAACACTGTATCTCAAATAATATTGACGCTAGAGTACTACAATTTAATGTAGACGTAGGCACAATTATTACAAATAACGGTAAAAAAAATGGGCGTTATTTAAGAAATGGGCGTAGCAAAATTAGAAAAACCGTGTTTCTCGAATAATATTGATACTATGATACTGTAAGTTAGTATAGTGGTAAGCACTACTAGTACAAATTACGGTAAATAAAGTGGGCGGTATTTGACAAATGGGCGTGGCATTACTTTAAAAACACTGTATCTCAATTAATATTGACGCTGGGGTACTGAAATAAAGTACAAGGGCAGTCACAATTATTACAAATAACGGTCAAGAAAGTGGGCGCTTATTCAGCAAAGTGGCGTGGCAATATTAGAAATACACTATGTTGATATTAGGGTAATATAATTTGCTACAAGAATGGGTATAATTATTTCAAAACACGTGACATCTTATTTAAATTTAAGAGACAGATATTTGAAATAACCAACAAACTTTCAGAATTTAATAGAACACATTTTTTTAGAACAATTGTATTTATGTAGTTTATACATCTTTTTTTCCAAAATTTATCATATTCTCTAAAAAGGAAGAAATAAAAACCTTTTAAAAAAAGTCGACTACAAAATCACTACAAAGTAAAAAATAATTTTAAATTTTCCCTTTAATTTCTTGGTCATATTTGATAATTTATTTCAACATATTATTTCATTGGAAATCTTATTATTTTAATTTTTTCTAATTTGTTTAATTAATTAATCTCTTTATGAATACAAAAGCTTTGAAGTTGGCGCTTCTGATTAAAAGTCTGATTATAATATATATACATTATATTATATATATATACATATATACAGGGTGTCCCGCAATTGAGTGCAACTATTTACGGAGCTAAAAGGTTATGCCGAGCTGAGCAAAAAATCGTATGGGAGGGGGGTGTCTATTTTCACATTCTTAGGAGCTACAGGGTTAATTAACATTTCACGACTTTGATTCGCGTTATTGTTTCTGGCAGAAAAACTAACTTACATAAAAATTATTTCGAACGCTTATTTTGAAGGCAATGAAATCACCTCTCCAACGGTATATCAACAAACCCCACCAACTTAACCGTTACCGAGCTGTGATCGTGTGAAGAAGAAATCAATCGCTTGAAATTACCAAATTTCAACTTTGAGTGCAAATTTCTCAGAATTTCGCGCAATAAATGAAAATCTTTTCTCAGGTTAATTTTGTATTTTGTTCAATTTTCTTTTCAATGGCACCAACAACAAAAACATATCTTTAAAAATAAAAAAGTTGGCTGTACTAAAAAAATTATACTTATTAGAAAATAATGGTAAATAATGACATAACAATTAGTTATACAGTAGATAATATCGTTGTTTTCTAATAAGTAGAACATTTTAGTGCATCCAACTTTTTTATTTTTAAAGATATGTTTATGTTTTTGGTGCCTTTGAAAAGAAAATTGGATAAAATACAAAACTGATCTAAGAAAAAAATTTTATTTAATACACAAAATTCTGAGAAATTTGCACTCAAAGTTGAAATTTGGTAATTTCAACCGATTGATTTCTTCTTCACACGATCACAGCTCGGTAACGATTAAGTTGGTGCGGTTTGTTGATATACCGTTGGAAAGGTGATTTCATTGCCTTTATTAGCTATCAAAATATGTTTTATGTAAGTTAGTTTTTCTGCTAGAAACAATAATGTGAATCAAAGTCGAGAAATATTAATTAACCCTGTAGCTCCAAAGAATGTGAAAATAGACCCTCCCCCTCCCATACGATTTTTTGCTCAGCTCGACATAACCTTTTACCTCCGTAAATAGTTGCACTCAATTGCGGCACGCCCTCTATATTATATATTATTATATATATTATTTATATTAGCGCCGACCTTGAAGGCTTTAAATTCATAAAGAACTCAATATAATTATGATAATAAAACAAATTAGAAAAAAAATAATATAATAAGATTTCCAATTACCAAGAAATTAAAAGGAAAAGTTAGTTTAAAATTATTGTTTACTTTGTAGTGATTTTGCAGTCGGTTTTTTTTAAGTTTTTTTCATTTTAAACAGGTTTACTCAATGGACCAGATATACGGAAATTATTGAAAAGCAAAGCCTTCACAAACTTGCTGAAAAACAATCATCTGAATGCCTGGATCGCTCTAAAAGAAGCAATCGAGGGTGTTTTAGGAAAAAAATGGGGAACAGCCAGACGATATAAAGAAAAGAGTCATTAACGTATTTTAATATTTCGATAAAATCAATGCCGTTAATCTATGACGTGATACTTAAATTTTCTGCATTTTTACCTTGATACCTTTTTGCGACAATTTCCCCAAGAATCGGATAAACAAGGTGAGCAATTCCACCAGATAACCAAGCCAATAAAAATGCGATTCAAGGAAAAAAAAAACACTGGATGCACTGCTTGCAGAAATATGTTGGTGGTCAACTAAATTAAGCCGTTATGAAGAAGAAGATAAAGGCACCAAAGACCCGGATAATACCACTAGATATGAAGAACACGCACAGAAGAAGATATGCTGTGGAATTCTGTATCTAACTCAGATTCAGACGATGATGATCTGAGAAACATCTCCCCTTCCCTCCCCCCGCCCCCCTCTACCCCCGAAATATCTATTCGTCATCGTTCGCAATAATTGGCCATTGCCGCGAGCTCCATGCATCGAATTTTCCACTTCGACTTGAAGTTACACCCATATAAAGTCCAATGAACGAAGCATCTGTTGCCTCGGACCATGCACAACGCCTTGCATTTGCTGATTGGGCCCTGCAAATGATTGCTGAAAATTATGATTTTTTGCAAAAAATCATCTTTTCGGACGAGGCTCAATTGGCTTGGCTGCTATGCTAAGCAAAACTGCCGTATCTGGTGCTCGAAAAATCCGCAAGTGATCGTGGAGAAGCCAATTTAATAATTTAAACCGTGAGTCACTGTTTGGTGCGGTGTATCGCTCGAAGACATCATCAGGCCATTTTTTCAAAAATGAGGACGGAAACACCGAAAATGTCAACTCTGACTGGTACCACACTATGATGGAGTACTATTTTGTGCTACAAGTTGTAGCTGAGGGTCTGGACGATATGTGGTTTCAACAGGACGGTGCTTTTTGCATCTCAAATTCCCGAACCGTGTAATTTCTCGTCGCGGTGATGTTAATTCGCCGCTCAGATCATACGTTGAACTTTTTTCCGTGGGGTTACACGAAGGATAAAGTATATGTAAATGATCCAAAGACGATTCCAGACTTAAAAAGCAATATTACAACGGTAATTCGGGCCATTTCGGAGGCCATACTGCAAAATGTCATCGACAATATGACGAAAGAGTGAAATATCTGCGGAATAATCGCGGTGAACATATCTACGAAATAATTTTTCACACATACTCCTATTGTATAACCTTTCGAACGAAATAAAATATTTGGAAAAATTCCGAACCGTTTGCGTTTTACTCAACACCCTTTATATAAGTTTCACTACTGCCTGCGTAGCGGCCACAAATATATTTATTGTATATAAAGTACCTACATTTATTTTTTATTACTCTAATATACACATATGTAATTCTCTATTTCATACATAGATACTCAGTTCTAACCCACCTGGATCAATATATTTGAGATTTCTGGCCAAGTGTGTCAATTGAAGCGGAATGTAGCGTGTATCGGCGCGTGGCGGACTTTTTGGCGCTGGCGGTGACGTTGGCACTCCTGGACCCAGCGGGCACAGAAAGGCGCGTTGAAGCTCCCAACCAACCTCAGATATGATGCTTGCCTTGCGGAAGTATGGTGTGACTTCGCGCAAAAATTTCACTGCAAATATAGAAAATTGTTAAGGATATTAAAATGTCGATAAACTCACATTATAAAAAGAAAAAGAGTAAAAATAAGCAAATTGCGTGTGTTAGGTCGTTGAGATTTCATAGTTTAACAACAAGGTCTTTGGTTTGAGTGAAATTAAATTCATGAAATTTAAAAATTTTGTTTACACTTAAGATAAATTTAAGCCCATTGACTGAAATTAAATATTCGTTTTACACACTTTAAAACAGACATGCTATCGTAGCAATACAGCCAGCC
This sequence comes from Coremacera marginata, assembly GCA_914767935.1. Lineage (NCBI taxonomy): Eukaryota > Metazoa > Arthropoda > Insecta > Diptera > Sciomyzidae > Coremacera > Coremacera marginata. The sequence continues at coordinate 129,344,975 of OU612047.1, forward strand.
AGCTTACGTTCGGATGAAGTACGCAAACATAAGGAAAAATACCTGCAATATTAATAAAAATGATTTATCAAGTCGCGACATTTTTGCCATTTAATGTGCGCAGCAAGTGCAAATTTACACATAAAAAACAATAACAAAAACAAAAAATATCCTTAATGCATTTATTGCGGATTTATTGCAGACATTTATCAATAACATTCCAAGGACATACACACAAATGCACACACACACACACACACACAAGCACGCACACTAAATATGCAGCAGCAGCTCTGGCAATATGCGCACCATGGTTGCCATAAAAGTGTGGAAAAGCAACAAGAAAAGGAACATATTTAAAATGCAAAGCATTTTTGTGTAGCTCATGGTTGCCAACACATGCATTACAATAACAACAACAATGAGCATAAAAGTCGTTTTTGCACAGTATTGGAAATTTTGCAGCAAAAATTCTGTTGAAAATTTAAAATTTAACAATGTTGTGGTTCGAAAATGTGACTCAATACCACAGAAGTTGAAGAAGATATGACAAGTAGAGAAATTTTTTTTAAATATATAATATCAGATTGACAGCTGTTACACCTGCCTATTCCATTAATTTATCTGGGTTTAGAAATAGTTGAAAGATAGTTAGTTCAATGAAGTGATAAATCTGTGAATCTTTTCGTGTGAGTTTTACACATTAGTCTTTATTTTACTTAACATGCTACTTCACTCTTTCACTCATACATTTATATAATTTCATTATTCGACGCAAAATGCGAATTTGATGTAAAAAATTTAATAAAATAGAAAACAAATCCTAAAATGGGCTGCAAACGAGATGAACTATGAACAGAGATTTAGACAGAGTTCTCAATAGATATTTATATTAAAACTAGCAGGCCATAGTGGTCCACGGCTTCGCCACAAAGAAAACAGCGCTAACACGTTTTTCTTGCTTTTTTAATGTGTGTGAAGAAAGATAGAGCGCTAGTACTTCACATTAAAGTCTAAGTCAGTGAATAGCCTTGGTACAAGTCAGACGATAATCGTTTGATCAGCGTTCGAAATGTGTTGCTGTTGCTTTTAATGCAAAACCATCAAAAGACAGTGAGAGCGAGAGCGAATAAACACATTGTAGAGCAATCAAAATTAGTAAATTTTTGAACATTGTAGAGTACAGCGATTAACGTTCAAAACAGAGTTGTGAAGTATACACTCGTGATCATATAAAAATGTCAAACGTTGATTTTAGATTACATCATTGCCCTCTGACCGGCCCGCGATCAAAATTTGAAAGACGTTAAAAATAATTCATTGAACGCCGATCAAACATATATTAATCGCCGTACAATGTGTTTATTCGCTCTAACTGTTTTTTGTCAATTTTCCATTGAAACCAACAACAAAACCATGTAAAAGCCTTTCAAAACAATAACCGTGTGACTTTAACTCTTAACCCATTAAGACCGGCTCTCAAACTCGTGGGCGCAGGAGGTAACAACTTTTTGTGTGGAGTACTTGAGTCAATCATAGTGCGGTCGCTCACTTCCACGCACACAACACCCTTTCTTATTAAACAAGCGAAGGGGTCTTCTTGGACCCTTAGGCCGCAATGTGTTATAAATTACTACTATAAAAGTTGTGTTGGATTAAATTAAACATTCTGGGAAATAAATAAGAAATTAATGTTACAAACAATACTAATCCGGAACTCACATAAGCATAAAAGTGCGGAAAACACCACGGTGTCCTGTGACCTGGTAAGCTATGGTATCGTACGGAAATTTTCACAGAATAAAGAGACTACTATTAGTATCGATCCTCTTCCGTATTTTTTTTTTTTTTTTTTTTTTATTTTTTTGTATATACCCAGCCAACATTTGGAAGATAAATTGTTCGCCTTTCGCCGAGGCGAAGCAAAAGCGATACTTTTGGAAGACATTTAGGCGAGTTTCCTTTTGCGCGAAAAGGACCACGCAACGCAAAAGACCACAGTTTCGCCCTTTTTTCGTCTAGGCGAAGAAAAAGCGATATCATTGAGGCACATCCAAAAATTTCTGTTAAATAGGAAGACTAATTTTCTGTTCCTCAGTAAGAAATATTTCCTGTTCATCTAGAAGATTTCGCCACGATGGACTTTTTCTCCCACTAGAGAGCAGAAAGCGATAAGATAGCGTTTTCTAATCTTCCGCAATAGTTGCTGGCTGGGTATATTTTGATCTATTAAAAAAAATTTTTTTTTGGAAATTGCAAATTCACAATATTTGACTTCGGGAAAGGATAGGTAGAGGGCAACTTATGACAAAACATGTCAAGAGTCTAAAGAAGTTCCATCCCTCTGCTTCTCAATGCAAAAATAAGATGTCCGATATCTTTTACTGAATCTAATCCATGTCTTTTTAAAAATAAGTCTTTTCGTGTTGCGTTTTCGCACTCGTAGGACTTAATGAGTTAAGACAATACATGTCAAACGAAATTATTTCTTCTTTTAGTATGTTTTGCTTTGCAACTCAGCACTGCATGTATCTTACTATTCGTCTTGCTCAAGGTGCATCTATTTTTTATGTTGTGCTGTGCTGTGCCAGCTGAGCAGAAAAAAGAAGAGCAGAGAGCAACATGGTGTTTATTGAAACTCCTGCAACACAAATGCGCGAAAAGAAATCGATGCGAAGAACCTATGCGTGGCATAGGGGATGATTTCTTAAAAAATTAACATTTTAATCAAACATACTTATCATTTAAAGTTTGAAATGAAAATATTCCTATACTGTGCTGTAGCACAAATATGACATTTTTAAACTTATTTCATAAAAATCAGGACCTGTACCTTTAGAGTTTACATAAAAACAAAAATTTGCAGTGGAATTTTATATTATAGTATAGATATAAATTTACTTCGAGAGAATACAATTTTAGGCCGTACAATAGGTGCAAATCTCAATATATCCTATATATATGCATCCCTAAGGCGGGTCAAAACTACACCTAAAAAACAGTACCGAAATGTACATAGGCTTATTTGGGCTTGGGGCCAGGCAAAGTCTTTGCTTATCTCTTTTGGCAAATTTTATTTATGTTATGCAAAATTAAAAAAATTATGCCTACACCAAAAATATAATTCCAAAGTTAAGGTATCTTTATGTCTTAATGAGCATTGCGTAAAGGAATGTTAACTTTGTCAATCCATTTGTACACCCATAAGCAGGCGTGGCAGGTATAGAAAAGTGTTTAGATCAGATGTAGTATAAGGAATCCATAATTTTTTCAATAGATGGCTTTAATAATCTGTATAGAGCGTTCTATAAGTGCGCCCGGGTTACACTAAATGCTGTTAGGAACAGTTTCTACTAAAAAAAGTTCATGGATGGTTTTGTAATTGCTTGAGTCAAGAAAATATACCATATTTTATTGTTTTTCTGCTTTAAATGCGAAAACACAAGCCAAGGGGCTCAAAATGTGAATAGTGTTTATGGTTATCGTACTGTAACAGCCAGGGCTCTCATTACGTATGACGAGAATCGTTTGACGATATCGTTTTGACGATAATTTACCATCACGTAACCTAAAAATTTTACTATCGTCATAACGATATCGCTTTGCTTGCTTCATGTATGCCTAACAGCTGTCAAATGCTATCGTTTTGACGACTGAACTGCACGATAGATAATTTGGTATCGTTCGTGCTTTTTTTTTATAGTAATTCATTAAATTTATAAAATTAAAATGTTTTGGAGTCGGAATTTAATTACTTTTTTGTTTGCCGATGAGAAAGAGACGAAAATTGAGATGTTGCGATAACTCAGGATCCTTCGAGATAAATCGAATCCTTGATGTCATCCTTAAAAACGTATGTGGTGTGCTTACAATAGTTCAGTGTACGTAGTGCTAATGATTTGTTTTCAAATAAATTTAGCTTGCGTACTTGCGACTTAATTGTTCGCCAACTGCAGGTGTTCATCAACGAAATTGATTCATATTTTAATTTGCTTAGGAGCAAATAATTTAACTAAAATAAGATTTTGAAGCCATTAATACAGAAGTATTTGGATGAAAAATATCACGTCCAAGCACAAAAAAAAAAAAAAAAAAAATTAAGAAAATGTCACTTTTGGTAGAGAATATATGTTTTCTAGTGACTTTCAAACCTTAGCAAACCTTCAAACCTTAGAACGATAGACGAGACGACAATGATGCATTTATATAAGCAAACACTTGACGATATCGTCGAAGAGTATCGTTTGAACGATGATCGTTTTAAAAGTTACGTGATGAGAGCCCAGGGCTATCATCGTATGACGAGAATCGTTTGACGATATCGTATTGACGATACTTTGTCATCACGTAACCTAAAAATTTTACTTTCGTCATAACAATATCGTTTTGCTTGTTTCAAGTATGTCTAACAACTGTATGAGGAAAAGTAAAAACAGTGTTGTTGGGAGAACGCAAGATCCTTAAAAACAAATCGAGTTCTTGATGTCTTCCATTAAAAAGATATGTTGTGCTTACAATATTTCAATGTACGTAGTGCTAATGATTTGTTTTCAAATAAATTTAGCTTTCGTACTTGCGACTTGATTGTTCGCCAGTTGCGGGTGTTCATAAATCACCGCCCTAAAATATAGTTTTGAACACATTGTTACGGAAATATTTGATTTTCTAGTATTTATATAGTTTTCTAGTAACTTTTAAACTGTAGCAAACTGAACGATAGACGAGACGACAGTGATATGTTTATATGAAGCAAACACTTGACGATATCGTCGTATAGTATCATTTGAACGATTATCGTTTTGAAAGTTAAGTGATGAGAGCCTTGGTTACGTCGATTTCGTTCCAATTATTTTGATGTCAAAGGTACAACACGTTCTGGAAGGCTAATTGCCGAAAATTTTGATAAAATCATGACAATCATTGAGTGGTAGAGTGACACATAGGTAACATTACTTCTTAAATTTAATCCATATGATTTGTAGTTAGTACTATCCTTCAAACGACTCGTTTGTAATTGCCTTGTGAGATTGTGAGTGAAGCAACTTTTATTATTGTGAAAAAAAATTAATAAAAAAGAATTTCGTGCGGTAATGAAGCATTGCTTTATCGTAAGACAATAAAAATTGTGTTGAAGCAAAATCTTGTCTTGATAAACATTCTGCCTCTGCACCAAGAAAATCAACTGTTGATAAGCTATAAGTAATCGCCCGAACGAGGCTGTTACAGACTAAAACATAAAAAGTTCACAAAATAATTATTGATGACCGAAAAGTGAAGTTGATCGAGATAGCTGAGACTCTTCAGACATCAAAAGAGCGTGTTGGACATTGTGCTTGAATATTTGGAAATGTGAAAGCTGTGTGCAAAGTGGTGCAGAGCAAGTTCACAATCGATCAAAAACTTCAACGGGTCGTTGATTAGCAGCAATGTTTTGCGATATTCAACTTCATTTGTGTTTTTATAGAGGACCGCTGCCAATTAAGGCATAATTCCTCTGGGTCCACAGACTTTGGAGTTATAGTTCATGAATGAACATATAGTATTAAAAAATGCAGATCAAAAAGATGTGCACCTGAAAAACTCTTCACAGACCTGTATTATACAAGTGACACTAGAAAGCAACCACGTACTAGATGTCACATTCATAAACACAAAAGCATTAGCCTGTGCCCTATTCTGTAAAAGCAGTATGCAATAAGAATTCCATACTGCCCTTAATAGTACCAGTTTAGCTACCGGTAGATGGCGTACCTTCATTACCATCTACGGGTTGAGACCACGAGACCTATCCAATCTCTTGCATACTAAGCAGGTATGCCAGCCCGGTCGTAGTACTGCGCGACCCCACCAGTCAATCTAGACCTGTGCAAGCGATGTGCACAAACCACAGCCAGCACGAGTCTCCCCGAAGGGCCAACCCATGATAGTTACCTGGGCATCTCGGTCCCGTCGAAAATGGGGGTCTACAACATCCCAGCAAAGAGACAAAAAATTCTTATATACATATATAAGAATTTTTGTTTTTTGACTGTGCACATAGCACTGTTTCGTACATGACTGGCACTTCCATTCAAGACATGGTTTATAGGGATGGGCACATTGACAAAAAAAACCTTTTATCGGTTAACCGGTTTTTTGGAAGTAAAACACCGGTTTTCCCAAAAACCGACCGTTTTTTAATAAGATTTTTAAAATAAATACACATTGTACTTAAACCCTTTCACGCCCGAATTTATTTGCGATGTTCTACAATATATGTAATGCCATACAGATTCTTTCAAAGTCCGATGTATTATGGTTTATATATGGTTTATAAATAATATTAGGTGTCCTGAGAAACATCTGAAACCTTTTTATAAATAATTATATGTTTTTCTGCACGTCTCATCTATTAATATAACTTTTATTGAAAATTTATATATCGTTTTATTTTAATGCACACTCTCTTTTTGTGAAAATTTTTTTGGACGTGTGGACGTTACGAAGAACAGCTATTGAAAAACTACTGACAATACTTACAACGGAAATTCTGTCAATAAGTTTTGAAAACATATTAAATAATTGGTCAACAAACAAAAAATTGTGAAAGAATTATTAACAACGATTTTATGAGTATTAATATGAATGTTGCCTACAGGCAACATTGGGCATGAAAGCGTTGAAGAATTATTTTTAAAAGTTTTTGTTTAAAATAGAACGTTCATTATATATTGCACATTCTAAAAAATCTTATGTTTCTGTTCTTCTTCTTGTTTTTTCTTTCTTTTCCTTTAACCCCTTGTGGGGCATAGGGCGACATAGGTTCACCCAAAAAATATTGTTGCATAATTTACAATACCAGTGTTGTTAAATTTTTATTTTATGTATAAAAATTTTCTCATTACTAAAAGAAGATTCTGGAAAATTTAAATATTTGTACTCTCAATAAATACAACAGTGATTTTAATACTATGATGAGATTGTTGTTAAATTATCATGAATCATGTTGTTGTTTTATCAACAAACTTTTTATTAGAACAACAGTGCTTTCATTCTTTTTATATAAAAAGATTTTCTTGTTGAAACGTCTTGTTTTCATTTTCAAGTAGCAGCATGTCATTTAATAACAATAATATTCTTGTTGATCATCAACTGATTTTTATTTTCATCTTGCCATCCTTTAAATCCTTTAAATATTTGTAAGGCTCTAAAAAAAAAATTTGTGAGGCTGAGATATTGAGCTGAAATTTCTTGAATCTTCATTCTCTTGCCACCACCTTTCATAATTTTGACTGTGTGTATCCATCAGAATTTAACTAATCGAATATACGAGTGTATATATATATGAAGGGCTTATTGCAGAAACATGATAAGCCACAAAATAAAAATTTTGAAATAATCGCATTTGATTCTTTAAGAAACTGTATCAAATAGACGTTCCGTATAATCGTTCTTTTAATACTTGCAGTTATTGCTTATAGAAGCCTTCCAATTTCTAAATAGAAAAACATCATAAGCCACTATAAATTTAAAAGTAAAAATTATTTGCGTAAAAACATGATAAGCCACATAAATTAAAATAAATATTGGCTCTATGCTTTTTGATATATTTTCATAAGTGGTTAAAAGGAAATCTTCATCCATCATACCGTTATCGCTTTAGCCAAAAAAAAAACTTGAAATTCGATATAAATCGCAGTCAAATTCACAGTTTCTATTTGACGGGTAGCTTTTGTATGTGGCTAATCGAGTTTTTGAGTAGAAAATTCAATAAAATATTTAATTGTAAAAAGATACTTATACACATAATTTCGCAATTTATTGAAAATAAGTCCTAATCTTTTCAGCAGGTGTTACTGTGGTACAATGTACTACAAATAACACAAAATACCATTTTTTGATATTATCTGGCTTATCATAATTCTGCTATAAGCCCTTCATATATTCTTGATCTGCATCACTTTTTCGGTGGTAAGAAAAAAGCGGGGGAAAGGGGGAGAGGAGGAAAGGATGCCATAGTATTTTCTGTGACTGAAAGGTTTAAACTAGTTCTCTTGTAACTTTTACATATTTGCGAATTTCTTCTCTTTTCTGTCCACTTTTCCCCGATTTCATCCGAATTTTCCTCCGCTACTTAAAATCAACAAAATTAAAGTATTTTTTCCATCGTATTTGGCAACCCTTTTCCTGTCATCTTTATCCTTTCATTGTTCTGTTTTTCTTCTCATGCTGTACATAGATTTTTTATTGTTCGTTTCTATTTTTTTTTTGTTTTGCATTAAATGCACGGATAAATTTTACAATTTCATCTCGATTAAATGGCATAAATTGAAAAATGATGCACGCACAGCTGTTGAAATGCACGCTGGGCAAAATGTCGAAAAATTGTAATAAATGGAAATTTTAAAATAATTTATTTAATACATCAATGTTTTACATATAGAAGTCCACATCAAAGTGTTGATGTAGTGCAAAGGTAGTGCAAATATTTCCATAAGTCGAATAAACTGAAAGGCTTTAGTAAATATTAACAATTCTTTAACAGAGTGTAATTAAGTTAACATCCAGATAAGCCCGAATGAAGCTTAAGGCTAGATTAACTTCCTAATTGTGGTTCAAATAATCGGAATAAAAAAGCACCGTCATATTTTTTTCTGTTAAATGTTGACTCCGTTAACTAAAATCTCTACTGTCTGATTTCGTTACTGAGTATCAAATCGAACTAGTCTGAGTTCTGCTTAGAACACGTAATCAAACTGATTCTCAGTTTATCATCTGCTAAGATTGACGCGAACACTTCAGTTCCACAACTAACACTTTAAAGTATCAACTGAAATGAGTAAATATGATGAAACATGAGTAGAAATGGAAAAAGGGTAAATACCCAATTTGTAAATACCCGATAAATTGGGTAAAAATTAATAAACACTCGAGTATTTACCAAAAAGTTGGGTATAAACCATGTTGTAGAAAATTTGATAAACAAACACATTGTGCAGCAAAAAGGAATGAATTTTATAATAAAATTTAGTGCTAAAAATAAAAATGATCAGAGAACAGTTTAAAAATAACACCATAAAACATTGCATTACATTAAAGAAACGAAATCAAACTTTAGTCACTGTCGCTGAATCTACCATTGTCAGTTTCACTCCGTAAAGAATTAAAAGAAGGATGAGGTGTAGAATGGGTGATACCAGTAGAAGTCTGATAGAAGGCGGTTCTTCAATTGAATTAGAAGAATTGATGATTTCATCCTCAGGCGATACAGTTTTTAAGGCAGTATCCTTTTGTTGGATTTCCTTATTGAAGAGATTCCAATTATGTGCTACAAAACATACTTTTCTTTTTTCGACATTATCTGCCGTTAATTTGTTTCGTGTTTTTTTTGAGTGGAAGAAATTTTGCGTGCTGAATGAGCATTCATTGGCAGCTGAAAAGCATGGAGCAGTCAGTATACGAACCGCTATTCTGCTCAAATCGGTGGAAGCGCAAATGCTTTTCCACCATGTAGAAGGAGATATTTCTTGTATGCAGCTCCATACAAAATTTTTAGCCCACAAATCCTCTCTAGCTTTATAGTTTGCTAGATCCACCATTGCATTTATATTCAAATTGGTACCAATTTCATAAATAAACTGTATCGCAATTAGATATTCAGATGAACTTATATCGTGCTCTTGACTATTGGGGTCAAGCCGCCAAATGTATTAGTTTAACAGACATTTCCATTCTTTCATCAAAGGAAGACAATAATTGTTGTTTTTCATTTTCATCAATTTCAGTTATTGACATAAATGCATTTCGTAGCTTATTTTGAATGTCTTTAAAAGCAAAATATACTCGATGAATACTATATTGGTTGGATTTTAAAATAGTGATCCACTGCGCCATCGATTGAAACCAGACCTATCTTAAATCTCTTGCATATTAAGAACATGTACTCTAATTAAGAATATATCAGCCCGGTCGTACTATGCAAGCGATGTACACGAACCACAACTAGCACGAAACTCCTGAAGGGCCACCCATGATAGTCACCCGTGCAAGGGTTCCACCAGATGAGGTTCTTTAATAGCACCGACAAACAGTTCAAATGAGCTTTTAACTGCCCGTGTTCAGTTTTAACACTAAATCGTGCTTAAATTACATCAATCTCGTTATCAGTTCATTTTACTCGAACCATCACTGAAAAGTTGGAAGTGTATAAATCCAGCTCCTTTTTTAGGATAATATATAATAATTGAGGTACAAACTGCAAAATATGTTGGCATCAGTGTTGATTCTACATCGGATATATCACGTCAATTAACTGATATTTATACGAAGATATCTTTAGAGCAATGCCAGTCGAAAGATTGCTATGCTTTATCGAAAATTTAGGGCATAAATCTGAGGAATACAGAAACTGTATTAAACATACGTAAACAATTTGAAATTTACATTTCTGATTGCTGAGGGCAATCTAATGATATCGCATGCCAATGTATCTAGCTAATGTATCTAAACGAATCTCTGGTCTTCAAAAAAGAATTCGTGATATAAATCTGTTGGTCGATTATGTTCCATGAGCTGGACACTCTCCAAATCTTGTTACAATTTCATTTATGCATCTACCCATCGATAGGATAATTTATGAACAATCTCACTCTACAGAAAGCTTAAAAAGTTTATCAATTACTCGTTGGTCTGCCAGATATGATGCTTGTTATGCATTACTTATAGGTTGGAAGGATGTAATTCATACGTTGCATTACATAGCTGACGAAAAATCGGACAAACCTACATCCCGTTGCGAAGCCAAAAGCATTTTGAATAAATTGGAAAGACTTGAGTCATTTTTAGCTTCACAAAAATTTGGAAGAAATACGAATTGATTCAGAGCAAATTAGTTATTACGAAAGTTTGGCAAAGAAGTTGTGATCAATTGAGACGTATGCACACGATTCAAAAGACAAAAAAACACGGTTTCTATTTTCTGAATTTCATTCCCGGAGCCAAGTATACCTAAGCCTTAATGATGAATTTTCCTTTTTCAATATATTCGAAAGTCTCGAATTAGAAAAAATTGCTTGTTTTACAGCAACTCTTGTTGAAAAATATTTGAAGGATTTAGAAAATACATCGCGTGAATGTATTCACTTCAAGTCATATTTGAATTCAAGGAGAAATAAAGTGAATAAAACACTATCAACACCAGTTATGCCACCAACTATTCTACAAGACAGTAATTTAGTGCAAAACAGCTAAATCTGGCCCTGTTTCTGGCTACAACAATATTTAGTCAATGAAAACACAAAAAGCAATTTAAAGTTTTCATTGACTTAAAAGCAAAAACTTTTTAAAAAATACTTAAAAGCATGATACTATGATAAGGTAGGGCTGCTTCGCTGAGTGCTCTCACGCGTCAACGAAGAGTGGATAATGAGAAGGAAGATATATGTCAAAACGACGAATTTCGTAGAAATTGCATATGAAGAAAATATTTTATTTGTTGAAAAGTTGAAAACAGTGCGGTCGCGGGTGTTAAATTTGTGCTAATTTGAGGGAAAATATTATAAAAAAAGTGTAATAAAAACTATAAAATGTGAAAGAAGCCTTAAAATTGCAAAATAAAACCTGCAACAGTTTTAACCTAATAACAACTGCGAAACGTGAGCATAAAGAAATTCGCGATGAACAGCTGATTTTGACATCTATCTCGTTTTATTCTGCTTTCTACTCCATTCCTCTCCAAGTCGGCCTTAACTTATAATTCTACCATGCTTAAGAGTTAACAAGTTTTGTTGAAGTAGTTGTCAACAAATTGTATATCAGAAAACTGCAAATTTAATTCAATCATTTTTACTTCATATATGTTCTCACCTGTGCTAAAACTAGTGCAAGCAACATTTTTATAAGAAAAATTTAAAAATAATATCCAAAAACGATAAAATTTCCATGCACCATCAAGTCTGTCATTATGGCACAACATAACCATTACCGTTATCATTACCATAGCATTACGACACTACAACTTTACAACATTAGGGCATAATGATGGTGATGATGATGATAATCATTATTGTCGCTGTATCAGCGTCACTAACTGCAAACTTTGCACCAACATCATTGCAGCTAATGGTATTGCATACAAACACACACACTTGCACACTCTAACTCACGGCAAAACAAAATGAATTGAATGCACCGGAAGTAGCAAAGAAATGTTGCCACAACGACGCCAAAGTCGTTGACAAGAAATGCTTAACGTTTCCGCTGTTTGCCGCACACAAAATACACCCACGCACACTTGGGCTCTATCACACACGACATACAAACTTACACAACAAGACTTTGCATACTTTAACTTGCAGAAAAATGGCGGCAATAGCGACAAGTTGCATCATTTTACTTCATGAAACTCTCTGGTTGAAGTGACTGGCTGGTGCGGAAATCACATCTCCCGGAAGACCTGCAAATTAGTCGTTAACCATGTGCTGGCGGGCGCAGAGTATTTTGACAAAGTATCTCGATTTTTCGTTCTCTTCTTAATTCAGCTTCCGCTTTGGCCCAGTCTTGCATTCGACATTGTGTAATTTGTTCTACTTTTTCGTCAATGAAACTTTTGAATAACCATTTAAAAAAAAAAAACTTTGTGTGACAAAAAGACATTTAACATCGTGGTAAAATTTGGCAATCATCAATATTGAATGAAAAGACATCTTTGAGCATTGTAGATATACATGCTGTCAAAAAAATAACATAAAATATAAAATATTTATTATTCATAATTCATTATTAAATTTATTGTATCGCCTTCAAAGTGGGTCTCTTAGAAATAATATACTTATGCCAATGAATAATCCTAAAATTCTATTATATGTCTACTATCCACTGAAAACGAGTGTCTCGAATTGGTAATTTGAGTTTTGAAAAGAGCTGATATGTGCTAAATTTTTGGCCAGAACTTCGTTCACAGCAATAGACTTGTGAGAAGGTGCGTTCTGTTGGTGCAAAGTCCATGAGTTTTTTTCCCATAAACATGGCATTTTACGACAAATTTTTTTTCTCCAACGCCACAAGCACCCAGATGATAGTCTTTATTTACCGTCTGACCTTCAGGCAAAAGTTCTATGTGCACTACATCCCGATAATCAAAGAACAGTCAACATTACCTTGACTCTTGTTCGACTTTGACATGGTTTTTACGGTTTCGGCTCAATTGGAAGGCCTCATTCCGAATATTGTTGACAGGTTTGCTTGTCGAACCCATAAACCTATGCCTCATCACCTCTCACAGTCTGTTTTATAAATGTAGAGTTGAAATTGACTTGTTCTACCATGCCTTTGGCGACCTATATGCGACTAAATTTTTGAAGAAAATTCAGGGGCCGAATCGCCGCTTCCGTGAACGTACAACTCGTTACGGAAACGTCTTCAACTCGTCATTGAATTGCATTCAATTACCACAATTTTACGTGACGAGTTGTACGTTCCCAGGTCTTTCGGAACTAGTCGAGCGACTTGATTCATGAGACACAAAGAGTTCAGCGTCTATCTCTCTCATACTTAAATAATTCGGTGTGATCGCTAACATTTTTCTAGAATATTTCTTAAAGATCATGGATGTGGGAACTTTCAGGAGTACAATGCAGGTAGTCGGACTTCTGGATTATATCTGGATTATTAATTTGAAAGTTGCGATCACCTATTTTTCTGTTACAACATAAGATCGAAAAGAGAAGCAAAGCAAAATACACTTTCTTAATGTAAAATTTTTTAGCTGATTCCGAAAAACTCGTAAAAATTTACGAGAAAATAGTTTTTTAACTACACGCCGGAAAAAAAAAAGTTTATCGCCAATTTGCAGTACACGAACGTCGTTTATCGTGCTTGGAAACGTTTTTTGCAAACGTTTTAACAGTTACGAGAAACGTAAAAAGTTGCGGAAAACGGGTTATTTAGTTGCAGGAAAAGAATTTCGTTTGTTATAAGCGTGTGCAATTTTTTAATTGCGGCAAATACAGAATTTGTTTGTTGCATTCCTATTTCTATTCAATTTCTATTTCAATTCAATTCCATTCAATTTCTAATAAAACCAAACAAAAAAACGAAAAACAAATTTGTGTCAGCTGGGTACTCGAACCTAGGCTGTTTCGCATACAAATCAAGCACCTTGTCCACCGCAAAAATCTGTTGGAAACTTTTCGGTTTTGTCGGGCTTCTGCCGAGCTTCTGTCCATGACAAATGTTTAACTTTTACCATAAACGAAAAAAAAAATTGGGTAACTTTACTTCAATACAATTGAACTCCAAGCAGCAGCACTAGGTGAATATTAGCCGACTGAAAATTCTATTGAAGGTGGTGCAACACGTTAAGCGGAGCGCGCAGTAAGCCAGACATCGACGGGTCCGAGTTCGAATTCCAATGATTGAAGTAAGATAAATATCAATTATTTCAAATCATATTAAATTTATGTGTTTGAAGAAATGTTTATAATAAAATAAAAATTTGAATATTAAAATTCAATAAAAATGATATATTTATTAAAGCTAATTGCGTTGCTATTTTTTTTTTTTTATTTTTTCAATATTTTTCGCTATTTTTTCGTTAGTTACAACTGAATATTCGTTTGCCGCTACTACAGCTCGCAAACTAAGCATAATTGGCTAATTTTTCAGTTGCTCTAAACGAAAAATTTCTCTGCGTGTACGACTTTGCTGGTTTTATTTGAAATCTTTTTACACAATTCTTTTAGTTTTTGCAGATTTTTTTAACATAAATTATTGAAATGATCAATATATTTTTTCAGCGTGGAACCAGCAAGATCAGCGACAAAAGGCGTAAATTTTTTCCTATTCTATGAAAATGCTCGGCTTGTTCGTGCGACTCAGTGGGTATTTGACGCTCGAATTCGTCGAAGTCAATCGATATGCACGTAAGACAGCACATATTTGGCGCCCACAAGATTGTCTAGCATTGGACCCATCATAAGGTCTTTTTTGTATTTATACCAAGATACTCATAGATAGATGTTAGATACTTATAACATTTATATAAGGGTAGTCCTTATTTTTAAAATTATTGACCACCCCTTTTCTTGTTCCTTTGCTTCTAAAAAAAAATTTCCAAATATTTTTTTCTTACAACAACAATAGCTCATGTCGCTCGGAGCTAGAAGTTCACACAGAGACAATGCAACTCCATGAGCATTATACAATCATTTTGTCTAAAACAGGAAAAGAGAAAACAAAAAAAAAAAAAAAATGTTCTCTCTCATTGGTTTTTTGAAGAAAAACTTCTTTTGCCTTGTTCTGTGGTTTGCTTGAGTGAAATCTCAAAAACGACACTTTTTTCGACGCCTGTTTCTTAAAAATTGATGGGTTTTGTTGCCTGCGGTTATTTAAAAAAAAAAGGAAAAACGGAATGGTTAGTTCAGCCCTTGAAAGGAATTTGACCGAGCTTCTTATGATCAATTGTGTTGTGCGTGTTGTGAAATGTTTGAGTAGAAATGATGGAGAGCTGGACCTACAAGTTTTATGCCGACTCCGAACGGCTTATGTTCTCAAGAAGCTTTTCATGGCAGTTTTTACTCTCTGAGGTTTGCCATTGTCTGCAATGAAGTGGCGGCCGTACAGAAAATTTAATTAAATTGAAAAAACTTTCTGTGTTAGGTGGGATTCGAACCAGGGTTCTCTGGCGTATGGGCCACACACTCTACCCACTGCGCCACGGCAGTGAAAGTTTAATATCAAAATTAAAAACATTTATTTTGCTCGCAGTGGGGATCGAACTCGTACCCCACCAATTATGAGTACAATACAATATTCACCAATGCAAACACCTTTGTTCCGTAGTGTTGTTGATTCAATATTAAGTATAACAGCAGATAAAGTTGCAGCTGGTCATCATAATCTATTAATAGATAGAGCATTGTGTATTAGCTATCCTACAAAAACTAACAAAAACTTTGCTTTTACTTGTTGATGTGAATGCGCGTAGGAAAACACTGATGTACATAGCACCTTTAAGTGTTACGTTAAGTGTTAACACTTAACAGAACACTTTTAATACTGGTTCTGTTAAGTGTTTATACTTTAAGGTGTTATATACATCAGTATTTTCCTTCTCGCATTTACATCAACAAAAATCAAAAACGCACCGATTACCTTTAAAATTAATTTCAAATATTGATTTAGTTTTCATCTCTTCTTCTCATAGTAGATGATTTTTTGGATTGTAAAGCGAAACGTGTTAATAAATTAAAATTTTTTTGAAATTTTTTATAGGAAATTTTTAGTTAATAGGAACAAAATAAAATGGTGCTCAAGAAAAACGAACGAATTTTTTTTTCCCATACAAATAACAACCACATAAGACTAAGTATGTCACATAAAAATGAAAAATAGCAAGAATATCGAAAAAATATTGAGGTTTTTTTCAATTAAATAAGTATAGTATAATAAGTATATAATTAAATAAATGTATAGAAATGAAATAATTTTCAATTAAAGATCATAAAATTCATGGTGAAAATTATTTTCTCGCAAAAATTTTAATATATTCGGAAACAGCAACTAGTTTTACATCAAGAAACTGTATTTTGACATCTTTTTCTTGTTTTTTCTTGAACTTACGCTGTCATAGGTAAATAGATGGTCGCAAACTTGAAATTAAAAGAAAAAAACTGGATCTCGGAACCCCGACATGAAAAAAAAAACAGATCAAGATCAAGTTAACCTTTGCTGTTCAATTCGATCTTATCAAGAACATCATTTTGCTATCAAAAGATTGATCTGACAACATATTTACAAAAATTACACTCGTCTACAAGGTGTTTTATCCAGAGATCTAAATACTTTTCTAGAAGAGCTTCTTACGCTTATACTTCGTCTATACTCAGTTTTCGCCTATTGGTCGAATTTTTGAGATACAGGATTATTTACATTTTTTAAATTTTGACACAGTTTTTCTATCTGACCGATAATTAAATAAGCTATCCAGTACACCGAGAAAAAAAAAAATAGCTAAATCACCTAAGTCGGCGTGGGTAAAGAGAATTGTATGGGAATTATAAATTTATGTTTATTCACCTGAGCAAATTCATTGTTTAATATATAGCTTTGAAAGCACATACTTCGATACCTTGCAAAAAAAATATATTTGATTCACCTAAGGCCAAAATCCAAAAATACAAAATTGAAAAACAACGAGCATGGATGGCTTAAGCTTAGTTTTAAGCTATTTTCTGAAAAAAACACAGCTGCGTCATTAGACACACGAGAGAAGGATAGATTTGATAATTTAATGGTTTTTTTTTTGTAATAAAATCACTTTTAAATTCAAAAATAACATAAAGTAAACTAAAAAGCACACGTTTATATTCACACCAGTAAATTGTATTACATTTCATCAACAAAAAGAAAAGAAAAAAGATAAAAATTTCTTTGCCCGCCGTGCAGAATCGAACCTGGAACTTCTGGTGCCAGTCCATCGCTCTACCAACTGATCTAAGCAGCCTTGCGGTTGGTTTGCTGACATAACTGCAGCTACGTTAATTCACCTAAGCAATTTATTGTTTAATACATTTTGAACGCAATTTATTTAATTTTGAAGCAACTTTTTTATTTAATACATTGCTTAGAAGGCACATACTTCGATACCCTGCCAAAAAAAATATTTGATTCACAGATGTTAACAGATGCTGTATTAACAGATGCAGTATGTCGCAGTATTCTGTTGATAGCTGCAGCATAGCTTCAGTTGTAATTAATATGGAATAAATCACTCCGCGTAACGAAGGAGATTGGTTCAATGCATAGCGTAATGCCTTCATACACAGTGGTATCGGGTTGGTGTGGGTTTGAGTCTCAACGGCATGCGAAGGTAAAATTTTTGTAGTTGATATTTAATTTAATTTAATTTAATTTAATGTTTCTTGTTATAATAGACGTCAATCAGCAAGAAAAGCCGAGAATTCATTAATTTCTAAGAAAAAACGGTGTTGATAAAAGAAAAATGTCTGTTCAGTCAAGCAAATTACAGAGCCAGAGGCGGCGGCAGCTTCAAAAAAAAGGAAAATAAAAAAAGCCAAAACCCGAGAAAAGTTATATATTTGAAATCCAATTGTTTTTTTTTTTTTGAGAGGACTGTACAAAAAGTTACCAAATACTTGGTTTATTTATCACCCAATAAAAATTGGCAATTCAACATGTAAGACTTAGGCGTTTTGATAAAGTACTTGGGTGGCTGAAAACTGCCAAAGTCATCTTATAAATTATACTAGGTTTTTTTCAATTTAACATAAGCTTTTTTCTCGGTGTACTGTTGAATATCTGCTATCTTAGTAGGTATAAACCTATCAATATACTGGCCGAGTACAGGTGCATAAACCAATACTTAGCTTGATGAATTGTTGTTGCTGAATACAGATACTTGGACCAAAACTTAGCTGATGAATTGTTGTAGCTGAGTACAGGTACTTGGACCAATACCTAGTTGATGATTTATTGTTGCTGACCACAGGTACTTCAACCAATGCTTAGCTGATGATTTATTGTTGAATAACAGGATCATTGATAACACTTGAAAATAATGAATTCAAAATAATAAGATCCTTGAAAATATTTGTACTTTATTTAATTTAAAAATGTTTACTTGCTACACTTGTAATAAAGACTGAACTAACAATTAACTAAAGTAAGGGGTATTTAAAAGAAAACACTACTAGGCTAAAATATAAATAATAAAAAATTAATAATTATAAAAGTTGCATTGCACATAAGAAAAGAGTTTGTTGACACCAGCATAAAATCAGGCCAATTAATTGCTGCGTTAATGTTTTACCGAATCAGCTAAAATGCAACCAAAACAAAATTGGAGAATTGGAACACAAAATCAAGTGCAACAATCCTTTGGTCATCCACTCCGTTCATATATGCTTTGTGTGGATTGTTTAGCAATTTTGTTTCTGTTTATATGTGCATATGAAATTTAATATTGTATCGTGTGTGTGAAATGTATGTATGTTTTGTGTGTATAAACAACTGTATTAACCATTTGTATGTCATGTTTCTTCTCTGAGATATTTAAGTCTAAAGTTCAAATTTTAAGTTTTCGATTAAAAAATTTGAGCTTCGACCGTCTTTCCATAATGTTTTAAATTATTTATCAAAGACGTTTTAATTTGATAATTTTTTTATTTAATTTCCTTCATTAATATGCCAATAACAATATGACAGAGTTAGGAAAAAAATTAAAAAAAAATTAAAACAAGTTTTAAAGTCAAGTTTCTCAAACAATTTATATGGAACCCCAAAGAACAAAAACACAGATCTCGGAAGTTTCTTTTAACAACAGACAATTATTTAAAAAGATAATTGCAAGTAAAGAATTGTCTGCTCCATTAAAAAATTTAAAAATTAACCCACTACAAGCCATGAACCCTTAACCCTTACAACCACATATATTTGTTAATGTTTATAAATATTTCTTTTAACAAAATTTGGTTGGGTTTCCAAGCAATATATCAATGAATTCCATAGTAAGATTAAATATTTTGTAAAAAAAAAATAAAATTAACTTTTCAAAGAAATATTAAATATATCATTTGTTATTATATTATTTTGAATAATATATTTTTTCAATTAGATTATATATTAAAAATGTCTATTTCATTGTTTAAGTCAACGTTGTCTTCTTCAAAATCTTCATAAATATGAACGTCATCATCATCATCATCTTCTTCATCATTAGATTAATCTTCATGTATCTTATGCGCTGCATTAGGATAAGATTTCAGATTTCTAATACTTCGGGCGGTGAGGGAAGTCGTTTTCTTCGCTGAATTCGATTTTGGAGGTATATTCTTTATTCTGCTGTTTTTTCTAGAGTGATGAAGCGTATCTACTTTATACACCTTGTGCCTACTTTCAGCGGCATCATCGTCAAAACATCCAAGTGGTAGTACAGTATTCTCAATAAATGTGTTTTGAATGTATTAGAACCTTATGTATAGTAGGTATCATTGGCAACCAAGGATATTTTGCACGAACTAGTTCATCATTTAATGGAAGCTGACAAGATAAGCTGATAAGTATAGTTTTCAGCCGAAATATGACGTCCTGGGGCCGAATTATATCGTTTTTTCATCAATTGGTGTTGTAAACAAGAAAATTATCTAATTTTCGAACAATTTTCGTGAACGAGCATATGTTCGGTTCGGTTCATTCGAAATGCCATTCGATTGCATTCTAGCTGACGAGTTGGCTTTATTTCGTGCGCACGCAAAAATGTTAGAAAATTGTATAATTTATAAACCATTTATTATTACTAAAAACATGCTTTATTTACAGGACCAATGCAAATAAAATTAACGCCTTGCAGAGGATCCAACAAGTGTTCAAACTTAATCATTTACATTTGAAATTAAACTTTGAACAAATCAAATTAACCGTTTTAAACTTCAAATTCAACCTACTTCATTGCGAATTTTCCTTTTTATAAATAAATTTAAAGTTTTAAATATTTCAATCCAAGTTTTGGATTACTTAAAATTTTACTTCTTTTTCCTGTTTCGACTTTTTCATGTTTTGATAGTTGAATTCTAAGTTTGAAAAGTTTAAAATGTTTAAATTGATTTATAAAAAGTTAATTTCGAAATGTAGTAGATTAAATTTGAAGTTAGAAAAATTTAATTTGATGTGTGTAAAGCTGATTGTTTGATGAATTTCCTTATTTTCAGTTATTTTTCAAGTGATCTCGATCTTTTATTAGTTTCTATAAGTATTTTGTTACATACATTAATAAGTACTTTTTTCCTCCATGTAGTTAATTATTTTAAGTTTGTATTAATTTGATTTGAAATTTGATATATAATTTCGATATATTAATTTAATGTGAAATTTTACCTTAAATGAATTTTTAGTTTTTATCACATGTTCACATTTGAATGTATTATATAAATTTTTCTAGAATTATAAAAGTTTCTCCGAGTGAGAAATATGGGTTTTTAAACTTTTTATAAATTTTGTTTTTTTTTTTTTGTGATCGAATTGCTACAAAAGGGCACTTTAAGTATTTTTTTTTTTTTAAAAAAAGTCAAGTTTTAACAGGTATAAACTTTTTTCCCGAATTTAGGCTTTTTCAATTTGTTGTTTTCCAAATTTTCCGTTTAGATTTTTAGAAATTTTTGCATCTGCATTAGGTTTAGTTTAAGAAAAGATTTCCAGAAGATTTCATTTCAATTTCCTGAAATTTGGATTTTTTTTAAAGTAACATGAACAAAAATAAGTCTTTTAAAGAAAATTTAATTAGAAAACGAACTCCGAACCAGCTTTTCGATATTTACAATTATACAAAAGTTATTTGGATTTTTTTAAATAATTAGCACTTCTTTACTAAATAACTAAGTACTGACATGTACCGGTGCCTGTCGGCACGGGTTCCCGTCGTCCTAGGTACACCAATTTTTTTTTACATTTCTTTAAAAAAAAAACAACAGCTTCAATTTTTTTTAATAAATATTAGAGATTTATATATTAACTGTGGTTTGTGTACTGAGTATCAGTATCCCAATAGTTTTCATTGGTTTCAATTTTGAATCAGAACTAAGGCATCGAAATATGCGTCTTCAATGAAATTTGCTCATTTCAAGAGCTTGCAGTTGTAAGTTCTTTTTGATTATCCTTAGCCTTCAATTGAAAAAAGCTTTGCTATAAAAGGGAAACAAAACTGTGTTTAAGATTGTGTAGAAGAAATAAGTTGGAATTTTAATAACTTCTTTGCTATGTTAGTCAGAGTTTCCATCTTATCGTAAACAATTAAATAGTATTTTCTTCGCCCCAAATGAAGATCACCAACTCCTGATTGTTCGCCAAATTGATCTGAAAACGACACACAATAAACAAGTAATGGAATTGATGATTAAGGGTATGCATGTTATAGCAACCTAACTTGGATTTCGCAACAAATCTTTTGTGTGTGCCACAAGACCAAGCAACTCCATTGCCAATAAATTAAATACAGCTTTCTTAATGGCAGATCCACGAGGATCCATGAATTTCTTATACTTTATAGTAACGCCTAGCGTTAGGAACATCACTGGGTAAAGATTTTGTTTGTATCGTTGTATTGTACAAGTATCTGGATCAAGCTTTTGATCGTCCCTCAGCTAAGTGATTGACCTTTAAACAATTTTGGAAGAAGAAATACCAATTACATTTTTTTAATTTTTTTTAACTTTTAAATTCTTTAACTGTTCCAATGTTAAACCATGCATCGGCAACTCCAAATAATCATTGGGTCCAATAATCCAAATAATAAAACCACTTCATTGAAAGCAAAGGCTGTGCTAATATCAGCACCGTTTTCACAAGTATCATGCGTGTCGTTCGATATTGATTCCTCCAAAAGTGAAATTATTGCACATGTGTTAAAAAAAGGATTATCCTCACATCCACTTGGAATATTTAGATGCATAGGTGTTACTTTAACGAAATCCAAACGCTTATTCATGCGTTGCTTCCACTTAAATGCCGCATTGAATAATTTTAGTTGCATAATTATCTCCGACGTCAACCAGCAGCGGTCAATTTTCTCAACGCAATTAACAACTACAAAAATATGCAACCTGCAGGTCTCATTTTCGGTCACCTCAGGAATTAAATGTGCACTCAAGTGTGTTTCCCAGCGTCGAACTATAAGCTTTTCTGCTGCTGGACCAATGGCCCAAACTAAGTCGCGAAACTTACATCAAGAAATTAATATTTGACAGCTAGAGATGATGACATAATCGATTGCCCTCATACAAAAATTTCGACTCATGTTCGATCGAATGATGTCATACGAAAAAATAATCGGAGTGAAATTATATTCGATTCGAAAGCTCGTTCGTTCACGGATGCTGTAATTCGGCCCCTGGTTTATACCGGTTATTAAAGAAAATAGTTCAGGTTCTGCGAAAGCTCTATCAATTCGAAGAGAAAGCTTTGTCCAGAAATCATTTTGTATTTTTTCCTTTTTTTTTTTTTTTTGGAACAGCTACTTTGTCGTCTGTTGATCTTATTTGCCATTT
Organism: Coremacera marginata; assembly: GCA_914767935.1. Lineage (NCBI taxonomy): Eukaryota > Metazoa > Arthropoda > Insecta > Diptera > Sciomyzidae > Coremacera > Coremacera marginata. Next base: position 129,367,990 of record OU612047.1, read on the forward strand.
CATAACGTCACATTTATGTCCTGCATGATTTATGTACTCAAAAAACCGAATCTAACAGTGTAAAGGGCTTATGCCATACTTCAAGGCTGATTCTTTTGGGCGAAACTTGTCGGAACTATAATCACTTATGCCTTTGAAGTCTGTTGGCTTAACACCACATATAGGACATGACAAACTTGATCTAGTTCCAGTTAGCACATTCAACACTTTTCCATCAATAGCAGTTAAATATAATTTAAGAGTTACATGAACTATTTTATCTTCTCCGATATTTACCTCTATTTTTTTTTTAGATTTTCGATCTACTTCTTTACTTCTAAATGTTCTTTTATAATAACTTCCTCTGTCTCATTCGTATATTCCAATTTTAAAGGGCGACAAAATCGATTTGATTGAGGTAAACAATTATTCCAAAGAATACTTCCAGTTGATAAAAATCTCAAAGGTATAATTGTGGTGGCCAAAATTGATGAGTCGGAAATTTGTGAACAATTCAAATCCTGAAAGCCTTGTTTATACTGGGAATGACCAGAGCTGCTATCAAAAGCGTAATTAAGTATAAGCTCGACTTCCAAATTGGACCTTTTTTGTTTATTCATTACGAATTCTACAACTTCTGTCTGCATCTTCACAATTCTATGTGCAGTATGCGTGAGAAGTGACTGTAAAGGGACAGTTGCAAAAGTTTCAGTAACTACTATATTCGTAGGTCTACATTTCGATTTGCCATCTGCAACATCATTATAGTGGGGATAAATATCGCAGTTCCTCATTTTAGTTTCTCGCCGAATTCCGCAGTACTGCTCTTTTGTAAAATTTTGCTCCAGTAAAAAAGCTAGCGCTTCATCCGCAGTTAATTTTATAGGAGCTGTTTTTGTCAGTTCTCTACAAAGCTTTCTTATTTTGGATGGCCTTGATGGACTTTCTAAGGTATTTTTGAGAACACCTGCTAAGTCAACTTTACCTTCTTTTCGAGCTGCCGTTGCTGCTGCAAGAACAAGCAACGATGACTGGTTACCCGCTGCTGTTGCTAGCTCTACAGCTTCGCGTCGTTTTCCTCGAGCAAATTTTTCCTCATATGAAATGCGTGGACCACCGGGATGTAAACTGGAAACTAGCTTTACTTTTTTTATTTTAATCATCATTTTACCATTCAACCAAGATGCATTATTTTTCTGAAAAGAATTAAAATTTCGAGAACATTTCGACCACCTTTGTTTGGCATTTTTGCAGAAATTTGTGGCTTTATAATTTATTTAAGAAGTAATTTCATTAGAATTAATATCTCCGTCAATTTTTTTGAAAATGTAATTGAAAACGCCGGTATGCTTTTGGCATTGGTCATGGTGTCTTTTTCAGATTTCAAATAGAACAGAATTTTCAAACACGTAAGCATCGACAAAAAACGAATTTCTCATTAAGTCGTAAGTTGTGCACATTAAAAATTACAACATAGACACAGAATACTGTAATGTAACTATTTTCATTCTCATTATATTGGCAAAACATATGCAAAACTTTATAACCTTACTTAAACATAGTTTTGAAAGCAAATCCCGAACAGTATTTGAGTGTTTTACAACAACAACAATAAAAAACTAAGCACTTTTTGTTTTATTTAAATAAAACATACCCATTTCGATGTTTCTACAAAAAAAGTATTGTTATGAATTCACTTGAAATATTTTGTAACACGCCGCCAAATATTATCGAATAGTTCACTCGCTCAAATCATATGGCGATGACAACGCAATATTTATACTTTGACAGCTTGTAAGACTAAAGTGAAAGATTTTTAAATAAAAAAAAAAAATTAATTTGCGTATGCTTTGGAATATTCTGTAATAGATTGCTATAAAGAACATATGATTTGAGGACTTGTCAAAATGAGATATTGGCCAATCATTGAGATCATTTGACCTATAGTGCACTGATACAAGCAGCCTTGCTACTGTTTGCTGATACAACTGCAGCTATGTTAACAGATGCTATTTAACAGATGCAGTATATCGGAGTAATCTGTTGATAGTCATACAACAAAAATATATTAATAGATTATTGTGTTGTGCTGCAGCATAACTTCAGTTGTAATTAATATTGAATCAAAGACTGCATAACGAAGGAGTTTAATCGGTGGGTCTTAATTGAGTCTTAATCGGTGGGTGTGGGTTCAATCCTTATGGCGGGCGAAGGAATGATTTTTATATTTGATATTAAATGTTCTTGTTGTAATAAACGCAAGCAACAAAAAAGCCATATATTTCTAAATCTTACTCTCACTCAAGCAAATCACAGAACGAGGCGTTAAAAGCTGCGCATCAAAAAAAAAAAATAAAAAAATAAAAAACTTAAACTTCACTTTTTTTTTTAAGTAATGTATAAATTACCAAATATTTAGTTAATTTATCGTCCAAATAAAAATTGGCAAGTTAGCATGTAAAACTTAGGCGTCTTAACCCTTCGTGGGACCCTAAGGTCCGTACTTTTTCGATTTTGAATCGCAAATTACTCCTATTTTGGCCACTACGACCCCCTCCCAAAGTTACCATGTATTCCTGGAACATTTAGTTCTGCGTCTTTTACGGGTTCGATCATTAAAATCGGACCAGTGGTTACCGAGAGCTAAGGATTTACTTTTACTGCCTACGAGAAAGGTCCCTAAAGTCCCCTGGGGCATAGTATGAAAATTAAGCAAATTAACGGTATTACTTCGTGGAATTCATTGTTTATGGCTCAAAATTGCAGCTGCGTTTAGTTTCAAGGTAAAATAAATATTTTTGCTAATTGGGTTTTCCAAGAAATGAGCAGGGGGAGGTATAAGTTTGCTTATTTTATTGCTTTGTTCATGACTGATGCATTTGTCTTATACCTGCGTGCCTACCTGAATGTTGGGGAAAAAGAAGGTATATAAACCAGTTGCTTCAAGAATATTCAACAGTTGTGTACTAACTTTTGAATTGAATTGAGCTAAAGAAAAATGTGCGAAGCAAATATCAATATAAATGAAATACTAAATGAACAAAGTTGTGATTTCGATGATGAAATAAGTGATCCATCGTTCCAAATAAATGAAGAAGCCTCTGATTGCGAAAGTGGAGCCACTATTGAATACTGGGACGAAGATACAAGTGACGATGATGATGAAACGCCGCCAAATCAAGAAACAACTTTAGATGTAAGATCGCACAATGTCTTCACCATGAGAAGTAGAGGAATAGGACCAATAATGACGTCGGATGATCCATTGAGCATATTCAAAACAATTTTTACCGAGGAAATGTCACACATAATCGTAAGAGAAACTAACCGAAAAGCCAAACAAACTATTGAAGCGTGGAATGAAGCTAATCCAACACGACCCAAAGAATGGCAGCCACTGACACCCAAGGAGTTTGATGCGTTCCTGGCAATGCTTATAGCTTCTGGCCTATATAAGTCAAACAATGAACCAGCTTACTACCTGTTTGATACAAATCATCCACCAATCTTCAGAGCTGTAATGTCATTCAAAAGATTCAAACTGCTATTGAGGTACATACGATTTGACAACGTGAACACACGCATGGAAAGGTCACAGAGCAGCAAAACGGCAGCAATTGATGATATTTGGCTCATGCTGCAAGCTAATTTGGCAAGTCGGTACGAACCACATGATGCTCTAACAGTAGATGAACAACTGTTTCCATATAGAGGACGGACATCATTTACACAGTACATTCCATCAAAGCCTGCAAAATATGGAATAAAGGTGTGGTGGATATGTGATGCAAAAACCAAATATCCGCTCAAAGGTATCATATACTCTGGAAAAGCACCAGGACAGGAGCGTGAAACCCAGCTGGGCTACAAAGTGACAATGAAGCTCGCGCAGAAATACTTATTTACTGGCCGCATTGTGTATGCAGACAACTTCTTTTCGTCTCTTGAATTGGCTGAAAACTTGATTACCCAAAGAACAGCATATGTTGGTACCTTACGCACAAATAAAGCTTATATTCCCAGTGAGTTTAGGAAGAATCGCAATCGCCCAATTGATAGTACATTTTTCGGCTACCATGACAACAACGTTGCGCTATGCTCATATGTGCCGAATATAAAAATAAAGCAGTGGTACTCATTTCAACAGCACATTATGCAAACGCCGTCGAAGGAGCACATAAAAACCAATGGCCATTGTGGATTACAACAAAAATAAAGCTGGAGTGGACACGATGGACCAAATGCTAGGTACATACACGTGTAAAAGAGGTACTAAACGCTGGCCACTGGCCATGTTTTATAATATTGTGGACGTTGCTGCATTGGCGTCATTTATCGCCTATAATGACCTCAATCCGAGCCAGAAAAGCGACAGGAGGCGGTCGTTCTTATACAAATTAGTTCAGCAGTTGGCTACTCCCGAAATTGGAGGAAAGGCGCTCAATAATCGTATAACCCGCTACCCCCATATCAAGAGAGCTATGATGGACTACAACGTCATACTACTAGAGCAGATGCACCGTTGCATGCCGTGCAAAACGTCCAGGATTCAGCGAGCAGAACAATAAAATAATATTAGATTAAGACTATATCTCAATAAAAATAATTAAAATTGAATTTAAAACCAAAATTTGCCCGTGTTTAATCATTTTTAGTGCATTTTATAGGCAATTTTCATATTATGTCCCAGCGGACCTTAGGGACCTTTGACGTATAATTTACTTAGGGTCCCACGAAGGGTTAATGAAGAACTTGGGAGGCTGAAAACTGCCAAAGCCAGCTTATAAATTATACTAGGTTTTTTGTTAATTTAAAATAAGCTTTTTACTCAATGTACCTTATTTTAAGGGAAAGACTTGAAAGTATCCAGACTTTGTTAATCAATTATTTTCCTAGAAATAATGATATAAGAAATTAATTTTTTTAATTTAATATCATTAAAAAATATTCAAAATATATACTGCTAATTAATTTCATTTGAATCTTATTTCAATCCGGTATTTTTATATAATTTTTCTGCTTACACCACTAAAGCATTTCTAACTGTGTTTTTCCTTCATATATATATATATAAAGCAATTACCACACAAACTGTTTTCTAATTTTATTGCAAATATGTGGCAACAATTTCAATTGCTTCGATTTTTTTCTTTTTCATTTTGTTATTTTTATTGCACACACTGTGTTGTTGCTCTGAAAATTTCCCGAATGTAAAATTCAATTTCGCATTTTAATAAAATTTTCAGGGCAACCAGTCAGCAGTAGAATAACTACAGCTAAAAAAAAAAAACCATCAACAACAGCAACATCATCTATTATCAGTAACTTTTTGCAGACACACTTCTAGCAATAGTAAAGAATATAAAAAAGAACAAAATAAAAAAAAAAAATTAACTTACAGTTGTGCGTGTGGGTGTGTGAATAAATGTAAATGCAAGTTAACAACAAAGTTGGCAACCATGGCTGCTGTTATTTCTATTGCTGCTGCTGCTGCTTACTTCAACTGAGCAACAGCATTTAACAATAAAAAAACATTCAGCAACGAGCAGCACCGATCATTGATGCACGCAACACTTGCTTCAACTGCGCTGCACTGCATGTGGCTCGAGTTGCATTCAGCTGTGTTGCCACAAGAAAAAAAAAACTTATAATGAAAATTCTTCTGCTTGTTGGTTTATCCTTACCACTTATATATTCCAGAGTTTTTTATTTTTTTTTTTCTAACTGCTTGTTTTTATTTTGCTTACTACACTTTTTTTTTTTTGCTGAGTTGATTTTTCATGCTCGCTGCTGACAACTTTTAATTCCGCTTCAAAGATATTTTATACATCCCTCTAGCGTTGGGAATATCTCGCTCCACGTGATAGTTCGAGCTGGTTTGCTTGCTTGTTTGTTCGCTTGTAGCTGACATGAGTTGAAGTCAAATGTTCCGGGCAACGTTAACACAATTACATATAATGGCAACATCATCAAAAACTAAGCAGACAACTTCAACAGCAACAGCAATTAAAAAAAAAAAAAAACTTTCTCGTTGTTCATGCTTGCAACATTTAGAGCAGCAACATCATTAGGAATACATCGTTGTTGTGTGGAAGATTGGAAAAATAAAAATAATGCTTGGGACTACAATTTTGATTATTGTTGCAATTTATTTCATCACTTATTTAGAAAAATCTGAAATTTTTTTTTATAATACAATAAATTTTGAACTTTTTGTTCAAAAAAGATTCGCAGTGTATCCCTTAGCCTCCTCTAGAGTACTGACACTTTTAGAGAGACAGTCGTTTGGTATATCCCCAACCCAAAAAATGCAAATTGGGAATTCTTTAAGTACAGACTATACCTTGACCTTATCCACTCATCTCAACACATTGCTTTCGTTAGTTCTTAGATAGTATTTTTTGAAAAAAATGCTTTTTCGAAAAATTTTAACCGACAAAATTGTATATTTAAAACAAAAGGAAGTGATATAACACAATCGGCAATAAAGGACAAAAATAACATACATTTTTCATGAAGCAGATCAGAAAAATAGTCTTTTTTTTTGTGATTTCGAAAAAAACAAAAGCTGAAGTTTTTGAAGTGAAAATTTATTTAGGCGCTTTGGTTGGGGTAAAAGTTATGAATTCGCGTCAGCACTGTTAACGGCAGCAATGTTAACGTCAGCAATGTCAACTACAGTAATGTTAGCGTCAACAATGTAATAACGCCACCACTGTTAATGTCGTCACTCTTAACGTTAGCACTGTTAAGGCCTGCACTGTTAATGCCTGCTTTTGTGATTCAGCTACTAGGCAAGCAGAAAACATAGCAATGTTTTTGTGTTTTTCGTTTGGGAACCACAAGGGTGTCATATAAGGGGAAGAAGTGTTCAGAAGAAATGTTGAGAGCCAAAAAATAATAGAAGCAGCTTATATATTTTACTCCTCAGGGGTTAATTCGGGAGAGATATGAACTATAATTGACAGTTTCTTGTATTTTTTGTATGGGGACCACCAGAAGGGTGGCAGATAGCGGGTAGTTGTGTTCAGAAGAATTACTGAAAGCCAAAAATAATAGGATCAGCTCACGCATTCGACTTCCTAAGGAACGATTCATGAGAGATATGAGCTATAATCAAGTTTTTGTGTGTTTTGTATGGGAACACCCAGAAGGGTGGAAGATAGTGGGTAGTTGTATTTAGAAGAAAAACTTATTGCCTACTAGAGACAAGTGAAAGATTTTAAAATAAACGAACGAAAAAAAAGGCAAGCACCAACAATATCGAAGGAAAAGGCCAACTAAAACGTAAAAAGCTAACGTTGTAACATAACACGTCTTCTCGCGTTAGAGCAAGCAGTCAAAATGATTCAATGCGAGGGGGAGAAAAAAAAGCATCGTAACACAGTCAGAGTTGCCAGAAAAAAAAAATCTGAAATATTACCAACCTTTTCTGAAAATCACCATTTTGCTGCCAAAATATTCATCATTTCAATAAAAGAACATAGTTTTTTTTTATAATTCTGTATTAATAAAATATAAAAAACCAAACAAAAACTTATGAAAAATATAGAATTCAGTTAAACTAACAAATTTCTGTCTTAATCCTGTAGTTCCCAAGTATTTTTTTTTTAACATAAAATTATTTTTGCGTTATTTTAGGGTCAAAAGTAGAGGATCTTTAAAAAAAATTAAATGGTTCCTATTTAGCAACAACTTTATTTAGCAAATGCAGTAAAATTAAATTTTGAGATTCCACGGAATAGAAAAAAATAGCGGGCCTGGAACTAGAGGGTTGAAGCATTATTTTTAAAGTGAGATCCATAGAACGTAAAAAATAGACACTTTTATGCATTCAAATTTAATACGCTGAGAAAAAAACATACTTTAAAATTAAACAAAAAATTTTAAAATATAAATTTAACGCGTTTGTGTTTCTACAAAACAAAATTTAAAACAAGCGTGTTCAATTTTTTTTTAATTCTCATTTCATATTCTCATTCACATATAAAGCAAATTTTTGTTTGTTTAATTTGCTCGCTATCTGAGATTAAATTAAAAAATTATGTGTAGTAGAATTATTTAGCAGACAATTCAGACCAAGCTGAAAAAAACATTTGGTTTGAATATAATTTTTAATTGAACTTACAAAATTTGAAGGTAAGATGATATAAACACTAATTAATTATTTAAATATATAAAATATTTTCAATATATTAAGCCGCAATAAAGCAAACCAACTCCATTGAATGGACTTTACATTTCGTACTCGAGGCGTCCCAGGGGTCGCTGATCACGAATCTCACGTCAAAAAAGCGAAAAAATTAAAAAATGACTTCGAAAAAATGGGAGTTAAAATATTTATTTTCAATATAAAAACTTTGTGTTAAATTTATTTGTGTTATATTTTTATAATTTTATTTTATTTTATTTTTTAATTTAAAAACATTGTTTTGAAAACAGATTTTTTAATTTAAAAACATTGTTTTGCATAGTGTGGCATTATTGGTTTTATTGTTGTGGGTGACAGCTGTTAATTGCTGTGCTTATCAGAGCCCAAAGTTTGTTTACAATTTGCAAAAAAAATTATTTGTGTAGAAAGTGAATTTTCGATAAATAAAAAAATTGGCTTGAAGTGTTCTGATCTTTGACAAAAAATTATCTGTAAGTACATTTATTATTGCAGAATGTGATGAGAAAATACAAATTTGCATTTCGGAAAAGCTAAGGCTTCCAGGACCCAAAAACCCCACGCCGTCTAAAAGCGGACTTGCCTGTTGTGGGGTAATTTTTCCCGTTTGCTCATTTTTGTGTTTTATCACTCTATACCGTTTTTATTGCATGAACTATTATAATTTAACTACAAAGCTATTTATTTCATATGAGGTTTGTCTATTAGAAGTGAGGAAAGTGTATTCGCGTAATCAGAAACGCATCAGTTTGTCGCGGATGACCGAAGAGATCGTTGAGTTTATGGAATCTGTAAAAGATGAAGACAATGATTCTGAATATGAGTTGAGCGAAGGAGAAAGTGAAGATGACGAGTTTTTGATATGCAATGATGACCTTGAACAAATTGACCCAAACTAAATTGAGCAATTGGAACATGCATCCAGCAGCGACTTTTTCACAACAATTAGCAGTTTGGATGCAAGCCATGAAGGTACTATAATGAAAAGTGAGCCATAAGTTTATGCCTCTTAAATAATTTTAATTTATTTCCTTTTGGCAGAGGCACCATCTTGCTCCAGCAAAGCATCAACCAGCACACCACTAACATCTACGAATAAAACGTCCAGTTTCGTCCAGAACTTGACGAAAGCTTACCGTGTTTTTCACCAACTGCAGGCGGATTCACAGGTACTGCTACAGATATAAATCTACAATCTTTTGAATTTAAAAACATTTTATGGAAGAGGAAGCATTTGGAGCTACATCGCAATGAAATTCTTTTTTGCAGAGATAAAAGCTTACCCGAGCGCTTCAAGGAATTGAAAACACCATTTCAATGCTTCATGTACTTTTTCACGGACGAATTTTTTGATAAAATCGCCAAAGAAAGCAATTTGTATGCTCATCAGCAGAATATTGAAAGCAGTGCGAATATTACATTTGCCGATTTGAAGAAGTATATTAGCATATTGCTAAACATGTCTGTCTTTCAGTACCCCAATTCGGAAAGCTACTGGTCGAAACACGCATTCGAAGCCATCAGAGCAACCGTGCCGTCAAAGCGATTTTTTCAGATTCGAAAGTTCCTTAATTTTAACGACAGCTCTTTGATGAAAAAACAAGGTGAAGTAGGCTACGACCAGATTTATAAATTAAGACCTATTATTGAACATTTCAACGAACGCTTCGACTCAGTTCCGAAAACACCACGATTGTGCATCGACGAGCAAATGTGCTCGACAGAAATGATAACTGCTAAATGTGGAATCAAATTGTTTGTTCTATGTGAGTCCAACGGATATTCATACAGGTTTGAAGTCTATAAGGGTACAGGCGACAATAATGTGGCAGAAAATGCACCAAATTTAGGTGCGACATCTAATGTCGTTATACGTTTATCGCAGACCATTCCAAATTTTAAAAACCATATATTATATTATGATAATTTTTACACTTCTCTGCCAGTATTGGTATATTTGTGGAGCAGAGGTATTTATTCGCTTGGTACAATTCGCGGTAATCGCATACCGCATTGTAAATTGTCTGTTGACAAAGATGCCAACAAAAAAGAAAATGGCTATTCCGAAGAGTTTGTAGGAAGAGCATACGGAATAGAAATATTAACGGTATTGTAGAAAGATACGAAGTGTGTGCGTTTAAATAATCTTGATAAGTTTATTATTTGCAACAACTGTAATCATTTTGTGCCTTTTTTCAATAATAAAATTTAATATAAAGAAAATTCGTGCATTTTTTTAAATACACCACAGCAGGCAAGTCCACCTAAAGGCGGGGTACATAATAATACCTCTAGAGTGCAACCCTTTGATTTTTTTGAACCTCAAATTAGCCTATATGAATTCTTTCATTGAAAACAAAAATTGGCCGGTTAGAGGGTTAAGCAATATTAAAATATAGTAATTTTTGCCAGTGAAATCATCCCGTTGTCACAAGGGCTTTAAAATCGTCCAATGACGACAGCGTCGTCCATCTGGCAATGCTGAGGACAGTAGGAATGAAGCGAAGTTACTAGTGAGAGTAGTAGTGAGGGGAATTTTTGCTAAAAACACATGACCTATGTCTGCAAACTTCGTAATACAAAAAAAGTCTAGGCAAACTTCACTTCATGCAAAAGCCTACTAAGATGTGATATCAGATCTGGATTTGTGGGGTCACGGATAAGCAGCACATTTTTGAGTACAGTGTAAAAAGCAAATTTTACAGTACTTTTCCTCCTCCGAGGGGTCTGATATCCCCTACAAAATATTTTTCTTCCATATCAGGTCCCTTTCGCAATTGTTTTTCGTGTTAAAATACAATTTTAACAATAAGAGGGCATCCATTAATTACGTGAGGTTATTTTAGCGATTTTTTTTCATCTCTCCCTCCCCCCTTGGGAGATATCGTGAGATGTCGTGAGAATTGGCTCGATCCCCACCCCTCTCCTCTAATCTTACGTGATATTGTCCAAAACGCGTGTGTTCAGTGTATATAAGTTAATATATGCTTCATTGTATTGGATTTATTAAAAAAAAACCAAAAACTTAATTTATTTAATTAATTTTATTTAGGCCTAGTTGAGACTAGCACTTATGACTTCTCAGATCGTAGTCTAAAAATACAATAAAAAAAAGGAACAACATACTTTCACAAAATGCGTGAAAGAATATTCATTCTAATTCGGCCCATACGGACTCATATGCGGTCTCAAGAGTAACTACTGGAACCAGCATGTCCATGTGATTTTCAGCAACATCATCTTCTCCTTCAATCTCGCTCTGATTTAGTCACTCTAAGCCAGGGGTGCGCAAAATTATACAATCACATTTTAGTGATTGTATAGCAAAGCTTTTGTTTTGAGTTTGCACTGAACGAAAAGCACGAGTTTGTTCATTCGTACGATCACAGCATAACGCGAGAATGATAGCTTGTCGTGTTCTATAACATTGCGAAAATAGTGAAAGCTTATTGCTGAGCCGAGCCGAAAACATATTGGAGCAAAAGAGATTTAGTCATATTTTAGTAGTTTTATTCAATTTAACCCAGTTATCTCATAATTATACTGGGTTATTTACATAATCCTTGCTAGAACCCCCCTCTACCCAACGTGAGAGTTAGTGAGATTCTGCTTAACCCTCCGCCCTCTTAAAAGCCTCACGTATTTTATAGACGTCCCCTAAGAGTATTTTTTCTGAAAAAATTGTTTTTTGAATGCGCAAAACGCGATAAGAAAATAATGTCCAAACATAAATTTTTTTTCTGCGTTTTACTTTGATTATGTATAAGAACTTTTCCATACTATTAAAACTTAATCTGCAGACTTTCGCCTTTTCAACTCTAGTTTTTTCTACTTAAGAAATATATCATGTATCAAATTTTTTACTGTGACACTGCTTAAGAGCTGGAGGGAAAAATAGTAGGCCATTGTTTTCTTAGATATAATCTTAAAAAGATATTTTGATCTGAAAGAATATTCATGGACTAAACAACATCATTAGCCAGTTTCAATTTTAAACTGACTTTATTTGGTAATAAGACTATTGTGAAAATTGAAATGCCATAATTATTGCTCTCAACAAAGTCGTAAAATGAACAATGTTATTGTCTAAGTGGCAATAAAAATTCTAAGATTTAATTAAAGACTTAAAATAACATTTCAAATTATAAGTTCCAAGAGATGAATATTTCAAAATACATATTTGTCTTAATTAAATACAAATATGCCATGTAAATACAGTTAGCAAAGAGATAAAATGTATTTCTCTAACGATTTAAGTCTTCAAAGTTATTTAATTCCCAGCCTAGGCGCCTTAACGTATGCAATTAAATAAATGTTCACAGCAAAAGTATATATACGTGAATGTGATTTTACGTATGTGTGTTTATCATTCATTTTAGCCACATCATACAAACATAAGAAAAAAATATTCTGTTTGTTTTATGTTATTTCTTCGAACCCTCTCTCAGCCGGTGAGCAAAGCTAGCTTATTGCGTAATTGGTGGATTAAGGATTAAGGCTTATTTTTATCAAGAAAGTTTTGTATTCACAAGAAAATCCAGTTACAAGCTCACATTTCTCAGAATACTTTTGAATGAAGCAGCTCACTAACTGACTTACAAACTCATTCCTGTTATGTAAATTAATTGAATCTCAAGCAAATGAATTGTTCTACTTTTAGACACAATATAAATTGCAGTTATACCTACGCTATTTCTTTTGGCTAAGTTACCAGCTCAATTTTCTCATTAATACTTTAATCAATCAAACTGTTATTTCTTTGCTGCTATCTTTTGCATTTCATTAGCATCGACATTTGTTTTACCCTATATTGATGCTCTTCTTCATAGTTAATCCAAAAACTTAATATTTTTGTACTGCTGCCGAATAACAACGTTCAATCAACCGGAAGCAGTCAACAAGACAGTCAACAAGAAGATTAAATAATACTCTAAATTTGTCTGCTTTGGGCATGACCGTGGAAATATTTTGTTTCGGCAAAAGTTATTCCAACAGCAACTCTTAGACACTCAAACACGAAATAATTGGCAACGGCTAAGAAAAACAATCCCATACAAACATCTTTAGACATCTTGAAAAGGAACATCTTGCAAATCTACCACAAACCTCACTGGTCTTATCTCTCAGTATCGTCAGAGTTTGATTAATAGACACCGTTACGTCAGGAATGTATTAAGAAATGGGTTAAAAAAAATAATTGTGACAGCATTGAGAGGTCATTGCAGGTGCGATAGAGTCACATGATGTTCGCCTTCAAGCATTTTAAACTGCACACAGAGAAACAACATGTTTATATATGTTTGGTTTCAAAAACAAAATATTCAGAGGGAACCACCTAATGATTAAGAACTTTCCTTCAATAGCATTATTTTTCGATATAAGAAGATATTAGTTGTGTCCAACATTAATATAATTGCCTTAGCTAAAAAGCTAACGTCTACATTAATATGCTTGTGACGAAATATAATTGTGTGTTTGTACCCAACAAAAATATATTTGCATCACTATTAAACTCAAAAACAACAGAACTCTGCAAATTTAAAACAAACAGAACTCCTTTCTTCTATGTGTTTGGCCTAGACATACATATATCTGTTTCTTTTGCACTTGCACGAAAAATAGCGGAAACCTTGTTGCTTTATGCGCTTGCTTTTAACAGTTGCTAAGTCTTGGCGTCATTTTAAATTTCAAGCAGCAGCGCCAAACGTGTTGAAAAGTTTAGCTCTTGTGAAAAGTGTTTCTGGAAATGTTTGTTAAAATGAAAAGTGTTTGTGTTTTCAAATTAATATAGTAAAAAACAAAATAAAAGAAAAATAAAGCGGTTCAGCAGTAAAAATAGGTGAGTTTTGAAGCAACTCATGTGTGCTTATGTGTGCTTATAAAAATTATTGTAATGTCAGATAAACATAATATGGTTACTCTCAACATAATTAAATCCGAGAAAATCTTATCTACTGTTTTCTAAACATATTTTGTTTGCTTCAAACCAACAATTACTTCTAAGCAAATATTTTGTAATCACAGTGAAAAACTTTTGGCATTTCTTTTGCTAAAATATGCTTCCAAGTAAATATAGTGTAATCATCGGTAAATAAATTATGTTGTTCTTAATTATCGTTTTGAAAATAATTGCTTAACTGCAATTAAATTATATATTCTCCGATTAATATATATTTGCACGTGTATATTAAATGTTATTCTTGACTAAATTATATTTCCAAGCAAACAAATAATAATAGACTAAAAATGTTCTCAGTCCATTTATAATTAGAATATATTTATATGATAATATATTTTCTTTAAAACAAATTATATTGTTTTTAAATTCAAACAACAAGTGCTAATGTACAAATATATAATGTTTAGATGCAAATAAATATATATAAATATATTAAATATATTATTATTCTTATATTATTAAATATATTAAATATATATAAAGAAAAATTGCATTAATTAATCATATTATATGTGGAACCAATTATGATTACTTGTTTCCAAGAAACATGCAGAAACATATTGTACTTCCTGCAAATTATGTTTGGGAAGGCCTATAGTTTTTCAGCGTGTGTATATTATTATTTTATGAAAATGGCCATTTCAGCCCTTGAAAAGACTTTTGACCGAGCTTCTTATGATCAATTGTGTTGTGTGTGTTGTGAAATGTTTGAACACAAATGATTGAGAACTTTAGCAGTACCAGCTTTATGGCGACTCTGAACGACTTATGTTTACAAGAAGCTTTTCATGACCGTTTTTACTCTCTGAGGTTTGCCATTGTCTGCAGAGAGGTGACGACCGAACAGAAAAATTAATTCAATTGAAAACACTTTCTGTGTCAGATGGGGGATTCGAACCTCGGTTCTCTGGGGTATAAGCCACACACTTTACCCACTACGCCACTCGCCGTTTTAATAGCGAAAAGCCATATCGAAGTTCGGTAAGCTTCTATGTACTCGTATATTATGATAGTTGTGAGAGAAGCAATACCAATAATGTTTCATATGAGAGCGAATCTTCAAAAAAGCTTCGAAGAGCTTTGCATAAGTTCTTACGAGGTAGATAAAACTTCACGCTATAGCTGCCTAACAGTTAAATTTATGTTATAAGTGTTATATTAAATCATATAAATTTTATGATCCTAAACGAAATTTATTTCTTGAATTTTTTTAATATTCTGAATTTTTAGTGATTACTTTCGAACTTATCCGAATTTGAAGTAAGTTTTGAATAACTTTCCTTGTATTTTTTAGGTAAAAAATAATTTAAAAAAAGTTCAAAATATTTATATCATCTGCCATTTATCAACATATTGCTTAGAGTTGCCAGCCTTTTGCAAAACAAATAAATAATAGCTTTGCAACAAAGATGATGACAACAACAGTTACTGTAAGAATAGCAAAAACTTAAAAGCTTTATAAACACTTTAAACTCCATTAAGTTATTTTTAGAGGTTGATTTTGTATAAAGTTTTGTTGTTGTTGTTGTTGTTTACTTTGGTTTCACAGTTAGTGTTTGCTTATACCTTATCCTGCAAGTCAGAATGTCAGCTCATAGACTGCATAAGTGTTGCACAAAAGCTACAACAACAAACAAAAATAAAAACACTGCACACAATTATAACAACAACAACAACTTGCCTTGACTTCGTCTTTTAGCACGGCAAACTCGAGCACCTAGTGACTTCACATTTAGTAAAAAGTTTTTGGATTTTTTTTTTTTTGTGAATAAATGCATGCGTTCTAAAAATGCAAGCAAACAAACGACATTGTTTTTCTATTGTTGTTATTTTTTGCTAATGTTGTTTTAACTATTTGTGAAATTGTTGTTTTGTGTTGATTTTATTTTAAATATGCATGCAAGTTGCATATATTTTTTTTTTCTATATTTCTACTTCAAAATGTTTGTTTTATTTTTGTTTTGTTTTCAAACATGTAGAGGGCGCGCGCTCAGCTTAACTTCCGGTTGAAGTGAAAAACTTTGTTTGTTGTTACTTCATTTCTGACTGCACAAAGTTTTCTTGTTTATTTGCAGTGAAATGCAAAGTTTACAAGTGGAATTGTTTGATGCTGTTGTTGTTATTGTTGTTGTTATAGTGTTGATGGTTGTTGTTCCTCCCTCGCCATTGCAGCTGAATTCGTTAGCAAAATATTTAGTTCAGTACACGTTACAAAAAATATGAAAATAAAAACATAAACTTTACATAAACTAAAATGTTGAAAGGTGACTTAAAGTTTGAGATTTACTAGAAATTATATCGTTATTTGCATAAAAATAAAGAGCCAAGCAATGAATCTATGAGTCTCAAAAAAAAAAACCGAGCAAACAGGCAAAGTTTTCAGCAAACTTTGAAAATTTTGTTTAAATATTTATTAAGGCAGCAAAATGCTCTGCCATTATATAATGGTTTTTGAACAGTTTTGAACAACATTCTATTTGTGCTTATCGAACCAGGCATAACAAAATTAAAAAGCCTTTCGTTCTTAGTTTAATAAAAAGAGCTGCCACGTTATTTTTATTTAATTTTGAACTTGATATATCTCTGTCAAGGTCAAGCAACATTATACCAAAGTAAAACTTAATTCACGCAAACAAACAATCTTATCGTAAACAAACACATTTCAGGGAAATGCTTTAACCACTGAAAGCCGTTACATAAAACATCTTACATTAGGTCTAAGCTTTTAAAAATGGCGGCAGTTCTTTTAACGATGTCATATTTTTTTTTTTGCATTATTTATGGATTTTTCTGCTTTGTACGAGAAGTAGCTCAAAAAAAACAAAATAACCAAAAACAGCACTTAACTTTTTCGCTACCAAAACCAAGGCACATAACCACACATACAATCACACACACACACACTAACACTCAATATGCTCCGCTGAATTGGCATGCGAAATCATAAAAAAGATGGTGCTGCAGTTGTTGCCACCATTAACTGAGCAAATTATAAATCATGCCGCGTAGAGCCAAAGAAAAACAGTCGTCCTGTAAAGGACGACATCTGTTTCACATGACAACAACAAAAACAGCATCATACAATATCTTAATGAATGTGTTAGGTTTATAGTTTAGCCTTATGTGGGCATGTGTGTGTGTAGTTTGTGACAAGTTTGCAACTAGAGCAAAAGCAACTGCAATGAGCAGTCGCAGATACAAGGGGACTATGGGGGATAAAGCCCCTTCTCCCAAGACGCTCAAAATTTGCTTGCAACTAAAATTTTAGGAACAAATTTTATATAAAAGCAAATTTTTTTTAATTAAATTTGCAAAAAGTTTCTATTGTCGTTTTAGTTACAAATTATTGGGAGTAAAATATTACATTAAAATATGTGATATTACTGAAAATTTCTAAAATATTTTAATACTATTAGTAATTGTATTTGAAAGCCAATTGATTGCCTATTTTTATATAGCAAAACTTTTCTTATAACTTCAAACTTTTTAAGAAATTATGATAATAAACTATAAATGAAAAAACAAAAAACAAAAAAATAAAAAATAGTACGGAATGGAGCTTCGGCATGGGAACAAAGCTAATATACCCTCCCTCCCCCCAACCCTTTCCCGGCGGCCGTATTAAGGTATATTCGAAGTCCATAGTCGTCTATAAAATATTTATGTATAATCTGCAAAAATATTTGTATCATACTCTTAATGTACTCTTAGTTGTCACATAGAGTAGTTTGTTACCCCCGGATTTTTTTGTCAATTCAACTTTTTTTATTTTTTAGGCTATGTCTTTTTAATAAATATTTGAAATTAGGATCAATGGACCATCAGAGCTTTAAGGCATATATCAAACAAACCTCATATATTTTAGTAAGTCAGAAAACTCAATCTCAAGTTTAGAGAGCGATGTTTGGTAGTTGGGGTAACGAATTGTCCCAGTGTGACATAAATATTACTCTAATATTTTATTTTTTCAACATTCTGCTTGATTAACTACCACACAATCTTATCTTTTTTAAAGTCGGTTAAAAAAAAAAACAATACATTCTATTCATCACTTCTTTTTTTTATCTTTTCTATTTTAAAAAACCGAAAAGCAAACACAAAAATAAAAAATAAAACTTTATGTTGAAAATATAATACTCGACAATATTTATTATCAAATATGTCCTTCTCTCGTGTGTCTAATGACGCAGCTGTGCTTTTTTTCCAGAAAATAGCTCAAAACTATGCTTACGCCATTCATGCTAGTTTTTTTTTAATTTTGTATTTTTGGATTTTATGCTTAGGTGAATCAAATATTTTTTTTTGGCAAGGTATCGAAGTATGTGCTTTCAAAGCAATGTATTAAACAATAAATTGTTTAGGTGAATAAGCATAAGTTTATAAATCCCATACAATTCTCTTCACCCAAGCCGACTTAGGTGATTTACCTATTGCTTTTTTTCTCGGTGTAGTATCTTTGCATCTTAAAAAAAAATTGCTAACATTTGTTAGATGTTTTTTACAAAAAATCTCGTAAAGTTTTATCTATGACCAGAAAATATCCACCTAATTTCCAACCTGAAACTTTTCAGCTATGAGGGAACAGTGGAATTAATCTTAAATCTAAGATTTAATTTTAAAAGAACACCAAGGTTTTCAATGTTGCTTCGAACAGTTTCCACAAACTCATACCAAGATTAAATATCAAAGTTACACGCTCCCATGTCTAATGCAGCCAACTTTTCTAGACTATGTACTACTAATTATTGCAAAGAATATAGTATGTACAAAATTTGGTGGAAGTCGAAAAAACGGGGTAAGCTTGGTTGAAGTCGGAAAAAAGTTGTAGAAGAAGTTCAATAAAATTAAAGCGCCACACTCCATGTCTTATGCCGCGTACTTTTCTGTACTAAGAACTGCGTATTATTCCAAAAACTTTTGGGAAAAATTTGTTCATTTATAATTAAAGTGCCACGCCTCTCTCTAGTCCCACCCAGTTTTCTGGACAAGGCAACTAATTATACCAAGAAAAAACAAATAAGTATGCAAAATTTGGTTGGAAAATCCATGTAGATGTTCTAAGAACATTAAAAAGCCACGCCCCCTCGTCTAATCCTGACAACATTTCTCAACTCATGACTGCTCATTATGCTAAGGAATGTCCAAAATATGAGTGCATTCATCGATTCATCCAAAAGTTTAAGTGCGGTTCTCCTACACGTCGCAAATTTAAAAAAATGTTTACTGATCGCACTGAGTACAAACCCTAAAGAAAGGTATAAATCATTTAAAAAATGTAAATACAGATTACATGCAAAATGCTTTGTTAAACAAAAGACTTAATACCAGACTCAATACCAGACGAATAAGCTCACGAATGCGAATGAGCGTGGTGAGAAACGTGGTCACAAGAGGCACACCACAAGAAGGAGTCATATTCCCCCTTCTCGGGCTGATTGTGTTTGCAAAAAATTCTATCTTTACTCAAAACTGGTTAAAGAAAAGTGGTAGTCAATACTGATGGCGTTGCCATTCTAATATGAGGGGAATACCTGCAAACAGTTAGCGCACTAATGTCTGGGGCATTTAATGAGCTATCACGGTGGACATAATCGTATGGCCAGAATCGAATCGTAAAGCCAATAAAGACCAAGCTCGTGCTATTCACAATAAGCTGAAAAATAGCAAGTTTCATATCACTTAAACTCAACGAAGTACCTTTGAAGCTTTCCACGGAAGCTAACTACCTTGGAATTATCCTAGATAACAAGCTGAGTTGGAAATGCAGCATAGAAGACAGAAGGAAAAAAAGCACTGTGCGCTCTATACGCATGACAGAGAACCTTTGGCAGTAAATGGGGACTGCGACCGCACATAATCCACTGGACGTATACATCGCTCGTGAGACCCATTCTGACATATGGCTCTCTCGTATGGTGAACGATAGCGCACAAAAAGAGCTACCTTAGCTCTTAACAGGAGTCCAAGGTTAGCGTGCATAGTAGTAATAGGTGCCATGAGATCTAGACCACAGACTGGTCTAAAAATAATGCTAAGTCTTCTCCCCATAGAAGAATTACTTAAGTGTTGGTGAGCAAGAGCGATATTAGCCTTAGCGAATCAATTCCGAATCTCTTTGAGGCCAAGGACTCAAAAAAAGTAAACGACTATATCATACCCAGTTTAAGATACGGCAAAAAATACACTAGATCCATCCTCAAGAATGGGATGAAATCCTATGGTAATCTCCAATTCTTTAATGATAGTTCTAAAATGGAAAACAGAACCGGATCGGGTGTATACTGTTAAACACTAAAATCAAAGAGTTTTACAAACTCCGTGATTACTGTAGCGTTTTTCAGGCAGGAATATATGCGATTAAAATAGCTGCACAGGCCATTCGTAGGAAAAATCTTATCCCCACAAGGATAGTAATTTTTGTGGATAGCTAAGCGGTCATGAAAGCACTGGATAGTAGAACGACAAAGGCTACAACGGTACAAAACTGTAAACTAGCTCTGAACAGGTTCTGCAATACCCATAACGTCACTCTCTGATGTGTTCTTAGATATAAATAGTAAGGCAACGTGTTTTATGATGAACTGGCGAGGCGTGAAGTAAACGCAAGTATAAACAGACCTGATATAAATGGGCATATTCCAATAGGTGTCGCCAAAGGAGTATAGATCTTAAGGCCAGAGCTAATGCTAACATAACCTGGTCTTCCGGGGAACAGGGGGCGAACCATCACATGGCAACGTGTCTGACCGCCTCAACCTGGCGAGGCCAGCATTATCCATGTCGAAATCGTCTCAAGTCGACTCAAACCTCCACGTGGTGTTCCCTGGGCAACGGCAAACTGGAATCCGTCAGTTTGACGGCTAATTTGAGCGGCGGGTCGCTCTGTTTCACTAAAACATGGAATGTGTCCATGGCTTGGGTTCCGCCACATTACTACTGCCCAATGAAAACTAAACCAGCCTCGGATAAGAACCCCAAGTACATTGGCAACCACCGCAAACGAAAAACAGACATTGATTTACAGATATGCACCTGGAATGTCCGGACCCTTTATAGGGAAGGTGCCAATATCCAACTGACGAAAGCCCTCAAAACAATAAAATCTGACATCACCGCCATCCAGGAAATGCGATGGAAAGGGCAAGGTTGCTCTAAGCAAGCACATTGCGATATCTACTACAGCTGCCATGCGGAGAGGCGCGAATTTGGATGTCGATTCGTCGTTAGCCGGAAACTACGCCACCTTGTTTCCCGGTTCACACCTGTCAACGAAAGATTGGCCACGATCCGCATCAAGGCAAAATTTTTCTACATCAGCCTTATTTGCGCGCACGCCCCGACGGAGGAAAAGGACGAAGCCGTCAAAGACGCTTTCTACGCTAGTCTTGAGGACGTATACGACCACCTTCCGGTCCATGACGTGAAAATAGTCCTCGGCGATTTTAATGCGAAAGTCGGAAGGGAAGGCATCTTTGGCCCCACTGTCGGTCAGTTCAGTCTTCATGAGACCTCCACGAACAACGGTCTAAGACTGATCGACTTCGCCGCGGCGCGAAACATGGTAGTTAGTAGCACCAGATTTAAGCACCTCGACATCCACAAGGCCACCTGGCTGTCCCCGGATCAAAAACGCGAAACCAAATTGATCTAGTGTTCTAGATGTGCGTACATTTCGGGGGATCAAATTTGACATTATCTTGTTGCATCCAAGATCCGCATGCGATTATGCAATGCGAAGAACATACGCACAGGAATGCAACGAAAGCTAGATGTCGCTAAGCTGCAATTACACCGCACTGCTGAAGCCTACTCCGCCCAACTCTCGGTTAAGCTCAACCAACCAATCTCTGAGCCCGACGACGCCGGCGAACTTTGGGCGCATATATCCCACTCCATGCGCGCTGCCGCTAAAGAAGTCATTGGTTTCCGGCGCCCGCAACCTAGGAACCAATGGTATGATCAGGAGTATCGCATCGCGACAGCAGTAAAAAATGCCGCATTTAGAAAAACGCTGCATTGCGAGCCGTTCGAGAAACCTACCGTGAAAAGAGGAAGGAAGAGAGGCGCCTTTTCAGACGCAAGAAAAGAGAGCAGGAAAAGCGTGAGCGTGAGCCCAAGGTTTCAAGCCCGGAGCATCCACTTGTAAAGACGAAAATGGAGATCTGAATACGGATACACAGTGTGTGCTTAGATTGTGGAGACAGCACTTGTCCAATTTACTTACTGGCGACGATTCCACCAATGCCGCCCACGGAAAGCGCAGTTCAGTGCCACCAATCAACGATGACGGAGTGGAAGTATCACCACCTAGCCATGAAGAGGTTCGAGTTGCTATCCAACGACTCAAAAACAATAAAGCAGCGGGTGATGACGGCCTGTCAACTGAATTGTTTAAAACCGGTGGCGATGAATTGATAAGGCGCATGCATCAGCTCATCAGCAAAATATGGCTAGCAGAAGCATGCCCGACGATTGGAACCTCAGCGTACTGTGCCCTATACTTAAGAAAGGATACCCATCAATCTGCGCCAGTTATAGAGGTATCAGTCTTATTTCCATCGCATATAAGATTCTCTCATACTGTGTTTTAAAGCCGACTATAAAAACACTTATTGGACCTTCTCAGTGTGGCTTTCGACCTGGAAAGTCCACCATAGACCAGATTTTCACGCTACGACAAATCCTGGAGAAAACCTACGAAAATCAAATTGACAAACATCATCTCTTTGTCGATTTTAAAGCTGCGATCGATAGCCCGAAAAGGGATTGCCTATACGCAACAATGTCTGAGTTTGGTATACCTTCAAAGTTGATTAGACTTTGCAGAATGACGTTGAGCAACACACGCAGCTCCGTCAAGGTAGGAAATGATCTCTCCGAAACCTTCAATACCGAAAGAGGTTTCAGGCAAGGCGATCCACTGTCTTGCGATCTCTTCAACATCATCATGGAGGGGATCATACAAAAGGCCGGTGTGCATCGTAATGGCACCATTTTCTATAAAGGTGTTCAGCTCCTTGCGTACGCTGATGGTATTGTTAGTTGTCAGTAAGCAACTAAATTCCAGAGCAAAAGTTCGGTCGACAAACTTAACACTCTACAAGACGCTCGATCTACCAGTGCTGCTTTATGGCGCTGAGGCATGGGTAGTATAGCAAACTGACGCAGCCGCTCTTTGGGTGTTCGAGAGAAAAGTTCTTCGCAAAATCTTTGGTCCTGTTCGAGTCGGCGATGACTATCGCATCCGAATGAACCACGAGCTGTATGAGCTCTACGAAGACATTGACGTAGTTCGGCGTATAACTGTGCAGCGACTACGCTGGCTGGGTCATGTCCATCGTATGGACGACGAAGCTCCAGCGAAAAAGGTGCTCGAGGCGAGGGTCGCTGGTCAACGATGACGAGAGAGACCATGCCTCCGATGGATGGACCAGGCTGAGGAAGCCCTAACCGAACTTGGTGTATCCGATTGGAGAAGGCGCGCGCAAAGCAGAGGCACTTGGCGAGAGCTTATGAGGTCGGCCGAAACACGGACACGGGTTTTTACGGCCACCTAAGTAAGTAAGTAAGTAAGTATTTTTGCTATGTTTTCTCAGTCCGTAACTTAAAGTCTCAAATATGCGAGAAATTCAGCGTATCCCTGGTACACAAAGGATTTAAAAACTCTCCGCAAGAACAGGAACAGGGCATGGAAGAAATACGCCTGTAGCTTAGGCTCAAATGACCTACAAACTTACAAAGGTATGTTTCTGGAATTTTAAAATCGCTCAGCTACATTATATCACAAATATTTAGATAAGCTAAGAATATTGACTGATCCAAAGAAATTTTGAAGATTCATTCGCACAAAGAAGAAATCCGATGGATTCTTCATTTCTCCCGACTCCAGAGGTATTTACTGACGATACCGTCAAAATTTGTGGCCTATTTGCCAATCTTTTTAAAGAATTATTCTGTTCAGATTATTTTGATCCTGATGGAGAGTACTTTGAATATATGAATTTTGCACCCAAAGTTTCTTTGGAATATATATTTTTCATATCTTTCACTATTTTCACTTTTAATATATATTGGATCTGTCGGTGTTCCTGACGCAGTGTTAACACAATGCGTTTCCGTTTTGAGTCAACCACTTTCTTTATTATTCAACAAATCTATTAATGAAAGTTATGAAAAAAGTTTGGAAAAAATCATTTATAAGTCCTTTTTATAAAAAACCATTGCAGGAACGTTGTCAATAACTATAGGCCTATCGCTAAGCTCTCATCGATTCCAAAACTTTTTGAGCGGATCGTGTATGATCGGGTGAAAATTCACTGTGGAGAAGTCATAACTCGTCAGCATGGTTTTGTTAAAGGCAGATCCACTGTGTCTAATCTTCTCGATTTTACAACATTCTGCTTAAATTCAATTGATTCTGGTCATCAGGTCGATGTATTTACACGGACTTTAGTAAAGCATTTGATAAGCTACCACACAATCGAATCTTACTTAAGCTCGAGTTAATCGGATTTCCACAATATTTTGTAAACTGGATTAAATCGTATTTGTTGGAGTGATCTTATCAAATATGTTTCCGAGATGTATTGTCTTCCGAATTTATTGCTGAATCAGGTGTTCCTCAGGGTAGCCACCTAAGTCCACTTCTGTTTATTTTAGCAATCAATGATGTAACTTACATCATCGAACACTCTCATCTGCTTATTTATGCAGATGATATGAAAATATACAGAACGGTTGATTCTACAGACAATTCAGATCTACTCCAGTCTGATCTTAAACCCTTTGAAGTTTGTTGTTCCAAAAATAATATGTTTCTAAATCCACATAAATGCCAAACTACGACCTTTCGCGAAAAAGGAATAATCTTATTTTTGATTATAAGATCAAAGATACTGCCTTAAGTCGTGTAGATACCATCAAAAACCTAGGTATGGTATATACATGGATTCTAAGTTATCGTTTAACATTCACATTGATTATATTTGTAAAAAAGCATCTTCAATTCTTGGATTTATAAAACATGATTACAACTGCAACGTTGTTTTATGCAATCATGCGTCCTCACTTATAATATGCAAGTTAAGTTTGGTCCCCAAGTTACAATGTGCATGTTGATCGAATAGAAAAAATCCAAAAACTTTTTGTTCGGATTGCTCTAGGGTGCTTAAGTGGAACAGGCATATTAGATCTCCCTCCATATGAGGATCGTTTGAAACTGTTAAAAATGCAGTCCTTAAGTGATCGAAGAAAATCTGCAGATATCGTTTATTTACACCAGCTCATAACAAAGGTGTATTCGATTCTCCAGAACTTCTTTCTCAAATACATTTTAACACTAACCGTAGAAGCAGTAGAAACGCTAAAAACTTAAGTTATTTGCCATTTAGTAGAACAAATTATATGGTTACTGCTCCTTTAAGCCGCATGAGCTCCTTTGTTAACAACTGCAGCGTTTTTGATGTTAATTTGCCAAAAGGTGAACTCAAAAGTAGATTAAGAATAGTTGTGTAGTTAGATCTATGTAAACGCATGGTTAGTTATTACGTCTTGTGTTGTCCCTGAGTCCAACCCATTTATTGGTGGGTAAATTTTTCCCACATTAATTTGTTTGGAGTCACTAGTATCCATAACATTGATATTTTTCAATGATTACTGGGTCGTAACTTTAGATGGCTTAATACTGAGGAAGTGCGAAAAAGCTGTAGTAGCTGAACTCTATTGTTAGAGCCTATAATTTTGTTTAACCGGGCACAGAAAATCTGTAGACAATTTGTAGACAAAAATATGTAGACAACTTATTCACTGTGTATCATCTAAATTTTATAATAATTTTTCGGTAACGTTTATTTAATCAAGGTTTTATTAACTTGTTTTTTTTTCTATACTTTATTTTTTAATTTTCTCTGCGCTCATAAAAGAGCATTCTTGAGCATACTAGATCTTAAAATATCTGGATAGATTAAATATTTGCCATATTCAACATGGATATAAGAGTATAAGGATCTAAGTTTCAAGGAATTCAAATATGTTCAAAATTGCTTTTTAAATATATTTTGGTACAATACTGGCAAAACATAAAATAAGTAGTAGTAAAGTTTAGCATTATGAACTAAGAAAATCAGTTTCATATAAAAAGAAATTTTATATTTAATCAAAATTCCAAGCTAAAATATTTTCCAACAAAAAAAAAAAAAAAAAAATATAGTTAGTTAATATATAGAAAAGCATGAAAGTAAATTTTCAGGTTCAAGGAACTATACAAGTGTGTAGACGACACAAAACCACCTACGCAAACATGTACATATGTATGTAAAAGCAGACACAGACACATATCATAGAACCGCACTAGACATTCCCACATCATGACCATGATTAAACGAGCGAGCTTCCTGGCAAAAGTAGTAGCTATGGAGTTAAGACCACACATTCCTTTCAAACGCTCGCTCGCTCGCTCGCTTCATAGCAGGTTGACTACACTTGAATATTTAGAATACGAGAAGAAAAAAAAAAAAAAAACAGAAGAAAAAGAAAAATAAGCAAAACCCATATACTGGAGTGTATTTTTTCAAAAGCTGGAGTCTGCTGCAAAGCATGTCTGCAAGGGGCTCCCAAAGTGTACACTTAAGTGGCTCCTTAGAATCCTTTTTGTGCTGCGCCGCCACCACTTCTTTTAATTTTTTTTTTTTTTTTTTTATTTTGTCCTAACTTAATGCCGACGAGCACTAGTTTTCTTTAGTTTTCGACTTTTTCGAAAAATAGAGAATGTAACTCGAGCAATATGAATGAATAGTTGACGTCATGCTCAACGTTCACAACATTCTCATCATCGTCGTCCTTGTTGGACGGAGACAAAAGCTGAATAAAAGTAAAACTTTTCATTTGCAAATGGGCGTCTTATAGACTAGAGGTGGGGCAGGGCAGGGCAGTGGAATATATTTTGCTGAAGTATGGTTAAAAAATGACAGAAGAACAGAATAAAATTCAGCGCATTAGGGTTGGCTGTTCAATTTGTATAATTTAAATGGTATTAAAATGGAAATAAAATATCAATAAAAGCAATAATATAGGGGAGTGAGAAAAAAAGTTTTTTTTTCAATTCGCTACGCCAGGATATGTTAAGCTTATTTGTAAGCTATACAGACAGGCAAGCATAAAATGTGTTTGGGAAAGTAAAACATCGACATGGGTGGGCAAATTTAAAACATACAAAATGCTGAAAAAGTAGCAGTAATAAATAATGGAGTATTAAAAAGTCTGCCAAGTCTGTTAATGCTATTGAAAATAACATAATAAGAGCAGACTTTCTTGCAAAGACGCAGTAATTTGAATATAATCCAAAGATATTAAAATGGAATTGGCAGCTTGTATCTTCATCATCATTATCATTATCTTCGAGGACATTCGACATCAACAGCTCTCAAATATGTATGATGATGAAATTTGAAAAATTTCAATTTCACTGGAAAGAGGCAATAAAATCAATTTTTATGTCATGCATCTAAGCAGAGACCCCCATGTGTTTTGGGGGCGCAAGGAGGCAGCAAGCAATCAAATCATGCAGTAATTTAATGTTTTGCAATTCACTAAAGAGTATTTTTAAAACCAAGAATTAGTTATTTTTACGAGATAATAGCTGCGATTTTTTTGGTCTGTGATCCGATTAGATTTGATTTAAGGCCCAGTGTCAAAGACTTTGAACAACTTTGAAAAAACTTTCAAAAACTTTACATGCTTTGAGTAAAAAAGCGGGCTTTGTTGAAAGACTATAGTTTTTTTTTTTATTTTATTAAATATCGAAATAACTTATTTTTTCATTCTTAGTTAAGTCTTAAATTAACGATTTTATTTCATTTGTTTTTTTTTTTTTTGCTTCAACAGTTATTGTTATACAAAGTATCTCAAAGTTGAGGTCGCGAATGAAGAAAGGTCTATTGCGGCTTGCATGCTATCTCCTCTAGGGAACGAAAAAAAAAAAAATAAAAAATGTTGTTTTTAAAACAGTATTGCTTTGTGAGTGAACCGACAAAAAGTTTAAAATTAAAAAAAAATAAAAAATGCCGCATAAATTAAAATAAAATCCATTGTTCCTGCACAAAATCGAACCTTATTAACTAAATAAAGGGTAAAAAAAATGGTTTTTTATTTGATTTTGTCGGTTCACTCACAGCGCATGGAATTTTTAAAAATAATAAAACAAGATTTGAGTTGTGGAATTTTTAAAAATAATAAAACAAGATTTGAGTTAAGGACGGTTACTTTTCGAATTACTTTTCAAAAAATGTCATTTCGAGAAAAACTCGTTCAAAGTTTTTGTTTGCCTTTACTTGAGCGCTTACTATTCATAAAAACTTAAATATCTCTTAGCCCTTAAATGCATGGCTTTCTTGTTTTGAAGGTTTTTAATTATAAGAAAAGCTTTCTGCTCAAATAGTTATAAAAGAATCATAAAAAAATTATTTAAGTCAAAATTGTCTTTTATTCATAAGGAGAAGGGTTTGTTGCCAAATGGCTGCATAGTATTTTCAAAGAATGTTTATTCAAATTAAAGTTTTTAAAACAATTATTAGTTTTATTCAAACACAATGCAATGCCACATTTCTCGCATATTGTGCGGATAAATCTCTTGCATTCGGGATATTTGCATCGAATTTTCGCCTCAGAATGCTCAAGCCAGTGGCCAATTTGATCCTTACGAGTATCTTGCTGTGGTACATGTTGTGCTGGTCCTTTTTTCTTTTTTGCCTGAATGGCAGGCTCGATAGTACTTGATCTGACACGTTTTGGTGCGATATTGATTTTACTCAAACATTGGACTACCTCTACACGATATTGCATTTGGTTTAAAATTTTGGAAGCCGGTTTGCTTTGCTGTTTAAGCACTTTTTTATAAGTCAGCCATGTATTGACCATTGTCAGGTCAAGGAGATGGTAAAAAATTCGCATATCCCAAGCAACAATTCTTAAGAGTTGAGCTCTGGACGAAAAAATTTAGTTTTTAATTACATCCTATAACTATCTTCAGCAAGAGCAATACGCTTACAGATTATTTACAGCAAAACTTGTTGTCTATAAGTGTTCTGTTTTCTTTCACATTATCTCATAGTAGTTTAAAAGAGCTGTGTTATAAGAGCATTACTGCGAAGACGCTGCATCTTACAAGTCATTTCTTACAGACTTCTACAACACTTCAGCTATCAGAGCCAAACTCTGAAGAGTTTTAGCTTTATAGATTAAGTCTTATAGACATCTCAAAGGCTTTTATTTAAAGATATCTGAGCAACTAGAAGAGTATCACTCTGATCATAAGAGAAACAGTCTGACTAGAAGAGTGTTACTCTGATAATTCATGTTACATTTAACTGTATTCATGTTATTAACCCTTTCTTGTAAATGTATCATTTTTCAAAAGAAGTGGGTTTTTATTTAATTAGCTTAAATTTCAGGGTACCTATATAATAAGCGAACAGAACTATGTACAAATTATGTTTAATGAATTTGGTTCATTCATAAGAAAAATATTCCGAAAGAACAGAACAATTTCTAACTGCAATTTACGTATTCACTTCCATTCATAAGATGTTATACTTTCCAGGAAGAAAACGTGCTAAGTTTTCATAGTAAAAAATTATCAATCCCATTAAGAATATGTGTTTAGAATACACGTACGCACTAAAACAATTTGTTCATCTACATCACTGAAATTGTTTATGCCCTGTGACGTATTTAGAATAGTCTAATAAGTATTGTGCAAATTGTGTGGCTCTGTGTATTCAGTATTGTGCATTTTGAAAATTGTTGTTGTTTTTACTCATGTAGTACTATAAAGTAAGCCTAAACTGGGAGTAGAAGAGATTTTTATTTACAATACAAAGAGTTTAATTTCTTGTTTGTGAATGTAATGCGGGAAGCTTAGAAATACTATAATTCTTGATAAATGCTATGGTTATATAAATACTTTGTATTGTTTTTGAATATAGAGGAGGTCATTGACGAATTTTATATTGGATAAATAAAATAAAAATAAAAATTGATATATGAAATTTATAAATTTTACTAGGAATTCTAGGGCGAGCTAAGCCAACTAGAATTCTGATTCGAATTGGCATACAGTCAAAACCGAGACACAACTATTTTTTGTTACATAAATCAACCTTTTGAGGAAGATTTTTCATATTCTTTATAGCACATATTTATTGATAACTCTCAACGCAAAGTTATGAAATTAGTTCGGTAAACCTTGCACTAATGTAATGAAAGGGTTAATTCTGCTTGGCATAAATGAATGCTTTTAAAAATGGTGGCCCTACAAAATGTCGCTTTCACTCATCTCGTAAAGTATACTACTCTTCTATGTGACTTACTTAAGTATATTACTTCTGTAGTAAGAGCTGTACTCTTGTATGGAGACATCAACTCTTAAAACTGCCTTTTAGTGCATTTATTGAGAGTATAGTATAATTTGTTAATTAAATAAAACTTTTAATGTTGGTTTTTGCGAAAGGGGACAGCTGCTAACTGAGGTGCAATATGAGATTCTTACGATAAAGTTTCCACCGCAATGAAATTTATGCGTTTATATGATAAAATATTACACCACGCATATACAATATTATAGATATAATAATTTCCTACAAACATAATAAAAAATGGTACGTCAAATTTTGTTATATTAAAATAGTGTTGGTAGCATTGTATACATACATAAATTCTTATAAAACTCTCTTATGAGTACATACATCTTAATTTTCTTAAGAGTATATATTTGCAAGAGATCTGTAAGTCTTGTCTAAGACAATGTTTCTTAGAGTGTTGATCTTGTTTCAGAGCTCTAAGAGGCCGATATAAGTGCGTTCTGAAAATTACAACTCACTCTTATATAGTGCCAAAATGAGCTTAGAAGAGTTTTGAGCTTAGAAGAGTATCTTACAGATATCGTTTAGAGTTAATCGTAAGTGTATCAATCTTAATAATTTCTCTTCAAGAAGTCTTTAGGATAAAATAAAGATATTAATTGTTGGTTGGGATACCATTTTCTGCTTTTCATCGAAATTTTATAGCGGTACCCATGAGGCTATTTAGCAGATCCACGCCGCCCATATGACGATTATATTGTTGTATTATGTTGGGGCATTTGACAACTATGGTTTTGTGTGGTTTCCTATCATATCTTTTCAACGACACCTCAGGATGAGTTCCAGCAAAGGAGGAAATGAGGTTTACATATTTATTGTTTTTCCAAACAACTGAAGTTATGTCAACTCCATCTAATGTTGTCATATATTCGTGACTTCAACCACGCTCTTATTTTTTCATTGCTGCTTCTGTGGGCAGTTTACAGTTTGGAAGTCTATTTCTTCGAACTATTCCCAACGAAAAAATGCCCTCCTTCGTCAAATGAGCCATAAGTAGAATGGCGGTATAATAATTGTCATGATACAGACGATAGTTTTGGTTTCGAGGTATAATACGGGACGAACGCAAAATTATGTTCCATGTTGACGCAAGATCTGGTTCACCATTTGGTCTAGCCATATTGTTCTCATTTCCTGTGTAAATTTCGAAGTTCTAGGCATATTCAGAAACACCAGCAAAAACAAACAATTTGAATCCCCATTTTGTGAGGTTTCATCGGCATGTATTGCCTCATGTATGTAGTATCTAACTTTTTTTGAGCACATTTGTTCATCAATAGAAAGCTCTTTTTTCATGGGAATGCTTTTAAATTTTAAAAGCAGATGATTTAATACCGGTCTTAATTTGTGTTATCTGTCATGTCCAGGTTGATCTCTTGCCACAAAGGTTGTATTGTCATTGAAATGCTTGTTTTGTCGCAATTTTCCAAACTTGTTTATTGTCATTATATTTTTTTTATTTGAGGAAATCCCAGGGCATCACACCAATACGATCTTACATTGGGCGCATGAAGAAGTGACATATAGAGAACTATTGCGATAAATTGTTTTATATCGGAAGCACAGTACGTAGTTAGTTTCTTTGGATTTTTTTGAATGGTGTATAAATTGGCTTGCTCGACAATGTTCTTTATCAGGTTTTCGGAAAAAAAATAGTTGAAGATTTGATACGGCGTTTCCAAATTTAGTAATTCACCTTCAATTTCCGAATTTCCATGAAAAATCAACTGATCTTCATTTAGTTGCAAATGTTCCTTCTTCCAAATAATTTTTTGTTTTGCTTGCCTTTGAGTTCGAAATACATCAAGAGAACTCGACGGTAAGTCTTCATTATACAAGCCGTTGGAGCTGGAGACATCAGCACTGCTTCTGCTTCACCTTCTTCATCAACCTTCACCTTCTTCACTTTCCTTACTATTATATTTCAACAAATATTGCGTCAACTCTTCCACTGATTTCAAAGGCTTATTCATGTTGAAAAGACTTTACTTTCTATGAAAGGTAAATCTAAAACGACAAATAAAACAGTTGCAAACGTTGATCAAATTTACTATGTTCATTCGTATAATGTAGCCAATTGGTACCAAAGCTCTTAATAGAAATTTCATTGTTATGAGAAGAGCTACAATATTATAAGCATTTATTACACAAATACTTACTTTTTTAAATGACAGAACAACAAAAAAATTCGCACAAAACTTTCATGTTCACTTTAGGCATTCTAGACACTGTGAGAGCTATCACTAAAAAAACAGAGAAAAAAACACGAGTACGATAACGGAATCTTATAAACACTTTAATTGGTAATTAAAGCGTACTTAAAGCAGTAATTAAAGCGTACTAAAGACTTTGTTTCCAAATGGCAACTAGATGCATTTAAGGGTTAAACGGCATCGAAATTTATTTTGAAATTGTTTTTACATATTCTTGAGATGTTTTTCCAAACAATAAAATAATAAAAAAAAAAAAATCAAAAATGATATCTAAAAAAATTGCAACTGTGCCTTAAATGAAAAAAAACGCCTTTGAGCATTACAAGTCATTCAATAAGTCCGTAGGATAAGTAAGAAAATAACAAAACTTTGATGAAACTCGATTATATTATTCAATTTTCGATACCCCTTATAGGGTAGGATTTCTCTCTCTCATCAAAATAGGGCTCAGTTTCAGTGATTACTTCATCATTGGGCTTGAATTTCCTTCCAGCAAGCATTCTCTTGAGATCTGCAAACAGGAAAAAGTCGCTGGTGGCTAAATCTGGAGAATACGGGGGGTGGGTAAGCAATTCGAAGCCCAATTCATTCAATTTTTCCATCGTTTTTATCAATTTGTGACAAGGTGTATTCTCTTGGTGAAACAACACTTTTTTCTTTTGCAAATGTGGCCGTTTCTTGGCGATTTCAGCCTTCAATCGATCCAAAAGTGCACAGTAATAGTCGCTGTTGATGGTGGTACCTTTTTGGAGATAGTCGATGAATATTATTCCTTTCGCATCCCAAAATACAGACACCATCACCTTACAAGCCGAATGTTGGGTCTTTGCTCGCTTTGGAATCGGTTCGTCGACTGGCCACTCAGCTGACTGTCTTTTGGATTCTAGTGTATAATAGTGAAGCCATGTTTCATCCATTGTCACATATCCATGATACAATGATAAGGTAGGGCCGCTTCGCTGAGTGCTCTCACGCGTCAACGAAGAGTGGATAATGAGAAGGAACATATATGTCAAAACGACGAATTTCGTAGAACTTGCAAATGAAGAAAATAGTTTATGTTTCCAAGTTGCAAACAGTGCGGTCGCGGGTGTTAAATTTGTGCTAATTTGAGTGAAATATTATAAAAAAAGTGTAATAAAAACTATAAAATTTGAAAGAAGTCTTAAAATTGCAAAAAAAAAAACCTGTAACAGTTTTAACCTAAAAACAACTGAGAAACGTGAGCATAAAGAAATTCGCGATAAACAGCTGATTTTGACACCAATTTCACTTTATTCTGCTTTCTACTCCATTCCTCTCTGAGTCGACCCTACCTTATAATTCTGCCATGCACATATTTTATTGCGGTTTAACAGCGCCAAACACTCATTTGTATTTGTATTTTGTATTTATTGAGCACATATGTAAGCATATTAGAATAGAATTCTTTTGCATGCCGCAGATTCAAGTAAATAACAACTAATAAGCTTAAAACTAAATATTTAAAATTAAAATCAAAATGAAAATTAATAATAAAATGAAAATCAAAATGAAAATTAATATTAAATTAGAAAAAACAAGTAATTGTAAAATTTAAAATTTAGAAATAAAAATGAGTTCATAAATTTTATAAGTAAAAATCAACAATTTTAACAAGAAAGTGACAAGGTCATAATTTAAAGATAATGGCAAATTAATTGCAACTTCGAAAGATCTTAAAAGGGAGAAGCAAGAAAAAGAAAACGAGGATAGATAAGAGTTAAGAAAAATTAAATGCTTGAAGGCTCTATAGTTGGAAACAATCTTAATGTGATTAGGCAAAGAATTCAACAATCTGATTGCACTGACGAAAAACAGTCTGCTAGAGTTTTTGTAAAAGAAGCTCGGAATCAAGAAATTCATACCTCTGCTAGACCCCTCATCTGAAGCATCAATTCGTTGTTGTTTTTGGTCGACTGTGAGCACACCCGGCACCCACTTTGCACAGAGCTTTCGCATACCCAAATGTTCGTGTAAAATGGTAAAAACACTAGCATCTGATATCTTTACAATGTCAGCTAGCTCGTGCACCTTCTAGATTTTTTTGATAATTTGTGAAATAACAGTCTGATTTGGTCGTCCACTGTGCTCTGCATCATTTTTGCTGGTACGACCACGTTTAAATTCAGCAATCCACTTTTCTACCATTTGTCTCGATGGAGCAGAGTGCGGATAATGTTTATCAAGCCATTGTTTGGTTTCCACTGTATTTTTTTTTCATCAAAAAGCAATGCTTTATCAAAACTCCAAATTCACTTTTCCCCATTTTTTTTTTTTTTACAATAAAAATAGTTGCACACAAAATGTTATAACTCACGAATCAACTGTCAGATTGTTGCCAAATTTTTATACGTATCGTTTGAAGATCAATACTTAATAAAAATCATATGGAAAAAATCTAGTAACGCCATCTATGTGTCATCCTATGGACTATTTGAACGTACTGTTACATATGAGCCATTGTAGTGGTTTCATTAGTTCCAGCTCTAGTAATCTTATAACAGGCAGCCATTCGAGCCCGTATTCACAACTGTCCCAATACAACCGATTACTGTTATATTTGCAATATTTAGTTTTTTATTCGAAACAAATTCTAAGAAAATATTTATTATTCCAGAATATAGAAACTTTTTTTTGCTAATTTAATAAAATTTTCAAATAAAAAGTGGAGACAAAAGATGAAAATCGAATTTGCTGAAGCATTGAAGATATGTTAGTTTGTAATATGCTTTGTTGAGCAGTTTTAGTGAATCTACTTAGCACTAATTCAAAGAAAAAGTCACTGACGCATTTAGGAATTCAGCCTATTTTTTATATATATATTAGTTTTTGTTTATTTATAAATTTTTGCAGCCCCTACAATTTTGCCGCCCGGGGCCAGTTGCCTACCCTTGCCCACTGCTTAATGCGGCCTTGATTTTGTACCCATAATATACATAGGGAAAAATAAAAGTTTGAATAATATAAACAGAGAAAAAAACATGATTTTGATGTAGCTATCGAAAAATTTGCATCTTTGAAAGCAAGATAGAAGATCATGATACCTTCATGATACCTTAAAATTTGATTTTATAAATAAAGATCACTAAATAATTTTTCAGACACCGAATCGAAGTTTTTAATAGTGCATAAGTTAAACATATTCAATGCATTTTATCAAAATTGTTATAACAATAAAAAATTTTAAAGAAAAAACAGTATATTTACAAATTCTCATTTTTTGTATATAGATTTTAAATAAGGATTATGATAAGGATAACAAGGGGAGCGTGGGGGTGCAAAATCTATTTTCTGTCCCGAGTGCCAGCAACACTTGCTACGCCACTGGCCTTCGACCAAACTACGTCACAATTTGTTATTTATGCTTTCAATGCAAAGCAAGATCCAGATCAAAGTCTTGCGACTAAAAAAAAGCGCAGCTAATGCCCATAAAAGTTATTTTATCGAAATTCATCGAGTTATTTAATAATGCTATTTGAAGCAATCATTTGCATTTACAACATAAACTTGCTCTATAATTATTTCTCATGTAAGCATGTGCAATACACACAAACCGGAAGTTATACATTATCAACACTAGCATCAATAACACAAACACCGTTAACAATTATTCACTGCTAGCTTATGTCTTCGTTCATACATTCATTTACTACTTCATGCATTCCGTTGTTCATTCATTAGTATTCATTAATCAGTTCGATTGTGTTGTTAGCCTCAAGTAAAACACTTAAAAGTCCACCAAATTTAATTGGAATGCGGAAGTGCCGCCATTTGTAATTGTTGCAAAGCGCACTGAGCTTAGCTTACCTTAACTTGGCAATAATCACGCATACTAGACCCTAGGCAAAAATACAGCTCTAAGCATTTATTTATGCGTTTTCACACACATAAACAATCAAACATACACATACATACACATACACAAACACACCATCCGCCAATGTTGACAATGTTGCAATGCCGGAAATGCATTGCTAAGCACACGGCATTCAATCAGTTGTGGTCGTGTTCGTTGTGGTTTATGAATTATTGACAATGTATGCAGCACGGTGCATCTCTATGTGTTTGTCTGTATGTGTGTGTGCGTTGCACCTGTTGTTCTTGAATTTATGGTTAGAGTTGGTTAAGCTGTTGTTTTGCTCTACTCTGTGTTATTCTGTTCGGCTCTGTAGGGACTTTAAGGATATCCTGTCTGGTTTGTGTTCCATTAAGGGATTTAATGGTGTTTTTATATCGTTGTTTATTTGTTTATACAGTGCATGACTTAAACAGATATCAAAGTGAAGTATTTAAATTAATGCAGCAACTTTTAAGTGTCTTGATGTTATGCAGGCTTTGATGATTTACTTTAAAGTAAAACAAAGTCTCACTTTTCAGGGGGATCTGATAACAAGAACATGCAATGATGTTACTAGTTTTCTTAGAAACCAGTTTGAAGAGGATGAAGCTCTTTTGAAATGTAATGAATTCTTACTTTAAAGTTCAATTAAAATTAGAAATTTGTCCTCATTATGAAATCAAACAAATAATTTATGTCAGCATAAGGCTGCAGAGGGAGTACCGTAAAGATTGATAAAGCAACAAAAATGCAATGGCGTTTCATGGTAAATGCGTGTTATATAGAATGGGTAGGTATGGGCTCTACAAAAT
Organism: Coremacera marginata; assembly: GCA_914767935.1. Classification (NCBI taxonomy): domain Eukaryota; kingdom Metazoa; phylum Arthropoda; class Insecta; order Diptera; family Sciomyzidae; genus Coremacera; species Coremacera marginata. The sequence continues at coordinate 129,405,397 of OU612047.1, forward strand.
GGGTTATAAAATGGCGAAAAAGGATAGTTCTTGTGACAAAAATAAAAAAATTAGTTTGAACGTGCAAAAAAGAGTGATGTCGTTACATACATTACTCTAAAAAATAAATACAAATTTACTATAACTATAATAGTAATTTTTGGTTTAAAATACAACTGGAGTGTAATTTCACTGCAAGTTCATTGTAAATTTTTAATGTTAATAATAATATACATACTTTAGTAAAATTAAGCAACATATGTTGAATTTTACTGCAATATTAATATTAAACTTCTTTTTCATCATAAATTTCATTGCCAATAGACATATGTATGTGTGTTGAATTTTCAACATCAATTGTATAATTGCATCATATTCTCGTTCACGTTTGGTTATGACCAAGTAAGCAGCTTATTGTTCATTCCGGTATTCGCTTCCTTAATTATAAAAATTGTGTTAAATAACGTGTTTTCATTTTAAGCTAAGTTGTAAATATTTTTTGCTTTGTAATGTACTCAATATTTATATAGAAATGTGAGTGTGAGAAGTGGCTTAATAAATTTTTAAAAATGGATTTTAAAAACGCTTTGTTTTATTTCTGTTTTATTTCTATAACTCTAACGACAAATTGATATAGCTTCTTGGTGCAACGGACTTGAAAGCTTTTCTTATTTTTTGATTCAGATTAGTGTGTTTTATTAAAATTAAATTAATCATAAAATTAGTTGAAGCTTACTTCAGTTTTAATTGCTAAACACATGTTAAATATTAGTAAATAACAGTAGCATTTTTTATATTACTACATTATTGTTGTAAAAGTAAACAAAAGTTGTTGAATATTATTCATATAAAGGTTGTAATTTTGCAATAGTAACTCAAAAATGATAGCAACATTAAAAAGCTTACTATATATACATATACTAAAGTTTACTATACATACATATATTAAAGCTTAAATATTACCATATATTTTAAGCACACTTAAACACCAACTGTTGAATTTTACTACATACCAATAGTAAACAACCAATGTTGAACTTTATAAAGGTGTGTAAATTTACTACAGTTATAGTAGCTAAACTGTTGCTTACAACTATTGTAGTAAATTTCAACAAAAACTTTTTAGAGTGTAGCATTATTCCTCGATGAGTAAAGGAGTAGCCGTTTAGGTCGCAGTTTGCATTTCAAAACAAAAATAGGATTAATTCATACCATCACGGTGCGGAGACAGCCACTTAACGTATTGAAAATTCAATAAAAATGCACAACAGGTACATAAACATAAGCATAAACATAAACATAAACATAAACATAAACATAAACATAAACATAAACATAAACATAAACATAAACATAAACATAAACATAAACATAAACATAAACATAAACATAAACATAAACATAAACATAAACATAAACATAAACATAAACATAAACATAAACATAAACATAAACATAAACATAAACATAAACATAAACATAAACATAAACATAAACATAAACATAAACATAAACATAAACATAAACATAAACATAAACATAAACATAAACATAAACATAAACATAAACATAAACATAAACATAAACATAAACATAAACATAAACATAAACATAAACATAAACATAAACATAAACATAAACATAAACATAAACATAAACATAAACATAAACATAAACATAAACATAAACATAAACATAAACATAAACATAAACATAAACATAAACATAAACATAAACATAAACATAAACATAAACATAAACATAAACATAAACATAAACATAAACATAAACATAAACATAAACATAAACATAAACATAAACATAAACATAAACATAAACATAAACATAAACATAAACATAAACATAAACATAAACATAAACATAAACATAAACATAAACATAAACATAAACATAAACATAAACATAAACATAAACATAAACATAAACATAAACATAAACATAAACATAAACATAAACATAAACATAAACATAAACATAAACATAAACATAAACATAAACATAAACATAAACATAAACATAAACATAAACATAAACATAAACATAAACATAAACATAAACATAAACATAAACATAAACATAAACATCAACATAAACATAAACATAAACATAAACATAAACATAAACATAAACATAAACATAAACATAAACATGAACATGAACATAAACATAAGCATTTTTTTATTTATTATTATTATTATGAAAAAAATACAGGTGCGTCGTTGGACATCGAGAAAGCGAAGCTTTTTTGCAGTTTCATAGATTTGATAATTTAATGGTTTTAATAAAATAGCTTTTAAATTAAAAAATTTAAAATAACATAAAGTAAATTAAAAAATGCACGTTAACATTCACACCAGTAAGTTTTGTTATATTTCATTATCATTACTTTTTATTTTATAACATGTTACATTCATTGTTATTTCAACGCATTTGTGGTCAATTGTTAATTTTTGTCGATGCAGAAAGCATATTGTAGCAAGTAGTAGCAACTATTTTTGTTATATTTGAATAGCTGACAAATATGTTGGAAATGTAAAATAGCCAATACACAATCCCTTCATTAGATAGAGTTTTGTTATCTGCTGCAACATAACTTTAGATATACTTAATTAAACACCGATGCTGATGACATCTTGTAGCAAGTAGAAGCAATATTTTATGTAGAAAGTCTTGATATGTAGAATAGCTAATACACAATACACTATCTTTTAATAGATTTTTCTGATCTGTTGCAACATAGTTTCAGTTATACCTTATATTGAATCAACAACTGTGCGTAGCAGAAGCTTTTGCATTAGTGGGTAGTGTATAGAACACTCAATCGCTGGGGTACGAGTTCAATTCACCGCGGAGAATCAAAGAAATATTTTCAATAAACTAAAATTACATTTTGGTTGCAATAGACGAAAAAAATTAAGAAGCATAAATTTCTAAGAAAATGGTGTAGAAACAAAGAGTAGTTTTTAAGATTTCACTCAAGCAAATCACAAAACGAGTCGTAAGAAGCTTCACTTTAACATAACAAAAAAAAAAAATATAGGTAGTGGAGGGACTGCCAACCGAACTGAAAACTTAAAGCTATTGTATTCTAGCTCTATTGTATTAAAGCTATGGTAACTGAAGTCAGAAGTAAAAACCTTTGATTGAAGTATCTGTAAGTATCATCGTCGTTTTACAATTAGTAGTACTGAGTTTACGATCACTGGCCCTACACATAGACCCCTCTATTTGTGTGTCTCAAATATGCTTCCTCCCATAGTAACCGCCAAAAATTGAATTGAAAAGTACCATTTACATAACAACAGCAAAATGAAATGCAAAGCAACAAATTATTTTTATTGCTGTTGCTTTTGCTACAATTTAGCAAAAGCAATTGAATTTTTGCCAGTTTTTTAAACCCTGTTATTTTCACTTTCTGTAAAGAAAAAAACGCTTTCATAACTTTGATCAAGTTAACTCTTTTATTTCCAAATAAAAAATCTTTCTATCTATTTTCTTTTCTGCCGAAACTTAACCAAGAAAGCTTTCTTGAACTTTTTAAAGTATTTGATAAGCTAAGTTTTTTTTTTTATCTCTAACCAATTTTACATTCCACAACTCTAAAGGTTTTAGAAATTATGTGCACGTCCTTGACTCAATATAACCAGGAGCAACTTACAGACAATCTGCCAAGTGCGAGAAAAGAAACGCCATGACAACTGTGCTAGTGAAAAAAAAATGAAAAAACATACCGCTTGTTACGCTACTCTGGAATGCGTTTGGAATGTCTTTATAACATGGCTAACAAGACATACAGCTCTGCTGCTTTCTACACTCTTTTTTTTTTTATATGAACGAGATGCATGCTTTGGAGACTATTTTTGCGCCATGCTAACATGTCGTTCAACAAATTGCAACAACAGCAACAGACACAAAACGAATCGCAATGAATGCGAAAAGAGGAAACCAATTTGCAGCTGGCAGCACTGGCAGCATGTCAATGAAACCAGTGACAGTGTTACTAACTAATAGACACACACGCATACTACCGCCACAGCAAGTGAGTGGGTGGTTGTACATTTGTGTGGGCATCCATTGGCATGACAGTCTACAGGGAACTTCAACAGTCCAGCTTCAAGTAGCTGTATTTAATAGCTGCTGCTCGGCAAACACAATTTTCTGCTGCTAAAAACCAAGCCAGACAAAGATGCAATAATTCAAAAAAAAAATTTGTGATTGTCAAAGAAGTTGTTGGCCAGGCTGTAGAAGTTGGCCAGAAAATGAATAATGGTGTCAAATTTGCATATTGTAGGCGGTAGGCTTTGTGGCGGTGAACAAAAACAATTTTGAAATTCGGTATATTTTTGAGGGCGGAATCTTTTGAATTCTGCGTCACGTCGAAAGGAACTCTTTAGACCATATTTCTGCATGAACATATTTTTGATAAAAAAATTGTAACTTGAAAAATATGGATAAAGTAAATCCATTGAAACCTTTTGTACATTATAAGGTACCAGTTTAAAACTTTCTGTAATAATTTTAAGCCAAAAAAATCAAGAAACCCGTGACAAAGCTTTTCCAAGAACATCTTTGGAAAAAGACTATATACGGTGTTCACTGTATATCAGCTGGAAACTATCTGAAATCAAAGAACAATAAAATTTAGTCGAAGTATCATCAAATTCTACCTCCCCCCCCCCCCCCCCCCCAACCTTCTCTGATTCTAATTTCTTTCATTTTTAAATTTTTGGTGATCATTTAGAGTAAAAATTGCTATTTTTCACGAAAAAAAAAACTAAAACTTATCTTTGGGGGTAGGTATTATATATGTAGAAGGTATGTACCAGGTTTGAAATGAATAAGTAATCTAGATTTTAAATGGCAGTGAACACGGACATTTCGTAACGAAATGCCGTAACGACTTCGTAACGAATCTTAACGAAAATGTTACGAAACTGTAACGCTTTCGTTCAGACACACAATGCTTTGAAAAGGCAATCTAGAGGCACAAAAGTCGAAATGGAATCCCAAAAAATGTTGTTTGAAAAGGCAATCTAGAGGCACAAAAGTCGAAATGGAATCCGAAAAAATGTTGTTTTTTTGCAAATATTTCAATTAGCATAAAACACTTGTTTTTAATACACCTGGCAAAACTGAAAATTAGAGAAAGCTGCTAAAAGAAGAGGTATTCTTAAATTACTATATTATTAAACTATCACCAGTCTGAGAATTTCTAAAAAAGTCAAATAAAAGTCTGAAAACAAATACCAAACAAAACAAAACAAATAACAAATAGTTTTGTAAATTTTTTTGATGTCCTTATGGACAAAAACATTAAATTTTAAGTTTTGGCGAGATTATTTAAAGAAATTTTTTGTGGAAAAAATATGTTTTGATGATTTTGGAGGGTTTATTTCTATGAGGGCCGTTGTGGGCCCTCATGAGTTCTTTTTTCTATTTGTGGAATTTAATGTAGATTTCAAAATATATAGTCTTAAGCCTTGCAACTCCCAGCAACTTCTTGTTTTTTCCACTTTCTTATAGATTCCTGGTTTCGTCTAACTCGGTATTAGTTCCTAGAAAATTGGCTCCAACATCCCAAAGCATTCAAAAAGCAAGCAGTTTTTGATTTTTTAGTTACAAAATTTAATGTCCAGAATAGTTTGATGGAACAAAAGAATATTTTTAAGCAAAAAGTAAATGACTTCTCTCGGAAAATTTAAAAAGAAATAATTATACCTTTGAATGGCAAAAAGGAAAAAATGTTATCCCGGTATGAAAACTGGTTAGAAGAGGAAGACGTTACATATAAGAAGATACAAGGTAATGTACAAGTTGATATAGTATTTAGTCCTCACTATATAGGTTTTTTTTTTAATAAACTGATTTTATTCAGAAACAGATATTTTAGATGAAATTCCTAGTACTTCGGCTACTTTTGTAAAGTTGAAAAACATTAAATTAACCCTTTAAGAATTAACGGTACATATCCCATATCCCTCTAGAAAAACTTTTTTCTTTTATATTACCCCAAAAACTTGATAAAAAAATTTTGTGATATTTTAAACAGTTTTGATTTATTCTAGTCGTCATTTTGAAAGGGAGGTAGACGTGGTTTTCTTTAGATTTCACTTATATTTAAACTTGAAATTATTTTTAACTAATAATGAGCAACATAACGTTTCTGGATGCATTATTTCAATGCTTCATTTTGAAAGTAGAGAAACATGCAAGTATTCTTTTAAGGGTCGGTATCTGGCGAACGGTACATATACGACCCCCCCCTCCCCCCCTATTGAACAATTTTTTCTTGTTTTGATACCATGTGTCCAAAAAAGTCATAAAATAATTTTGTACAGCTGGTTTGTTCTAATCGAAACACTGTGAGACTGCTTGAAAGAAATGAAATTTCACCATGTTCGCATTTCAATATGTCGTACAAACAGTCGCCTAACGAAATTCTATACAAATTCGTAAAAAAACTGAAACTGTTCCGATATCTGCGTAACGAAAATGTAGCAATTTCTTTAAGACAGCTCGAAATAGTTACGAGTTAGTCCGAATTTCGACTAAGTCGTCAACTATGGCTTGCTGGGATAGCTGTTATGAATTTCCAAAGTAGCTACAGTCGGCAAATCAAACGCCTTCTTCTTGTTTACCTATTTTTACCAATTTATAAGTTATTATATATAACTAGCTTATACCCGGCGCTCAGCGCTTATCCCCTGAAAAGTGAGCAATAGTGAAGCCACGCCTTTTCAGTAAATTTGTACCGAGTTTTATTGATGTGTGACTTATATCTAAAGCTATACAGAAAATTTGGAGTGCTTAAAAAGTACCATGCCCCACGTCCAACGCCCATAAAATGTTATTAGTGGAACGGTATGTGTAAATTGAGGTCGAATATAGAATTCCGAGGCTGTGTGACCTATAATTTGAAAGCTATTCGATATCGAAAATTGTACGCTCTCTTTTACAATCGTCCCAGACTTCACAGGAACACTTTTAAGATTTTGTTAGTGTTTCCCTGAAAATTTCATAAAAATTGGTTTAGTGGTTTCGAAGTCCTAACGTGATATACACATATGATACACATATACCGACATACTTATATACATACCTACAACCACTTCTTATAGATAGAGAAATGGGCGGAAAAAGTAGGTGTGGCAACATTTATATATACATAGTGACCGCTACTTGGTCCCATTGCACCTACATACCAAGTTTCACTATCAAAACATGTACAACTCAGAAATTCAGAAGTCGAAGTAGATAAATTTCTTACAGTAACCAAACTAAACTACCAAATTTTAGTCTTCTACTGTAAAGACCGTCTGATATATATCATTTTTACTGATTTGTTGGCGGTAAAAGTAGGCGTGGCAACATTAATATATGAAGTGAACGCTACATGCACCCATAGCACCCGCATACCAAGTTTGACATTCAAAAAGTTCTGAAAAGCGAGCGCAGATATAGTTCGAACACGCCTATTTTTCGCAAAGCTGTCGAGAGTAAACATGTGAACTAAATTAACCAATTTTAGTGTTAAACGACCAAATTGGTCTGATATATAGAAGTAATATCGATTTGTGGGCGGTAAAAGTGAACCTGGAAACATTTATATATATACTGATTGCAACTTGGAGCACCTATGTTACATACCAAGTTTCACTATCAAAACGTGTACAATTTAGAAATTATAATGATTTCTGAAAAGTGTGCGAAGATATTGTGCGACATGCCCATTTAAGAGCCACGCTGTTGATCTGTGTGATAAGCTCGACGATGTCTCATTGCCAATTGAGCCGTTCCACGTACTGTCTCTCTTCGTTCTTGTGTTTGTGAGGCACGAACTCTGGCCATACTGACCCGGCGCTCCTCTCGTGCGATTATATGTACTTCAACAGTTGATTGATCAACATTATATACCATTATTTTTATATAAATATTTCATTATGGCTTAGTTGTGAAAGATTAGACCTTCTGGCTCGCATTGTAAATTGTAAATAACGGCATTCTAAATAAACCTGAAAAATTAATCACATAATTCAAGTCGATGCAATAATCTAAACAATCACAAATGTGATATCCTCACAAAGTGGACATTTTTGAAAGAACCAGAAAAAACCGAACACAGTCAAAAATTACCGATTTTACTGATTATTATTGATGCGTGCACAGTGATGAAAAAGTGGTCTTTTTCCGTACAAAATTTAAGTAAAATTCAGACTGTGAGCAAATTGGTTTTCTCTCAAAATGAGGTAATTTGTCAATAGGTGCAAAAGCAACTTCAATCGCAAGCAGTAAATTGTCATATATTTGTATTGGTTTAAAGCTTGAATCTGACATAGCTGCTGACACCAAGAAATTTCATTTTGTTGGTATTTGAATGTTCTTGCTAACATTTTATTTTTTTTAGAATATTTAAAAATTGAACCATTAAAAATGATTTTTGTTTTCAGTTCCAATTTTTTCCATTCCAAGTTCAAAAATATTAAAAAAAAAAATCAAAACTTTGAAATTTTCAAAAAATTTCAAAATATCGAAAATTTATAGCTTCGAAAAAAAATATAAAACTATTTGAATGTCCTTGTTGACATTTAAGTCTTTCCGAATATAAAGATATTGAATTTTGTTGCCATTTGAACTTTTTTGTTTTCATTATAGCTTCAACTGGCGGCCGTGGCGTAGTGGATAGAGTGTGTGGCTCATACGCCAGAGAACCCAGGTTCGAATCCCCTATTTGACACAGAAAGTTTTTTAATTGAATTGAATTTTCTGTTCGGACATCACCTCTCTGCAGACAATGGCAAAGTAAAAACTACCATGAAAAGTTTCTTGTGAAGATAAGCCGTTCGGAGTAGGCATAAAGCTGGTCTCGATCATTTGTGTTGAAACATTACACACCACACACAACACAATTGATCATAAGAACTTCGGTCAAAGTCCTTTCAAGGGCTGAAATGGCCATTTCGTATTTTTTTTTTATAGCTTCAACTTATAGCTTCGAAAAAAATATTAAATGAAAACAAAAGCATTCACAATATATATGAAAATATGAATTTTCTTCACAAACTTTTTTTCGCGAATTTTCCGATAATTTTATAGTTATTCTGCTATTCGGAGTGTAGACAAATCCAACAAATCATAGATAATTGAAATCGGTCCAGCCGTTCTTAAGTTATAAATGGTGTAACTAACCGGACTTTGCTTTATATATGAGCTGCTCAGAGCACAAGAGGCGTAAGTCCACTTTTGGTAGTTTTGAGAAAATGGAATATTTAGAAAAATTCTTATTAGAAATTCTATGTATAATGAACTTAGTTTTGCTTACAAGCTATGTCAAGAGAATAAAAAGAGCTATTCATATCGTTAAAAATAAACTTAATAATACAAAAAAATAATGAAGAATATTGCATACTAAATTGAACATGTTTTTGAAATTTCTTATTTCCGCTGTAGAAATCTAATGTGAGATATTTTAAGAATATTTTGACGAGGAATGATAGCATTTAGCGCCAGAAGTCGAAAAAACTCCTACTAGTGATTATCTTCATTTTTAAGGGAGATTTGAAATGAATCGACTTACGCCACTTATCCTCTGAACTTTTTTTGAAATTTTTCATGTCCGCTGTAGAAATATAATTCGTGATATTTTTAAGAATGTTTTGATGAGGAATGACAGCATATAGTTCCAGAAGTCGAACAAAAGTTTCCTCTAGTGATTATCTTTATTATTAAGGGAAATATAAAATGAATGGACTTACGCCACTTGTCCACTGAACTTTTTTTGAAATTTTTCATTTCCGATGTAGAAATCTAATGTGAGATTTTTTTAACAATGTTTTGATGAGGAATCATAATATTTATTTCCAGAAGTCGAACAAAACTCAATAATCACCTTGTGATTATCTTCATTATTAAGGGAGATATAAAATGAATGGACTTACGCCACTTGTCCTCTGAAAAAATTATATAATCTGTCAGAACAATAACTAAGTATTGCATTTTATTCAGAGATTACATAAGCTAGGAGTTTCTAACCCCGAGTCATAAATAGGTTACATATTCCTCTTTACTTTTATGTACTTAACTCAAATTCCTTAAAAATTGACTTACGCCACTTGTGCTCTCAGCAGCTCATATAAGAAAGAAGATATGTTTGCAACACAATTACTTTGGGTGGGTAATCGGCAATTGGCTCGGTAGTCAGTTGGTAATCGCTTTGGTAATTGGTAATAGATTGGTAATCACTTCGGTAATCAGTAATCGGTTGTTAAATGCTTAGGTAATCACTAACCGCTTGGTAATCGCTTCTGTAATCTGCAATAGGTTGGTAATCGCTATGGTAATCGGTTGGTAATCGCTTCGGTAATTATAACCGGTTGGTTATCGCTTCGGAAAACAATAATGGGTTGTTAATCGTTTCGGTAATCGGTAGGTTTCGGCTTCGGTAATTGGTAATCGGTTGGTCATCGCTTTGGTAATCGCATCTGTAATGGGTAATTTGTTGGTAATCGCTTCGGTAATCGGTAATTGGTTCGGTAATTGGTTGGTAATCGCTCCGGTAATCGATAATTGGTTAGGTAATTAGTTGGTAATTGCTTCGGTAATCAATAATTGGTTAGGCAATTAGTGGGTAATCGCCCCGGTAATCGGTAATAAGTTCGGTAATAGGTTGGTAATCACTTCGGTAAGTGGTAATTGCTTCGGTTATCAGTTGTTAATCGCTACGGTAATCGGTAATTGGTTAAGTAATCGGTTGGTAATCGCTTCGGTAATCAGTAATTGGTTCAATAATTAGTTGGTAAGTTAGGTAATCTGTAATTGGTTCGGTAATCAGTTGGTAATCGCCTCGGTAATCGGTAATTAGTTCGGTAATCAGTTGGCAGTTAGCAATCGCTTAGGTAATCGGTAATTGGTTAGGTAATCGTTTCGGTGTTCGGCTTGGTCGTTGCTAGGTGGTCCCTTAAAAAAAATGCTGTACAGCAATGATTTCTGTTACACTAACAGAGTAATGATATCGCTAACAGCGTGATGTTATCGCGAATCAATAGTCTTGCTCTATACCAAAAAGTGTTCAACGTGCCTAAAGAAGTTTTCTTTTCAAAAATTATAAACTTAAAAGTGTGTGGATTTTCTTTCAATTAAAACTATATTTAATTTACATCTAATGCTAAGAAGCTAAATGCTAAGAAGCTAAATACTGAAGAATGCACCCCGGTTTTTTTGTGTTTATTATTCATATTTTCTGAACCCAATGCAGAGTTTGAACCCCTTAATCTCCCCTTGGCTACGGGACTGTAACTTTGTATGGAAGGTAGGAGAGTTTTTTATTTTCAGATTTTGCCTAAATATCCTTTAGCTTTAAAATCAAAGCATAGGTATGTAAGGTAATTTTTGTGGAATATCCGAAGACTTTCATTAAAATAAGGCAACTTTGCATGGGAGTTAGGCGTGGTTTGCACCCGATTTTCCAACTTATTCTTTATTTTTTCGAAGGAAACGTGTGCTTTTAATTTTATCGCGATAACTTTAAAATTACGGCTGTAATCGTGATCACAGACGGACAGACCGACGGATAAGACAAATCGACTTAGGTGATGATGCTGATCAAAAATATACATAGTTTTCCATACCAACACGCCTCCTTATTGGCGCAAAATCGTAAGTTTTTGCAACATGCTTCTTGGGCCGACACCAAAGAGTTTTTGTGGTACTTCTAGCGAAAACATAAACTTAAGAATTTTTTTTTTTTGATAATGAGGGAGCTACACATAATTTTGTCAATTTTTTTTTTTTATTGGTGCTTAAGCTTTCAGATTATAAATTCAAACATTTATTGGATATATATGTAAATAATAAGTACTGACTTATGGAACCAAATTAAAACGAACAAAGTTTTGTTAACAAATTTTAGCCGTTTATGGATAAGGAAGGACACGCCAGCAAGTAATATTAAGCAACTAAGTTAAATAAATTTCATTAACTTAATTAACTTCATGTAAAGCTTTTTTAATCCTTTAATTAAAAATTAAATAATTGAAAATGCTACTTTGCGTTTATATAAATATATATTGGTCATACTGTACAAATTTCTTTAAATAATGTTTTGTACATTAAAAGGAAATAAAGCGTGGAAAGCCTCTTTCTTTAAAGCTAATTTGAGAGAACACTTAGATTTTAAGCTATTAATAAAAACTTTTCATGTAAAAATAAAAAAATAAATTGCTCGACCTCAGTCTAAGAGCTTGCAAGAATAGCAAAAAATTCTAGCTTGCGCACTTCTCCACAGTACTCGCTGTCATCAGCACTTGTCAAATATATCTGTCAACTTGACAATCATGACCTCGAGCGGGCGATAGCTCGTGGCTAACAGCCTGATTAATTCGAGCTCGTTGAAGTCGCAGAGAAATTTAATTAAAGACGCGCGAATCTCGTGTCCGAGTCTTGTATTAATTTTACAATATGGCAATGCTAAATGCGTGCTGACAGGAAGTGCGCTTGGAAATAGCTAAAAGCATCCTGTGAACGAGTTGCTGCAGCTCCTGCTGCGCATTCAGAGTGAGCGTTGAGTGCGATGCGAATTTTTTTTTCTGTTTGTTTTCTATCTTCTTCATTGTGCTTAAAGAAAAATGCAAATTTTTTTATAGAGTATATTTAAAGATAAGCTATAAAAAATGGCGCTGGCTTTTTTTAAAGCTCAAGGCTTTGAATGTGTGTCTTTTTTGAGTCACACAAGCTTATATCCTGTATTAACCCTGTAGGAAAATCAACTAATTTAAAAGTAGTTGAAAAAGTAGTGTTTTGTCAAGCACAACTAGTTGAAATTCTGACTTTTTTCCATAGAACGAACTAACATATTTTGTATGGTGATGTCCGCTAAATAAGTCAATTGACTTTCGTCTGCATATATTTTCAACTACTTGTTAAACTAGTTATATTTAAATTATTTTTTTAATTTCTTTAAAATAACCAATTGAAAACTATTGCTGATGGTTAAATATATATAAACTTGTAATCTAATAAAAATTTGAAATTAAAACATGTCAAAATCAGAGTAGTTGCCGCCTTAATATTATTCAAAGTAGTTTATCAACCACTTGTTTTTAAGTAGTATTTCAATTACTTCATATATAATGCAATAAAAACTATTTAGAATTGAAGTGGATGCTGCCTTACTATAATTCAAAGTAGTTCATATACTAGTTTATTTTAAGCTAGTTTTTTAACTAGTTGTTTTTAAAAACAAGTTAGTTTGTTCCTATATGGAAGCTATAAATCAACATTTTGTGAATTCATGTTATAAAAAATATATATAAATCCAATTTAACTAGAGCTTAAAAGAGAAAAAATAAAACACAAATATAAACACACACAATTAAAAAAAACCACAAAACATGGCATAAAATATTCATGCTTTATATTTTATGAAGACCACAACTAATTGTGAATAATTTGAACTTTGCAGCTTTTTTGGCAAGCTACTTTTAGAACGTAAACAACACCCTACATCCTTTATTCATCCGCCCACCTACACTTCTATAAATATCCTTGTTGATATAATTTCGCATTAAGCTACATTTGCTCTGCATATGTGCAGTTTTGTGGGTGTTAGTTTGCTTATACATGTGTATTGAGCTTGTGTCTATGTAAAATCTGCAAATTGGACTTGTTTATGATGTTGCTTATTTTGCTGCTGCTTATCATAAATGAATTTAAATGATTTGGCGACTAATGAACATCCGTTTTGCAATGAGTTTAATTTTCAAAAAGTCTTTTTTTTTTTTTTTTGTTTTGCTTACCAAAATTTCTTACTCGTTTGAGTCAATTTGCTGTGCTCCTTTTTTGTACATATATTTTTGCATATAAATTAATGTTTAGTTTTTGCAGTTCTAATCAAATGCTATTTCAATTCATACAACGTAATATTAACCGCATTGAAAATGAATGGAAGTGGTAAATAAAGATTAATTGGAAATGAATCCAGCAACATATTTCAATGGGTTTTATCTGAATGTTAAAAAAAAAATGCTTTGAATTCCTTTGCTCTATTCTATTAGTTTGCTCATTGCACTGTTTTATTTTACTTTTTTCTAAATTTATTGTTTCTTTTCAATGAGAGTTTTTCGCAAGAAAGATGCTTTGTCTTTTCTTTATATGTAAAGTTATTTGCAGGGCAAAAAATTTCTTTGAAAAATACAGAAATCAACTTGGTGCTCTGTTGTACAAATCGACGCTTCATAAAAATGTCATATTAAATGGAAAATAACGCTGATAATTGGCTTCATAGTTATATATTTTAAATCAAAGTTCTATCACAAGTGAACTAACTCTTCAAAACATTTCAATATCCACCAAAACCACATTTATCTTTAGAAAAAAAAAAAAAAAAATGGCCATATCAGCCCTTGAAAGGACCTTGACCGAGCTGCTTATGATCAATTGTGTTGTGTGTGATGTGAAATGTTTGCACACAAATTATCGAGAACTCGACCTACATGTTTTACGTCGTCTCCGAACGGCTTATGTTCTCAAGAAGCTTTTCATGGCAGTTTTTACTCTCTGAGGTTTGCCGTTGTCTGCAGAGAGGTGACGGCCGAACAGAAAAATTAATTCAATTCATAAAATTTTCCGTGTCAGATGGAACCTTTTCCATTCTCTGGAGTAAGAGTTACACTTTCTACCTACTACGCCACGGCCGCCACTTTTGGAAAATCGCGCAAATCGCAATAGGCGTTTTTGTATGGAAATTTTTTATTTTGAATGTGAAAATTCACACATCTCCGGAAGTTCTTCATCGATTTCTTTGAAATATGGCAGAGAGGTAATCTATCACAGGTCAGGTTTAAAGATATATTTTATTTTTTGCGCCTCTTCAGACCGCCAACTTATGGCATTGCCACAGTTTCAGTATATGGAGAGTATATGGAATAACTCAGAATTAAAATTCGAAAACGACTGGGCCAATTGAGCTCAAATTTTGATAACAAATATGTTTCAAATATGTTTCGAAGTAGTCAAGGAGTTCGTCTACCTTGGCACCGCCATTAATACCAAAAACGGAATCAGCCTGGAGATAAAGCGAAGAACAATAATTGCTAATAGTAGCAACTATTAGTAGTACGGGCTCAGTAAGCAACTAAGTTCCAGAGCCCTCTCTCGATCGACAAAACTAACACTCTACAAGACGCTCGATCTACCTGTGCTGCTTTATGGCGCTGAGGCATGGGTAGTTTCGCAAACTGACGCAGCCGCTCTGGGGGTGTTCGAGAGAAAAGTTCTTCGCAAAATCTTCGGTCCTGTTCGAGTCGGCGATGACTATCGCATCCGAATGAACCACGAGCTGTATGAGCTCTACGATGACATTGACGTAGTTCGGCGTATAACTGTGCAGCGACTACGCTGGCTGGGTCATGTCCATCGTATGAACGACGAAGCTCCAGCGAAAAAGGTGCTCGAGGCGAGGGTCGCTGGTCAACGACGACGAGGGAGACCATGCCTCCGATGGATGGACCAGGCTGAGGAAGCCCTAACCGCACTTGGTGTATCCGATTGGAGAAGGCGCGCTCAAAGCAGAGGCGCCTGGCGAGAGCTGATGAGGTCGGTTGAAACCCGGACACGGGTTGTTACGACCAACTAAGTATGTAAGTAATATGTTTCGTGTACGAGGTAGTTTAATAGATATTTTAGGTATTAGAGGTGGCACCTCTGGTACAAATCCAGCATTTCAAACGTGATAGCTTGGTCGATATCTGGCCGATTTACGTAAAATTCTGTAATAGTGGTTTAAGGACACGGTTAATGTTTAAGAGCTATATATTTTGCTTTATCTCGAACACCAGATGGCGCTGTTGTACAAACTGTGTTGAATACGCTAAAACCTCCTAAACCGCTCATCCGATTAGCGTAAACATTTGTATAAAGTAGTTTAAGAGTACTGCGAGTACGATTATAGCGCTATTTATTTTTCTTTGCCTTGAACATCAGAGGGCGCTGTAGTACAAATATTTTCAAAATACGCCAAAAACTCCAAAAGCGTATGTAGGTAAGGATTTTCGGGAAGGCCGAATCCTTTGGACAATGCGTTCGACAACGAAGCCAGAACAAACATGGCAAACGAAAGAAAAGCTGCACGCTGCAGTGTCATGACAAAAAAAAATTGAAAACATGATAAAAGGCTACTAAAACAGAAAATAAGTCTATATTTCAGTATACATAAATACTCGTAGTAGCAGGCGAAAATAGTTGGTATTCCACATTCAAGTGTGAAATCTGTCCATTTTAATGGTAGGTGGCGCTGCGATCGAGTTACAGGAAATTTTTTCGAAATTTTCATCTAAATTGAATGAAAATTTATACATAGGGGTTTTCGGGTACGGTGAATGTTGATGACTTATCTATCTATGATGATCCTTTTTAAAGGCCAGGGAGCGCTGTTGCACAACAATTTTGAAAATCCTTGAAAAATCCCAAATTGCTCATTCAAATGGCATGCAAATTTGTATATGGGGGTTTTCGAATACGGTGAATATTATAGATTTATTTATTCTGATCTATCTTGAGCACCAGAGGGTGCCGTAGAACAAATCTGTTAAGAAATCGGGACAAACTCCAAAACTGCTCTTTCTATTTGGATGCAAATCGGTATTAAGGGATCTTCGAGTACGGCAAGTGTTTTGGTACTATTTCTGTTGTACAAATACAAATACTGCAAGAAACTCAAAATTTTTCGATTCGGGAGCGGTGCACTTTAGTTTTAGTACTTTATCTCAGTAATTATTTACACCATAGTATTAGTGTTTGGCATAGAGGTTGTTTTTTTCCAAGGACCTAGCATTATATCAGCTTTAAAATTCATAATAATATTAATTTAATATTAATAATATATAATATTAATATTAATATAATATTAATAATATTAATAATAATATTAATAATATTAATAATATTAATAATATTAATTATAAAATTAATAAGAATAAACAAAAAAATAAATTAAAAAAAAACTTCAATAAACATATCTGATAATTTTGACCGTATAAGACTAAAATTTGGTAATTTTGTTAAAATAGAAAGTTAAAAAAATGGCAGTAGTTGCACTACAGTTACACCCACTTTTGTAAAAATCATGAACATTGTACGTGCTTTGATGTGCCATACGACGGTTTGTATGTGGGGTCTAGATTCAAGCGGCAGTCACTGTATGTACAAATAGTCACTGTATATACAAATATGGACACTTAATAAATTACCATCAAACAAACACACACACAACAATAGTGGGAGTAATTGGATAAAGGCGTGGCGCCCACTTTTCAGGGGACTAGCATGTAGCGCAGCGAAGCGCGCCGGGTATGAACTAGTCTCTAATAAAAATAAAATCTATCTAAATCTAATCGTAAAATCTATAATATATTTATAAAATTCTAATGGTGTCCGTACGTTACTCCATCACTTGTGAACCGTGAATGGTGTGTTTGATCAGTCATGGCACGGGTCTTGAAACCTATTTGTACAACATCGGATGAGCGGTTCTCGAGATATTGCAAAAATAGTTGATCCACTTTCGCCCATACGATTTCCATATAAAATCGCTAAAATCAGTTTTTCGTCTTTTTT
Source organism: Coremacera marginata (assembly GCA_914767935.1). NCBI lineage: Eukaryota > Metazoa > Arthropoda > Insecta > Diptera > Sciomyzidae > Coremacera > Coremacera marginata. The sequence continues at coordinate 129,423,004 of OU612047.1, forward strand.
TAAAATAAAAACTAACTACGCCCACTTTTAGAGAATTAGCCGGGTATGAGCTAGTATTTTATAATTTTACGTATTAGAAGCCATAATTTGGGCAACTCAACAAAAGCAACTTGTTTTTAAATTATAACGAAGTTTGCTTATTTTAATAGAGAATTTTAGCATTGACGACATCCTGCATACAACACCTCTGTCTGATGAGTAAAGGAAATTCATCAAGCACAAAAAACTTCATATATTTCCCATCAAATAATTAACGAGAAAATTTCGCATGTTGATGATATTTTCCATGGTTGCCATGGTCGCATCAGATGATTTCAACCTATACCCGAATCATAAAAATGTTGACCATATATTTCATTGCTGCATTTAAAATCAAATTTAAATAAAACAAAACAAAAACATAGTTTTAATTCATAAATGCGTGCGTTGAAAACTATATATGTCCTACGTGCAGTGCATTTAATATAACAATCAGTGATGACGCCCCAGTATGAAATAAATGAATGAAATCATGCATAATGCTGTCACGCTTGCGCACTAACATTAAACGCGTTAACTAAGCTGGATGGAATCATCGGCGACCGTCAAATGCTATGAAACTCAGTGAAACATTTAGGCGATTCAATTAAAGATTTTTGCATACAAGCAACAACCTTCTCCCCCAATGAACGAAGTTTAACATTTTTTTGTTTATTTTTACAATTTTTTTTTTATTTTTCGAATTGATTAATATTGTTTTGTTAACAAAACATTGACTCTAAGAATTAAATTAAATGTAGGTTAAATTTAGTTGATGTGGTTTTGGTATAAAAGGCAATTGTTTGGCATGCATCAGCTACAGTTTCGACTTTAAATAGGCGAACAGAACAACCCAAAATATTCAGAAATGAAATTAACTTTTCTAGTAGTTCTCTTTATTGGCACTGTGCTGGCGGCGGTTTTCGCGTCACCGGCACGTCTACACCGTACCGGAGCAAGGTCGGCGCGTCAGCAGCAAGCTAGTGATGTTGAAGACTATGAAACGAAGACACCGTATCCACCAGCAGGATTTCGCCCAAAGATTCCTTTCGGGCTGCCTGGCGAGAGGCTGCCAAAAGCTTTACCAGCACCCACAACAACAACAACCACGACTGTGGCACCACCACAGGAAGACGTAGAGGAATTCGGTGTTGATTCAACAGAAACTATCGACTTTACAACAGTTGCAACAACTGTGGACCAGGAGGAGGAAGTTGAAGTGGAAACGGAAATAGATACAGAAGTGGGAGAAGAGTCGGAAGTGGATACGGATCTGGGTGTTACAGTGGACTCACGCACCCCAGCAAACACATATGGAGCACCTGATGATAGCGAGGCTGCAGTGGTGATTGCAGTCCCCAGCGGTGACTTTCAGGTCCCTATATTCGACGCCGTCCGAGATTTTTATGCCGGCTCTGATTCTGTTGGTAACGTTGATGGGTCTGCTGTTGCTGATTTTCCTGCTATTGAATCGGCCGCGTCGGCTTCAAGTTTTTCCAATGAGGAGCAACAATCGGCCGAGGAGTTAGATGTAGTAACTCGTCTAATGCAGCAGCCTGCCAACACCTACGGAGCGCCTCAACGCAAACAGCTACCTGCAGATACCTACGGCGTGCCTGAGCTAAGCACAGCTGACAAAAACTTTGAAGAAGCTGTCCAAAATGAGCTCACTTCATCGGGTGAGCGAGAGATTGAAGCTATAAGCAGCTTGACCGATCTAAGAAACGGACGCTTGATTTTTGTGCCTTCCGATGGTTCTTATCTGCGTCAGGTTTATGTGACCCCAGTGAACACTGGCAAACAGCATATAAATCGTCAGAGTGCACGTTTGCGTCAAAGTAGTCGTCTGCGCAAGGTTTAGGTTGATTAAAGATCATATAGCGGTTAAGTGGTAATGGTTTGGGTTCTTGGAATATTTTTTTATACATTGGTTTTCTAAGTGAAATTGTTATAAATGAATTAATAAAAACTCTTTAATATTATTAATTTGTTTCGCATTATAATCAGCGGTAGTTTAAATAAATGTTAAAAGAAGTCAAACAAGTAGAATTTATTTCAGATCCTCAACCGATAGAGAAAATATTTTATCTATTGGCACATGAATATATCCTAAGTGGGTCTCAGGATGATTTGAAGAAATCTGTGTCATATTACACTGAACAAATGCATATTAGCAGCATAACTCGAGGCGGGCGCGTAACCATGGGGGGACTTCGAGGTTCAATCCGCTCCATCGCCGCAAGATCCAGAAGTATACAAAAATTGTACAAATGAGACCATTAAAATCAATAAATTGCATTTTACATTCTTAAAAAGCCTCAACTTAAAAATTGTAAATTTTACAAAATGCGGGATGTGTCGAAAAATATTTAAAAATGTCGAAATTAACAAAATTTAATTTAATTTTTTTCTTATTTTTCTTTTGAAAATAATTTAAACTTTGAATCCACGACTGAAAGAATTATTAAATACAAAAACTCATCCGCCACCACTTTTGAAATTAATAAAAAACAAGTGAACTTTTGGAGCAAAAATGTTTTTATTAATCTTCTTAATTGGAATATTATCTGTAGAATGATAACAAATAAATTGGAGAAAAAAATATTCTAATTGACATATACGAGGTCTGTCCAAAATGTATCGCGAATTTTGAATTTCATTATGCATTATGTTGGTACTCATGTCTCTCACTTATGCCGACAAGTTCGGCCATTTTCAGTGTTCAGTTAAATTTTGGCAGCTGCTTTGCTTGCACGTGTTTTGCATCGTCTTCAATTTTTGCCTATTCCAAAAAATGGATCAAAGAATCTGTATGAAATTCTGTCTGAAAAATACTATTAAATGCGCGGACGCATTCCGAATGTTGACTGTGGCATATGGTGAAGATACCTTGAACCGAAGCAACGTTTATCGGTGGTGCAAAATGTTTTCAGAGGGTCTTGAAGATGTGAACGACGAAGAGCATGCCGGACGCACGAACACGTCAACAACAGACGAAAACATTGAGTATGTGTAAGCCAATCGTTGAATCAACGCTAAAGTAGTTGCTAATGACCTAAACATGTGAATTGGCTCTTGGCATTCGATTTTTTCAATGAATTGGGCATGATACGGATCGCCGCGAAATTTGTACCAATATTGCTCAATTGCCACCAAAAACAGCATCGCATTAACATAACTAAGAAGATGTTGGGCTCTGTTCACTACGTCCCAAATTTGCTCCAGAGGGTCATAACTGGTGACGAATCATGGGTTTATGGTAATGACGTGGAAACCAAAGCTCAATCTTCCCAATATAAGCTGCCGCGTGAGCCAAGACTGAAAAAAGCGCCCCAAGTTCGGTCGAATGTAAAGGTTGGCCTTGGCTGAGGTCAGGCGATAATTGTTTGAACAGCGTTCGATATGTTTTGTTGTTAAAAAAAAAAATCTGTCAAAAATCAGTGAGATATGATCATCCGTTTTTCTTTCGTAGTCATTCGCAAAATAGGCTGATTTTGACAATTATGGGTACTGAGAAGAGAGTGCGATCAGCGCTGCGACAACCTTATAAAACAACCTTGAGGCAATCAAAATTTGTTCATTTTTGAACGCTACACATGACAGCAATCATCGTTCAGGACAGTGTTTCTAGGTGGCAAAATAACGAATATGCTGGCTTTTAGAAGCTTTTGAGAAAAATTAGTTCTTGGCTATACTCACACAAACGGCGACCATAGCTTGTCATTTGCTTGTATATTTAACTTCTTATTTTTGTTAACATTTTCCATAGATTGTCAAAAATCGTACAGTCGAAAATAAAAACAAAAACAAAAAAAATAATAAGTTTGTGGTCCTATGACCTATGGTCACAGATTGTGTGAATAGAATTGCATGATGCAACTAACAAGGTGGTAGCGACGGATCTTTTGGCGATCATAAAATTTTAAAAATGGTACAAAACAGAAAATGAAAAAAAAAAGTAAAAATATGTAAAAAGTTATATATACAACCAAATGACAACCTATGGTCGCCGTTTGTGTGAACAAAATTGCATGATCCGACTAACAAGGTGGCAGTGACAGTTTTTCTGTCAATAATATGTTGTCAAAAATGGCACAAAGTAGAAAACAAAAAGAATAAAGATTAAGGGCAAATTAAAGGTTAAAAGCAAATGACAACATATGATAGCCATTATGTGAATCCAACTGTCACTACTACTATAGTGGCATCCCACGAAATTGTTCAATATGTTTTTTGACATGCTGCCTTATTTTGACATGTTGCATACATGATTTGATACATGATGGTATGAAAATGTCAAAATAAGGCAGCCTCTTTTTTCTGCTTTTCCGGATGAGAACACCTAATTTTTATTCCACCATGACTACTACCTTAATGTTAACATCATGCATGAGCTCACTAATACCTTCTGAGCACAACTCAGAATTAGTGCTCAGAAAAGAGCAATTTTTTTATAGTACGAAATAAAAGGGAGGAGAAAATTTATGAAATGTCAAAAATTTAACGTCAATCAATTCGATGCCGTCTGGCCGACCAGCAATCAAAATGTGAAAGAGAGTAAACATAGTTCATTGAATGCCGTTCAAACGATCATCGTCTGACCTCAGCCTTACAGTTTTCTTCGATTACAGGGGTGTGGTGCATCATGAGTTCTTGCCACAGGGTAGAACGGTCAATAAGGAATATTACCTGCAACTTATGCGCAATTTTCGCGAAGCAATCTGCCAGAAACGCCCGGATTTGTGAAAAAACAAAATTTGGCTTTTGCACCATGATAACGTCACTGCTCACACAACATGTCATGTGCGGGAATTTTTGGCCAAAATCAACACACTAATAATACCGCAGCTACAGAATTCCCCAGATCTGGCCCCACGTCACTTTTTCTTGTTCCTGAAACTGAAGAGCCCCATGAAAGGACGACGCTACACTACGATTGAGGAGATAAAGACGGCATCGAAGGAGCAGTTGAACAAGATCACAAAAAATGATTTTTTGAAGTATATAATATCTTATAATATCTTGTGGGGATTACTTTTAAGGGGACATAATGGATATTCATGAATAAATAAATAACTATTGAAAAAAACACAAAATTCGCGATATTTTTTGAGCAGACAAATTTTGCTATATACGCGACTAAAGAATTTTCGATTCAAAAATGTAAAAAAGTTCTATTTTTTTAATCAAAAAGTTACTGACATGCTATGCAATCGCTTTATTTCAGGTAGCATTATAAAATGCCTTATTTGATTTAGTAAGACAGTAGGTACCATCTGATTTATCAACCGTGTTTAAAGATAAATAAAAAAGCTCAAGTACGAAAATGAGCCAATTCGGATGAAAACCACGCCTACTTCCCATACAAGAAGAATTTATTTTAACCGTAAAATCTCTTAAAAATCTACAAAATTTAAACAAATGTCTTCAAATTTGCACATAAGTTTTGATATTTAATATGAACCCTCACTATTAAATTAGAAAAAATCTAATAAAAACTTCTCTACCTGCCATATGAAGTGACGTCGGCAAAATAAAAAAACTTCGCAAATATATAAAGTTTAGTGTCATCCGTTTGTCCGACCTATACCAAATTTTGCATATATATTTTTCGGTATAATGTGAGGTATTAAGAGTTGTAAAGTGGGCGTGGCATTTTACTTTTAATCGAACTTCTGTTGCACAGCGTGTCTTATTTTATCCAAATTTTGCATGGCTTTCCGCAAAATCCTCCCAAAAAAAAAAAAATTAAAATTACCCAAATTTTTTCCATACGATTTTCCAAAAAAGAATTGAGCGATTTTGCATTTTTATTGGGTAAAATTTGGTTTTTGCTTTCGGGCGAAATTTCGCATAAACGAAATTTAGGAAGTGTTGGGCGAAATTCCACTTTTTGTTTTTGGGTGATTTTTCGTTTTTTTTTTTTTTTTGTGTAATCCTTCGTTTTCAATATTTGACAAAAAACTTCAATCAGTTCTTAAAGATAACGGCATTTTAACTAAAAGCAGCGGTTCTTCTTTTGTTTTTTTTTTTTTTTTTTTTTTTGTTATTTCTTGTTATATTGGAGTGATTTTTCTCTTGTACGAAATGTTTTTATAGATTTTTAAACATGAGATTATTAAAAATTAAAATTAATTTAATTTTTGAATTTAAATTATTGAAGTCATAAAAAAAAAATAAAAAAGGGCCTTGAAAATGCTCATTTCGTATAAGGGAATTTCGTATCTCGTGTGAAAACAAACTGCAAAAAATTGGGCGATTTTTAATTTTTTTTTTTTTGTCAATTTTCGTTTTTGTTTTTGGGTCATTTTTAAAGAACTTTTTTGGGTTTTTTTTGTTTTCTTGGGTGAAATTTCATTTTTTCATTTTGGGAGATTTTTCAATAGTTTTGGAGTAATTTTTCATTGGGTGATTTTTCATATTTTTTTTTTTTTTTTTGGCAATTTTTCTTTGATTTTTCAAAATGTTGGGCCATTTTGCGGAGAGCCTTTCTGCACACATAATCCTTGGTAATTTGAACAGTCTTCAGTTTATAAAATTAGGCGGTATTAGACAGGGGAAGTGGCACTTTATTTTTAATCTAGCTCCATCTACACCTTTTGTTGATTTCTAGTAAATTTCACTTAAGTGAAATGAGAAGTCTTAAGCAAAAATGGCAACAAGGATGGGATTAATTCTAATCGAACGCTCTCTAGTACACCGTTTGTCCAACTTAAACCAAATTTTGCTCGTATCTATATTATTATTACGGAAGCGCATTTTTTGTGATGACTATCAAATCTTTACTGTAGACGTGATTTTCATAAAAAAGGTAGCAATTGAAAGGTCTCCTCTGTAGATGTGCAGTAAGGTCTTATTTTTTCTTAAATTTGTGTTTTTTTTAAAAAAGCTGTAACAATATTCAATTAAGCAAACCAAATTTTTTTTTAAGATGCCTAAAAGTATGTGATAGATTTTTATTATAATGCTATGATAAGTAATAACTGGGGGTCAATTCCCGTTTTGCGTTAAAGTGAAGTGAAAAAAAACTTTTACAATCGTTTTCATTTGACATCTTCACTTTTTCACTTCACTACGCACAAAAACGCTATTCTTGTTCGTCTAATGGAAAGTAGTTGCTGAATAGCATATAAGAGTTGCTGAATGCCTATTAAACAAAGCTTTTATGAAAAAATGTAAACAATGTATAAGAAAGAAGGAAACTTTTGCAAAAATGACTTCATCATTAATTTCATTTTATTTGCGCAGAAGATATTGGAAATAAATAAATATGAACAAGATAAGTTTTGCGACAGCATAAAACAGCCAAAAGTAGTAAAGCAAATAGTATTTACTTGTTATTGGCAATATCAACATTTTCCTCTAAATAGTTGATAAGATACTGTTTCTGCGTACCGCTTGTCGTTTTTCCCTAAGCTGCTTTTCTTTTTACATTATTTATTTTTAATTTAAAGTCATTTTCTGTCCATAACGTGCGTTTGCTACCGGCGTTAACTTTCTTTCCATTTCACTATGGTCCCAATGACAAGGTTTTGAGGCAATAAATCACAGGAACCAGCTAGATCTTTGAAATTTCGTACAGATGATAATAACGTGTTTTTAAGTTTTCAGTAAAAAATTCAAGTCAATCGAGCAGTGCCACGCCCATTTCCAGTAGGTTGATTATAGTGACACTGCGGTTGAAAATCACGGGGAATTTATTATTGTCTAATTTTCAATTAACGCACTATAATTTTCACCAATAATTTTTGTAAACATTTCAAGTCAATCCGCCTACTGCCACGCCCACCTCCAGTGAGAGCTCTCTTTGAAATTTAGCGAAAATTGTATCATTCTGTTTGATATAACATATATTTAGCAACTAACTTAAAATCACAAAATAATTCGTTAAAACATTTCAGAAATTTACTTAAAAAAGAATGGTGTTTGGATTGTAAAGGTATCATGAATCAATCTAAAAAGAGAAAATTTAATTAATACGTACAAAAAACTGGCTTTTGTAATAAATTCTTACTTGACACTTTTCTGATTCATCAACTTCTAATTCGAAATTAAAATAAAATGATTCCTCTTGGTCCTCTTCAGAATATGAAATATCTTTATTTATAGCTGCATTTGACGTACTTGGCAGTTGATACTCATGGATTTCAGGAATCTTAAGAAGAGAAATAACTTCTCTTGGCAACTGCAAACTTCTCTTTTTTGAAAGACGATTTTTCAGATATATACTTGATAATAATGGGTCAGAGGAATCCAGGGCCCTGTTAAAAACATCCATGATATTATGCTCCCTAGAATCCTTTCGTGCGTGCTCCATGCGGTCTTTTTTATAAAATTTGTTTCTCGCCTCAGAAGCATGTTCACCAGCACATCCGAGAGGTACGATTGACGCTTGCAATATTTGATAAGAATGTGCTAAAATTTTATGTAATGTCGCTGACATTGGGTACCATTCATAATTTTTAAAATAAATATCTGCAGTCTCACCGCAAAATTTTTTTAAGTGGTCGCCACTTATTTCAAATTCAGAGTTAATGGTGATAAGAATTATATGTAAATGTTTTAAAAAGTCGATATTAATGTTGGTTATAGAAGAAAATAGTTCCGGATTAGAAAATGCTTTTCGTGCCGTATTGCCGTCGTTTGTGGAGCCACTCCCATTAGTTTTTGGCTTATGGACATGAAGGCCCATGTTTTGCCAAAATTGTTCTTGAATTTCACTCTTTCTCTTTAGCATAAGAAGTTTATCCTCAGCACTCCGAATTTGCCATTTTTTAATATTAAGTCTATATGAAAGATTAAGGACAAATTCGAAGCATCGAATCCAGGCGTGTAATGGGCTTATACCATATTTTAATGTATTCGATTTTGGCTGAAACACCGATGAGCTTAAATCTTTTATCGACAAAAACTGTTTCGGATTTGCACCGCATATTGGACACGACTGAGTACTCTTTGTTCCCGTTAGTACGTTCAACACTTTTCCATCAATTAAACTCATAATAAGCTCGTAGTTTACAGTGATCTTTCTACTGTTTACCATATAATATTCCATAGGCTTAATACTTGATATTTCCACATCAAGATTTGCTTTTTCTTTCAATATATGCTCTTTAGTTTCCTTTATAAATTCAATTTTAAGTGGTCGGCAAAAACGGGCTGATTGAGGAGTACGGTTATTCCAAACGACTGCATTACTTGATGTGACTATTTTTAATGGTATAACTGACGTTACAAAGAGCGAGTTATCTAAACTTTCCGGGGAATTGCTGGTAAATATTTGTTTGAATGCACTCTGTCCTGTGGAACCGTCAAAACCGTAACTTAAAACAAAATTTATTTCATTGACTTCATCCATTTGCAGCAGAACTTCTTCCTGGCATGACAAAATTCTTTTTGCTGTATGATCAACTAAACTTTGGAGAGGAATATATGCTGATGAATCCGTTACCGTTAATCCATCAGGTCTGCATGCCAACTTGCTCTCTAGAATACTATTGTAACTGGGGAAAATATCACAGTTTCTTGACTTGCACATCTGTCTTATGTTAGTATATTGCTGTTTTGTTAAACTATTCTCTAGCAAAAAGCTTAATGCTTCTTCAGGGGAGAGCGGTAATGGCATTTTCTCGTTAGAAGTTATTTTTTTTCTCATTCTAGTTGCTTCTAATGGAGACGAGACAGCTTTCTTTAAAATAAAATTTAAATCATTTTCTTTTGCTAAATTAGCAGAAATAGAAGCAGCATGAATCAGAAGCATGGCATCATTTCCCTGTTCGGACGACACTTCTGAAGCCATTTTTCTTTTTTGTCGCTCACTTCCCTCACCATAACCCACATAAGGACGGCCTTTTTTCTTTGCACCATCCCTTTCTAATAGTTTGAACACAGTCTCACGAGATAACCACACTCTTTCATTTTCCAGAAAACGCTTCGTGGTCCTCCGGTTTTTAACCCACTTTTGTTTAGCATGTGCGCAGAAATTATTAATTTGATTTTTCACTGTCGTCATACAGTTGTCATTGACACTTCTATTAAATTTCGCAGAAATCCAGTTGATAACATTATTGGGTTTTCTATCATTTTCCAACCAAAAGTTAAAAATATCCAAATTTTTAAGTTTTACATTATCTGGAAATAGATTTTTATAAAAAACGGCAGATTGGGGCAGATCGTTTTTCTAAAAACTTTTAGTACATATTATTACCTTTCCCCACACATAAATTTTTTCACGGATACTCTCCCATAAACATAGTTCTACTCCAAAGAACCTATGGACGACAACACAAACTGCACAAAAAATACAACACATGTTGATACAAACTATTATTTACCACATATTTTTTTGTTTCAATTTTTAATAACATTTTAATTTGCATACCTTTACAAGTGTTTTCCATTTTACAAAATTATTATAATCTTCACAGTGCTTGTTTGGTGAGCCAAATTCCTTTGTTGTTTGTTTATGATTGAATGTCAGAAAATGTAACAAAGAAAACATGACAACTTTGACAGCTCGGCATGTCGTCAAGGGTTGCCACCTGACTCTAATATTTAACAGTTGAGTGTTTCAAAGTGTTAAATATAAAATTCCGTTATTATTTTTTTCAAATGATTGACTTTGAAAATTGACTTTTTGCCTCAAAAACCTGTCATTGGGACCATAGTGCATTTCAGCGAAAAATGAACAGCTGTTGCCCTTTAAGCACACAACGGGAATCGCATTTTCCGTGTAAAGGTGAAAACATAATTCACATGACGATAACGCAGAACAGGAATTGACCCCCAGCTGTTGCCCTTTTAGCACACAACGGGAATCGCATTTTCCGTGTAAAGGTGAAAACATATTTCACATGATGATAACGCAGAACAGGAATTGACCCCCTGGGCTACTTAACAATTCAGCAGAAACATGAAAAGATTCTATGGAATCCTTGGTTCAAGCGAAAAAATAGTTCTTAATCTAATACATAAAATTATCGTGTCACAATGTTCGTTCCCATACTCCTCCGAAACGGCTTGACCGATTCTTATGAAATTTTTTATGCATATTCAATAAGTCTGAGAATCGGCTACTATCTATTTTTCAAACCTCTAAGTGATAAGGGGTGTCTACCCAAAAACATTTTTTTTTTTTTGATAAATTTTTTTTTTAAAGTTTTTTATTATGTGGCATTAAAAAATACATACAACCCTAAATTTTTACTTTTCTATCACCAACCCCTGCTTTTTAATAGTAATTTTCATAATTTTATCATTTTTTATCCCGCTCGATAACATCAATTATTATCACTTGGTAAGTTATCCCCTCCATGTGTCTATCGGTGTCACTTCTCACCCAGTAAACAGCACGGAGTAGGGATGACAACGAAGATGGTCTCCTATTTATCTAGAACAAGAAGCCTTCTCTCACTCCCTCTACAATTGTCTGCTATTATTAGTGTTTATGCGTCAAGCGTAGTAGTTAAACATTTTTACTATCTCAGTGTAACTCTCATATCAAATATATTCTCAAGTACCTTTATTATTCATTTATTAATAACTAATATTATTGAATATAATTAATTATTAATAACTAATAATATTATTTATTTTGAGAGTAATTCGCACGATCAGTTAATTAAGTGATTTACATATCATATATAAAAATATCGTGTCACAATGTTTGTGGCCAAACTCCTTCGAAACGGCTCGACCGATTTTAATGAAATTTTTTTTGTATGTTTGGTAGGTATGAGAATAGGTTGTAAAGTACTTTTCATCCTCCTATGCTAAACGGGCGTGGCTTTGACCATACAAGTCATATTTTCGATACAGAATAACGGTGGCAGTAAAAGTCACAGAACATTGAAAATCAGAATGGAGGTACCATTTGGTGATGGCCTTTTAATGGAAAACTTGGACGGGCACTGGACATGGGGGTGTGCCTGCGCCCATACAAGCAAGATTTTTTATATCGATTAACTTTGGAAGTAAAAGTTACAAAACATTTAAGCTCAGAATAGAGTTACGAGTTGGTGATGTCTTTCTAATTAAAAATTTTCACGGGGGTTGGACAAGGAGATGTGGCTCCACCCTTACCAGCCAAATTTTTGATATCGAATAGCTATGGAAGTAAAAATCACAGAACATTGAAACTCAGAAAGACTTGGTGATGTCTTTCTAATATAATACCTGGAAAGGCATTGGGCAAGAGGGGAGGGGGTGTGGCTCCGCCCATATAAATCAAATTTTTGATATTGAACAGCTATGGAAGTAAACGTTACATAACATTGAAACTCAGAATGGAGTAACCAATTGGTGATGTCTTTCTAATAGAAGACTGAGACATTGGACAAGGGGGTGCGGTTCCACCCATACCAGCAAAATTTTGGATATCGAATAGCTATGGAAGTAAAGTCAGAGAACATTGAAACTCAGAATTGAACTACCACTTGGTGATATCTTTGAATTAGAATGCTTGGGCCCATCTTAGCCAAATTTTTGATATCGAATAGCTTTGGAAGTAAAAATCACAGAACATTGAACTAGATATTTTTAATTTGGCGTTTTAACGCCAGACGGCATAGCTAGTATATATTATTTGACATAAGGAGCAGTCCGTAGTTTATAAAAGGGGGCGGAATTAGACAACAGGCTTGGCACTTTAATTCAAAACGAACTTCTTTACATCGTTGGTCCAACTTCAAACATATTTTCACAATATATGGTATTCTTTGGAATAATGAGCAATGATTACTCTTGAAAATTGGCGGAATTAGACAGGGGGCATGACACTTCAATTTAAATTGAACTCCTTCTACACCGTTTTTCTGATTTCTTGGATATTTTAGCAGTCTTAGGTTTATAAAATTGGGCGGTCCTTGAAAGAGGTCGTGACACTTTATTTTTAAATTAGCTCCATCTACACCGCATGCCCGATTTCAATCAAATTTCGCACATATATTCTTCAGTGAAATGAGCAGATTTAAGCATAAAGAAGTGGTTGGAGTTGGACAAGGGGGTGTATCAATCTTAATCTAACCGAACTACTTCTACACCTTATGCCCGATATAAACCAAATTTTATACATATATAAAATAATAAGGAAAATAAGGAGAAGTCCGTAGTTTATAAAAGTGGATGGAACTAGGCAGGGGTTGTGGCACTTTAATTTAAAACGAACTCCTTCTACATCGTTTGTCCAACGTCAAGCAAATTTTTAACAAAAATTCTTTGGAATAATAAGCAGTGATTAGTCTAGAAAATCGGGCGGAATTAGACAGGGACGTGACACTTTAATCTAAAACGACCTTCGTCTACACCGTTTTTTTTTTTTTTACTTCAACCAAATTTCGTAAATATATTCTTTAATGTAATGAGTCAATAAAATTTTCCACACATATTTTTTGGTATAATGAGCAGTAATCTAGCAAATTGGGCAGAATTGTGCTGGGGGCGTAGTACTTTAATATTAAACAAACTTCTTTAGGGGTTGTGTGTGGTGGCCGTGGCGTGGTGGGTAGAGTGTGTATCCCATACGTCAGAGAACCGACTTTCAAATCCCATCTGGCACAGAATTGCTCTGCAGGCAATGGCAAACCTCTGAGAGTAAAAACTGCCATGAAAAGCTTGATCCATTTCTCGATCATTTGATCATAAGAAGCTCAGTCAAAGTCCTTTCAAGAGCTAAAATTAAATTCTTAATTCGACTTCAAACAAATTTTTCCCAATTGTTTTTGGAATAATGTGCAGTCCTTAGTCCAGAAAAATAGGCGGGGTAAGGCATGGGGTGTGATTCTTTAATTTGAATACTTTATCTAATAATGTTAATAATGTTAATATGAAATGTTCCAAGAAACATGCAAAACCTGGGCATGACTAGAAAATGGGCGTAGAAATGGCATTTAAAAACTATATCTCAGATTAAAGATTCTTAATTCCACTATACCCTCACAGCTGAAAAGTTTCAGGTGAAAAATTAGGTGGATCTTTCCTGATCATACATAAAACTTTCCGTGATTTTGTGTAACAACAACTGCAACAGTATTATGAATTACCAATAGATATGACCTTTGTTTGATATATGCCTTAAAATTCTAATGGTCCTAATCCAAATTTCAAATATTTATTAAAAACAAGAAGCCTAAAAAATTAAAATTGACAAAAAAGCCTGGGTTAGCAAACTACTCTATGTGGCTACTAAGGATAAAATTAAATTAAGCGTATGACACAAATATTTTTGCAGATTACACATAAATATTTTATAGACGGCTTAAGACTTAGAATATACTTCAATATGTCCGTGCTAGAGGTATTTTAGCTTTGTCACCCTGCCGAAGCTCATTCCTTACTAGTTTTAGAATAGTTTTATTTATTTGAATTTTAAGACTATTGACAGTCATAGACTATTTCTCATTGATTTTCATACCTTTCATAGATTTATGATTCAGCTCGTTTTTCAGTTGCCATTATTTTTTACACGATCACAAAAAACTTTAATTATTTCGAATGTCATGTCATAAACGTTTTGCTCCATGAATATTATTGCAATAACTGTATTCTTAACTGCCCTTAAATGTACTCTTAAATAAAAAAAAAATGCTGCCAGGAAAAAGTGCGTTTTAATGTTGCAGTACTGAATATAGATGCAGGAAAATGTCATGAAATGTAATAAAATCCTTTTATATTGAAATCATGCCAATTGATAGAATTCGAAACGATGACGCTGCAGTCAATGCGCTGTAATTCATTGTTATATCGCATGCGACCAACTGTTACAGTGGACGGACTGGTTGATGCTATGCAAGTTAAGTAAATTTAATTTGAATTCGCTATAATTCCAACAACTTGATTGCTGCAGTTCGAATAAAGTTTTTGTTTTTGTTGCTGTTCTTGTTATCGATATTGCAGACCGATAGAGAGACAGACGACACAGTCAGACAGTGAGAAACAAGCCACTTCGGATCATCGTTACATGCAGAGCCCACCCACAGTAGGTAATCATCAACTTCAACCACTCCACGCATCAATATCAACGCCAGCAAATTGCTTAAACCAACGCTTTAGTCGCTGAATTCAATGTCCTTTGAAGCGCCAGCTAGGATATGCCGCTGCTACAGCTCTTTTTTTCACTCTTTCTTTTTGTTTTTTGTGCATTTTGTTTTGGATCTAAGAGCAATCATCGATTGTTCTTGAAGGCGCCTCTTCACCGTGGCATGCTTTGCGTATAACTCAGAAGATAAATGAATATTGCGAATGTCCTGTTTTCTGCACTACTTCTTGTACATCCTTGCATGCAGCAGGCTTTACTCACGTTTTTGTTGCGTTTTTATTTTTATATATTTATTTTCAACAATTCCCGATACTATCTGTCTGGCTTTCTCGTTATTGTATTTGCTTTGCCTCTCCCTGAACAGCCAGACCACGCGTCCGTTCATTGATCTACCCGTCTACTTGTTCGTTCATCGTTCTATCCGCCGGCTTGGTAATCATTGTCATCGATTTCGCTTATGCTGACAGATACGGCGGCAGCAACAATTGCTCGAACATTATTACGAATTGCTTGTCTGCCATCTGTCCCCTGCCCATTTGTCTCGCTTGCTCAGTCAATGGCACTCCTCCTCGGTTCGTTGTTGTGCCATTTGAGAATAGCTAGCAGCGCCATCTGTCTTCATCGTCGTGCGTTAGTGTTACTGGGCTTGCCTGCCATTTTGTAGCTATTGTAAGAGTAGTACTTTGGAGCTATATGTGTGTTCCGCTCCACTCCTTAATTCATGTCCTTCCGCTGCAACTGAAGCCAACCACTCAATTCATTATTTTTGACTGTTCTGTGTTGCTTTTTTACAACCCTTCATCATCAAATAGTGGCTTCAAATGTCGTTTCTAATTTGTTAATTTTGTTGTTTTGTGTCAAAGTGACTTGAAAGTGTGTAAGTATAGAAAAATTTGCAATTGATACTTATTTAACCCTGAGTAGGTACAAAAAAAATTTTAATAACACAATCAATTCCCGATACTAGTAAATCTTAAATAACTGAAATATAGTTAGAAGCATTTTAAGCCTGAGATAGACTTTTTAAAAAATATTTTTACTCCCCTCTTTTAGTCATGCCCACGTTTTGCACGTTTCTTGGAATAGATTCTACCAATTCCTATGCCAAATGGTGCAGATATTAAGTGAGCTAAAGTATTAAAATTAAAGTAGCACGTCCCCTTGTCTAGTCCCGCTCACTTTTCTAGACTACGGACAAATCAGAGATCTGCGTAGAACCATTCGTCCTCTTTTGCCTCTCGAATAACATTCGTCGTCAACTAGCAAGGTAAGAATAATAATTGCTTCAACATTTGCGCTTAAAAAGTGCTTTCTATTGCTTCTTGTTAACGTAGCAATCGATAATAAATATGAATATTAAAAAAAGAAATCCGTTACTAGCTTAACTCAAAATATACAAATCCCTGAAAAAAGTGAAGAATTTAAAATTAAAACCTTGAGTTAAAATATTTAGAACAATGGCTGATAAGAATTTCAGCTATCATATCAACTTTGATTTTTGTAATGCTTTGTAAACTTTGGATTAATTTTTGTAATGCTTTAAACATTAAATTCATTTTTGTAAAAAAAATACCATTTTTATAAAATTCAAAAATTTAAGCTGTTTTAAAAAATCCTTTTTGAAGCGCTTTTTAAACGATAAAGCACTTTAGAAGCGCTTCCATCCTAGGACATCCAATGTTAAATTTAATATGAATTAGGTCCACTAAAAAAGCGCTACAGTTGTGTGAAACACTATGGAATAAGCACTTGCTTAGTGCTTTTGAAGCGCTTTGTTTACCACTGGGCAGCTACAATCGCACACAAAAAGTAATGCATGCATGTCGCTTGAGTTCGTAAACAACGATTGCAGCTAAGCACAGTTCGTCACGATTGCAGCTAAGCACAGTTCGTCACGATTGCGAATCGCTACAAAGACACCATCCAAGCATGTCTGCATTGCTCATTAGCTTAATCATCGGATCATTAGCTTAAAGCTTGAGTTTTCTGCTGCATGAATTTTTGTTGTTTTCTTACTAACCTGCCTTTTTCTAGCAGCGTATTGGTAAACAAACTATTTTTGAATGTTTGTCGGTAAAAGAACAACGATGTTCTGCTTTCAATATACGTTAACATAAAAGTGTCACGCCCCTGTCTAGTCCTGCCCAGTTTTCTGTAATTCACACTACTCATTATACTAAAAAATATGTGTGCAAATTTTTTTTTTTTAAGTCGGAAAATCGGTGTGGGTGTTATATTAACATTAAAGTGTCACGCCCCCTGTCTAATCTCGACTTTTTTCTCATCAAATGACTGCTCATTATAGACTAAAGAATATATGTGCAAAATTTGATTGAATTCATACCAACAGTGTAAAATAATTTTGTTTAAAATTGAAGTGGCACGTCCCCTGTTTAGTCTCACCCTTTTCTCTAGACCACGGAGTGCTCATTCTATTCCAAAAACTATGTGTGAAAAATTTTCTTGAAGTCGGACAAAGGCTATAAAAGAAGTTCGGTTAAAATTAAAGTGACACGCCCACTGTGTAATTCCGCCCAATTTTCTATACTAATCGCTGCTCATTATTCTAAACAGTATATGTTGAGAATTTGGTTGAAGTTGTACAAACGATGTAGAAGGAGTTCAGCTTAAATTAAAGTACCACGCCCCATACTAAATCCCGCCCATTTTGTTAATCTACGGACTGCTCATTATACCAAAGAATACATGCGCAAAGTTTGGTTGAAGTCAAACAAACTGTGTAGATGGAGCTATTTTCAAATCGTAATAAAGTTTTTAAATTACCATGGTATACACATGGTCTCAAGAAGCTAAAAAATTTAAGAAATAAATTCTTTAAACTGTATAAAGCCACTAACAATATTGAATACCATCAAAAACATCAGCATTACTTGAGATAATTCAACTTTCTAAACAAATTCCTATACAAACAGTATAAAAGTAAATATGAGTCAAATATAAAACGGAATCGTTATATTATGGTAATGAATCATCACAGTCGCTATCCGAATCAGCTAATCTTTTTGCAAAATTTTTCTCCTCTAACTTTGTTGTTGATAATGATCGAAAAGTGAATTTAGATTTAATATTTGAAGCTAATATCAACTTTGGTTCCTTACAAATCTCAGATATTGATGTGTTAAGCTCTATCTATAGTTTAAAAAATTCACCAAAAAATGATATTAATGGCTTTTCTGCATTTTTATTAAAGAAATGCCATTCTTCTCTTTCAACTCCGCTCAGAATAATATTTAATAAGTCTTTGAAATTTGGTGCTTTTTTGGATGAATGGAAGATTGCGTATATAACTCCAGTTTATAAAAGCGGTTCTTAAAATGATATTTCCAATTATAGGCCTATATCCAAACTTTCAAACATTTCAAAATTTTTTGAAAGTATTGTGAAATTAAAACTATATTTTGAAGTTAAAAGCATAATTTCCACCTCTCAACATGGCTTTATGCCAAATCGCTCTACAATAACTAATTTGTCTATTTTTACAGACTATTGTATATCTACTTTCGAAGAGGGCGCACAAATTGATGCCACGTATATGGATTTCTCTAAGGCGATCTATAAGGTTTCACATAGCCTGCTATTAAATAAACTTGCGAAATTAGGATTTCCCTCGGACTCTTTGTCCTGGGTTGGATCATATCTTAGTAAGTACCTCAAGGCAGTATCTTGGGCCCGCTTTTTTTTATTATTTTTATAAATGATATCAGTAACTGTTTTTCAAATTCAAAGTTTCTGCTGTTTGCAGATGACTTGAAAATTTTTTCAAGCATTGCAAATTTAAACGATATGCTTGCTCTTCAAAAAGACATAAATACTGTATACAGCTGATGCTGTAAGAATCGTTTACTTTTAAATTTGAATAAATATTACCATGCAGCATTTTCTAAATTAAATAATCCTCTTCGAACTGAATTCAAGTTGAATGATCAGCCTTTAAAAACAGTTGCATTTATAAAAGACTTAGGTATCATATTTGATTCCAAATTCAGTTTTATACAGCATCTTAACTATATAATTTACTATATAGCGAAATAGTAAAAAATTTACTGACCCATATACTCTTAAGCCGCTTTACATAAGTCTTGTGAGATCAAAGTTAGAATATGCGTCTTTCATTTGGAGTCCCATTTATAGAAACCACATTGATCGCCTGGAACGTGATCTTTAAATTTTTTGTATCCTCTCCCTTCCTACGATGCTCGATGTAGGCTTATAAACCTGATTTCATAAGAGAATAGAAGGATGGTTGTGTCCTTGTTATTTGTATATCACATTGGTTCTGGTATAACGGATTGCCCATACTTGCTGGGACTAATAAATTTTAATGTTCCTTTCAGAATACTAAGATTTAATCAATTGTTCTATGTAGGATTGCAAAGGACAAATTATGCTTCCAATTCGCCAATTACAAGAGCTTTGAGTGAATTTAATAGAATATCAATTATGTATCTGATTGATTTTACTGTATCAAGGACAGTGATAGTGACGAAAGTTTGATAAAATGCCACGCCCAATGGCCCAATCTCGCCAATTTTTCTAGACTGAATACTTCTTGTTACACCAAAGAATATATGAGCGAAATTTGGAAGAGGTCGGACAAACGATGTGGGTGGAATTTGAATGCATACAGACACGATGACATTCAGTCTTATATATTAAGAAGTATCAAGTCAATACACATATGGGTATTTCTTTGCTTACGTACCACAGTGGCCGCAATACCCCATCTAGCGGCGCTTCAGCGAAATGTTAAAAGTCATAATATGGCAAACTTTTGTATTTTTTTTTTAAAATTTAAACCGCAACGGATTTTTTTCTGTTTTCTTTTTTGTTTTGTTCCCAATATTCGCACAGCTGTGAGCATTCAAACTTGACACATGTTTCAGCAAAGTTAACACATGTTTTTGAGCTTGTTTCAAGTGCAATTTTGTTGAGAGGAAAAAATTAAATATTTAATTTGTTAATAAGATTTGCGATTTTATTTTAATTAAAAGGTATGTATTAAATAAAAAAAAAATTGGTTTGTGATCTGTGAATGTATGTTTTAGTGCTTAACAGTTGAAAAAGAAAATGTCCTTTGTGAAATTGTTTTTAGATATGAAATCCAATTTTGTGTGGAATAAAGTAAGGTGGATTGGACTGGATTGGGTTCAGTGTTTGCTTAGTTTGTTTAAATGGGTTGTTATCTATGTCAAGTTTAAATATAGGCTGCTAGTTTTTGCAAACTTTTTATTTTTTTCGTTATTTAGTTACAATGGCAGAATCTAAACGCACCCTTTTTTTAATATGGCATAGTGAACCAGTGCCAACAAACAAATTTTTAATGGTTGAAAATCATGTATTTTCTAATATCATTGATCGCTCGAAATATAGCGAAGAGCAATACCGACAAATTCAAAAACAGCTAAGAAATTTTATGAGCCAACTTGCACAAAAGTGGAAAAAAAGTCATAGAGTTTTGGCAGTGTTCGAAAAGCGAAATAAGATGTGGTTGGATGAAGACATTATTTTCCCTAATCCAGCCGTTGCCCAACGTAATGAGAAAACTTTTTCAGAGTGCACAAGGAAGACTCAAATAAAAAAAATTGCATCAATTGTCAATGAAACACCGAACGAAGAGTTAATGGTAGCAACGGGCGTGAGTCTTTACAAGGCTGGAAAAAGAAGCGCTTCAAAGGTTGTTTCAAAGTTACGTTCAGAATCTGCAATAGCTCAAAAAATGCTTAAATCTGCAGACTCTGAAGCAAAAACCAATATTCCGTATACACCTGAGGAAGCTTTAGCTCTTTATATTGATGGTGGATACTCAAAAAGGTCATACAGAGAAGTGCAATCTGGTGCCAAAGAACGAAACGCCAATATTTATCCAAGCTACGATATTTTGGCTAAAACTAAAAGGGAGTGTTACCCCAGTGACATACACGTAACTGAAGGTTCAGCTGAAGTTGGCTTGCAAAGTCTCGTAGACCATACTATTGCACGTATAATGCAAGGCTTTTCAACAGCTTTTGAGGATCTCATGACTGTTGGCATAAAAGCAATATTTAAATGCGGCTGTGATGGTAGCAGTGGGCACTCTACTTACCGTCAACGTTTCAGTGTTTCTGATACTGCAACAATTGATGAGCATTTATTTGCTGTATGTATTGTTCCTTTACAAATTAAAAACGGACCCGCAATACTATGGCAAAATAACCGGCCTTCTTCAACTCGGTTCTGCAGACCCATTAAAATCATTTTTGAAAAAGAGTCAGCGGATTTAGTAAGGGCTGAGATAGAAAATGTAAAAGACAAATTGCACAAATTCTGCCGACAAAATTAAGTTCTTTTGAAGTAACACACGAATTTCATTTGACCATGATCGATGGAAAAGTGTTTAATACCATAGCGGAGTCATCATCGCTGGCTTGTGGAATTTGTGGTGCGACACCAAAATTTATGAACAATCTAAATTTGGTTCAACTGAGGTAGCCACAAAACCACTTGTACGAATATTGATTGTCGACACTTCATGCTTGGATACGGTGCTTCGAGTGTATAATTCATATCGCCTACAGAATACCCATAAAAAATTGGCAAATACGTGGAGAAAATAAAGAAATTGCTGAACAAACCAAAAGAAAAATTCAACTTGAACTAAGAAAAGATTTGGGTATTTTGGTGGACATTCCAACGACGGGTTCGGGGAATACAAACACTGGGAATACCGCCAGAATGTTTTTCGAGCAGCCAACCATGGCCTCTATAGTAACTGGAGTAAAAATGGAACTTATAAAAAGGTTTGGTATAATATTGCGCACAATGGCATGTGGGTATGCATTTAACGTAGAGGCTTTTCGCATATATGCCTGGGAAACAGCAAAAATATTTGTTTCCGAATACCCTTGGTTTTATATGCCTCAATCTGTACATAAAATATTAATACATGGAGCAGAAATTATTGACAAAGTTTCGCTACCAATAGGAATGATGTCAGAAGAGGCACTTGAGGCAAGAAATAAAGATTTTCGCACTTATAGGCTGAACCACACGCGAAAAGACACGAGATTGCACACAATGGAAGACTTACTGCACGCTCCTTTTACCTCGAAATACTCGAAAAAAAAACATCCAAATAGATGATGGGGTCAAGCAGCTTCTTTTAAATATGAATGATATACCTGGCGACCCTAATTCTGAAAGCTCCGACTCTGAATAGTTTTTTTCATTTGCACCTTAGATTCATCTAGTAGTTCCGAAACGGAATAAAACACTTTTATTACTATTGTTATTATTACAGTTATTTTTTTTTTTTTTTTGTTTTCAATAATAATTAATTTTTTATTATGAAAACAACTTAAATATATGAAGACTGCATATGGACAAAAATAGTTATTTCAACAGAAAAAACAATAAAAACAAAATAAATAAATGAATGTTTAAAAAAAAATGTTTGTAATATTAAAGTTTAATATATTTTCAGCCCAAAGGAATGTGAAACATTAAATATTTTAATTTTACGATGTTTTCCTGAATAAAATAATATAAGTCTAAAATATGAAAAAAAAATTGCAACTTTCACAAAAAAAAATATATAAATATATTTTTAAAAAACATTTTTTTTTTTTTAGCATTGTAGCTTAGTCTGTTTTCAACTAAAAAAAAACATTACACAAACAAAAAAAATTTTTCTCTAAGCGCTATTAATTAAACGCCGCTAAATGAGCCTTTTCGGCCACTGCAAAATGAGCCTTTGGTTGTTGTGGAGCCCTAGAGGAGTTTCTCCCTCGAGCTCTGAGTTTTATGATATCCGCCTTTATAATGGTGATTCGTACGCGACAAAAAAAGTAAGTGATTTTAAGACGCATGTAAATATATTTAAAACTCTGCGAAATATGTAGGAAAATTATTGTTCATAAAATGTTAAAATTAAGTTGAATAATGCTGTTTTATATTGCAGTGAGTTAAAATCATAATTATATTGATTTTTAAGACAGATTTTTCCTTTAAAATAACAATAGTATTGATACACAAAATTTTTCAAGCTTTATAATTTTATTTATTAAAAACAAAAGTAAAACTTAAATTCTTAATTAGAAAAAACACGTTTTTGTCAAAATTAAAACAAAAATGCTTCGAAAATGGTGTTATTACATGTCACAATGGGTTCACGAACCACTTTTACTGACCAAAATTCTGAAATTTCTTTCGGTGTCACCAAATTAAATTTGATGTCAAAAATTAAAAATTCAAAAAGGCGATTAATATCCAAATGGCAAAAAATCCAATATAGCGGCCGATATATAAAAATTTCCTTGTATCCGTACGAAACGTTGTAAAAGAGGGTAGCTGCTTTCGAATTCGATGTAAAAATTTTAAAATTTTACATGACAACTTCAATGTGGCGCATGATATTTTGAGTCTGTATTCAATAAACTATTTCAAGATTTCGGAATATTATAATAAAATTAAAATCAGCGACAACTCCCTTATACCAAGTTTTTTAGACTCTTAAGGCATTTTGCTTTCAAATGAGACTATGTTATATTTTCTGAAATTTAGATCGAAACCTTAACCCATTCAAGTATTTGATTGCAAACATTGAACCCATGAGCATTTGTGACGAAGTCCTCTCCCGGAGGAGGGGGGCGGGAGAGAGGGAGGTCATGCGTTTCGTCACAAACAATTTTTGAATTCAGTTTTCAATATTTTAAATTGTATTAAAAATTTAATTTTATTATTACGTAATTTATGTACAGCCCTTAAGATTATTCAATAAAAAACTCTCATATAACTTTACGTTCAAAGCGAACATGAAAGTGTTATAAAAAATATGAAACAAGCAACAATTTTCACAACTGCCGAACATCCATTTTATAACGTATCGCCACTGGTTGGTGTTCTTGTTAACGTCGGAAAAGCTTTCATTTTGGTTTAGCTCTGTTCACATGGTCAAAATTTTCATGAATGTAAACAAACACAATAGAACAACGTGACATTTCGTTGAAACTTCCCTAATTATAAAACTTACAATAAAAATTACGTGTTCTAAGCCTTCCCTATAGGATCAAACTAGCTTGTTTTTAAAAGGAACTAATTAAAAAACTAATTTAAAATAAATTTAAATAAACTTTGAATTATACTGAGGCGGCATCCACTTCAATTCAAAATAGTTTTTATTGCATTTTATATGAAGTTATTGAAATACTAATTAAAAACAATTGGTTGATAAACTACTTTGAATTATATTAAGGCGTCAACTACTCTGATTTTGACATGTTTTAATTTCAAATTTTTATTAGATGACAAGTTTATATATATTTAACCATGTTATTTCATCAAATATTATTAACTTAAGGCTTCACTAACATTTTATTTCAAAAGGACATATTTATTTATTTACGGCATTGAGCTGCAAGACAGACGTGCTAAACACACTTTAAAACTCTTTATTATTTAAGATATTCAAATTACAAACTGGTACTGTTTAGCAAACATTGCACAATTTGGACTCTGTACGGAAATTGATGCATTGCTTAACCATTCAGCAAACACCTCATCACTTCAAAAGTAAAGACGCACGCCTTTCCCTACGTAGCGTCGAGTCTGCTCCATCACTTCATTGCGATTGACACTTAAAAAAGAAGCACTAAGCAAAATATCGGTGTGTCCATCGGCCATGATTGATGGTTGCAAAGCGTGGAAAATCCCGCTGACACTCTTGTTTAGCTCATATTTTGAAATGAAGCATCAAAAAGCTGGCTCGTGTTAAGTAACAGGTGCAGTATCCACACAATTCCGATCAATTGGATCCGCACCTTCGCTCATGTACCCAGGCGGTGGCGTGTCCGTTTTTGTTAAATGCTTCCGTGGTAGGCATGTTCACATATAAGCGCAGAGTTCCTCCAGCTTCTGGAACTATCACCTGTTGGAAGCAGAAATAGTCTAATGAAGAAAGGAATAATTAAATTATATCTACCATCGCAGCGTACTTCTGTTGCGTTACGTGAATGTAATTACTAGTTCTTTTTTGAATTAACTGGCAATGAAGTTTGGCATGCATCACTTTTGAATTATTTTAAAATCAATTAAAACACCACAAAAAACGACATTTCACAATTTTCCATTAAAAAACTATTACCACTTTTAACTTTGTTTACATTTTGCTTTCAGATTTTATATTTCAGAATTTATTTGTGTCGACCAGGCATGATTTTTTGGCATGATTAATGTATTTATGTATTTTTCAAAACTGTCAAATAAATGATCTCTTTGATGTATAGAAATTTAAAATGTTTATGCTTTTGAATTCATCTTCAGTAAGTGGAATATTAAATAGTTTTCAATTGTTTATTTTAAAGTAATTAAAAAAATAATTTAAATTTAACTAATTTAACAAGTAGTTGAAAATATATGCAGACGCACGTCAATTGACTTATTTAGCGGACATCACCATACAAAATATGTTAGTTCGTTCTATGGAAAAAAGTCAGAATTTCAACTAGTTGTGGTTGACAAAAAACTAATTTTTCAACTACTTTTAAATTAGTTTATTTTCCTACAGGGGTTTTCATAACAAACTAGTAAATTATAAAAAAAAAAACCCAAAAATTTAAAAAAGAAAATCTGTGACGTTACGTCGTGGGGGAAAGGGGGTTCAAGACTTTGGGACAACATGGGGGGGGGGGTAAAAAATTGGTCAAAAACATGTTACGTAATTTATGAGCAGCCCCTTAAGTTTCAATTAATTGTTTTTTCTTACTTACGAGTACGTACACGACAAAGTTTTACAGCCTATAAATTTTTTTATATATGTTCGAAAAAATTAAAAAATGTATAACAATAAGCACGATAACAATATTGCTTAAGGTACCGGCTTTCATTCACTTTCGCTTACAAATAGACTAATGGCATTAATAAAGTATGTTTTCGGTATATGTACGCGACATTGGAACAAAGTAAAAAAACATATATATAAAAAAATTAGCGTTATTTGACCTCCGAATGCTCTCTTTTTATTTTTATATATTTAGTTGTTGTTGGTAAGTAAATTTATTTATTTATTTATTTATTTATTTAGCCAAACAAGGCAATATCGTTTTTCTCTCCTCTTTCCTTGTTTTAGGTGTAGACGATATGCAATTCCCAGTGGGCGTAATCCGCCCACATGAATCGACACATTTTCAAAAACACGTCAAAAAGAAAAGACAAGAAGAAGAACGAAGGGGGAACTTATATACTAAGCTTACATACTAACAGATTCTATACACATAGTAAAAATACGTACTAATTTTCAATACTATGCTAAAATATTATTAAGATGGAAAGCTAAATGGGAGAACAACTAAATTTTGTTTAGGTATGGGTGGTAGACGGCAATGTAAGAAGAGGCATTTGGATATGGATAGAGTTATTATTACAATGCTGTGTTTTACTTATTTAACATTAAAATTTTTCATTTACAATTTTTCTACAAATGCTAGATCAAGGAAGTAGAAGAGGGATCAAAATGATGATGAAAAGGAATTGAAGAAGATTCACTTATATGTACCATTGGACATGAGACGTGAATTGGTGTTTAATAAGGGGATATTTATGTAAAGGAAAGTGCTTTGGAGAGGGAACGCTTGAATCTGAATTCAATATTGGCGGTGTATAATGCTCGCTGATATTATTAAATATTTTACAACATCTATTCAAGGGCTCGTTCAATGCGTAAATAGTGTTGTAATGCGATTCTTTTAACAATTTTGTATACCTTGTTCGCCTTATTGGTTCATTAAATAGTACCTTGCTCGAGATGTATTCGCTACCGATGTTACCAGTAATAACATCAAATGTAAAGCATGAGCAAAGTAATATTCTACTTGATGACAGCGACATTAAATTGAGGATTTTAAGTCTACTCTCGTATGATGGTTAATTTGTATAGTCACAAGGATCGTATAGGTCTCTCAATGCAAAAAGCAAGAATTGTCTTTGAATAGATTCTAGCCTTTCACTATACACTACAAAAGCTGGGTTCCAAATTGTGCAACAGTATTCTAAGATTGGTCGCACTAATGTGCAGTATAAGGTTTTAGTTACCCAAAGGTTTTTGAATTCTTTTACACGTCTTTTTATGAATCCGAGCATTTTGTTTGCCCTGGATATGATATGATCGTAGTGAAGGTTAAAGCTCATCTTACTATCAAGAATTATTCCAAGATCTGCTATGTGGTTGACCCTTTTAAGTTCCACCTTATTTAGCATGTATCTGCTATATGTTATTACGTTTTTACGGGCAAAACTTATAACGTAGCACTTATTTATATTTAAAGAAAGTTTATTTTGACTACACCACTGTTCCAGAGACAAAAGCTTATTCTGTAAGAATACTGAATCCACTTCTGATCTAATGGTATAGTATAATTTTAAGTCATTTGCATATAAGACATCATGCAAAACTTCAGATATGTCTGCAATAAGTGGGCCAAGATGGCTACCTTGAGGTACACCCGACGAGACCACAATCTTTTTAGAAAAAGTACCCTGAAATTTTACATATTGGGATCTTTCACAGAGATAAGACTTGAGCTATTTCAGCACAGTACCTGATATACCAAATTTTTCAAGTTTCTTAGCTAGGATTTCGTGATCAACACGATCAAAGGCTTTACTAAAATCTGTATAGACTGCATCTATTTGGTGGCCCTTTTCCATTTTAGTAAGAATGTCTGATGCCATGATTGCAAGATTTGTGGTTGTTGATCGTCCTTTACGAAAACCATGTTGCTGCTCGTTTAAACACGGATTAGTTATGCTCGTGAGTTTGGAACATATAATTTTTTCAAATAGCTTTGGAATAACTGACAATATTGCAATACCCCTATAATTTTCAACTGATCTCTTGTCGCCATTTTTATAAATTGGCGTAAGATGACAAGATTTCCAAAAAGTTGGGAATATACCTGTATGCAAGGATTTGTTAAAAATCATATGTAACGGCGTAATTAATTGGTCTAAGCATTGAACAAGTGAAATTGGTGGTATAAGGTCTGGACCTGGAGATTTATTTGAATCTAATTCTTTAATGGAATTGGTTATGTCACTCCGTGTTATACTAATTTCACAAACCAATGCCGGTCTACTAGTTATACTGGTAAATGTAGGTTGATTTTGGGAAGTAGTTGAACAAAAGACTTCTTTAAAATGATCCGAAAAAAGATTACAAATTTCCTGTGAGTTAGATGAAGTAACATTGCATTTAACCATGAAGTTTGGGTATCCGGTCGATTTCCGTTTTACATTTACAAAATCGAAGAATTTTTCGGGTCTTCAATAATCCTTTCTCCAATTAAATTGGTGTAAAGCCTATAAGCCTCTTCGGACTTAATGGAGAACTCCTTAGACAGCTCTTTGTATCTAACCTTTACCTCATCACTTCCAATGACGCAATTTTTAATGACTGTAAAGTTTATTCCTTTGATTTCTCAAATTTCTAAGATTTGAATCAAGCCACGGTTCCGATAGTTTATTTTTTTTCTTTATTTTTGGAACATGAGTATCAAATACAGGAAAGTCTTTTTGATAGAAAGACGATACAGCATCGTCCAATTCTAGTGCAGATAAGTGGTTCCAGTCCAAACAATTTAAGTCATTTTTAATGTTATTGTAATCGGCATTGAGGAAATCGTATACAATAGAATTATTAAATGACTGTATAAAAGTTATGTTGTTAGTACATAACTCAGTAGTAAAAGCAGTATGGTGGAGGGTATTGGAAAATATCTGCTCAGCATCATAGGTTGGACTAACCTTTACTTCGTCATATGAGTTAGTAAAAATCAAATCTAGCCAGCGATTGTTTCGGCTTGGAGCTGGAGCTACTTGCTGACTGTCATTACTATAAAAAGTACTTAATAAATCGAAGTCGACCGCATTGGACAGGTTAATTGGAAGGAGATGGTTGTCATCATCTTCGTGCACAAAAGATATATTGGGACGGTTGAAGTCTCCAAATATAATAATTCTATCAGCTTCGATTAACGCGGCTGTTATTGACGTTATCATTTCACATAATTCAGTGTAGGAATTGTAGGTTGAATTCGGAGGAACATAAATAACACCTATGTATACGGAAGCTTTTTGATCTAGCCTTATTTTGATTAAGCTGCAATACAATATTAATTTTTTTTTCATTTGAGGGGATTACATAAAGAGAAGAACTCATTTAATTTGGTTAAAACTGAGATTAAGAGAAACTTGTTTTTGTAGCCACTTTTTTTTGCATTCAAGTTAAGATCAGCTCTCAATACTCTCATATGATAAAATTTAAATATTTTTGGCTCATTATTGGCAATTAGAAGAAATTTCTAGTAAAATTTAATTTTTCAGCCGTGGTTGACCATTTTAAAAAAATGCCCATATTGATATTTACGAAGGTTTCCCTATTTTGATGATGTCACTTCGTATGGGGAGTTTTATGGAAGGGGGAAAACAAAATCTAGTTTTCATTAGATTTTGTCAAATTTAATAGTCAAAAAATCAAATTTTATGTGCAAAATTTCAAAACATTTCTTTCATTTTTGTGGATTTTTAAGCGATTTACTTTTAATATACAGCCACCTTGTATTGGAAGAAGGCGTAGTTTTCATCCAATTTTGCCAAATATTACAGTGATGGCTTAAAATATATAACAGAGCTTATGTGCAAAATTTCAAAGCATTTCTTCTATTTTTTTTTTATGGGTTTTTAAGAAATTTTACGGTTAAAATAAAATCATTTTGTATGGGAGTTAGGCGTGGCTTACATCCGATTTTGCAAAGTATCATAGTAGTGGCCTATCATTAATATAGAATCTTTTGTGCTTTGTTAAGGTGTTTCGAGACACCTTAATTTTATGTAAATTTTTAAGAGGCTCTTAATCTTTATTTTTTAGAAAGAAGCTTATGTTTTAAATTTCATTACGATAGCATTTAAATTGCGGCTTTAATCGTGATCACAAACATACAGACGGAAATTGATTCAGGTGGTCATGCTGATTAAAAATATATATACGAGTACTTTTCTAAGACGCCTAATTATTGGCATTACAAACAGAATAACACAGTTTATATACCCCCTACGCAGTACGTGTTGGGGTATTAATATGGATGAATATTTTTCATTTGCCCGCCATATTATGAATAAAATTAAATTCTTCTCTGACATTTTTTATGCTCTTTTTATGATACGCGCAGCATCTTTTTCAGTTGTTGATGCTTTCAACCAAATTGCATTGTATTGCTTATTAAGTCGAAGAAGAATCCTCAAGATATCTGATATGAATAAATGTGGAACACGAGAAAATAAACAAAGACTAGTAGAAAGCAGCACAAATAAAGTAACAAAATTCAGAAAAATAGCAGGAAAAAAACACGACATTTCGACAGCACAGGCAAGTCTTGAAATACTGTTTGTCTTTGAGCGAAATTTATAGATCTGCAAATTTTATGGCTTGCTTGATTTTTCATTTTATTCTGTATACTTTTTACATTTTCTATATATTTTATCTCTCTATTTTGATAGTTTTTCGACCTTCTTTGTGCTGGTAGAAAATGGAAAACTTATGTTTTGTGGTATAAAAAATGTTTGCTTCTACAACACAGTAAAGAGTAATAAAAGGTTACTGAGAAGCAACAGATTGCAAGGATACAATTTTTTACCAACTTTACTCGGTGAATGAAGTTATAATTGAAGAGTTTGAAAAAAAAAGAAAAAATAAATAACCAATTTGAAAAACTGGCACAAAAAGTGGTAATAAATACCTGATTTGAGAAAAATATTTATCAATCTTGTAAATTCAAGCTTTTATAACCGTTGTTACTGTGTGTTGTTTTTACTTGTATTCCTTATATCAAAATATCGATTTTTTTTTTCTCACTCAAATTTTATCTTCGGTTTGTTTACCACTCTGTGACTTCTGTGTTAATTTGGGACTTGAATTCTCTAGATATACCTCTTCACTTATCTTAAATTTTCCCAAACAATTCTAATGGCTTCCCTTGGGTATATGTATAACAATGCATTCTTTATGTTATTTTTGCATATTTTTGTGGTTTTGTCATTGAAATTTTTTAATTTCCCCAGCTTCACAGTTCAATTAACTTTAAAGAATATTTTGCCTTAAATGTTGTCCATGACAATGCCAACAAATAGCGTCACGCCAAAAATAAGGTCAACAGTAGCACGCACCAATAGCAACAACTACCAGCAAAACCCAATTTAAAACATTCACAAGATATGGCAACATATTTTGTTCAGTTTTAATATACGTGATGTTTAGAGGAATAACAACATTTATAAATTCTAGCAAGTAAAAATGTACGTGAGCAGCAAAGTTTTTAAGTTGCTACAAACAAATATACAACAGCAACAACAAAAACAACATGAACAACAGCAACAATAATAAAAAAATAACTTAGTCGAAAATTTACTGTCAGATTTGGTACTCTTGCCATGAGGGATTTGTGCAGGATTTGGTTTTAGTATAAATTTATATCAAGGATTTTCCAAATGGAGACATGCAAGAATTTATATTTGAAATTGTGGCAAGTTGTTGCGTTGGCGTGTTGGTTTTAAATGATTTCATGTAGAAAAGTGCTACATTTTGCAACAGTTAAAATTTCGTTCTTTATTAACTTGGGCGCATTAAGATTATTACGCATAATCCTAAAAGTATGCAAATCATTGGCAGAGGATGGAGATTCAAAGTATATATTGAATACTTGGGCTAGATAGTGGGTGGAAATTCAGCAAAATGTTTGTTGTCGTCACTGGAAAATAAGCTTAGATAGAGCAGAGCTGCAATATCTGAGCACAAATTATTTTATTAAAAATTTGAACAAAAAAATGTATAAATTCATCAGATATTTCATGATTTTTAATTAATTTTTCTAATGAAATTTTGAATAAATAAATTTTTTTTTGAAGCGAAGCTTTTTACGTATTTTTCTGTGGTTTGCTTGAGTGAAATCTGAAAAATTTTCGACAGATTTTTTTCTTGGAAATTTTATGGTTTCTTTGTTGCTGGCGCTTATTACAACAAGAAAATTTAATACTTAAATATTAAATATTAACCATATTTTCGGCCCGCCGTGAGGTATTGAACCCGTACGCTCTGATTAAGAGTACAATACACTATCCACCAGGCTACAAAGCCTTGTAAGAAAGAGTTGTTTATTCAATGTTAACTATAACAGAGACTATGCAGACTGCAGTAGATCGTCACCATCTATCAATATATAGAGGATTGTGTATTTGCTATATTACAACAAACAATTTGCCACTACTTGCCACAAGATGTCACCAGCATCGGTGTGTTTGCGTTGTGAATGCGTTTGTGGTGTTGTTGGTACATGGAAATATTAGCAATGCCCACAAGTGCGTTGACAAGTTCGTTTTTAAGTGTCAAAAAAAAACAAAAAATAACAATTAATATGTAATTAACTAACGCATGCATGACATCGGCAAGGTTCAAAAATGTTTGTTTAATTTTGTTTCGTGTGTATTCTTTAATATATAAATTAATTAATTTTATATTATTTTAATTGATTGTTATCAAATCTATGAAACTGCGAAAAAGCTTCCCTTCTCTCGTGTGTCTAACGACGCAGCTGTGTTTTTTTTTATAATTTATCTTCTTTGACCTCGAATGTACTTGTATAAAAATATTTTGTATATTTTGTATATAAATATCTCAAAAAGTAAGCAACATCGCAAATAAGGTTACTGATAGAAGTTGCAAGGTTCAAAAGGGGTTCTGTTATAGTGACCTTAATCCTTAGTTTTAAGGTCAAATCAAGATCAACATTGTTTTTTTTTAATTCCCTATTTTTTATAGCATAT
Organism: Coremacera marginata; assembly: GCA_914767935.1. NCBI lineage: Eukaryota > Metazoa > Arthropoda > Insecta > Diptera > Sciomyzidae > Coremacera > Coremacera marginata. The sequence goes on from OU612047.1 coordinate 129,455,921, forward strand.
TCGACTTTCTACACAATACAAAAGTTTTGTTTGAAAAATTTATAGTATATCTTTATATAAAACCTTATAAGGAGTTTTCTGGATGAGTATTGTTTATTTTTGGTGGTATCCACGGCGGTATCTTGAACCATTTCGTCAACAAAACCAGATATGTTTTCTTAGCGTTGAGGCTTAAACCGACTAAGATTGCCGTCTGAGCATCTCTTTGAGTGTGCTCTCCATTATTGAGCTTATTGTTGGCAAACATTTCACCGCTATTAGATCATCTGCATCAACTTTTATCTTTAGGGCATTACCTTCAAAATTTTTGAGTAGTTCATTAACGACTAGGTTCCATATTAGGGGCTATAGAACTCCCCCTTGGGGTTTACCGATCCGAACTTCCCTTTCCAAGGTAGTACTGTCCGACTCGGCTTGGGTCCTTCTACAATTTAATAAATTGTCCATCAAAAGGTCAATAGCTGTTGGTGCATATATCGCCCGAAAACAATTAAGGATTGCTGCAGTCGATACATTGCTAAATGCGTCTGTAATGTTTAGAAATACGCCAAGTGTGTATTCTTTGTGGTGAAGACCTTTCTCTATGGATGCTACTAAGGAATGTAGTGCCGATTCAACCGATTTCCTTTTCGTATACATAAAATTCATATAAAACTCATATAAGAAATCACATTTTTTTCCCTGAATAATAGTTTAGATACATCTATTTTTCTGTTCAACTGAAAATCGATAAATGACACGAAATTAAAAAATTTTCAACTGTATATAACAATTTTATTTTAACCATAAACTATGTTGAATTCATTAACAAAAGCCATGTTTCAAATAATTTCAGCTCAAAACAAAAACTACGTATTTTGTTGCACCTATTTTTCTGTTCACGTGTGTATATATAGTTAGCGAGAGAACGACAAAGGGAGAAATGAAAAAATAAATTGAAACGGAAACAGAAGCAAATCAAACTAAACAAATACCAGTAAGTAAATGAACGAAAAAAAAATCAACATTATTGCGTTTGTTAGTAAGACTTTTCTTTTTTTTTTTTTGTTGGTTTAATAACTTTCTTTAGTCTGGCAGCATCATAAGCTTTGAACAAAAACAACAAAAATCTAACGATAAAAATGCAAATAAAAAGCTTAAATGAAAAGCGAACTAAAGCAAAAGAAACGCATTAAAAACTACAAAAACAAAAGAGCTAAAAGAAGAAAAATGTATTCAAGTCCGAAAAATAAACATCGATATTATAACAAGAGAAAAAAAAAAAAACAAAAATAAACCAAAAAGTACAGAGTTTGGTAGAAAAGAAATAGAGTACAGGACCGAAAAAGCAATGAAAACAACAAAGAAATCAAGACGAGTGCGTTGAAAGGATTACGAAGAAGCTGTTGACTCTGAATGCCCAGCGGGCAACACCCGCTGCTGAACTCTCTCCCACACTAATAAAAACATAACAAAAAAAAAAAAAAAAAAAAACACACAGGCACCTGCTTAAAAGCACAAATTCCCCGAGCATAACCATTAACAACAAGCTCAACGACGACAGCGACGACGTACTACGACGACGCTGACCGTGAGTAATGAGAATAGTTTTTCCCGCAAGCGAAAAGCAAATCAACAAGTAGGATTGCCAGACATCATTTATTGTTTATTTTTGTATTATATTCTAGACATTAACAAAAATTGCTAAATATTCTGAATATAAAAAACAATAATTAAAATGTAACTTAAAAAAAATTGTAGGCTGTACCAAAGGTATCAAGGCTGCTGATTTGCGTGTATACATATGTTGGTCTGCCATCCCAGTGGACAAAAGCAGGGCTTCGAAGAGCTACTAGCAGGGCTTCTAATGGATTGCATAGTAAAGCGAGTCACATTTGTATGAAATTTGTTAAAGTATTTGGGATCCTTCGTGCCGCCGCCTCAAATCAATAATGGGTCTAAAAGAAGGAATTAGAGCCCATAGAATTTCATGAATTGTAAAATTCGGGCCGATTCTGGCCAAAAATCCATATTTCGAAACATTTTTTTTAATGATATTTAAAAAATTTTTTCTAATACATAAGCATATGAATAAACCAAATCCAAAGAACCTATTTCTATGTAAAATTGTCTGAAGTTTTCGATTCTGTACTTAGATTTGGCGTTCCATGGCGTAAAGTCTCAATAAACTAAGTTAAAGTAAAAAATTAGAATTTTTTTTTTCTATATTTTTTCTTTATTTTTCCCCTTCGTACTGATTTAGGTTTTTTTTTTAAACGTTATTAGTTTTTTATTAAAGCCCATTTCATTGCAATAATATTAAAAAAAAAATAAAAGATTTGACCCTTTTTTCAATCAGATACGCAATTTTTTGTAAAAGCATTTCTAAGGAACTTATTTAAATCAGTATAGTAGGACATTTTTTTTCTTGCAAAAGTTGAAAAAGTTAGCCTTTGTTGAACCACGCGGAAACTGTTTGCAATTTTTTTCTACCACGTGAAGAAGTGCCTGTTTTTCATTCTCTGACGACGTGACTTTATCGTTATATCGGGACATCAAATTAATCGCTCTTTCTGCTGCATCATTAATCACAGAAATATTTCCGACCACTTCTTCTGCGCGCAAGTAGTTCTCGTTTTTAGTCCAAAGACTAGGATCAATTTTTAAAAAATTAAAGTTACCTTCAGTACTCAAATCATTTACAAACAATGACTTAAAAAACATTTCCGTATTGGCTGTTACAAAATTATCTATCGCCAATCGTTTTGTTATTTTCAAAATGTAAGTAAACTAATCGGCCTAGAACGTGCTTGCAATTAGGCAAGCTTTTTTTTTAAAAAATAACTCTCAGACGCGTCTCGATTAAATACTGCATCTCTTGGTTTTTTACTTTTCACTTTCACTTTCACTTCACTTTTTTTAATGTGTGACACCTTGCGACCATGATTTAATGAAATAAAGGTTAAGTAACTTCAGAGAACGTCAAAAAAAAACAGATGTTTCATCGTTGCCCTTGCAAATGTCAACCGAAGTTTTCTTTACTTGATATTCTGAATTTTAGCAGCCCATGATTTTTGTTTTTTTTTTTTTCGAAAACAACAACCCAGCAAACCAAACCATTATTTCTATCGATAAAATACTCGATATGATATCGTTACGATAGAAACAATAGCTTGGTTTACTGGGAAGGTTTTTTACTTACCTTTTGCTATGACATTCGCAACCCCACATTTTGTTGTTGTATTTTTCATGCAAAGAGCAGGGTTCTAAAAATACTTAACCTTTATTTTATTAAATCATGCTTGCGACAAATAAAACTTAATGATAAAATCACTTGACTTAATGTGATTCATGTAGCATAGTAATACCGATCGTACAACATTTTCCTTTCTAGCAGGTAATACTGAGAACACTTTATTTGAATAAATATGCTTTTACAAAAAATTGCGTATCTGATTCAAAAATGGGTCAAAGCTTTTATTTTGTTTTTTAAATATCATTGCAATGAAATAGGCTTTAATAAAAAACTAGTAACGTTTAAAAAAAAATCCTAAATCGGTACAAAGGGGGAAGATAAAAAAAAAATATACAAAAAAAAAAACAAATTTTTAACTTTAAATTAGTTTATTGAGATTTGAAGCCATGATTCGCCAAATCTTAGTACAGAATCGAAAACTTCAGACAATTTTACATAGAAATAGGTCCTTTGAATTTGTTTTATTTATATGATTATATATTAGAAAAAATTTTTAAAATATCATTAAAAATAATTTTTGAAATATGGTTTTTTGACCAGAACCGGCCCGAATTTCGCAATTCTTTAAATTTTTGGGCTCTAATTCCTTCTTTTAGATCCATCGTTGATTTGAGGGGGCGGCCCGAAGGACACCATCCAAAGTAGCATGTGACCCGCTCTATTGCATAGTCCTTCCACGCTCATTGCTTTAAAGAGGCCTGCTATAAGCACTCCTTTAGAATGGCTTAAAGAAGTGGTTAATTAAAAAAAAAATTTTTTTTTTTTATTCCCATTTATGTATACCTATCTGTTCTGTGATTTTATTTTATTTTAGTTTACATATTTTTCTCAGATAAGAATATTTCTAGGTCATAACGTTGATTACGAGTATTGTTCAGTATTTTTGAACTAATATATATTTTAACTTTTAACGAAAAAGTAACCCTGAAATATAAGCAGAAATAGTTTTTGTAGGAAAAATATAATTGTTGTACTGCTCTGGGTAACGAAAAATTAGGCCTCATAGAATCGCTCGCAGAAGCAGCGAGGATGTCATGTGTCTTACCGCCAAAAGTAGCAGTAAATGCACGCCTTCGTTTGAAAAGACCTAGCTTCATTGCCTATTCGGATGAAAATCAAACAAGTGTCCGATCGAATATTCGGTTACGGTTTCTTCTCTTTTTATCTGTCACTGCTGTTCGGTTTAAATATTGCCGAAATTTCATGCAAAATCTCATATTTTGCATGACATACGACAAAAAGGTATTGAATAAAATTCTATTAATATTAATTTAATAATAAATTTTTTACTCGTTTATATATGAAATGTAATGTTTTCTGCTTGCTTTTATTTTTTACAAGAGTAGATTAGGGGAATTACTATCTTAACGAAAGCAGTAGGTGCAACCCTAACAATGATAAAATAGTATAGAAAGAACTATATCAGGTGTAGTAAAAAGAAATCCATTAGTTTTGCATGCAATTTAAGGCTTACTTTTATTTTATTCCTTGATAAAAACAACAAAAATAAATTTTTATTATTAAAGATCGCCCTTAATCAGAGCATAGGGCGGAGACAAATTCGGCCCAGCGTGAACGATCTTGAGCTATTCTGGGAACTTCCTGCCAAGTGTATCGGGATTGGTATTCCGCAGTCATGCGTGCGCGACCTTTTCGCCAAGAACCTTGGGGATTCCATTCAAGGGCCATCTTTGCAATGTCGTGGTCTTCTTTGCGTAGAGTGTGACCAACCCACCGCCATTTGCGGTTTCTGATTTTGACAGCTACTGGCTGGCACGTCGAGATGGCTTAGAGCTCTGCGTTTGTGATTGTTTTTGGTCAAAAGATCCGGTAAACAACACGCAGACACTTGTTAACAAAGACTTGTAGCTGATGTAGATGATGTCGGTCACCTTCTAAAAAAATGCTATTTTAAACATTAGAAGAAAATTAAGAAAAAGAGTTGAAAAAGAAGCGAAGAGAAAGTAATCTAATGAGCAGAGAAAAAGGAAAAGACAGATTGCCTTAAAGCTACTCTCCCACTGACCTCCCCAAAACTACATGGCAAAGCATTCCACAACCTAATGGAATTGATGAAAAACAGTTGGGAAGTGTTCAACGAATAATGTCTCGGAACTATCAGGACATGGCTTCTTCTAGACATGCTGAACTGGAGTTTGTCAAACAAATACCGAGGTGTTTTTTTCATATATTAACTTATGAAGGTACATACCGCGTGGCATAATTGAACCCAATTTGAAATTTTAATTGAGACGATGAATCCAGTTGACTAAAAACTATTTCAGAGAAAGTTATAAGCGGTAAGATGAGTTGAATTACCAACTTACGCTTAATATCGACTAGAGTTACGCTGGCAGATAATCTTAGGTTACGTAAGACACAATACATACACTCTTTTTACAACATTATTAACATGATCAACACATGACAGAGCTAAATTTACATGGAAGCCAAGATTCACAATTTTCGACACAACATTAAGCTTATTCGATCCAGTAAACAAATCAGGAACATCAATTCAGCAAGACTTAACCTTACAAACAGGAAGAACATATGATTTGGTAGAATTAAGTAGAAGATCATTCTTACAAGCTCATTCATAGACATTACTGAGGTCATCATTCAACCTACAACCAAGGTCCTCGATGAGACCAGTTCTTCGAGAAAGATACAACTGGACATCATCAGCGTGAGCATGAATAGGAGCATGATTACAGACAGAAAAGATATCATTAAGAAACATAGAAAACAGAAGGCGCCAAGTATAGAGCCTTAAGGAACACCACTCAAGACCGGTTGGCACCCTGACGACAACTGTCCAATTTGAACTGTATGATACCTACGACACAAGTAGCTAGACATTAAATTAACGGCACTATCACAGAAACTAAACAATGACTTAAGTTTATGACTCAAGATTTGATAATATACTTTGTCTAACGCCTTCGAAAAGTATTACAAGCATAAGAGCGTCAAAGATCCAGCATCATATTGTGGCCGTTTATCGTCAATTATCTTAACAACTGAAACGGAGATAGTTGGTTATTATTAACTAGGTGGTGTGTTATTTGATGAGACATGAGTTTTTCACAAATTTTTGCTTAAGGTGAAAGAATGCTTACTGCCCTAAAATCATTGGGACAAGATGGCCATATATAAATGGACATAAGAAGGATGACAAGAGTTTATTGAATTCTTTTCCAAATTAATTTTGAGTATTAAGTTCTTGATTTTTTTCTATAATTTTTTTTTTTGAGAAAAGGTCCAGATTGAGAATATTTGTCTTTTAAAAAATATAATTGCAAAAATTAACACAACAAATAAAAAAAATTTCTATAACAAAATTCCACTTAAACAACTTTAAACAGTTTAAGGTAAAAGTTTCAAAGGTAACATACAAACATTTCTTGCAGTTTATTAAAATCAAAATTAAAATGAACTATGAAAAAATTAAGTGGTGGTCATGGCGCAGTGGGTAGAGTGTTTGGACCATACGCCAGAGAACCCTGGTTCAATTCCCACCTTACACAGAATGTTTTTGTCGTCACCTCCCGGCAGACAATGGCAAACCTTTTAGAATAAAAATTGCCATGAAAAGCTTTTTGAGAACATAATCCATTCGGAGTCGGCATTAAACTTGTAGGTCCAGTTCTCGATGATTTGTGTTCAAACATTTCACAACACACACAACACAATTGATCATAAGAAGCTCGTTTTTTCGTTTTTTTTTTCGTTTATGAATAATTAAAACTTTTTTTATTAAGTTGAACCGGTTGAAGATTGATACACAACTTTTGTGGGACATTCACATAAACGGGAGCACCAAAAAATTTTAGTCATTAGATTTGGTTTTTTTTTTTTTTGCTATCTTACGACTTTATTGATTCCTAGCTTGTGTACCTAGTATTTACACCAGTGTAAAGCCTAGTTTGAGTTATCGTAAAAGGTCAAAATATTTAAAAGAAAATATTTTAAAATCTTTGAAAACTGAACTGTTCTATTTTCTCATAAAAGTTTCATATTCTGACTGACAAAAACATTAAATTCTCTATAACACTGTACAATTTTCTTTTTTTTTTTTTGATTATAAAGTTTTTGAGCAGAAGAATCGTCTCCGATAAGAGTTATATTTAAATTTTAGATGATTTTAGAAAACGCGAAATTCGAAGACTGGTCTTTGCACAGAACCAATATCTTATTTGAGTTATCACATCAAAAGAAGATTTTTTTTTTGTTTTTGTAAACCATTACACAGCTGAACAAATTTTTTTAAAAAGAAGTAACTCTTAACAGTTACTCCTTTTTTGTTTGTTTGATTTTTAGAATTTCTTGTAGTGAATTGAAATTTAAATGATTTAAAAATTAATAAAGTAAACAATTTCTTGAACTCTATTGGTTAAATTAAGTTGTTTTGCTAATTTTTTAACATAATAAAAAATGATTTTAAAAATTCCGAAGTTTAAAAATGTCAGATTTTCTATGAGCTGTCAACTTCGATTTGACCATTATGGGCACTCGCTCCCACCCTTGCGACAAACTTGTTACTAAGCCATGGTTATATAAAGCAAGCAGCAGTTTAACAGTTTTGACGCTGACGCGCATGGTTGAATTATACGGTTGTCGCAGGGCTGATCGTACTCTCTTCGCAATAGCCATAATTGTCAAAATCAGCCAATTTTGCGAATGAATACGAAAGAACAGGTGAAAAAAGAGAGCGTTTGCGGATTTTCTATGAGCTGTCAACTGCGATTTGACAATTATGGGTACACGCTCTCTCCCTTACAACAAATTTGTAATTTCAACATTTATTTTGTTGAGAGAGAAATCATCAACAATTGAAAATGGTTCTTTAATATACAAACTTTATGCAGTTAAATTCAAGTATAATGATATTGACTTTTAAAAGCAAAGTTAATCTCTCGTTTGGCCAAAAAGATTTTTCATTGATTAAGAGAAATTTCTTAAATGTGCATTGAAAATGTTGAAGCGTTTGCATTTTCAAGTAAATTAACATCAGTATCTCAGTTTTTCCTAAGAAAAGATCACGTTTTGATTTAAATAGTCTCATTTGTATTATTTTTTCATGCTTTCTTGATTATAAGGAGGGAGGATTTGAACCCATTAAATTTCCCCTCTTGGCTACAGGCCTGTGCCATACTCTTTAGTATGAAAGATGTATTAGATAGGTCTTCACCCTCACCAAGGGTTGCGAAGCGATATCACAACATAGAGCTAATCTGGTACCTTTGAACTCTAATAGGGTCGCTGACCAACGCTTTGTTTCGGTCCCAATTATTATGGAACAATTTAGAATAAAGCCAGCCCTCGTAGCACTCACCCGGCTACTCTCAGTTTTAGCCCATCAAAGCTCTGGACTGGTCACCAATCAGTGCTTATATGACAGTTAGTCTCGACAATTTCGATGATTGACCTTCCAGAGCCTGGTGCATCTTTGACATCAAAATTAGCGGAACAGAATCGACGAAACTAATATTACGCGTTATGGTATCATTGACTGTTATGGTATCAGAACCACAAGCATTACTCACATTTTTACCCACCTGCGTTGCGATTTGCTTGTAAGATAAACCATATTTTTTCTTTGCTGGTGTTTATCTTTGAAGCGCGCTTAAGCAAAACTTAGTCAAACAAGCACAAAACCGTCTTCCAAAAAATTTTAATTACTAAATCGTAGCCCGATCGCACTCATAACACTCATAACTCATAACACCTGATATCTTCAAATAAAAGTGCCGTATCATAAATCAAAAACTTGTAAATTTATTAAAGAACTTGTTGAATTCAAACCCAAAAAGAAGATATAACTGAACACAATTTACATACAATTTTGTGCTCGTTCATTTATTTCGTCCAGTTAAGTGAACATGGTACCAGAACTTACCAAGTGGAATGGGACAAATTTTAAACCGTTTCATTTTAGTTCTACTGAACTTTTTTCGCCTATTATTTCCAAGCATAACCTTTTTTACTTATTCGGTCTACTAAACATAAAACAAAAATATAATTTTTTTTAATAAACTTATACTTCAAGGCTCGTCGAATAATTATCTCTTAAGATCTTAAAATTACAGTTTTGTTGCTCATTTAATCTAGAAAGAGTTAAAATAGTTTAGTTTCAGCTAATTTTTTACAACATGCGTCCTTTTCTTTGATAAACGCTATATTGGCAACTCTGTTTGAATGCCTGGAAAAGAGCAAAAAAACAAACTTTAAGCTCAAGCAATGCATGCAAGCAAAGTTATTTGGGCAGCGCCGACGTTACAGGTTTGAGCAGCAAAAAAAAAGCCACAAGCCACTGGAGGATATTCTAGCAAACAAACAAACAAACAAACACACACACACGCACCCACATAAACATCGTCCAACTACCATATGCACAAGCATGACAATAAGCCGACAACCTGTAGAAATTGCAAAGTTCACTCACAGCAAGCAAGGTCTTTACTTTTTATTTAGCGTCGGGGCCACCCAAGTCCCCAAAAAAGCAAAATTTAGCAACCAGCAACACCAACTTCACCAGCAACGATCCACCACCAACAACCAACACAGGCATAAAACCTGCAAAATCTAACAAATCAACAGCCGTTGAGCAGGAAAAAATACAGCACTCAATGATTTATTTTGTGGCCTGTTCAATTCAATTCTTTCACGCTTTTTTTACTATTTCTCGAAAATCGAACTTTTTTTAGCCTGTACTTTTTGCTGCCAACTTTTTAAGGTCTATCTGGCACGACGTTTTCCAACCCGTTTTAGCTGCTTGCTCAGCTCACAGTCTTGCACAAAAATACAACCCACTTAACTGAACCTATCTCCCTACACAACATCCACCCACCCACCCCTATTTAGTTTAGCTATCAAATCAACAACTTCGCTCTTAGGCGCTTTTCATTTCTTTTCTTTTCTTTTATTTTCCTTATTTTTCCATTCACTGTCTACGACCGCAGTTTACAAGCTTAATTTCATTTTTTTCAAATGCTTTAATGTTATAGCGTGCGCCCACCTGCGAAGCTTACCGTCTAACTACAATAAAAACACAAAAGTAGAATTTAGGCAAAAAAAAAGCTTCACTTCAATTTGACAGCTTTATTTTCATCGCTGCAAATCGACCCAAAATGGCCTTTAACTTGGCTAGGTTGTGCATGTTTTGTTTTCCCTTGAGTTAGGTCGCCGTACCTGACATCATGGTGTGGGTAGCTGGTAATGGTAGCTTTAAGGGGCTATTTTATGCAATGATATTATAACAAAAGGAACAGCAAAAAAAAAAGACAAATTTAGTACACGATGCAAGAAAAAAAAAGGCAACATTTGCCTGCCCAGTTTGATGAAATAAAATGTATTGCAAATGTTGACAAAAAGCTTTTTTGTTAAACTTTTATTAGTTCAAAATGAGCAAATATTTTTCGTCACAATAATGAAAATTTTTCTTTTAACCTGACTTTTTAAAATTGTCTAGAAAAATACTAATAGACCGGAAAATATGCAAATCGTCACATACCAACTACTTAAGGCAGTGTCACAAAGTTTATTGTAAAGGAAAAAAATTTATATAAAGGACAAGCAAATACCTAGATATAAAAATATCCATGAAATAATACTCTAGCTAGGTTAGGTTAGGTTAGTATGGTTGAGACGGCTGCCCATCTCGTGCACTTAGGCCAATATAGGCCCCTTGTGATACTATATAATCTCCTTTATCTTGGTGTTATAAGACTCCTGTCTCCATTGAACCATCCCGTGGACTTAATGAATCTGCCGATTTTCTTTGGATCTATCTTTGAGCTTGAAGCAAAAGAGTGAAAGAGGGGTCGACTGAGAGTATTTAGTCGCCTTCTACTTAGAGCGGAGCAGTGGCAGAGAAAGTGTTGTACTGTTTCTCCTCCTCACCATCTCTGCAGCTTCTGCAGAAGTAGTTGGCTTCACAGCCTAGACGAAGAGCATGCGCCCCTATCAAGCAGTGTCCGGTGAGTACTCCTACCAGAACAGAAAGATTCGGTCTTCCGAGTCCCAGTAGGGAGGAGGTGCGATTGCTGCCGTAGGAAGGCCAGGTAAGTCTGACTGTGGCACAGGTGACAAGGCTATAGCACAGCTCATTGGACTGGCGCAGCGTGTTTCGCCTGCACTGGAGTTTAAAGGTGGCCAAGGATACCTACCCCATCCTTTTCTGGAAGGATAGCGGCGGTCGTACCTCTTCTAGCCAGCTCGTCAGCTTTACAATTGCTTTATATGTCCCGGTGCCCAGGCACCCATACAAGGTGGAATTGTTCAGCCATCACGTTGAGAGATTTGTGGCATGCAGCAAGAGATTTAGAGTTTTGGGTATAGGAGCATAATGCTTTTAGCGTCGGTTGACTGTCCGAGAAGATATATATAGCCTTCCCTGAGGTGCTCAGCTGGTTGAGGTGCTGTGTTGCTTAATTGATGGCCAAGGCCTCCGCTTGGTAGACGCTGCAGTGATCGGGTAGCCGGAAGGAGGTCTCAATCCCCAGGTCCGGGGAAAAGAGTCCCCCACCCACTCGCCCTTCGAGTTTAGAGTTGTCAGTAAATATGTTTATGACCCCCTCCATATAGTGGGCCCTGCTTTCCCATTCCTGTCGTGTAGGAATGTGGACATTATATTTTTTATCGAAGATTACCTGTGGTGTGCGGTAGTCTGTGTTGGAAGGAATAGTGGCCGAGGCCAGTATCTCTGAGTGCCCGTTACCATCTCCGAACCACGATCTAGACTCCCTTAGCCTCAGAGCTGTGATAGTAGCACCTTCGATGGCAATTAGGTCTAAGGGAGGTAACTCTAGCTATCGACGGTAAAATTATTTTCCTCAAAAATGTGACAATATGAAGAAATTTGTTCGTATTGGAGAAAACGTATTCGGCGTTTTTCATTTCGCTTGATTTTAAGCTGCCATAACTTTGAATTGGTTAGCTTTATCAACATGAGAGATATAAGCTGATTATTGTGTAAATTTTATTGATTGTTGCGTCGGACAGTATCGCGGCTTCATATAAGCCGCGGATAAAAATAGAAGGAGTTAAAAAGGAGAAGGACAAATAAGTTTTACGACATAAGAACTATTCACACAAAATTTAGTTGAAATAGGACGAATGAAACGACTACCTCCCATAAAACCGAAATCGGTAATCTGGTATATTTCCACAAAAAAAAAAATATCGTAGAACAATAAAAATTTTCACACATGGTGTTTTTGTCACAAGTCTCTACGCATTGGTGGCAATCTTAACACGATGTAGAGGCTTAAGTTGCAAGGACACAATGGCTATTGGGTAAGGCTTTGTGGAGTAACGAACTAAAAGTCGCCTCCCCCCCCATTCTTAAGGCTGTAGACGCCATGCCGAGAAAGATTGCACCGATGGAGCAGGGTCTAGTGGTATTAGATCGCGAATGGTGTCTCCTCAGGGCAGTCCACTCCCTGTTATGTACTGGTAGGGTAGTAGGGCGGATAATGCGGATCTCTGTCTGTTCGGTCCGTCTTTTTCTCCCCAGCTCATGGTACTTTCATAAATGAAACCAAGAAAAATAATAAATTCTGAAAGGATTTATCCGTGGAAAGGTGCGGGAAGCCACAAGACAACCTGCCGAGCCTGGTGAACGATAAGACCCCGATAGGAGTGGAATTGTCAGCCAGTCTTGTCAAAGCTGCAGCGCCAGGGAACACTAAATCTGAAGCGGCTATTAGCTCTTCGACTAAGGATGGGGAAGGTGGATAGGATAGTCCTGCAAAGTTTGTAAGCCTTCCACATAGAGAAAGGACGGTGGAAGCTGGTGGACGACTCTCAAAAGTCGATAGCCAGTACCAGAAAAACCTCGTGGTATGTCAGCTCAATCTAAACCATAGTAGGACAGCATCAGCAATGATGCAGCGGAATAGCAGGAAGGCCAGGATTCCCAAAAATACAGACTGTGAAAGAATACCTGTGAAATATAAGGCGAAGTTGAGGCAAACACTGACCCAATAAGCTATTAAAGTACCAGGGAATTCAGGGGAAGTGAAGTCAAACATCTTAGTTCGGCCATGGTCGAAGCTTACGAGGTGGCATGTCCAATATCTTCAGTAGACGAGGGTGATCCAACGCCATGGTGGTGCACGAAACTCAAATCTCTAAAGAAAAAGGTTAGGATGGCCTTTAATCTGCACATGAGAGGGAGAACCCCAGAAACATGGCTAGACTACAAGACACGGAAAAGGTAACTGAAAAACCTCATCGAAGAGAAACTTCGATGAAACTGAAAAACTTCGAGAAGAGACTTCTACTCTGGGATGGAAACTATTTCAGAAGCATGTAGGCTTCAGAAAATGGTTTCAAAAAATCCATTCTCCAAAGTGGGACTGATCCGAAAAACGGATGGAACCATAACAGAAAACCTAGAGGAGTCGGTGCAAGTTCTGATGGAGGTGCATTTCTCCTGAAAGTTTTATATCAGATGACCCTTGAACACCGAACACCCTTGAAGAAAGGGATGCACCGGGTTGACAGACTGGAAGCCGAAAGAATGACCACTTTGGACGGGGTGAGGAGTGCTTTACGCTCATTTGCTCAGTACAAAACATCAGGGATGGACGGTATATTTCCGGCTATGATGCAATGAGGGGAAGATCTCATTGCACCTAGGCCGTGGGGTATATTTGTACCCTGCCTAGCGACTGGGTACGTTCCGAGAGTGTGGAGAGAGGCGAAAGTTGTATTTCTTCCAAAGCCCGGAAAAAAGGATTACGCGGAGGCGATGTCGTTCAGACCGATCAGCCTTACGTTTTTCCTCTTGAAAACGATGGAAAGAGTGATGGTTGACTGTCTTGAGAGTACTTCGCTGATGCATAATCCTCTGAGTAGATGCCAACATGCGTATACAGCAGGTAGGCTTACGGAGAGTGCTATTAACGAATAAGTAAGAGTGATTGAAAAGGAGCTCTTTTCAGGAAGCATTGCGATGGCCACATTCATGGACATCGAGGGTGCTTTCGACAAAATATGCTTTGGAAGGATACGACAAGCCTTGACAAACCTTAATGTAAGCCCAGTGATAACAAATTGGGCAGACACTATGCTCAAGCACAGGGCTGTCAACATACAAAATGGTCGAGTCAAGACTAGAGGTACAGTAAGTAAAGGATGTCCCCAGGGCGGGGTGCTATCGCCAATCCTGTGGAACATAACTGTGGACTCACTACTGGTTAGACTGAATGAATCCGGCATACACACGATAGGGTACGCAGATAAGTTCATTGACACCATTTCTGACATCGCGAAGGGAGCACTCCGAACAGTGGCAGACAATATTCTCTTCACTAGATAGAGGGTAGGCCTGAGGACAGAACCACTCACACTTTTTGGAGCTGAAATCAACATGTCTACGAAAGTTGAATATCTAGGGGTAACCCTTGATAGCAAAGTGAACTGGAATGGGCATGTAGAAGATAGGATTCAAAAAGCCAAGAAGGTTCTGTTCCAGTGTAAACGCGTTTGTGGTCTCAAATGGGGGCTAAGCCCAGAGTCTATGATATGGGTTTACTCTATGATGGTTAGACCTGTCATCACGTATGCTTCGTTGATTTTGTGGACAAAAGTTAGCCAGAAAACCATTAAAAAGAGACTGGACAGAGTCCAACGGCTGGCGTGCGTTGGAATAACAGGTGCAATACACATCACTCCAACAAGCGCATTGGAGGTTCTGTTAGGTATGCTGCTGTTGGATTAAGAAATAAAGAAACGTCACTAACAGCCCTCAGGACGTTACGAAATGCTACGTGGCATGGGGCAATGACACTACATGGTCATATGCGCATCCTTGATATTAATTTATTTATTGGACGGACTGCAGAGAGTGAGAATAACAGAAAAATGTTATTAAACTCTTATAAGAGATGGAGTCGCTTGCGAAGAAATCACTGGTAACGATATCAGTATATTCACAGACGGCTCTCTGATGAATAGCAGAGCCGGAGCAGACGTTTACTCAGAAGAGTGAGCATATCCTGTGTACTGACGTTAGGAAGGTTTGTGTCTGTATACCAGGTGGAAATGCTTGATGTGGTGCATGCGCTGGACCACCTGATAGATGTCCTGGTCAATGGCAAGAAAATTGTCATTGCCCTTGACAATCAGTCGGTGATTAGGTTCATGCAACGGACAGACATCACTTCCAGATTGGCCATAGAATGTCTTACCAAACTCAATAGGTGCGCTCAGAGAAATGAGCTCACACTTATGTGGGTGAGAAGACATTCTGGCATAGAACAGAATGAACATGCTGACTCTTTAACGAGAGAAGGATTCTAGCAGAAGAATTCTATGGACTAGAACCACGTATCGCCATAGGCCACAACATGGCGGCAGGCCTCATTAAGCAATGGACGGACTCGGAACACCGTACAAGGTGAGGGGAAGCTGTTAATTGCAGGCAATCAAAGGCGGCCGAATAATATTTCAATCATAAGTCAAAATTATAAAAATATTTATTTCTTTTTTCTTTAAATATTTTTTTAATAAAATACATCAACATCAGTTTGAGAGGTTTTGACGAAATCACATATTTTCCAGTATTGGAAAATAATAAGTAAAAAAATTAGAAAATACGTTTTTTTTTTTTTTAATTTTAAACTACTGGAAATTATTTCATTTTTCCCATACAGATTTTAGAAATTTGGCAAAAACATGCTCTAGAAAAGTTTTCACAACCCAAATTTTAATAAAATATTTAAAAAACATTGTTTAAGAATACACAAAAAAAAATAAATTTAGTAAAAACAAAATCCTTTACCCTTCTAAGAAACTTATTTTGTGGTTTTTTTAAGCTAACGTAAGCGGAATGAAATATGGACAAAATTAAAAATTGTACTAAGAAAAAAATAAAGTATATAATTTGGTAAATTTTATTTTAAATGAAATTCATAAATTTATAGTTAATGCAGAAAAAAATTGCGTACAATGCGTGCGGCCTTGCGGCAATTTACAGACAATTTTGCCATTGGATATGTAAATATCGATGTTGGCACTTTGAGGAGCTTCGTTTTTATCTAGGCTATCAAATTTTCCATAGTCTTGAGCCGAAATTTATTGGCATATATTCTCCAATTAAGATTAGCCCAAAAGTCTTCGATTGGACAAAGTTGCGGCAAGTTGGGAGAGTTATTCTTCTTATGTACATAAGATATCGGAGCCCATCCATAGCTTCTAAGCTCTGTTGACAGTAAGGGCTTGATGCAAAGTCAGGCCAAAACACTTTAGTTTTATTGTTGTGTTTGTTTCTTATAAAATCAGCTACTTTTAGCAAACAGAAGTTGGCATACCGTTCACCATTGACAGCTAAGACCGACTAAAAAAAAACAAACTGGCTCAGACATACCCAAAGCACTTATTGCAAGTCACAATAAGACTTTTTTTGGTAACTTACAATGTTCCAAATATTTCACTTTGTCTTCTTCTTGCTTGTTGCGGTCAAAAAAGTGCTGTCCTTGCCACTCAATAACTTCGACTCATCATCCATAATGCAAAAAATATTTTTAACCAAATTTGTCAAACGTACTTTTTGGACACATTTTTCAGCTTCCGACACCATTGGCTTACTTTTTCGAGACCTTTTTTGGATTCCCATTAATAGAAGATACTTCTTCACTGCTTTGCCATCACATTGAAATTTTTTTTCTCCAACTCTCTGTACGATTTTGTCACACTTCCATCAGTTATTCGCCTTAGCTTAGACCTTGTTGCAGAATCACTTAATGTGAATCTTTTACTATAGCCAGCTTTTTTCCATGTGGTCTTACTGAAAGCATATGTTGCCAAGATTGATGGCAACATATCGACGATTGATTCATTCTTCACCAAAATGAGAAACAATATCCGCTTTTGTCCAATCAGAATAAGATTAAAAAAAATTACAAATTCTCTCACGACGTTGCTTTTATTTTTTCGGCATTTTGAATACACCTAAGAAATTACCAGCATAAAATTTTAACTGCTTGTCAATATCACATTGGCTTCTCATATAGTTATCGATAAATACGCAGCATTTCAGTTATTGATGTTTTTACAAGGTTCAAAAAGTTATACAGACTTTTTCTAATAGTACAGCTTTTTTTTCCTGCTACTTCTATTCTACTTCTTCTATTTCTAAAAAAATTGACCCTTTATGAGGTGATATATATGTAAAAATAAAACTGCATATTCATAATTCTGACATTAACGATGTGTTTTGAAATCTAGAATACTAAACTCTGAAAAATTAAATTGCATGACATTTCAGAGCCACAGTAAGATGCGTGGCATGCCTGCAACTGAAAAGATATAGTAAAATCCTTTAAGACCTAAAATAATAAGACTCTTGTCTGTAATTCCGCATTTTTAGTTTTTTTTAAATTCCAGCAAAAAATATTTTTCGACTTTTGTCTGCACCCGCGATACTGTGCGGCGTCGAATCGATAAATTTGGATTAAAGGTCTGCAGAGAACCATCCATTCTACTTGTACAAATAGATAAAACAAGTAAGAACTTAATATTACTGGTACAAATACAACAACGAGTAGAGCTTAACTTATGCTCACATGTTTTGAATTAAGCAGAGAGCGTGTAATCTCTTTCTCTGACTCTCACTGTAGTATAAGCTTTTTTTCTCTTTATCGGCTCCACTAAGCAGAGTAACTGCTTTAACTCTTTTTTTAATAGGATATATCCATTCAAAATGGAAATTTCAGATAGTTCTCTTTGTGTTAATCTCGTGCCTTTACTTTTTCTATGCTACTAGCTAAAAAAAAGGCAATGGTGTTATGGATTCTGTGAATCGATCACTTTATATAAGGTACTTGTGCCACATTTATTAATTTTTACTTTCATTAAGTTGTCGACAAAATTGCCTTGGTTGTGTTTATTTTTCTTATGAAATAACTTTAAAACTTGAATGCATTGCATTTATATAAAAGTGGCATTCGCTCTTTCGTGTATTAGATGTACTGATTGTAATTGTACCGATAAATACAAGGGAAAGAGTGAGTGACTTCTTCCACAGCAGAGTATCTACTATTGGCTACACTGGTGGCAATTGAACGTTTTTTCCTTATTTTAACATTTTCCATTACAGATTCCATTACAGATGGATTTTAAACAGTTCTAATTAGAAAACGATATGATGTGACGAGCAAGCGCGAAAAATTATGGCGAACAAAGGACAAGAAATGGTACCAAGAATGCTGCCAAGTAATGTTAAAATGATACAATTAACACATACAACTACATTACAATCATCTTTTGATGTTGTAAAGAAACACATAAAGTGTAACTTCAAAAGCTATGGTATTTGTTGTTGCATGTGTATTTAGTGTAATTTTTTGACAGAAGTTCACTAGTGTATTCATAAATACACAACAGAGCGAATACCACTAAAGTGTACTTTTATTGTTTTATTGAAAAAATTCGCTCTTTAGCCTTTATGCTTTTGACGTCACATATCCAGATGTTCCAAACAGAGATAACAATATTACCGATATATCTGTTTGTTGCGTATGTTCTCAAACTAGTATTATTGATGCTTGATAATTTCACTTTCTCATACATATTCTATCGTTACCCTGCAGTGTAACCAACTAGTTTAAAACCATTCTACATACTAGTTGAAAACTGAGCAGTACTAGTTCAAGTTCAAACTGGTATTTTTAGCATGGGGATGTCATAGGAAATATCAATTGACCTATTCTGAACAGTTGAAAACTAGCTTACAACTAATATGTCATAGTTAGTTAAATTCTTGTTTGTTGTGACTAGTTGCAAACAAATCATTTGCTCCAAATTTAAACAAGTTTATAGTTTAACCTTTTCTGAGTGGTTGACAAATAGTCAATCTTCAGTTTGTTTGCAAGTAGTAATATTAAACCCATATTTCAACTAGTTCAATTAGTTTCAACTTTTGTATGATTCGCTGCGTTTTTTGACATCAAGTGAAAAAAATGTTCACTATTTTAAAAACTAGTTCACTATTGTTCACTATTTTACTAGTTGAAAAAGTGGTTAGTTTTGATAATATTTAAACTTGTTGCGTTTGGTTAGTTTTGCAACTGGTTTATTGTGACTTGCAATAAACTAGTTAGGTTTCTGCTATTTGGCACCAAATACAACTAGTCAAAATATGAACTAGTTTGTTTTGAACTAGTATAAAAACAACTCATGATTTACTGCTGATTAGTCTTACACTGCAGGGTATGTAAAAGAGAAATATTTCATGCATACTCATTGCTTAGAGAGCGAAACCGATACAAGTTGATATAAGAAAAAAATAACAACACAACAAACAGTATGCTTGGATGGTTCTTTGCAGAGCTTTAATTTGGATCCTCTAGAATGGCGATGTTTTCTTCAGTGCGCACAGTATGAGCTCGTATTGGATAAATATTATTGTCCAAAAGAGTAAACGTAAATAAATCGATTCATAGTTTTGCGTATAACCAGCTCAAATGGACGATTATGATCACCGTAATATGTGAAGTGCTCTACAAGTTTCCAGCACAGAACGGAAATTTTGCAGTATACTTAAAATGAATGTCAAACAGACGTGTTTATTTTGACAACTGGTTTGATAACTATCCCTCTAGAAAATTATATACCTCAAAAAAAAAAACAATTTTTAAAATATCAGGCAATATAACATCCACTTTTTCAACTTTTAGCTGCACACTTGATTCAAAATTCAATATATTCTGAAAGAAAGGCTAAAAATATTATACCCGTCTAAAATACGTTTCTTTTTTGTAGCACTTTAGAACGACTTTTAAATTGAATCTTAGTTTATTTGTTTTCATTGCACTTATAAATTTTTTTTTTTTTATATAATTTTAATATTTTCTAATGCTGCCTGCTTAATGCAAATATCCTATTATTTAAAATTATGAAAAAAGTTTAACGAAAATAGTTAAGCCCAGGGGTGGTATCGTCTAAAGTGATAATTGATAGTTGACAATCAAAATCGTCGCTCTTGCTTCATGTAAGGTGATTATCAAATTGACAATAATTTTTTTCCTATTGATTTCATGCGATAGGTATTTAGGTGTCGTTTTCAAAAAACGACAATCAAAACAGCGACTGTCAACTATCACCTTAGCCGATTTCACCCCAGTATACGAGCGATATTAATTTATTGCTTGAAAAAATATCGCTAATATACGCCTCGGCTGTTGATCTTTAAAACATTGGAAATATATTAGATATACTATCACATGACACATGACATATGACAACCCCAAAACAAAATTCCATTATTTTTGATTTATTACATTAAATTCTCAGAGTTATTTTTTGTGTATCTTGCCAAGGCACGTCTAAAAAATGTTTTATATATTTATAGTTCCAGGATTCTTCTTTCATGTTGCATTATAATTTTTTAATACATGTTTTGATGTTCTCTACATTTAAATTATCTTGTATTTTCGTTAAATCTGCTTTTCAATTGTAATTCCTTAAAAAAAAAAAAACACTTACCTTCTAAATCCACAACGCGTCCGGCACGTTTTAAGGCGCGTACCGCCTCATCATGTGTAGCATCACGTAACTCCTCGCCATTGACGGTTAAAATAGCATCGCCAACATATAAGCCTTTGGCCTGATCCGCAGCCATGCCACGAAATATTTTCGATATTAAAATCGGCATTCGATTTTCACGTCCACCCTTGATGGAGATGCCAAGGCCGTTATTGTCCGATTTGATAATGCGTACCTGCAGGGAAAGTCAACCTTTTAGATAACTTATGCCTCTTCTTATTTAACTATAAGATTTTGAATGTAGAAAATAAGAAGAAACCGATAATTGAAAATATTTTGCTCCTGTAAAGAACTTCTAAGGGCCAGTTTTTCAGTACTGAATTCTAATATGCCTCAAGACTCGGTTTTTTTTCTTAATTAATTACTATATATCTCGACATTGAATAAAGATAGAAAAAATTAGATGTAATATTCGGAATCAGAATCAATTGAAAATGACTACAATATTTAAAAAACGTTAAAACCATCTTAAGCATCACGATTTTAAAAGACATTTGGGAATAAGATGATGTTGTCGAGAGCGGGTAGAAATTTCCCTTTCGAAATTGTCCTTGACAAAGGAGTCGCTCACAAAATTCCCAATCCCAAAATCGACCATCATTAAAATTCTCCTTTTTTTTAAATTTTCTTTGATAAAAATATCCCTTTATGAAATTGCCCTTTTACGAAATTGTTCCTTTACGAAAAGCACGCGCTTCATCACAGTATCAACCTTTTCTTTTTAACCGACTTCAAAAAGGAGGAGGTTCTCAAGTTCGTCAGTTTCAGTTTCTCTTTTTTTTTTTTTTAAATGTATGTACATCGATAACTCCTAAGCCATATGCCTGATTGCTTTAATTTTTGGTGAACAGATGGATATCATTAGCACGGAGGTTCCCCTTAAAAAAGTGGGTGGTATTCGAGAACTAGGCGTGGCAATACTAGATACTACTGTATCTCGAATAATATTGACACTAGGGTACTGCAATTTAGTGTAGGTGTAGACACAGTTAAAACAAATTACGGTCAAAAAAAATGGGCGTTATTTGTCAAATGGGCGTGGCAATATTAGAAAAAGAGTGTATCTCGAATAATATTGATACTATGGTACTGCAATTTGGTATAGGGGTAGGCATTATTAGTACAAATTACGGTCAATAAAGTGGGCAGGTATTCGCCTACTGGGATAAACAGTGTGTCTCGAGTAATATTGACACTAGGCACTGAATTTTATTCTAGTACAGGGGTTGGTAGAATTATTAAAAATTAAGGTCAATAAAGTAGGCGTTATTCGACAAATGGGCGTGGCAAAATACAAAATACAAATACAAATACAAAATACAAATACAAAATACAAAATACAAAATACAAAATACAAAATACAAATACAAATACTAGATAAGCACTATCTCAGTTAATATTGACGCTGGGGTACTGAAATGAAGTAAAGGGGTAGGCATAATTTTTACAAATACCGCTCAAGAAAGTGGGAAAAACACTATATCTCGAATAATATTGACGCTAGGGTAATAAAACTCTAAAAAAAAAATGGGTATAATTATTTCAAAACACGTGACATCTCATTTAAATTTAAGAGACAGATATTTGAATTAACCAACAGACTTTCAGAATTTAATAGAACAAATTTTGTATTTATTTATTCATTGTATTTATGTCGTTTATGCACTTTTTTTTCGAAAATTTATCATATTCTCTAAAAAGGAAGAAATAAAAACTATAAAAAAAAATAAAATCGACTACAAAATCACTACAAAGAAAAAAATAATTTTAAAATTTTCCCTCTAATTTCTTGGTTATATTTGACAATTTACTAATATTTAATTTAATATTTGACATATTATTACATTGGGAAACTTATTATATGATTTCTTAAATCATATAGTTTAAATAAATTGTCAAATATGACCAAGAAATTAAAGGGAAAATTTTAAAATTATTTTTTACCTTAAAATTAATTTAAAATTAAAATTATTTTATATTTTTATGTTTTTTTTTTAATTTATTTTTGTACAAATTTGTTTAGACGAATTTTGTAAAGGGAAATTTTTTGAGGAGGGAATTTTGTAAAGGACAATTTTAATAAAGGGCAATTCGTTAAGGGCAATTTTGTCAAAGAAATGATGTATCAGGGCAATTTCGATCCCAACCCAATGTTGTTATATCGAGACCAAATTTTGTACAGATGATTTTCTACGCTACATTTATTAATTATTCTAAAGATTATTGTGATAAAATTAATTTTGAGAAATCTGTTATTTTAAAAAATCTTATTCAGCTGGATAATGAAAACAGATCATAATGAAAGTTTTTATTATACATCATCACTCTAATATTTTCCTTTTCACTGATTAGAATTTTTTTTAATCATTTAAAAAAATATCCTGTTTTCCGCTCAAAACTGGAGAAGGGAGATGAAGTCCTATTCACTCGAAATTTCGGTGCGTTAATATATGGTATCATGTCTTTCGATCCCCCCTCTCCCCCCAGTGCCAGTTCAATACAAGGGTCGCAAATGATGAGCATTTCAGACAACATTCAAACAACCATGTCAGTTAAGAATTTTATATCTCAGAAGAATTATTCTGTTATTCAATATATGCGCACCTAATGTTCTCCTATGCGTTAAATTTACACAAATGTGCTTTGTGTCAAGCTGTCATTCTTTTTTACTCATACGTATATATGCAGAATATTATATTCTGACATGCCTGATTTTTACATCCTACAGCAAAGTGCAATTAAAACTTAGTATTTTCTATGCAGCTATCAGACTTTATGCATGATTTTCAGATAAATAATAATAATAATAATACACAAATTCATGCATGGGTGTCTGTGAAAATGATAATAAACATTGAGAAGCAGCACCTGAGAGCAACAAACAAACAATTCCTCCAATTCAACAACTTCAATTCTCAAAAGCAAAGAATGGGTTAGCTGTCAGAAATTTGACACTTCATATTTCGCATTCAAACCCTTTTTTTTCATTCTTGTTCAAACTCCCTTCTCAACGCTTGAAGGCTCAATTGTTATGCAGGCAATGAGCAGAAAAAAGCGCCCACTTGACGTTTTCACAACACATTATATTGTTGCATGCATACTTTTGGGCGCACTTTAAAAATATAAAGCCGCAGCTTCACACCCCTTTTGCTACCAGAAATTTTTATTTGGCAGGTAACGGACGTATGTATGAGCAATTCTTTTTTTCTCTCTTCTTTGGGTGTTTGAGTGTGTTTTACTCAAACAATAAAACGAAAAGAGTCAAGAACTCATTCACTCTTGACAGCACCTGTCAAGTAGGCATTGAATACGGTGTATAGTAAAAATTTAAATTGAAATCTGCTAATGAATAATCAATTTGCTAATGACTATTTGTAAGCACTTGCTTTATTGCTTCCATGGTAAGCAATAGATACTTACATGTCTCTTTTGATTTGCCACGTGATCAGGTACATCGCATACTTCCATTCCATTGTCCATAGCATTGTTGTTGTTCAGCAAATGATCGCAATTGTCAATATTTTCGCCTTCGGTTGCCGTCGTTGCAGTTGCACCCGTCGTACTCCCCACATTGCCCGTGGCAGAAGCTGCTGCACCCACGCCCTGCATAGAGGCTGAAGGTGGTAACGTGCCATTGTGTCCACTGTGATTGCTTCTGGAAATGCATATATTAACGTAGCTTGAGGCAACTTGTTCTGTACTTTGAAGTTCTACTCACCCTAAAGTTCCATTTAGCGTTGTTGACTGATCCCCACCCATGCCGCCACTGCTGGTGCACATCGTGGAATCGCACGTTTCATCAAGACTTATCGATAGAAAGTCAGTTTCCAACGTAACCAGCACGCGATACCATGAACCACGTACGCGTGTCTCAAGATTTCCGCAACGTAAGCCTGACGGCGAATGATGCGCTACGGGTGGCTGTTGCTGATTCGTCAGTGGACGGCTGAGGCTCGATGATTCAACCATATTTGTGCGTTGCTCTGGCAACACAATTGCTGCGTGTCCCTTTGTATTGATATGTGACTAGTTGCAAAGGCTTGTGCGTTACTTTGTAGAATTAAGAGTTGATATCTTCATAATGATTGCTGGAAGTTTGTGAAGTAACATTTTGATATGCTTTTAATTTTACGAAATGTATCTGTAAGATAAGACAAAAACGAAATATTTAATTAATAAAGTTCTTCATTAGAATCTATAAACAAAGTTTATTAAACAATATAAGCAATGAAAATTAAACACATACAACATACTTGCTGGAAAAAATGTTCACTTAAAATATAAAACTTTAAAATTTTAGCGCAAAATAGCAAAATTCAGAATTTTCTTTCCCACGCCAATTAAAAAATATCACATATGGAGCATTTCCCACCAACTCCCATGAACACTTGAGTAAATCATGTATAAAGCACTCATTGCCAAAGCTTGTTGTTGATTTTCATTAATTTTTTATTATATTGCATATAATGTTCAAACAGACAGCAGAGCAAAGTGAGATATTTTAGTCAACATTTTATTCAGTTTATGTGGAAGAACACTAAAAAAATTTTACGAGAGAAACAAAAAAACACTCTTTGAGCACACTGGAGCAAGTTGATTTTTTTTAGGAAATAATTTTATTAATCAGAAATTAGATTTAACTCTTAAACTATATTTCATAAGGTCTGTCCCAGATAAAAAAGTATAGCACAAAAACCAATGATTTTTTCCAAGAAATTCTTACAGTTTACTATTAAAGGAACATTGTAAAATAAACTGAGTTGCACACAAAAAAGTACACCTGTAAAAATTTGTAAAAAAACTGTTTTGATTAAGATCCTCCATTAGGTTTTTGGCCTCATTTCGTTGACTGCAGTGAATGTCGAAATTTTTAAATTTTTTCGAAGTTTATTTAGTTTTCTTACGATTACTTTTCATTAAAGCCCAATATTTTTTGATTGGCCGAAGGTCGGGCCAATTGTTGGCTTGATACCAAACCATCGTTCTATGAACGTAGTGAGTGAGCTGTTGCTAGGTCCGGCCAAAACAGTATTGAACCTTGGTGCTTTGTTGCCTTGCCAGCAAACGCCTTTCATACGTCAGCACCAAGGTTAAAGTGCACACAGAGAAAAATAAGTGTAAAATTATAAAGTTTTTGTGTATCGCAATCGCATTGTTTTGCCATTATGCAATTTATGCTAGAACTAGTGTGTTCTTTGGAAGGTCTTCTGCTAAAATGGGTTGCAGT
This sequence comes from Coremacera marginata, assembly GCA_914767935.1. Lineage (NCBI taxonomy): Eukaryota > Metazoa > Arthropoda > Insecta > Diptera > Sciomyzidae > Coremacera > Coremacera marginata. The sequence goes on from OU612047.1 coordinate 129,481,939, forward strand.
AGATTTTAGGCAATATTAAAAAGAAGAACTTGGGTATCATAACTTTAGATAAGTTTTACTTGTACTAGTGAATATTTCCTAATGCCTTTGCAACAAAAGCTTTGTTCTCTTATGATTTGTTTGTTTTTTTCATCTTCTCATTTATGTTTGGCATTTTATCACTCTTTTGTTTTTCTTCCTTTAATTAACTCAATTTTTATTTATTAATGTCAACTCATCAGTTGTCTTGCGTGTTTCTTGTTGTGATCCAAATAGCTGTTTTATTTTCTATTTGTTTTGTCAATGTAACGAGTAAATTACTGCGAAATACATGCACATTAATACAAATCGTAAGAAAAGGAAAGCAAATAATAACCGCATAAGGCAGAAAGAGTAGCAATGAGAGTAAATATTGTAAAAACACCCATTTGCTTTTGCCCAAGTATTCTCTGGCATATAATACAATTTTGGCAGGTCTAAGTTGTCAAAAAATTTACAAAAATTTCTTAGACTTCATACAAAAATGGGTTTGCTGTTGTGGAACAGGGGAACAGGGGGCGAACCTTCACATGGCAACGTGTCTGACTTCCTCAACCAGGCGAGGCCAGCATTATCCATGTCGAAATCGTCCCAAGTCGGTTCAAACCTTCCCGTGATGTTCCCTGGGCAACGGCAAACTAGCATCCGTTAGTTTGACGGCTAATTTGAGCGGCGGCTCGGCGGCAAACGAAAAACGGACATTGATTTACGGATATGCACCTGAAATGTCCGGACGCTTTATAGGGAAGGTGCCATTATCCAACTGGCGAAAGCCCTCAAAACAATAAAGGCAGACATCACAGCCATCTAGGAAATGCGATGGAAAAAAAAATACTCTGCGATATCTACTACAGCTGCCATGCGGAGAAGCGCGAATTCAGATGTGGATTTGTCGTTAGCCGGAAACTACGCCACCTTGTTTTCCGGTTCACACCTGTGAACGAAAGATTCGCCACGATCTGCATCAAGGCAAAATTTTTCCAATTCTTCGCTTTTTTAGCTAGTCTTGAGAACGTGAAAATAGTCCTCGGCGATTTTAATGCGAAAGTCGGAAGGGAAAGCCTCTTTGGCCCGACTGCTGGTCAGTTCAGTCTTCATAAGAACTCCACGAACAACGGTATAAGACTGATCGACTTCGCCACGGCGCGAAACATGGTAGTTAGTAGCACCAGATTTAAGCATCTCGACATCCACAAAGCCACATGGCTGTCGCCGGATCGAAACAAGCGAAACCAAATTGATCATGTTGTATTCGAAGGGAGGCATGCCTGTAGTGTTCTGAATAAGCGTACATTTCGGGGGGTCAGCACTGACTCCAACCATTATCTTGTTTTAGCCAAGATCCGCATGCGACTATGCAATGCGAAGAACATACGCACGGGAATGCAACGAAAGCTAGATGTCACTAATCTGCAATTACAATGGACTGCCGAGGCGTACTCCGCTCAACTCTCGGTTAAGCTCAACCAACCAACCTCTGGACGCGACGACGCCGACGGACTTTGGGCGTATATATGCCACTCTATGCGCGCTGCCGCTGAAGAATTCATTGGTTTCCGGCACCTGCAACCTCGCAACCAATGGTATGATCAGCAGTGACGCATAGCGACAGCAGTAAGGAACGCCGCTTATAGAAAAACGATGCAGTCAGCTGCAACGCAAGCCATGCAAGAAAACTACTACGAAAAGAGGAAGGAAGAGAGGCGAATTTTCAGACGCAAGAAAAGAGAGCAGGAAAATCGTTAGCGTGAGAAACTAGAGGTATACCAGGGCATCATGGTTGCACGAAAATTCTATCAACAGGTTAAGCGTCTAGCCCAAGGTTTCAAGCCCGGAGCATCAACTTGTAGAGATGTAAATGGAGATCTGGTTACAGAACCTCAGTGTGCGCTGAGATTAAGAAGACAACATTTCTCCAATTTTCTTACAGGCGACGATTCCACCAATGCCGCCCATGGAAAACGCAGTTCAGCGCCACCAATCAACGATAACGGAGTGATAGTACCACCATCTAGTCCTGAAGAGGTTCGAGTTGCTATACAACGGCTCAAAAACAATAAAGCAGCGGGTGCTAATGGCTGTCAGCTGAATTGCTTAAAACTGGCGGCGATGAAATGATAAGGCACATGCATCAGCTAATCAGCACAATATGTCTAGCAGAAAGCATGCCCGCCGATTGGAACCTCAGCGTACTGTGTCCTACACTAACTCCGCCAGGTTTCGGCCTGCCTGTCCCAAGCCAGGATAAAGGAGGAGGGTTGGACATGGGATACGTCCCATGCCGTAAAAAGTTAGAGCCAACCAAGAGCTCGGGGTGGCGCCCATCTTGGTAGCAGGTCAATATGTATATCATATTGAAAAAAGCCTGCGATGGAATAGCAATGGCCCATAAAACTTGTTAGCACGGGGATAGTCAAACCCGTCGAAAATAGTGAGGTGACCTTATCTATCCACGGCATGGAGACATGGCCTATATGGTCAACAAAAAGACAAGAAAAATGTTGTCTTAGGGCACAAGGAGTGTCACGTATGTGGGCACAAAGGCGACCTGTGACGCTGGGCACAGGTCAAATTAAATCGTAGGCACTTCATATAGGGTATGGTGATAAAACCATGCCTTGTATGGAAGTGCCAGTCAGATACGAAACAGTGCTATGTGCACGGTCAAAAACAAAAGTTCTTATATATGTATTTTATATGTATATAAGAATGTTTTGTCTCTTTTCTGGGATGTTGTAGACCCTCATTTTCGACGGGACCGAGTTGCCCAGGGGACTATCATGGGTTGGCCCTTCGGGGAGACTCGTGCTGGCTGTGGTTTGTGCACATCGCTTGCACAGGTCTAGATTGACCGGCGGGGTCGCACAGTTGTACGACCGGGCTGGCATACCTGCTTAGTATGCAAGAGATTGGATAGGTCTCGATGTCTCAACCAGTAGATGGTAATGAAGGTACGCCATCTACCGGTAGCTTAACTGGTACTATTAAGGGCAGTATGGAATTATTATTGCATACTGCTTTTACAGAATAGGGCACAGGGTAATGCTATTGTGTTTATGAATGTGACATCTAGTACGTGGTTGCTTTTCTAGTGTCACTTGTATAATACAGGTCTGTGAAGAGTATTTCAGGTGCACATCCTTTTTGGATATGCATTTTTTAATACTATATGTTCATTCATGAACTATAACTCCAATGTCTGTGGACCCAGAAGAATTAAGCCTTAACTGGCAGGGGTCTTCTATAAACACATAATATAGGTTTTCTGTGTCCTACACTAACTCCGCCAGGTCTAGCTTGCGCCTGCCTGTCCCAAGCCAGGATAAAGGAGGAGGGTTGTCTGTAGGATACGTCCTGAAAACGTACAAACTGATAGGGCCAACCAAGAGCTCGGGGTGGCGCCCATCTTGGTAGCAGGTCATATTCGGCATATCGATATGAAACAAGCCTGCGCAGGTATAGCAATTGACCTTAAAACTTGTTGGTACGGGGACAGTCTTTACCTGTCAAATGGGGTAGACCCTATCTATCCACCGCACTGAGAACTTAATTCGGGCGTATTGAAACAGTTGTGAAGTGTCGGCATGCGTGCATAAAAGTGTCTGCTCTTCGGCTTTCCGAAGTGGATTGCTAGTCAAGAGTTTGACTCGCACCCTTAAACTGGCACGGCAGTCACTGAGGAAAGTGTTGAAATGGTTGTGTAAGCTAAGGGTTCTCATACTGAGCACGGCAGTCTCTGAGATCAATGGCCAATACTCTATGTCTGGATGGTGAAATCCGAACGGCCAGAGTAAGAGTCGCAATTGCAAAGGTCCTCCAGAGTAGGTACCAGTCATGTGGAATAGTTTCCAGCTCAGTCGGCAACTGCAAATTGTTAGACTACCCCTTAAGTGCTCATTGAGCACAGTCATGTATAAGAATGCACTTTTTCGTAATTGCATTTGTGTATTCTTGGTATTTTTGCTGGGATGTTGTGGATCCTCATTTGACGGGATCGAGTTGCCCAGATGACTGTCGTGGGCTGGTCATTCGGGGAGTCTCGTACTGGTTGTGGTTGTGTGAATGCTACACAGGTCTAGATTGACCGGCGGGGTCGCGCAATGGTACGACCGGGCTGGCATATCTGTCTTAATATGCAAGAGATTGGGTAGGTCTCGTCTCCACCAGTAGATGGATGGAAGTACGTCGCTACGGAAGTCTAAACTGCTACTGCTATTACGGGCAGTATGTAATTTATTACATAATGCTTCTAATCAGCAGGGTACTGGGTGATGCTTTGTGTTTGTGAAGCAGCTTCCATGTTCATGTTGCCACACCGGATGACCCATACTCGTTTTAAAACATAAAACGGGTCCGTGTTGTGGTACAACACAAAGTTCATGGTTGTGTTTCATGAACTATTACCCTAGGTTTTGGATTATCCAAGTTGCTTGAGCCTTACGGCAGGTGCACTTGTTAATCTTAAACTCGTCTGTGCCCTATACTTAAGAAAGGACACCCAACAATCTGCGACAACTATCGAGGTGTCAGTCTTATTTCTATCGCATATAAGGTTCTCGCAAGCATACTGTGTGAAAGATTTAAGCCGATTACAAAAACACTGATTAGACCTTATCACTATGGCTTTCGAACTGGATAGTCCACCATAGACCAGATTTTCACGTTACGACAAATCCTAAAAAAACCCAAGAAAATCAAATTGACCGGTTTTTAAGCTGCGTTCGATAGCCCCAGAAGGGATTGCCTATTCGCAACAATGCCTGGCTTCGGTATGCCCTGCAAAGTTGATAAGACGTTGCAGAATGACGTTGAACAACACATGCAGCTCCGTCAAGGTAGGAAATGGCCTCTCCGAAACTTTCAAGACCGAAAGTGGTTTTAGACAAGGCAATCAAAAATGTATTGCGATCTCTTCAACATCATCATGGAGGGGATCGTACGAAAGGCCGGTGTGCATTGTAATAGCACCATTTTCTATAAAGGTGTCCAGCTCCTTGCGTACGCTGATGATATTGATATTCGGCAGAACCAAGAGAGATGTTACCGCTGCTTTCGCCGCTATCGAAAAGGAATCAGCCAAAGTGGGTTTGACGATAAATGAGGGTAAATCAAAGTATATGCTGTCTGCAAACAAGGGAGCGCGGCGTTTATACTCCCACGTTTCATCCGGCAGCTATAACTTTGAAGTAGTCAAGGAGTTCGTTTACCTTGGTACCGCCATTAATACCAACAACGAAGCCAGCCTGGAGATAAAGCGAAAAGCAATAATTGCTAATAGGTGCTACTACGGGCTCAGTAAGCAACCAAGTTCCAGAGCCCTCTCTCGATCGACAAAACTAACACTCTACAAGACGCTCGTTCTACCTGTGCTGCTTTATGGCGCTGAGGCATGGGTAGTTTCGCAAACTGACGCAGCCGCTCTGGGGGTGTTCGAGAGAAAAGTTCTTCGCAAAATCTTCGGTCCTGTTCGAGTCCTGTTCGAGTCCTGTTCGAGTCCTGTTCGATCCGAATGAACCACGAGCTGTATGAGCTCTACGAAGACATTGACGTAGTTCGGCGTATAACTGTGCAGCGACTACGCTGGCTAGGTCATGTCCATCGTATGGACGACGAAGCTCCAGCGAAAAAGGTGCTCGAGGCGAGGGTCGCTGGTCAACGACGACGAGGGAGACCATGCCTCCGATGGATGGACCAGAAATGGCTGAGGAAGCCCTAACCGCACTTGGTGTATCCGATTGGAGAAGGCGCGCGCAAAGCAGAGGCGCCTGGCGAGAGCTGATAAAGTCGGTCGAAACCCGGACACGGGTTGTTACGGCCACCTAAGTAAGTAAGTAAGTAAGTGTCTCATATGAGACAACCGATTCAACCTAACCAACCTACTAATTTTGTAGTGTAGTCTCAACTGAGTTTTGACAGTCAACGTATTTTATTACTCCGTCGTTAATTTTAATCCTAAAAATGGAACTAATATCTTTGTTGATTCTTATGAATCAACAATGATTCTTATGAAAGTTGATTCTTATGAATAGCTATGCTTTTTGGCTTAGCCGGAGAAGCTGAATTCAAACTTAGAACCCTTAGAAATTTGAATAGAACTATTCTACCCACTGTGTCAACCATAAAAACAAAGTAGTCAAAAACGAAGAGTATTTCAGTAAATTTTCAAAATCCGCTTTATGCAAATGAAATCCAAAATATTTGCTTGGAAAAAATTACAAACGAAATATGCAGCATTTGGTACATTTACGTAGTATATGCAAATGTAAATGTCATGTGCATGAATTTGGTAACGACATTTTTAATTATTTGCTCTTGTGCCATCGGATGTCAGTAATTATTTGGCGGCAGCCATGAAAATCATATTAAAACCAAAAACAAAATAACGTTGGCAATCATGGTATCATGCTATGCAGACCATTGCGCGAGACCTACTAAATTTTATGATGCTGATGACGATGTTGTTGCGGAGGACAGTTGATGGTTACTGTTGTTGCTGGCTGTTATTGCTGCTATGACTTCCACTGTTCTTGTTTAGTTGCGTTTTTTTCTCCAGTGCTTCTTTTATGACTTCAAATTTGATGTTGAATGATTATTATTTTTATTTGTTCTTCTATTTATTTCTCTAGTTTTTGTTGTTAATGTTGTTGTTGCTGTTGTTGTTGTTGTCCTTTGTAGCACTTGGAAAAAGTACAGTTAATGCGGGCTATTGTGAACATTTCTGCTGCTGCTGCTGCTGCTGCTGCTGCGACTACTACTGTTGCTTTCACAAAACCGGAAATGGAGCATGACACTAACGGAAATGCACACTGATATAGCGTATCTGCTGGTTGGTTGGTTTGTTGCCTGCTTGGTGAAATATTTTTGGCAATTAGTTGGCAGCTCAAGTTGACAAGCCAACATTTTGTGACAGATTATTTCAGTTATTTTTTTTCTTCTGGCTTAAATTAGATTTAGTGTTGACAATTTGGAATTAAATGTATTTTTTTTTTTTATTTTATGAATGAACATTTCTTTTAATTGCATTCAGTTTATGCACAAAAAAAATGGCTGTGATCATAAAATTATATATAAACAAAAAACTTCAAATGAATTCATTAAAAGTTTGTCTAAAAAATAAAATGTTACAAGAAGTACAAATAAAATCTTAATTTGAACATCATCCTGTTTCACAAAAAAGCTACGCAGTTTTGTGAAGCTTAAACAATATTTATTTTACACATACAAAACTGTGAAAGTTTCTACAAAACCAGTGAACGATAACCACAGACCACAGCATTTGGTTATTTGAGAGAAAATGAAGATTCTTCGAAAGGCGTAAAAACCTTTATGAAGTTCGAAGGGAATTTGAAGCTTACAGCGTGAAGTGCAAAGCTCTTCATTATTTTTAATCAACAGACAATCAATTAAGTTGTTGCTTGGCTTTAACATGCACATCAAAATTTTAAAAGATATAATATTCCAGATAGTGAGTAAGATTTCATATTTTGAACATAGCATTTTGTGTCAAACCATAACAGTTCATAATCTGTTTAATGCCAGAATACTTTTACTTATTTTAGCTAACTTTTTGATTTCAGTGCTTGTCTACTTAATAATGTATCGAATATCAACACAACCAAAAACAAACTGCTGTAATATGATAAATATTTTAATGAAAATATTTCGAAAATGTTGAAACATGGTATTTTGAGTTAATGAGTAGTGTTAAAATTTAAATTTATAAATTAGAGAACATTTTTATACCCCAACGCGTGCTGCGTAGGGGTATAGTAACTTTGTCATTCTGTTCGTAACTCCTACAAGAAGGAGTGGCAAGTATAAAAAGGTATATATATTTTTGATCAGCATCACCACCTAAGTCGATTTCTATTAGAGCCATGCAAGAATATATTCATCAAGTCAATATACCCTGATTCTCTCCTGTAGCAGTCACTGCAAGCAAAGCTGCAAGCGAATAATTGTAAACAACAGATCGTGTAGCAACTGGTCGTGAAGCTCAAGAGAATAACTTTTTCTTTGTTCTCTGTTCTCTTTTCATACTCTTTTACATTGAGGTGATCTTGCGATCAACGCGTTGTTTCAGTTATTTCTCTGAGTACTTTATAAACTATATGAATACTCAGCAATCTGCTGCAGTATACCTGAATACCTGAATAAGAATCAGGTATGTTGGTTTTTCCTCGCAATAAGCTTTCTGTTATTCTTAATACATATTTGTGTTATTTTTGTTGCTTATTCGCTACCTTCGATACAAAAAACATTAAAACTGTCGAAAAGAGTTTATATCGGCCGTAGCTGAACTCCTAGAAGGGTCATATATATGAGCTGGTCCTATTATTTTTTGTGCCTCAACATTTCTCCCCAACACACCTACCCCCTATCTACCACCCTTCTTTGGATCCCCACACAATAAACACAAAAGAAAAAACAGAAAATAGTTTATATCAGCCGTAGCTAGAGCGGTCAAATATATGAGCTGGTCCTATTATTTTTTGCACCTCAACATTTCTCCCGAATACACCTACCCTCTATCAACCACCCTTCTTTGGGTCCCAATACCAAAAACATCTATTTTCTACGAGCGAACGAATAAAAAAATATTTGCTAAATATTCAGGGTATGAACACTGATATTTTTGTTATTTTGTATTGCTTTATTTGCTACCTGCTGCTGTTATTAAAGCATTGTGCTCTTATTCTCTTCGTTTCTTATATCTGAATAAAACAAAGAAAGTGTAAGATCAGGTATGAACAAAGCAGAAAAGGGATAGAGGAAATTTTTTATTCTATAGCTGAGGAATATATTCAGGGAGGCGAAAAAGCAACCGCATGCAGGGCTCTAATTTCTATCCGTCCGTCTGTCTTCGGACACGATAACAACCGCAATTTTAAAGGTGTCGCGATGAAATTCACAATATAAGCTTCTTTCTAAAAAATCAAGATGAAGTTTGAGAATGAGCCATATCGAATGAAACCACGCCTACCTACCATACAAAGTGACTTTATTTTAACCGTTTTTCCACATAAGCTTGCATATTTAATACAAGCCATCACTACGATATTTGGCTAAATCGGTTGGAAGCCACGCCTACCTCCTATACAAGTTGGCAAAATCTCACGAAAACTTTCACACTATCTTCCACACTAAGTGACGTCATCAAAATAGAAAAATTTTCGTAATTATATAAAATTTAATGTCATCGTATATGTATGTACCCAAATTCCACCCAGATCGTTTGTTCGAACTATTCCGAAATTTGCACCAGGCCCGTAGCCAAGGGGGAGTTTTAGGTGTTCAAACCCCCACTTAGGGTCCAGAAAGTATGAAAAAAATAACACAAATGAGATTATTAAATTCAAAATGTAATTTTTTTGAAGATAAACTGAGATAATTATGTTAATTTACTTGAAGATGAAAAAGTTTAAACATTTTCAAAACCAATTTAAAAAACTTCGCTTAATTAATGAAAAATGTGTGTGGCCAAATGAAAGATTAACTTTGCTTAAACAAGTCAAAATCATTATATACGAATCTAGCTGTAAGGAGTTTGTATATTAAAGAACCGTTTTCAATTGTGGATTTTGATGCTCAAAAAGACCCTTATATCCGTAAAAATGTATATATATTATTTGTATTTATATTTATATAAAATTTATATTATATTTTATATTTTTTTTTTATTATTATATTTATGTATGTATATATAAAATATATAATTTATAAAAATTATATATTTTTTTTTTATACATTGAACTAATATAATTTCATAAATTATAGAAAATTAGGTTGACTTTTTTTATGCAATATCTAAGCTTATTGGACCAAAAACCTTTGAGAAAGCATTTGTTTGAATGGTTTTTTTTTTAATTTTTAAAGGCTGTATAATGCAAAAAAAAATAACCACGAAATATAATTATGGGATATTCCATGTAAAGGGAACATTATGGGGTATTCCACGTAAAGCGGATGACTAAAAGTTTGCCCATTCTATTTTGTTATTTTCTTGGTATATAAGACATGTACAATCTCAAACTTGGCACAAAAATTCTTTTCCAAATTAAAGGTTTCGAAAAATCACCTAAGATCTAAATATTCTTCTTTTTCGTAAAAGGAGGATTCAAAAATTATATACCGTCCAATTCTATGGGGATTTGATGATTTTTTAATCATGTTACCAAATTCTCATAAGAAAAATTAACAATTACAGTTTTTCAAACATCGGCATTTTTAAAATTATTTTTTATCATGTTAAAAAATAAAAAAACAAATTAGCAGTTCAAATTTATTTTTAAGTTTTTAATTTGCAAATAATTTAAATTCAAATTCACGGCCGATTAAATTCCTAAATATCCAAGAAAAAGTTGCTGTATAATAAAAATGTATCCAGCTGAGGAGTACGGTTTTCAAAGCCAGACTTATTTTGATGCCATAACTTCAATAATATATTTGGTATAAAATATTGGTGCAATGCAAAAACCAGTTTTCAAATTACGGCTTTTGAAAAATAATCTGAGATTTAAATACAACTTTTATCGGAGTCGATTCTTCTGCTCAAAAAATTTTGATAAGAAAATACATAGTAATTGTTATTGGAATTGAATGATTTTGTCAGTCATGATATCAATTTTTTATGAGGAAATGGAACAGTTCAATTTCTAAAGATTTTAAGATATTTTCTTTTGAATATTATTTCAATTGTTGAAACCGTTTTCCAGAGCAGTAATATTTTGACCTTTAATGATAACTCGAACTAGGGCTCACACAGGTCCAAATACTTGTACGAGTACACAAGCTGGGTATCAATAAAAGCGTAAGATAGCCAAAAAAAAACCAAATCTAAAGAATACAATTTTTTTGTTCTCTCGTTGTTTATGGAAAATGCCCCGTAAAAGTTGCGAATCAAGCTTCAACAGGTGAACTTTTTAAAAAAAAGTCTTAATTTTTCATAGCTCATTTTAATTTTGATTTTAACAAGCTACAAGAAATCTTACCTATTTTTATCTTTCAAACTAATATTGTTGTATTAGCAAAATTTCGTCATAAAAATTTTTACTTTTTGTGCTAATATTCGGAATTGTACTTTTTAACATGCAATAACATATTCTCAACTTGGACTATTTTTTAAAAAACCAAAGGCAAAGTCAAAAACTTAGTATTCAAAACTAATTTTATAAAAAAATGCAATTAACTCTTGTCATCTCTGTAATGGTCATTTTTAAACGGGCATATTTACGAGTAGTCTTAAGAGAAAACGGATTTGTTAAGAAAAATTTCCATATCCTTGCGTTTATTTTCTTACTGGTATCAACTTATATATTTTTTTAACAAAACCGCCCCCCCCCCTAAGGTAAGTCTTGGCTACGGGCCTGATTTTTACATATATTTTTCGGTTACGATACGGTTTTCGCTCCGCGTAAGTAATTTTTCGATTCATCTTTGAAAACATTCATTCGTAATAAGCTTTGCTGAAATTGTTGAAGTAAGTTATAAGTTTGAAGTAAGTTTTTGAATAAGTGTCTTAGATTAATATATAAACATTAATTTTGGAATAAGCTCAACCGTTATTTTTATTTTTTACAATGTATGTTATGATTTGTTTGGTTAGGGTACCTTCGTACAGTTGAAAGTTTCATTTCTGAGAAAGACACCGGGTACCTGGCAGTTTGTGTTTCCTAATACCAAAGGCGAAGGAACAGTTTACTTATCAGATGTGGTCTGTGTATTGCCGCCACCCAAATCTGCTTGTACATCAAGAACAGCTAATATCTTCTAATGTGCTATAGTAGATCAATTATGTGTTAATTTGAATCTCAATAAATTCATATAAATAACTTTTTCAATTACTGTGTAGGTACGGAGGCTCCCCACTAAGTACGAATGTACTCTATGTACGAAGCTACCCCGCGTGTGAAGTGCTTTCGTACGATTTCCATTTTTTGGGAAATTCATCCTAGCTTTGCCATGTTATCTTTGTATCAACACTGAACTACACTATTATTAAAGCCAGATGTGTAGGTAATTCAGTAGCATTATTCATTCAAAATTCAAAATTTAAACAACAAAACTCAAGGGTTAAGTTTTTTATTGGTACCAGACAGGGGGCGTGGCACTTCTAGCTCTATCTACGCCGTTTGTCCGATGTTAACAAAATTTCGCACATAAATCCTTAATATAATGAGACGCAGGGGTAGGTTTTCTGTGTTCGAACCCCCCTTCCCCCATTGACGGTATTTGCACAGGAACCTTTGCTAAAAATTGTGTATTGAGGACTTTTGCACAAAAATGTCTACTAAAAATTGTATATCGAAAACAATAAAGTATTTCAAAAGCACTCAATTGCACGTATCTTTTCAGACAAGGATATGATGGAGCGGAGAGTTCCATGCAACCCAAGCTGTTGGCATAAAAATGTATCCACTCGCACTTAACACGCATTGCGCTGCTCACAGCTTTTATTTAACAGTTACCTCTGCATGCAATATATCAGAAATCAGAAATTGTTTGGGAACTCTTGAAAGCATTCATAAATTTTTCATTTATCCGAAACGCCAAAATGCTTTTCAAGATGCTATCGATGAAAGTGATAAGCTGAAAGGAGATCGGTTGAGGAAATTAAAAAAAAAATTTCCTAAAACCAGATGGAAAGAGCAACAAGAGTCTGTCGGAACTTATATGCATTTACAAGCAGCAGTAACTCATTCCCTTGAAATCATTTCTACCACCTGGAAGGTGATCTGAAGACTTCATCCGGAGCTTTTCAACTGATTTCAGCTATGAAGACTACAAATTTCCAGGTAAAATTTAAGACGTACCTACTCTCGTTAGGCGTGCTAATTTGTTTCTCAAATGTTTATATAATATATTTTCGACATTTCATTTGGAGATATGCATGAGCTCAGTACATTCCATGACTTTGTCGAGCAGTCGAGCACTAAAGAAAAAAGCAGAGGAGTACTTTAGAAAAATTTTCAAAACCGTGAGTAGAATTGGCAAAGAATACTGCATTGAATTGCGAAAGCCAAGGCTCGCTTGGAGACAAGCCCAACGTTCTAACGTACAAACTGATTTAGTTGAAGACTATTTCCGTATAACAATCTACATACCATACATTGATACGTTTCTGACACATTTACAAAATAAATTTTTGAATCACCACAATATTCTATAGAATTTTGCTTGCCACTTTCCCAACAAAATGAAAACTTTCGATAAAAGGTCTTGAATAATATGATATCCTAAATAATACTTACTGATTATTGCACCTTATTGCACAAACAGCTTTTATCTTTTTTGATCAACTTCGAATCCTGACATAATATATCATATATACATAAATAATGTTAAACCCCCCTCCCCTCCTCCCTCTTAGATAATTCCTGCGCAAGGATCTGTAAATGTGAAAATTAAAGCTAACAAAACTGGGTGGGATTGGACAAGGGGCGACTTAATTTAATTCTATTCGAACTCTCTTTACACCGTTTGTCCGACTTAAACCAAATTTTGCACATATAGTCTTTAGAATAATGAGCAGTGATAAGTCTAGAAAATTTGGGAAGAATTAGACAAGGGGCTTGCCACTTTAATATTTATCGAACTCCTTCTGCACCAGTTTTCTGACTTCAAACGAATTTTGCGAATATACTCTTTGGTGCAATAAGTAGTCCGTATTCTGGAATTTTGGAGACATGGGCGTGGGACTTTGCTTTTAAGCACAACTTCAAAGAAATTTTAAGAATTTGTAGATTTGAGCCAACTTCATTAATGAATGAATTATTTTGTGTAGTCAAACAAATTGGCATTTATATCATAATTAATTTTTTAATTTTGATAAATGCATGAAGTTATTATGAAATGTTATTAAATAATAGATAATTAATGATTTTTGATAATATACCCAATATGATAAATATTGTCAGTGTGAGTGCAATTCATATCATGTTAAAAGAGTACAATTATTGGACACTGCGTACAATTTTTGACAATCTCGTTAGTACGATTATTGGCAACATAGTATAGTTATTGGTGCGTATATACTAAAAATTATATAGATATTTAAAATATTACAAAAAATAGCATTAATAAAAAATTAAAATAAAAAATTAAAAAAAATCATTTTGACCTTACTAATTTCTCCAATGTGTAGTGCATTCACTTATATGATTAAGTTCGAATTTACTCTTCATGTGATCGGAACTGTAAACTTACGTAGACGGTCGGATGTCTACATTTGTAGCAAGCATGAAAAGTTGGCTTCTAAGCCGTCAACTGTAACTGTTAGCATAGATGAGTGACTTAACGTATCCCTACAAAAAAAAAAGTACCATGGAGTCCAATTAATTGACCTAGGCAATCAACTGACTGGGCCATTTCTTCCGATGATTTAATCACCAAATGTTTATCCCAGTAAAGTGATGATTTTACCCTCTCTACGGTATGTTGCGTCGTCCTGCTGGAAATATTTGTCTTCTAGATGATTAGTACTAGTTTTCCAAAGTATCTTGCACTTAAATGTCAAATATACGTGACAGTTCTGACACTGCTCTGACAGATTTCATTGTTGAAGATTCAATACCTCTAAAAAAAAACACTCATTACTCACATGGAAAACCATATCAAAATCCCTTATCTTCTTTCATATTATTGCGAATTCAATAAAGTCATATATGCAAGCACACATATAAACACATACAAACGTGCATAAGAAAGCAAAGAATAATAAAATTAACAAAAAGGGATGTTTCAACAAGCTGAAATCAAAAAATTTTGAGTTGAGTAAAAAAGTGAAGTAACTTTCCATACATTTTATATGGTGTTTACATTTGTAGACAGCCGGCCAGAAGATGGTAATTTTGAAAAGTAGGGTCTAGGACAGTGATGCGCAATTGATGGTTTCCCATAGCCCGCGGGCGTCGTGAAATTTTGTGTTTTTGCACACGACGTAGCAATCGGCTCGCTGCGATCGTATACTGCGTAAATTTTTGTTTCTCTGCTGTGTTTTGATTTTATGCTTAGTTTGCTTTTGGCGTTCAAGCGAGGAGGGTGTATTGCTCGCTGTTTTTTTATATGTATGCTTTCTATGATTCAATATGTTTAATGAGGATTGGTGCTTAAAATTTCTTGTTTTAGAAAATTTTTATTGCGAAGCCCAATGTATGGTATGCTATGGTAAGATACATATGAAGGAATATAATCTTAGAAGGCATTATCTTTCTTGCCATCCTGAATTTCATTCAATGGGGGAAGAAGTCAGGAAACATTTTGTTCAATTATTAAAAGAGTCATTTATTGAAAAAATGTTTTCTGACTTCTTTGGCAATGATGTCAATGAGTGGGATGTAGCTGACGGTAGCACAAATAATAAGAATGATAGCGCTGATGATGATTTGGCCATTGATTTTGCAATGAATGTGACACAAAAACAGTTGGTTAAAGCTTCATATGTAGTAAGTCTAGGTCTGGCACAGCAATGCAGACCATATGAAGACGGCATTTTTTTTAAAGATCTAAATAAACTTGTATTTGAATGCTTTGGTAAGAAGGGAAGAGAAGTCATAAATGTTTTGGAAAGAGTTCCATTGCAAAGATCGACAATTACACGTCGCACTGAAGCAATAAGTTATCATATTTTTGATTTAATGAAAACGCGAATGTCTGAATGCAAATATTATTCCATATGCCTTGATGACACCACTGATATAAAAGGTGTTAGTAGGTTAATGGTCTGTATTAGAACTGTAAATGAAATGCTTGAATTCAAAGAATAAGTTTTTAGGCTCATTGGACTACATGGAAATGTAACTGGAAATGTAATATATGAAGCTATAAAAACAAGTGTATTGCCCCAAGAATGTATTCCAAAACTGGCTTCAATGTGCACCGACGGGTAAATTTTGGGTAAAAAAACAGGTTTTGTTGGTTTTTTACATAGCAATGGCATAAATATACCAACATTTCATTGTATAATTCACCAATTTACATTAACGCTTAAATCGCTAAGCAAAGGAGGCCACAATGCTCTTAACCATAGGAAGTTTTGTGAATTTTTGAAAGAAATTGACGCACATCATGTAGATCTATTGCTCCACACTGAGGTAAGATGGCTGAGTCGGGGCAATTGTTTAAAAAGGCTTCTTGAACTCAAACATGAGGTTTTGGAATTTCTTAAACGAGATTTATCTGTAGAAAGTAAGAACTTAGTGAGTTCCTTAGAAAATCATCAGTTTCAATTAGATTTGGCTTTCTTAACAGATATAACTGAAATTGTTAATCATTTGAATACGACGTTGCAAGGAAAAAATAGGAGCATATTTGATCATATGTCAGCTGTAAAAACTTTTTATAAAAGATTGCTTATGATTCAAGAAAATATAATGAATAATAATTTTGCAAATTTGATAAGAACCAACAATTTGTTAATTTCAAACCAAATAAATTTTAATACTGAATCATATTTAAAAATAATATCAACTATAATTTCCGAATATGACAAAAGATTTCAGGATTTTTCCAAAATTGAGAGCCTTGTAGAGTTGCACGATAACCCAATAAACTGTAATATACAAAAACAACCCATATTTTTAAGAAATGAATTAGAAAAAATGCAAAATGATGTTATGCTTCCACTTGAAAACGGTTCTCAGTTTTGGAAATCAATACCGTACGACAAATATCCTGCTCTTACAAATGAAATTTTAAAACTGTATTCTATGTTTGGCAGTTCATATTTATGTGAAGTTGGCTTTTCGTTGATGAAAGTAATTCAAACAAAACAAAGAAATTTTTTGCTGACGACCATTTAGAAGATTTGCATCGCATCAAGTGTTTTAACGATAAAATAAATTTAGATGATCTCACTTAAAAATATATTAAAAATTTAAAAAAAAAAAAAAAAATTAATAAAAACTTAATAAAAAATTAAAAAAAAAGTCTAAAAAATGAAGTCTTTTTTTAAAATTTTATTCACAAAATTAAGCAATCAAAAATTTTACTCATCGATTGGCACTTCAAAGAATGCATGTGCATCATATAAACGGGTAAAAAACAAAAAAAAAACAAAACAAAAAAACAATTCTTTTTCAAGTTTTACAGTTTCCCGATTTTTTATGATCGTTGATCTTTATTTTTTTTCAACTTGGACTATTTTATAGTTTAAAGTCGTATCTAAAGATGATCTCCGAATTTTTTTGAGACAAAATAATCAATATTTAAATTTTTACAAAGATTTTAATCACTGGGGTTCGTACGTACCCCACGAGTCCAGGTATGTTACTCAGGATGAGCACGCCAGGTGAAGGTTAAATATGTGAGTAAAATAGCTTTGCTTCTCTCGTGTTGCCGACGACGCATAAGTGTTTTTATTTTCCTTTTCGTTTTTTTTTTTTTTTTTTTGGGAATTATCAATAATAAAAATATCAATATTCACTCTGCGTATCACGAGGCCTGGGAAATGATTTAGCTTCGGTACCCTGCTGAAGCTCCTTTCATTACTATTTTCTTGTTTTATTTGTATTTATTTAAATAAAAACATATTAAAATGCAGACTGCTTGATGATGCAATATCTTTCTTTCTTCTTTTTAAATTTGCCCAAGCTGAGGTTTGAACCAGATACGTCTGAGATATCCATGTAATACACTCTCTTGGAGGTATAGAGTAAGTTAGAAAAATAAAAGCTAAATGTACCCCGATACGCTGCTCTTGTCAAGAGAAATGTATTTAGCAAGAATCTCTTTGTTAGTTTTTAGAGAAAAGTCAAACAAAAAAAATATTGTTAGTTTTAACACAAATACAAACCTATTCAAAGAAACAAAATTTGCTCTTGCTATAACAATTTTCGCTCTTGAATGAAATAGCAAATATTGCACCGTACAAACAAGAACTTATTATTTTTACTAGAAAAAATTCTGAAAATCAACAATTTTTTTCTAAACATAACAAGTTCAACAATTTTTTTCTTAATATAAGAAGTTTTTCGTTGTTTTAATAAAAATGCTAGTTAAATCCATTGAGTTCGACTTACTATCGTAATTATAGTTTTTTATTATTTCAGTTATTGATTAAGCGTGTCTTTAACTAAAACCAAATTAGAAATTATTCAACTAGATCTTACTACTATTTAAGACAGTTAAATAAATATGACATCTTTATGACACTCAACAAAAAAGCATAACTCCAGAACAGTACAAGCAACATATCGCAACATTTAAAGCCCAACGACCCCTTCTACGGTCCTTAATTTTAATTATATTAAATGGTCCCTCTATATGAGTATCTTTTTCTTATCAGATTTGTGACATTCAAACTCACCCAAAAGTTTTGTATTTTATTTTGTTTCTTATTCTGCTTACTTGAGCATTTTTCACTGCCACACTTATAAGTTTTTGCTCTAGTATCATGAACTTTAACTTTGGCATGTATGTGCTCATACGTCAAAGTAAAAAAAGAAAAAAGTTGACTTTTTTGTATCCAGTTCACAATTTCCAAATCAACATGTTAGAAGAACAGAAAAACATGAAAACAGCTAAAAGGCAAAAATTACTTCTTATTTGCACAAATTTTGTTTCACGCTCAAAAGAGACAACTGTTTCTTTTAAACAATCCTGAGGGACAACCTAAAATCTTCAAACTCGAGCCTGTGAAAAACGAACAAATACAATTTTAACATGCAAGGCAAGTCGGGGGGTTTTTTTTTTTGCTAAACGCAAAAAAGTTGGAAATATCTTTAGTCAGCAGCATAGATGCGCCAAGTTTTGTGCGCTTTGTAGAGAAGTAGTTTTGTTTACTTTACTTTTTCATAAGTTTTATTTATCACCTTAAAAAAATGTTGACACAAATAAATATCTTTTCAAAACAGGCAAAACTGAAAAAACAGACGAAGCACCAATAAATACAGTACAAGCAACATTAAGCATCACTGACAAAGCGGCAGAGATAAAAAAACATAAAGTGTACAATACGAGAAGTCATTTTTTTTTTCTTTCAGCACAAATGCTGAAAAGTTGACATTAACTAAAAATTTATGTAAAAATTTTCTAGAGTTTATGCGAATAATTGCTCAAAACCAAAAAAGAAAATTTACAAAAATTTACAATTTTCTTTATTCTTCAATTGTATCCATTTAATTTGGAAAATATTATCCCCTACTTAAATATTTAATATAAACTATAAAATGCCTTTTGCGCGAAGCCCCTTGTTATTTGCATATATTTTTATTGCTCTTAAAAAATATGCCAAGCTGGTTTTTATTTGTCATTTTGTTTTTATGTCAATGGCACAATAACTATTTTTATATCATATGCAAAGGTTTGTTTATTCAAATTGGAACAAAATATATGGCAGAAAATAAAAAAATAAAAAAAAAACTTCACTGACAGACAATAGAATGAATATTTTAGAATTTCATTGTTACTCCAATGCATATAAAAGTATCACCATGAAATTGGGACAAGAATCTATGTCTGCATTTAAGCTAAATTTTGGTAACTCAATGAGAGTAAAGAGAAGAATTTTATAGCAATAAGTTTATAGTGTTTGTAGAAGCAGCTTCGAAGTAGTGTTTTAACATACCAGGATTTTTAGGGGTATAACAATAAAATAAAAACAAATTGGGAATGATTTTATCGAATTGGCGAGTTGGTTGATTTGAGTGATGATACTGCTGCCGTCAGTACCCAATTAGCTTCATTAAGCCGTTTTGGTGCCACAACCTCTAAATCTTGTGCGTTAAGGCGGTCTTCTCATTGAGCAACTTTTTTTTCTACTTTTTTTTTGCATTTATTTATAGCTTGGGTAGTTGTGAATATGCCCCTAAAAGGATTTTTAGAAATTCGAAATACTTTAGACGATACAGCCTTTTTTGTGAAGCAAGGTCTTCGTCAAAATGAGCTATTTGATTTGGTGATGGAGGTAATAAAACCAGCTTACGAAGCGCTGTCGGCAGATAATTTGCTTGAAAGATGCCTTGGATCTGAAACTCAGAATTCCAATGAGTCCTACAATTCTGTTCTTTGGTCACTTTCGCCCAAACACATCAACTCAGGCGCACGCACCATCGAAGTGGCCAATTTCATTGCAACGTGCCTCTTCAACGACGGTTTTATACCCATACTTAAAATTATGGGTTTGATGGGTATTGCGATTGGCAAAAACGCATACGAATACGCACTATCTCGCAATGAAGACAGATTGAACCGATCAGAGACTCGAGCTGCGGCATCATCAAAAGCTGGCAGAACGGCTCGCAGAGCAGAGAGGGCAGCAGAAAGCAGTTTCTACGAAAAAGAGGAAGGTGGCCTGTATGGAGCTGGCATCGCCGACTAATATTTGTAAGTAAAAATTGTCAGCTCTTTAAAACTGCATTTAAACATTTTTGATTTTTTTTTTTTCCCCCAAAAAAATTACTTCAAACTTTAAACGCGTTTATCTCGAACCCACGTTTTTCAAACTGGCGGCCATGATTTCTCCAGTTCAACTGAACCGATTTTCATGAAACAAAGTGGAATCAACGCAGAATTGTCACCATTCTCAGGTGAACCTCGACCATAATTTTAAAAAATTTTTTACTATTTTTTTACACTAAACTACAAAAAAAAAACCCCGAATTTGAAATTTTTTTTTTTGAATGGCCGCCATTTTGTCAAAAAAAATCACAAAATTAAGCTTGAGGTTCACCCGAGAATTACATCTATTCTGATTATAACCCCTTTTTTTTTTTCATTTCAGACGCTCCGGAGACCCGGAAGCGTGGCCGCCGTGACGACACCTTTTTTTTCACCACCAACTTTGAAGTCTCATTACTTTTTGAACAGCCCACGTATCGAGGCAAAAAAAATTTTTTTATTTACTTTGAACCTTTTGTAATACAATAAATAAAAAAAGTTTTCAATTATTCTTTGCGTTTTCAAATCAGAATTTTTTTAAAAAGGGTCCAAAAAACGGGTTTTGAATGAGAAGACCGCCTTAAAGTGTGATTTAGAAATGTAAGGAGGTCGTTGATTTTCAGGGTTAAGTGGGGCCATGACATTCGCGGCAGAGAAAACAGACATTTTTTTAAAAATTCATAACTCAGTCAAAAACAAACATTTTTCCAAAATTTTTTTTATTATTGTAGAGAATTGAACAAATTACAAGCAAAAAAATTCAAAAAAATATATTTTTCACTCCAACATGGTTTTATAGAGCTCCAAACTGGCGGCAGAGAAAAAAACGGGGCCTCGTGGTTGCAGCGCTGGGAGTTGCAAAAATTGTCCGATCTGGAAAAAAATGTCTTTTTTAAATCTTAACAAAATTGGTTATCTTATGACACCAGCTTTTTTTTAAATTTTTTTCCATTTTTGGTGATGTTCCAAATTTGAAAGTGTGTTTTTTCGAAAAAAATATCGACTTTAAAAATTCATAAAAAATCTAAAAAATATTTAAAACAAAATGCTCGAGCCATACGATAGCGAATCAAGTTTAAAAAAATACAAAAAAAAATTTCGTCGCAATTTTTGTGCCGCAACCAGTACGAAAAACATGGTTTCGAGATAAACGCGTTCAAAGTTTGTGAACAAAGAAAAAAAAGGTTACCTTCAATTCGCCATGCCAGCTTCGTACTGTATGCCTTCGTTATCTTGTGTTGTGCTGTTTCTTTTAGTTTTTTGCAATCGTTTAGCAATTCGAGCAATTCCTTCACCCTTCAAGTAGGTACGAAATAACAACCACCAAAAGTCAGGTAACAAGTAAAACAAGTATATACCAGCTGCCGTACGTAGGTAGCGCAAAAATTAAAAATGCGCTCTCACTTATCCGGCTGTAACTTTTGAACCCGTCGGAGTTTTTGCATGAAATTTTGTTCTTATAATCTTAAGAATATGTACTAAAATACAAAACTATTAAAAAAAAGTAGATTTCAAAAAACTGCCAATGTCATGTAACCCCTTAAGATTTCCCTATAGTGGCGTAGAAAGGTTAACGAAGTTTTTTTAATTTACGTCTTGCCAATGCCGGTCAAGCACAGAGAAAGTGAGGCAATTTTTTCTATTCTCTAGGATAGCCACTGCAACAGTGGGAGTTGAAGGGAATTCCAATTGTTTTCCTGCGTGCCTGCCAGTGCACCAGTGCCCCATACTGATTGCCGTGATTCACGCTATATCAGTCTGGTGGCATGCTATCAGATCGCGGGTTTTTCTCAGCTTGAGGGCATAAGGGTCACATTTTCCTTGCTGTCGAGCAGGTTGTCAAATTTCTCTATCTGCAATTAGTTGTGTCAAAGTAGTGCAAGAGCACTCACCCCTTTTCTGTATTTAAGGGAACTAAGACTGGTTCTGCTCTTGAAACATCAACGGAAGAGCCCAACCTGGCTAATTAATCCACTTTTTCATTCCCACAAATGTTCCTGCACTCGGAAACCGAAATTATAGTTATATCAAGCAGTTGACCTTGCCTGGCTAGTTCCTCTTTACACTGCTTTACCAGCTTGGAGTTGGATATTACTGCAGCTAATGCTTTTATATTTGCTTGGTTGGATAACTGCGCTTAGATTGTTGGTATTGGTACGCCTAATACCGATACAAGCTTCTCTTATCACTAGAAGTTCTGCTTGAAAAACACTGGCTGAGTCCGGTAGGCGGAAGGAGTTGGCCACATCTAGTTTCTCTGAGTATATTCGTGCTCCTACTCCGCAACCCATCTTTGACCAATCGGTATAGAATGCCATATCATAAATAGCATCTGAACCACCATCACGCCACTCCGCTCTAGTCGAATAAGAGTTGCCAGATTTAATTTGACGAAAATTTAAACTAATAGTGAAAAACTGGCCCTTAGGAACATTACCGTTAACTTAGGCTTAGATAAATTTAACTTTTTAAACTATTTAATTAAAGAAAATAAACTAAATCTAATCTAATCTCTAATTCGCGCGAATTCATAAATGGTGCAATTTACATTTTTGGAGATTTTTTGAGATTTTGTCCTCGGCTATTTTGGGTTCGGCGATTAAGTTTTTGACAAGTATTTGATTAAGTTTTTGAAACACAAGCTGCAGTCAAAACGGACATCCAAAACCATCGCCACTCGATTCTCACTCCTGATTCAAGAAAGCACCCCTCCGATCAACGATATATGCGCGCAGTGGGCACACATCTCCCACTCTATGCTTGCGGCAGCCGAAGAGGTTATTGGCTACCACCGTCCTTGCCGAAACCAGTGGCATGACCAAGAGTGTCACGACACCACTGCATAGAAAAACGCCGCCTTCAAAGCCACCCTGCAGTCGGTTGTAACGCGTGCTGCTAAGGAGCGATACAGAGAGAAGAGGGACGAGAGACATCTTTTCAGGCGGGAAGAAAAGAGAGGCAGAAAAGCGCGAGTGTGAGAAGATTGAGATGTATGGTGACAGGAACGAAGCCCGAAAATTTTTCGAAAAGATAAGACACCTGGTCGATTTCTGAATCGCATGGATGAAAACGGGAATCTAGTGACAGATATCCAGAGTACACTGATGTTATAGAGGGAACACTTCTCTAGTCTTCTTAAAGGCGATGATGGCAACAATCCTGCCAAAAGAGATGATATCCCGGAAACCCCAATTATGGATGACAGCGTTGAAGTTCCGCTGTCCGACTATAATGAAGTCTTGACAGCAATAACACGGCTTAAGAACAACAAAGCTGCGTGAGCCAATTGTCTACACGCTGAGCTGTTTAAGAACGGAGGTAAAGCTTTGGTTAAGTGCATTCACGAGCTTATATGCAGAATATGGTCGGAAGAATGTATTCCAAACGATTGGAACCTCAGTGTACTCTGCCTAATCCAGAAGAAAGGCGATCCCACTATTTGCGCCAACTACCGTGGGATAAGCCTGCTAAAGATCGCCTATAAGGTCCTGTCGAGCGTATTATGTGAAAGGCTGAATCCCATCGTAAACCAACTGATTGGGCCTTATCAGTGTGGCTTCAGACCTGGACAATCTACCACCGACCAGATATTCACGCTACAACAAGTCTTGGAACCATAGAGAACAGACC
Organism: Coremacera marginata; assembly: GCA_914767935.1. Taxonomy (NCBI): domain Eukaryota; kingdom Metazoa; phylum Arthropoda; class Insecta; order Diptera; family Sciomyzidae; genus Coremacera; species Coremacera marginata. Next base: position 129,505,963 of record OU612047.1, read on the forward strand.
ATAGAGAAGCAAATCGACACCCACCATCTTTTTCTCGACTACAAAGCCACTTTCTACAGTCCAATACGGAATCACCTATACTCCACCATGTTTGAATTTGGTATACCTGCAAAATTAATCCGTCTATGCAGGATGACTCTGAGCAACACTACCAGCGCAGTTAAAATGGGGAAGGACCTCTCCTACCATTTGTTACCAAACAAGGTTTCGGACAAGGTGATTCCTTATCGTGGGACTTTTTTAACCTAATTTTGAAGAAGATCATTCGAGCTGCTAGTCTGAGGCAAAGCGGCTCAATATTCTATAATGTGTTATGCTGCTAGCGTATGCTAAAGATATTGATATCATTGGCCATAGCACACGCGAAGTCAGTGCAGCATTCTCCAAATTAAAAAAAGGCTCGAGCCGCATGAATCTTGCAGTGAACGTAGATAAGACGAAATATCTGGTGTCAACAAACAAACAGTTCCAGCATATTGGCACCAGCGTCACTGTTGACAACACCTCCTTCGAGGTTGTGAAGGATTTTGTCTACCTGGGATCCAGCATTAACTCCACCAACGATATCAGTAGAGAGATAAAACGAAGGATAACTCTTGCCAACAGGTGTTACTTTAGGATCAGTAGGCAATTGGCGAACAAAAGTCACGCTCTATAAGTCACTAATCATGCCCGTCCTTTTATATGCAGCACAAACCTGGACGTTGAGCAGCTCTGATGAAAAAACTTTGGGAGCGTTCGAGAGAAAGATTCTTCGTAAAATCTACGTACCGATCTGCGTCAATATATATAATAAGTCGGGGATTGGCCGAATCAGACCACAGTGGGTCCCTTTTCGTCCCCTATTTGACGAAGGATGCTACTGCTCGGAGCACTCATAAGTGAGCATGCTCCTTATATAAGCACCCTTTGTCACCTCAAGCATGTCCTTGTAAGTCAGTTGACCAATCTCGGCTTCGTCAATAAATGGACCTCCCAGAATGGTCAATCTTACACTTGCCACCGCCGGACACTGGCACAGAATGTGTGCTGCTGTTTCCGGCTCGTCTAGGCATAACCTACACGCATCGTCCTTGGTTAGAGTCATCTTCCTGAGATGGTACATGTAGGGACCGTGTCCTGTGACCAGTGCAGTAAGCCAGCTTAAAGTCTTCCGATTGTATTGGGTGGCGTTTGCTGCCTCACTACTTGGCCACTTCACGGCCGCCTTTGATTGCCTGCAGTTATCAGCTTCTTCCCACCTTGTACGGTGTTCCGAGTCCGTCCATTGCTTAATAAGTCCTGCCACCATGTTGTCGCCTATGGCGATACGTGGTTCTGGTCCACAGAATTCTTCTGCTGATCTTTCTCTTGCTAAAGAATCAGCCTTTTCATTCTGTTCTATGCCACAATGTCCTCGCACCCACATAAGTGTGAGCTCATTTGTCTGAGCGCACCTATTGAGTTTGGTAAGACATTCCATGGCCAACCTAGAAGTAATATCTGTCCGTTGCATGCACCTAATCACCGACTGATTGTCAAGGGCAATGACAATTTTCTTGCCATTTACCCGGCCATCTATCAAGTGGTCCAGCGCATGCACTACACCAATCATTTCCGCCTGGTATACAGACACGAACCTCCCCAGCCTCAGTGCATAGGATAGGTTCAACTCTTCTGAGTAGACGCTCATTCATCAGAGAGCCGTCTGTGAATATACTGATGTCGCTACCAGCGGTTTCTTCACAAACGGATCCATCTGTTATTAGAGTCTTATAACATTTATCTGTTATTCTCACTCTCTGCCTTCCGTTCATAGGCATACACGTCTCCCTGACATTTCGCTGTGCCATGTCCAGGATGCGTATATGACCATGGAGGGCTGTTGCTCCATGTCACGTAGCATTTCGCAACATCCTGAGGGCTGTTAGCGCTGCCGTTTTTTTATTTCTAAATCCAACGGCAACATACCTAACAAAACCTCCATTGTGCTTGTTGGAGTAGTGTGCATTGCCCCTGTTATTCCAACACACGCCAGCCGTTGGACTCTGTCTAGTCGCTTCTTAATGGTTTTCTGACTGACTTTTGTCCACCAGATCACCGAAGCATACGTGATGACAGGTCTAACCATCATAGTGTAGATCCATTTCATAGCCTCTGGGTTTAGCCCCCATTTTAGACCACAAACGCGTCTACACTGAAACAGAACCCTCTTGGCCTTTTGAATCCTGTCTCCTACATGTTTGTTCCAGTTCAGTTTACTATCTAGAGTTACTCCTAGATATTTAACTTTCGTGGACATGTTGATTTCAGCTCCAAAAAGTCTGAGTTCTTCTCTCCTCAGGCGTACCCTCTGTCTAGTAAAGAGAATATTGTCTGATTTTCCTGCGTTCACGGTGAGGCCTTGTTCTCGACACCACTCCTCCACCATTCGGAGTGCTTCCTTCATTATGTCAGAAATGGTGTTAATGAACTTACCACAGACCACCAACGCAATGTCATCTGCATACCCTATCGTGTGTATGCCCGATTCATCTGCGTCAATAGCGAGTATCGAATACGATGGAAAGATGAGCTGTATGAGCTATACGCCGACATCGACATAGTAAAGCGCATAAAAATCGAGCGGCTTCGCTGGCTAGGTCATGTTGAGCGGATGGAAGACGACGCTCCAGCGAAGAAAATATTCGATTCGGTACCCAGCGGCTACCAACACAGAAGAGGACGACCGCATCTCCGTTGGAAGGACCAAGTAGAGGACAACCCGATAAAACTAGGAGCTTCCAACTGGTGCCAGCAAGCGCAAAACAAAAATGGCTGGCGCAATTTCTTACGACGGGTGGAAACGGACATACGGTTGTAGGTGCCACCTAAGTAAATACGTAAGATAAAGTTTTTGAGGTTTTGAATTTGGATATTTTGTGCTCTGGAGATTTTAGCTTTGGATATTTTGACTTAGAGATTTTGGCTTGGAGATTTTGTCGTGGATATTTCGTACCCAACCCAAAAGAAAAACCATCTGCTATTTTCAATGAACCATTCGTGAACTATTTATCCATCAATAATTTCCAAGTAAGATTGTTTCATTAACATTTTATAATTTTTTAGTATAGTTTTAGTTAAAATGTTTTGCCTTATGATCAAACCCATGTGTTGTTCAAATTCAGTAATCATTTTATCAACTTTATAATGTTTTGAGATTAACGATAAAAACAAAGCTTTTTTCGTAATCTTTTCTCTTTTTTAAATATTGATGTAAAGTTTAAGCCTCTCGAATTTTCTCATATGTTTTTTTAAGTGCCAATTACTTTTCACGGGTTTTCCCCCGAAATCGGGGTTTTGAGGCGAACGACAACTTTTCTCGAAAATTTTCAATTTTTTCTTAAAGAGATTTTGTGCATTCATTGTATTTTTGGGTCTTACAGACACCAAACCTTAAAATAAAGAGAGGGCAAAGAATTGAAAAAAGGCGTTTTAGTTTTCGCTGCTTTTTTCCAATTTACAATTCCAATTTTAGAAGTGTTTAATATTTATATATTTTATTAAAGTTCAGTGCTCGTTAAACCCAAAAATATGGATGCATAATTTTATAGAAAAATGGTCACCAGTCTCAAAAAGGTCGAATTGGGAGATAGATAGATAGATAAAAAATTAAAAGAAACAATTCAATCAGTTAAGATTTTCTTGGAAACTAGAATAGAACCTTAAAAGCGTTTTTTAAGGGTATAAATGTGCATTTTGAATCAAATAAAAGCTGAATATTTAGCTTAAGCCAATACTAGTTTACCTTAAGTAATATATTTTGAATTTGAACTATACAAATAAACTTACAATTTATTGTCACATGTAACTCACGCTTGATCTTGTGAAAATATTTAAAGAACAATACTTTAATGAAAACAAAAACGATTTGAAACTAGAACAATAGTCTTCATAATTTAATCTCATAACTAGTTCTACTTTAATCAATTCAAAAACCAATTGGTTGATATTTTTTCTGCAGAAATGAGTAAGACGAACAAAAACTTTTTCGCAATATGTATTACTAACAGGATATAATGACAATATAAACGACATTAGTTTCTTAATTCAAATTATTCCTCTCTTGAGTTTCTAAAGAAATACGGCCATATTTAATCATTTGCCTCATCATTTAGGCACTTTTAAGAGCATTTTTTATTTTTTGAAACTAAATTGCGGGACTTTAAGACAAATACCGGGACACCATTTGGGAAAACCGGGGCAATCCTGGTCAATCTCGTCTAATCCCGGTCAATCCCGTCCAATTCCGGCCAATCCCGACGACCTGGCAATCCTATGTCGTTTACTTGCTGGTAAATGTTTCAGTGAAGTCAAGATTGGGAATTACGTAATGTGTGTTATTACTTGCCAATTCCAGTGGTAATAGGCTGATGTATTTTTTGTGTCCATAAAGTTTGTATCTCCACTTGAGAGCCTTCTTTGAAGTAGTCAAGGAGTTCGTTTACCTTGGCACCGCCATTAAACCGCCCTTAATACCAACAACGAAATCAGCCTGGAGATAAAGCGAAGAACAATAATTACTAATAAGTGCTACTACGGGCTCAGAAAGCAACTAAGTTCCAGGGCACTCTCTTTATCGACAAAACTAACAATCTACAAGACGCTCGTTCAACCTGTGCTGTTTTATGTCGCTGAGGCATGGGTAGTTTTGCAAACTGACGCAGCCGCTCTGGGGGTGTTCGAGAGAAAAGTTTTTCGCAAAATCTTCGGTCCTGTTCGAGTCGGCGATGACTATCGCATCCGAATGAACCACGAGCTGTATGAGCTCTACGAAGACATTGACGTAGTTCGGCGTATAACTGTGCAGCGACTACGCTGGCTGGGTCGTGTCCATCGTATGGACGACGAAGCTCCAGCGAAAAAGGGGCTCGAGGCGAGGGTCGCTGGTCAAAGACGACGAGGGAAACCATGCCTCCGATGGATGGACCAGGCTGAGGAAGCCCTAACCGCACTTGGGGTATCCGATTGGAGAAGGCGCGCGCAAAGCAGAGGCGCCTGGTGAGAGCTGATGAGGTCGGCCGAAACCCGAACATGGGTTGCTACGGCGACCTAAGTAAGTAAGCTAGTCTCTCTAATTTTTTTAAAACAAACGATGACAGACTAATTAATCTGAAGTCCTTTGCGGATTCATGACTCTGCCTCCCAACTTTCGGGAAAAAGATTACCTTGATTCTTCTTCAGCTCCTTGGAGTATGGATAAGTAGTATACAGTTTGTGAATATTTTCATGAGCAAGGTAGCAAGGATCATGAGCAAGGATATGATGCCACGTGAATCTGGAGATTTGTTGGGTGAGAACCAAGGTTATATACTAAAAAGAAATTTCTGAAAATGCAACTTTAATACATTCGTTCATAACACCTAACCAGAAATTTTCCCATTTCCTAGGAAAAAAAAAGTAAACAAGAGCAGAATAAACGTATAAGCGGAATATAAATACATAATTATAATTGTATATGAGCGTGAAAGAGCTACGAAATACATATGAAAGCCTGCCAGTCGTACTTCGGACCACAGATATTCCCTACACTCAGAAAAATATTAACTGTGATATTGACAGTCGGTTGCTGTTATTTTTAAACACTGTTTATTCCAGAGATTTTCGTTCAAGTTAATATTTTTCCTTGTGGAATAAACGGTTTTAAGGAAATTTCCACTCTCGAATTTATCTGTTGATATGTTTCTAGAAGAACGAGTGACGGTTCTTCTTTATTCCTTCGAATATTTCCTAAGCGCTGTTCTTTTCAATTGTTTTGCTTTGCATGCAAATAAGTAGAAAAGAAAAAGCTTTTTGGCAAAAAAGTCGTAAAACATTTTGTCTCTCTTTTTCATTAGAAGAGCATGCTTTGCGTTATTTGTTTGTAAACTTTTGATTCGTTTCAACGCGTACACCTTCTCGTATTTGTTTTCGTTTCCAACACAACGAGTAATACATTGGCCGCATTCAGCGGAGTCAACAGTTGTGTAAAAATTCGCTGAATTGTACAATTATGGGAGCGCTCACTATAACTGATCAGGTAGCGGACGCCATTTAATCGAGCGAAAAAATTCTATGCTACCTGAATTCAACTGTTGAGTGCTTTAACCCTTAGCTGGTACACCTCAAAAAATGAAGTTCGCAAGTTTATGTTTTTTCAAAGAACGCGTTAAATAACAACACGATTGATCAATGCGAAAGCATGCACACACCTAAAAACTTGAAATTTACTGAGTGTTAGAGAGAATGAAGGGTGAGAAGAATGAATGGTGAAATAAAGAGAGCAATATAATCTTTTCTTTTTTTAAGAAAAGTTAGGGTTAAACTTTGACTCTAAATTCTAATTTTTGACAACTTTCTGACGCTTAGAGTAACAACATACTCAGAGAAAAACATCGCTCACTGCAGCATCGCTACTATAATAAAGCACAACAGTTGACTGCGCTGAATGCGAACATTCACGTGGTTCGTTTTGGCAAATGTGCAAAGTTGACAGATCTTGTATTGATTTAATAGTAACAATGGCTTTGTTTTGAGAAATAAAAATTATTAACCCTACTGTAAGGGTTGGAAAGTCAACAGTTCAATTTGTTTATATAACAGATCACAGAATCTGTTAATTCAACAGATAATTTGGGGTTATTTTGACGGAAAAAACCCGTAACGGAGCAGTTAATTCTGTTAAAATATTAACTGTAAGAACTACCAGTTCAACAAAAAATTATCGTTCAACAAATTATTTTGACAGGTTCGTCTGTTGGATGGGATCGAACAGTGAAATCTGTTGTTTCAAACCATGAATTGTTTGATATCACATTATTTTTTCGCTCAGTGCACGTAGAATGTGTTTCAAATGCTGTTTTATTTATTTTTTTTTTTTTTTTTGTTTGCTAAATATGCAAACACAAAACTTCTTTAATTTATTTTTTCTTTTTTTTCATCATTTTTTGTCGCGACAAAACCCATGGAGACAGTTTAATGTTGCCATATTTTTTTGTGCTTTTGTTTTTTGATGAGCTTTTAATTAAAAGCTGTGCAAAAAGTTGCACCTTCTGATGTGGTTGCAAAACGTAGAACACATGAAAACAACAACGTGGGCATTTTAAAATATTTAAACTAGCATGAAATTAAATTCTGTTTTTTTTTTTAACTGAGCAGTATTTAAATTCAGTGTTTTGCAAAAAATCATAAAAGTAATTCAGGAAAACTAAGAACTTTAAAATGTTAAAGATCAAATATATGAAACAGAAAATCATAGTTAGTTAAAATGGACTTAAAATCTTTCTTAATATTATACATACATATAATACTGTATATGTATGTACCCAAACTACTACTACATCGTTTATTAGACTTCAACAAAATTTTAAACATGTGAGCACATCGTCAGAATAGTTCGGCCACCTTTATTTTTGTCTTTGCTGGCACAAAGAGCTCCAAAAATTTATTGAAAAAGGATGTATTAAAGAAAAACTTCTTCTACAATAACATTTGAGAACGAAACTTAACAAAATAAATATATAAAAAAATAGCATTTCACAAACATCTTTTAACTACGACAAAAAACAAAAAATATAAGACTTCATTCAAAAAAATTCGGCGCCTGAAAAGTGAGCCATAATAGTTCGGCCTATTTTATATTCCATTGTGTAGTGTCCCATTTCTGACCTATGGAGAAATTGATTTCCAAATATCCTATACTCCTAGCAAGATTGCGTTTTAACTCCCTATTAATTTTTACTCACATAGACTCTATTGGAGATGGTTACATAAATTCTATATGAGGTAAATACGGGGATTCAAACGATACAGCATGTTGTTAAACATTGCGTGATGGCCTTGAAATCAAAATATTTTGATTGCAAGTTAACATGTTGCCAGTCTGCTATATCGAGCGTTCGAACGATCAAACATTTTAGTTTCTACGGTGCCGTACGGCAAGCTTTGACTGCATGCATTATCTCCACTGAATCCCCACGTTATTTTAAATACTGTACTCGTAACAATATGCGTAACTAAAAATGATGCGTGAACATCCTAAATTACATGATTTACGAATCATGAAAACATCGCATTATTGGTTGTACCAATGTAAACCACAAACCAACCAAAATGTAAACTCAACTAAAATGTGATATGATATGTGTACTTTTTTACAATATCTTATCACTAAAAAACTGTCGAAAAATTGTATTTTAAAAGCGATTTTTGAAATAAATATAACACATACATAAAAAACGGATGAAACTTTTAAAATCAGTGGAGTCAAACTACCTTAATTAAAAGATTTTACAAAGATCGGATAACTCCTTCCATTTCCCTTATTTATATGGTTTCAACGCACTGTGCGTTCGCTCGAAAATAAAATCTGCATATCAATCTTTGCCGCACCAGCAACACATAAACATATTTTGCCCAAATCAATGCGAAATTCAAACCTTTTTTTCCACGGCCACCCTCACTCTAACGGCGCTTAGTTACTTTTATTTATTCCCTCAGGCTAGCCATCAACTTGCTCATAATCGTAAAGCTATAAAATTATTTGAAATTCGATTAAAAGAACAACAGCGTATAAAAAACATGGCCATTTTTTTTTCCATGCACCCACTTTTTGCCGTAGCATTTTTTCTGACTTTGCGTTGGGGTTTTTTTGTTATAGCCGCAGGAATTTTATATGAGCAATTTTTGAAAAAAAAAAACTTGAAATAAAAATTCCACAAAAAAAAGAAGGAAAATATAAACCGATTTTCATTTGGGTTGATTTACGAAAGGAAAGCATCAGGCACGGCAGCATACCTTTCTAATGTTGAGTTTTTCGGAAGGACGCTACTGAATCTGAGTGAAACATAATAAAAACCACGAAAAGTTTTTCTCGTGAAATTACTTTCGTGGGTGTTATTTTATTGAGTACTATTTTTGACGCCTAATAGCAACAACTGTTTGGGAGTTTTTTCAGTTTGATTTTTTTTCCTCCCCTTTCTTTCTCACTAAATTTTTATCTTTGTTTTGCATTGTTAGCAAGCGAAAAACTTGTTTATTACTTATTCTTGTGAACGCATTAAATTAACGATTGAACTGGGAAATTTACGTACATATTACGATTTTTATAACAGATTTTATGCGAGGATTTATATTTCGTTTTCTCTGAAGCTTAACTTAATGTATTCTATTTATATGTTCTGGCTTAGTTGTGAAGGATTCTGCTTAATAAATAAAAAATTTAACGCAGCATGATTTTATGCCAAAAAAAAAACAGACCAAGAGCTTACTTTATATAAAAATATTGTTGATAAGCGAAATAAATTAAGTACACAGTTATGACTTCAAATTTACATATCTTATCTTATTTGGATCCCTAATTCTAAGGCTAACTTTAGCTCAAAATACAACCTTAACTTACTTGCTCTTACTCTAACTCTAGCTCTAGGTCTAACTCACACTCTAACTCATACTCTAACTCTAATACTAACTCTAACTGCAACTGTAGCTCTAACTCTAACTCTAACTCTAACTCTAACTCTAACTCTAACTCTAACTCTAACTCTAACTCTAACTCTAACTCTAACTCTAACTCTAACTCTAACTCTAACTCTAACTCTAACTCTAACTCTAACTCTAACTCTAACTCTAACTCTAACTCTAACTCTAACTCTAACTCTAACTCTAACTCTAACTCTAACTCTAACTCTAACTCTAACTCTAACTCTAACTCTAACTCTAACTCTAACTCTAACTCTAACTCTAACTCTAACTCTAACTCTAACTCTAACTCTAACTCTAACTCTAACTCTAACTCTAACTCTAACTCTAACTCTAACTCTAACTCTAACTCTAACTCTAACTCTAACTCTAACTCTAACTCTAACTCTAACTCTAACTCTAACTCTAACTCTAACTCTAACTCTAACTCTAACTCTAACTCTAACTCTAACTCTAACTCTAACTCTAACTCTAACTCTAACTCTAACTCTAACTCTAACTCTAACTCTAACTCTAACTCTAACTCTAACTCTAACTCTAACTCTAACTCTAACTCTAACTCTAACTCTAACTCTAACTCTAACTCTAACTCTAACTCTAACTCTAACTCTAACTCTAACTCTAACTCTAACTCTAACTCTAACTCTAACTCTAACTCTAACTCTAACTCTAACTCTAACTCTAACTCTAACTCTAACTCTAACTCTAACTCTAACTCTAACTCTAACTCTAACTCTAACTCTAACTCTAACTCTAACTCTAACTCTAACTCTAACTCTAACTCTAACTCTAACTCTAACTCTAACTCTAACTCTAACTCTAACTCTAACTCTAACTCTAACTCTAACTCTAACTCTAACTCTAACTCTAACTCTAACTCTAACTCTAACTCTAACTCTAACTCTAACTCTAACTCTAACTCTAACTCTAACTCTAACTCTAACTCTAACTCTAACTCTAACTCTAACTCTAACTCTAACTCTAACTCTAACTCTAACTCTAACTCTAACTCTAACTCTAACTCTAACTCTAACTCTAACTCTAACTCTAACTCTAACTCTAACTCTAACTCTAACTCTAACTCTAACTCTAACTCTAACTCTAACTCTAACTCTAACTCTAACTCTAACTCTAACTCTAACTCTAACTCTAACTCTAACTCTAACTCTAACTCTAACTCTAACTCTAACTCTAACTCTAACTCTAACTCTAACTCTAACTCTAACTCTAACTCTAACTCTAACTCTAACTCTAACTCTAACTCTAACTCTAACTCTAACTCTAACTCTAACTCTAACTCTAACTCTAACTCTAACTCTAACTCTAACTCTAACTCTAACTCTAACTCTAACTCTAACTCTAACTCTAACTCTAACTCTAACTCTAACTCTAACTCTAACTCTAACTCTAACTCTAACTCTAACTCTAACTCTAACTCTAACTCTAACTCTAACTCTAACTCTAACTCTAACTCTAACTCTAACTCTAACTCTAACTCTAACTCTAACTCTAACTCTAACTCTAACTCTAACTCTAACTCTAACTCTAACTCTAACTCTAACTCTAACTCTAACTCTAACTCTAACTCTAACTCTAACTCTAACTCTAACTCTAACTCTAACTCTAACTCTAACTCTAACTCTTACTCTTACTCTAACTCTAACTTTAGCTCTAATTCTATCATAATTCGAATTCTAATTCTAACTCTAACTCTAACTCTAACTCTAACTCTAACTCTAACTCTAACTCTAACTCTAATTCTAATTTTAATTCAAACTCTAACTCTAACTATAACTGTTACTGTAGCTCCAACTTTAAATCTAACTTTAACCTTTATTCTAACTATTTTTTTAACTCTTACTTGAACTCCCACTCAATTTAAATCAAATTGAAATCTTATAAGATCGAAATAAAGTAAAATTTAAGTCTAACTCAAATTGCGTCAATTTTAAATTATGTCAAAATCAAAACGAAATCAAGTCAAATTCAAGTCAAACTTCAACCAATAAATCTCAAAATTAAATACAAATAAACTTGAAATAAATCTTAAAATGTTGTCAAAACCAAGTCAGGTGAATCAGAAATCCAGTCTAGCCAAGTCTAAATTGTACCAAACTCAAGTCGGAACCAATTTGAAACTACCGAATTTTATACAGAACTAAGTCTAAATGAAGTCGAAATAAAATCGACATAAGTTCGAAACTAAGTCGAAAATAAAATTGAGTTAAGACGCAATTAAGTGAATGCCAATCGGAATAATTTGGAAATCACTTCGAATTCAATTCAATCAATTCGATATAAAATTGAAATGAAGTCGAAATCGAGTTGAAATTGACTCGAAATTGTATCAAAATTTAAAAAAGTAACTAATAGACCGTTTCAGTCCTATAAAGTATTTTGACCCAGCTACTTATAAGCAATCATGTTGTGCGTATTATTAATGATATTAAATGTTTGTAAACAAATAATCAAGAGCTGAACCTACAAGTTTTATGCAGATTCCTAACGTCTCATTATCTTAAAAATCTTTACATGGCAGGTTTACTCACTGAGGCTTTCCTTGATAAAGTATTCTGTGTCAGATGTGATTTGAACCGCAGCTCCTTGGCATTCAGGCCACGCACTTTAACTATGAGTCACGGTTGCTTACAAATTAAGTATCAAAATAAGTTTGTTATTAAACCGAAACTTTGTCAAAATCAAGTTTGATACAAAATCAAGTTTAAAATCAAGTCTAGTCAAGTTTGAAATCAACTTCGAATTTATGTCAGATTTCAAGTTCAAAGTCAATTTTTAGGTTAAGTTTGAAGTAAATTTGAATTAAGTTAAAGTCAAGTAAAAGTCAACATAAAGTAAATTTTAAGTCCAGTTGAAGTCAAGTTGAAGTCGGGTTGAAATCAAGTTGAAGTAAAAAATTAAGATTAAGAAGTAAATTAAAGTCAAATGGAATTCACAATTAAAGTCAAGTTGAAGTCAATTTTGAGTACAGTTAAAGTGAAGTTGATGTCAAAATGAGTAGATATTTAATTACAGTTGAAGTAATATAAATATAAGAAGTCAATTTGAAGTCAAGATTAAGTTGATATGAAATCAATTTAAAGTTAAGTTCAAGTCAAAATGTATTAAAGTTGTGTACTTTGAAGTCAAATTTTAGGCAAAATTCCAGTCAAGCTTGAAGTTGAACTCCAAATCATGTTCAGAGTCAAGTTCAAAGTCAAACTCGAAATCAAATTTTAAGTCAATTTTAAAGTTATGTTTGAAGTCGATTTCGAAATCTAATTCAAAGTCAAGTTCGAAGACAAGTTCGAAATCAAATTCAAAGTCCAGTTCAAACTCAAGTTCGAAGTCAAACTCGAAATCAAATTTGAAGTCAATTTCGAAACCAAATTCGAAATCAAATGCGCTGTCAAATTCCAAGTTCGTTCAAGGGCAAATTTGAAACCAAATTTAAAGTCAAGATCGAAGACAAGTGTAAGGTCAAGATCAAAGTCAAGCTCAAAGTAAATTTTAAAATTAAGTTCGAAGTCAAGTTTGAGATCAAGTTAGAAGCCAAGCTGAAAGTCACATTAGAAATTGAATTCTAAATCAAGTTTGAAACCAAATTCGAAATAAAACTGCAAGCCAAGTTTAAAGCTATGCTCAAAATGAAATTTGATGTCTAGTTCTAGAAGTTATGTTCAAAGTCATGCTCAAAACCAAATTAAAATTCAAGTTTGAGACCAAGTTCGAAGTTTTATCCGAAACCAATTTCGAAATAATGTTTGAAGTCAAATGCGAACGGAAATTCGAAGTCAAGTTCGAAACGAAATTCTAAATAAATTTCGAAGACAAGTTCAAAGTCACGTTTAAAATCAAGTGCGAAACCAAACTTGAAATAGAAATTCGAAGTAATGCTCAGAACCAAATTCTAAACCAAATTCAAAATAATTTCGAAGTCAATTTCGAAATCATATTCGAATTCAATTTCGAAACTAAGCTTTAAGTCAAACTCGAAATTAAATTTGTTAAGTTAAGCTCGAGACCAAATTAGAGCTCAAATTCAAAGTCGAATTCGATGTAAGAAAGTCAAATTCGAAATCGAATCCGAAGTCAAGCTTGAAATCAATCTCAAAGACAGGTAAATCATTAAAATCATGATGATTGAAGTAAAGTTTGAAAATGAATTCGAAATAGATTCAAAGCCAAATTCAAAGAATATTTCGAAGTCATGCTGAAAGTCAAGTTTAAAGTCAGCACCGAAGACAAGTTTGAGGTCAAGTTCGAAGTTATATCCGAAACCAAGTTCTTAATAAAACTTGCAGTCAAATGTAAATTAAATTTAAAAATCAAATTCAAAGTCAACTTGGAAACCAAATTCGAAGCCAAGTTGAAAGTCACGATCGAAGCCAAGTTCAAAACTAAATTCGAAATTAGAATTCGAAGTGATGTACAAAACTAAATTCAAAAACCAATTCGGAATCATCAAGCTCGTCAAGTTCGAGCTCATGTTCAAAGTCATGCTTAAAGACAAATTTAAAGTTAAGTTCTAAGTCAAGTTTGAGACCAAGTTCAAGATTATATCCGAAACCAAGTTTAAAATAAAGTTTAAAGTCAAACGCAAACTAAAGGTTGAATACAAATTCGAAGTCAAGTTCGAAACCATATTCGAGTCAAGTTCAAAGTCTTGTTCAATATTAAATTCGAAGTCAAGTTCGAAATCAAATTCAAAATTAAATTCGAAATCAAATTCGAATTCAATTTCGAAACTAAGCTTTAAGTCAAACTCGAAATTAAATTTGTTAAGTTAAGCTCGAGACCAAATTAGAGCTCAAATTCAAAGTCGAATTCGATGTAAGAAAGTCAAATTCGAAATCGAATCCGAAGTCAAGTTTGAAATCAAGCTCAAAGACAGGTAAATCATCAAAATCATGATGATTGAAGTAAAGTTTGAAAATGAATTCGAAATAGATTCAAAGCCAAATTCAAAGAATATTTCGAAGTCATGCTGAAAGTCAAGTTTAAAGTCAGCACCGAAGACAAGTTTGAGGTCAAGTTCGAAGTTATATCCGAAACCAAGTTCTTAATAAAACTTGCAGTCAAATGTAAATTAAATTTAAAAATCAAATTCAAAGTCAACTTGGAAACCAAATTCGAAGCCAAGTTGAAAGTCACGATCGAAGCCAAGTTCAAAACTAAATTCGAAATTAGAATTCGAAGTGATGTACAAAACTAAATTCAAAAACCAATTCGGAATCATCAAGCTCGTCAAGTTCGAGCTCATGTTCAAAGTCATGCTTAAAGACAAATTTAAAGTTAAGTTCTAAGTCAAGTTTGAGACCAAGTTCAAGATTATATCCGAAACCAAGTTTAAAATAAAGTTTAAAGTCAAACGCAAACTAAAGGTTGAATACAAATTCGAAGTCAAGTTCGAAACCATATTCGAGTCAAGTTCAAAGTCTTGTTCAATATTAAATTCGAAGTCAAGTTCGAAATCAAATTCAAAATTAAATTCGAAATCAAATTCGAAATCAAATTCGAAATCAAATTTTATATAAGCTCCAAGTAATTTCGAAATCAAATTCAAAATTAAATTCAAAGGCAAGTTCGAAATCAAATTCGAAGTAGAATTTAAAGTAAAATTTTAAGTCAAACTGAACTCATGCAGAAATCAGCCTTGAGTCAAGTTTTAGTCATAGCAAGTAAAGTTTATAGTCATCGTAAAAAGACTAAAGAAACTATTCATTGAAGTTTAATGCACATCAATTTAAATTTTTGTTGCCTAGAATGGAGCTAAAAATTTTCATTATCACTTTTATTGCAACGTAATCACTTGCTGCATCCTTAAGATAACGGTATAAGTTGTTTTTTTTTTATATTTATTGCTGCTTTTAATTTGATGACTCGGTTGTTCTTTTGGTGCTCTGGCAAAAACTTAATTAAGCAAAATAAGTTTTCAAAATATTTTCAAGAACTACTCACAATATGGCTAAAATGCATTGCAATAATATTTTCAGCTAAGTACTTTAGCAATAACAAAATTTGAAAATCAAGCCAACAAGAATTTTAAAATTTAATGCAAAGCGCATCCTTTGCCATCATTTTTATCATCACCAGCTGCAACCGGAAATTATTTAAAATTTTTTTTTATAAAATTGCTTCATACAAAATGCAGGAAGAAGAGGCAAACTTTGTCAAGCAGTGACGTTGGTAATATCAACAATTCTACAGAAACAATTTCTCATTAAAATATACACACACACACACAAACACACGCACACATAACCGGAAGTAAAATTGCTGCAATCTGAATTTTGCAATACATACGCAAGAAATAAAGTAAAAATAGAAAATAATGTAGAAATAGTCGGATGTAAGTCGCAAAATTATACTAAGAAGTAGAAACTCAAAGTTTGAAGTATGAATTCTTACAGCCATGCAGCAGCAGCAGCAACATGTTTACATGCAATTATGTCTCAAGAATCCTCTTAAAACAACATTTTGCTAGCACAATAATAAATGTTGCCAACAAATTGCAATATACAGCAGCACAATGCACACACAATCGCACACATAGACGCACTCAGTGCTATGCATGCATATGTATGATATAAGTATGTGTTGTCTATGCATACAAAGACAACATTAAAAGTTCCCATATGCAGCATGTGCAGCAACGCGCACACGTCAAGTGCCAACACACGCCATTTCCACACCCACTTAAAGCAACGCCCACTCAGCCAACCATATCTACTTGGCCCAAACACCGTAAGTCTATCTGACTGTCTGCCTGCCATTAGCAGACACTACTAGCTGAAACTTATCTACACGCACACTAGGATGAAGGGGGAGGGAGGCAAGAGCAAAAAAAAGCCAACTAACTGACTTTGTTTATAAAATTAATTTGTTTAATTTTAATTGTCTGTCTGCAAACTTTTTAACGCATGTGTAGCGTCGTTTTTATGAAGTGAGTGTGAACGTATTTTTTCTTTTACTACTCTTCCGAATTGTTTTCAAGACACATTTTCAGCTAAGATTTGTATGAAAGATAAAACTTTTTTTAGAGGTTTAATTTAAAGTTGCTTAAGAATTGCAATTAAGCGGTAATGAATGCTTAATAAATTAATGACAATGAACAGAAGTCGGATTTTTTGTTATAAAGAGCAATTTTTAAACTAAAACAAAAACAAAATTTTTTTTAGTTTCAGTGTAAAAAATATATACATGTTTAATTTCTATTTATTTATAAACTTATTTATATCACACAAATACAGTAGCCCAAAGATGTTATGAAGCATGCTGAAACCTTACAATTTTATGCAAATCATAATATTAATATGTATATTGATAGGCCTGAATGAATTTTAGTGGTTCAAAAGCCAGTACAATTTGATTTTATTCTTTGAAATTTATTTAAAATAAAGCAAACATTATCAAAAACCACCTGTGAATTATAGCTATCGATTTGTAATTGAGTACAAATGTTGCCTAGCTAACCAAATTATTATTTGTTTATTTTTTAAAACGGCATTCATAATTATGAATTGAATGAATAAATCTAATTTTAAAAATTATTGCCTTGTCTAAATCCGCCCACTTTTATAAACTGCTCCTTATGTCAAATAATATACAGTGGCTCACAGCTTTTTTTATGCAGAACATATATCTTCAACTTTAAGGCTCTATTACAACAAAACTAACAGGAATATAAAACAAAATGAAAGCATTTGAAAGATCGAGCACAACATATTCATTTATTGGGAAAATATTCATTTAAATAGCTTAAAATTAAGAACACGAAAAATACTGCTTAATTTCATCTCACAGCTTATTTTATGCACATAATAAATTCACTCTTCGACAACTTACTGTAAATTCGATGATCGCTTGCTTACTTTCAACGGTCTCTGAATACCATTTAAAATTTGGTTTTACCTTTAGACCTATCGCAAAAGTCAAAGGATCACGACGTGTATTTTCAAATATGGGTCGCCGTACAACGATTGAGCAGAGTGAATAAGTGATTCATCACTATAAGAACGAACTGTCACAGCGAAAAATTTGCTGAAATTGTTAATATAAATTATTTACTGTATAAAAAATTATTGAGCGCTTCTATCGTGAAAATCACGTCGAAAATAAAGGCAGAATTGCTCCAAATAAAATCTTTAACGCTATTGACAAGCGCTACATAGTACGGAAAATAAGGGCTAATCCCCAATTGTCAGCTCTTAAGCTGACTCACTGAAGTCGAAAAGGGGTTGGGTAAGTCATGTAGTGATGAAACTGTTCGAAGAGTACTGCGTGAACAAGGCTTCAATGGCTGAGTAGCTAGAAAGATGCTATTTATCAGCAAATATAACAGACTAAGCCTATTTTCGCTCAGTACTCAACATATTTTGAAGACGTCTGACTTCTGGAACAGTGTAATTTTCCGAAAACGCATCCAAGTACACATGTTCTAAATTGAGCTAACAGTACGTTCAAAAAGTCCATAGGATGACACATAGATGGCGTTACTAGATTTTGTCCATAAAATTTTTATTAACTACCAACCTTCAAACGATACGTTTAAAAATTTGACAATAATCTGACAATTGATTCGTGAGTTATAGCATTTTGTGCAACTATTGTTATTGAAAAAAAAAATGGAAAAAAGTGAGTTTAGATAAACCATTGCTTTTTGATGAAAAAAAATACAGTGGAAACCAAACAATGGCTTGATAAACATTATTCGGACTCTGCTCCATCGAGACAAATAGTAGAAAAGTGGATTGCTGAATTTAAACGTGGTCATACCAGCACAAATGATGCAGAGCGCAGTCGCCCAAATCTGACTGTTATTCCACAAAACATCAAAAAAATCCACACATTGGTTTTGAATGATCACAAATTGAAGGTGCACGAGCTAGCTGGCATTGCAAAGATATCAGATGGTAGTGTTTTTACCATTTAACACGAATATTTGGGTATGCGAAAGCTCTATGCAAAGTGGGTGCCGCGTGAGCTCACAGTCGACGAAAAACAACAACGAATTGATGATTCAGAGGAGTGTTTGGCGCTAATAAACCGCAATAAAATCGAATTCTATCATCGATATGTGACAATGGATGAAACATGGCTTCATTATTACACACCAGAATCCAAAAGACAGTCACCTGAGTGGACAGCAGTCAACGAACCGAATCGAAGCAGTCGACTTGTAAGGTGATTGCATCTGTATTTTGGGATGCGAAAGGAATAATATTCATCGACTATCTCCAAAAAGGATTCACCATCAACAGTGACTATTACTGTGCACTTTTGGATCGATTGAAAGCTGAAATCGCCAAGAAACGGCCACATTTGCAAAAGAAAAATAATGTGTTATTTCACCAAGACAATGCACCGTGTCACATCTCGATGAAAACGATGGCAAAATTGAATGAATTGGGCTTCGAATTGCTTGCCCACGCACCGTATTCTCCACATTTAGCCCCCAGCGACTAATTCCTGTTTTCAGATCTCAAAAGAATGCTTGCTGGAAAGAAATTCAAGTCCAATGATGAAGTAATCGCTGAAACTGGGGCCTATTTTGACGAGAAAGAGAAATCGTACTATAAGAGTGGTATCGAAAAGTTGGAAAATCGCTATACTCGTTGTATCGCTCTCGAAGGCAACTATGTTGAATAATATAATCGAGTTTTATCAAAATTTTGTTTTGTTTTTTCTTATCCTACGGACTTATTGAATGACCTGTTAAATGATCAAATCTACGCAAGCCATAGACATAACGAGTAGCATGATTAAACGCAATCTGCAATTTAAGTTGAGACCGCGAGTCTAGTTTACTGTACACAAGTTCCAAATACGTTATGACTGGGACAACAAGCTGAAGTACAAGTTTACGTTTTATATCAATAGGTGTATACTCAGACGACATTCTAAGATTACGCAAGATGTAATAAATTTTGCGGACTACACTTGTTGATATGATCTCTACACGTAAGGAAAGCATTAATATTAAACCCAAGACTTACAACACTGTTAACAATTATTATGACCTTATCATCCAATAAGACATCTGGAATGGAGTATAGGCTAATTTTCTCTATAGAGATAGATTTAAGTACATTAAAGTGAATACTATTTTTCCAAAAACTGATCCCTGGGGCTTTACAGCTTTATGATGAGAGAAATTGGTGCCAACCTTCACTCTTTGTACACTATTCGTCAAAAAGCTACTTAGGGGGACGTGACACCTTTGAAAACAAATTTTTAATGTATTAAAATGCATATAAGTTTCATAAAAAATAAGATATCATTTTGAAAAATTACACATATTCTTTGAAGTAAATACACTACACAAAAAAATTTGTTTCTGAATTTTTATAATCACATATATAGCTACTGGAATTATTTTAAAAAACATCAAAAAATCACTGCGGGCGTGATTGCGGCTCAGGGTCGTAGCTAGAAAAATTGTTAACAAATTAGTGGCATTGTCAGAGAAACCATATATATATTTTAATTTTTGACAAAGAAGTTGATGACTTACAGTGTCGAATGCATTAGAAAAATCGAGCTCGACCATCATCATAATAAGACCTTATATCATCCATTTCTTTAAGCGTAGCGGTCGAGCAACTGTGGCCAGCACAAAAACCAGATTGGAATGGAGACAAAAGATTATTTCCACATAAGAACGTTGATATTTGGTTACCCATGATAGATTCACATACTTTAGACAATGAAGACGGGATGCTTATAGGTCTGTAATCCTTCGGTTCACAAGGAGTATTTCTTGTTTTGCTACCGTTGTTAC
This sequence comes from Coremacera marginata, assembly GCA_914767935.1. Lineage (NCBI taxonomy): Eukaryota > Metazoa > Arthropoda > Insecta > Diptera > Sciomyzidae > Coremacera > Coremacera marginata. Next base: position 129,526,220 of record OU612047.1, read on the forward strand.
TATTGCAGATTTCCACAAATGTGGAAAAGACGATATACCTCATACAAATAATTATATGTGCATAAATATTTGCTTGCATTTTTTCTCCACCTAGAATAGTACTGTATTTTTAGGTATGCAGTTTGTTTTTGTTATTCGATGTTATTGTTTAACAAGTTTTAGTATGCAGTTCGTAATGCATTTAATGTACCGTTATATGAAAAATGTGACGGTGCATTGAATGATCAGTAGTAAAGAATTATATGTGCATAACGCATTTAGTTGGTGTTTGGTTGCTTTATTGATAGCTTTAAGTGCTCGCATTGGAAATAATTCTTACGAAATATAAGGTAAGTTTTTTTCATTTATAATCAATAAAGTTAATTTAATTATGATGTGTTATATATTGAAAATGCCCAGCGGAACGAGCATTTCTGAATATGACCAGGGAATAATACTGATAATAAGCGAAAATGGAGCTAAAATGAAAGAAACAGACAAAAGGTTTGATCGCCACAGTAACACACTAGCAAATTTTTTAAAATGTCCTAGTAGTTATGACACAGTTAGACCGAGTGGTCGGAAAACACACATCGACGCTCGCTGTAAACGGTGAACTCAACATATTGCAGTAGTCGAAGGAATGAGTACCGGACAAATAAAAAGTCAAATGGGTCTTAACATAACAAGAAGTAGAATAGTTTAAATATTACATGAAAATCCTAAAGTAGCACTTACTTCCTAGACGCGACAACCTAACCTTTTGCCTCGACATATTAACGCATATTTGGCCTTCGCTACCATGTTCCAATTTTTTGATGAGGAATGGCGTAATATTATCTTTAGTGACATAAAAAGTTCAATTTAGATAGGCCTGATGGTTTGAAGAAGTATTGGCGGCATAGGGATCAATTTCGGCGCACTTGCCACTTGCGTGTTCATAGGGGAGGATTGGTGATGGTCTGGGCTGCATTTTGTTATGAAGGAAAGACTCCAATGTGTTTTATATGAACAAAAATGAATGCTGAAATGTACGTTTATTTGTTGGGCAATGAACTAATATAATTTTCCGTCCAACTTTGTGGCGATAATTGGACTAATTAGCAGGATAATGCGCCAATACACTGTGCAAACGTACAAAGGAGTTTTTTACAGTCAGAAATATACCATTACTGCAATGACCAGCAATAAGTCCAGACTTAGACCCCATTGAGAATCTCTGGGGAATCCTCTATGGAAAAGTATATAAGGATGGAAGGCAATTTGAGGCAGCTAGGGAGTTTAAAATAGCAAATAGCAAGAATGGCAAAGTATCAGCCCATCCAACCCAAAATCTTTGATTAATTCTATGCCATTCCAGCTGAGCCAAGTTATTTAAAAAAAAAGAAAGTATATTAATTACTAATATGAAATTTTATTTAATATTTTTAATTATTAAGATCGAAAATTAGACAAAAAACACATATATTTAAGTTGTGCACATATAATTACTTACTATGAGGAAGTTTTGTATGTTTATGTATTTTTTTATTTAATTTAAAGGACATTTGAATAAAGTCTTTGTTATGTTGTTTTACTGTTGCCATAAATAATATAACTGCAAGAGCAGAGTTTTGAAACATTTTTATTTTAGCGCAAAAATAATTTTACTAATGGTGCACATATAATTATTTGTATGAGGTAGTAAAGCAATTTGAATACTATTGTTTCTGAATACAATTTTTAACCGAATTTAACCGTTGTCAAGTTCGTCGGTTGGTGTTCTTATTAATGTCTGTACACCGATTGGAGTGATTTTTTTCTTTTAAAATTTAAAGGCCACGCTTGTGTTGGGTTTCTTTAAAAATATTGTTCTGAAATTGTTTCCAATATGGAAATTATTTAGAGAAGCCTACACTTCAAAAATGTACACCATTTTAAAAAACACCGAAATTAAAAATAAACCAAACCATAAGAAATTAATAAATTTTATTAATAATTAATACTCAAAATTAATACTCACCGTTATCATATTCACTAAAAAAGACAAAATAAAAACGTTTTAACGCCTTTACTCACAAAGAAATATTATAGTTAGGCAAATTGGGAAAAAATTTAAATAATTAGATATTTAAGGGGGGACATGACATTGGCAGTTTTTTTAAATCGATTTTTTTGAATAATTTTGTATTTTAGTAAATATTCTTAAGATTCTAAGAATCTTAAGAAAATATTCTTAAGATTCTAATTTCATGGTAAAATTCTTATGGGCTTAAAAGTTACAGCCGGATTAGTGAGAGCGCATTTTTAATTTTTGCGCTACCTACGTACGGCCGCTGGTATATACTTGTTTTACTTGCTACCTGACTTTTGGTGGTTGTTATTTCGTACTTTATAGTATAGTTATTTGCAAATGTTTCAGCTACTTGGTATCACCATAGGAGCTACAGCATTGAATTTTTCCAAAGGAAATGATGCAAATCGTTTGAAATACGCCAGAGTGAAGGCATATGAAGCTTCAAAAGAGCCCGAATTGCTAAACGATTGCAAAAAACTATAAGAAACAGCACAACACAAGATAACGAAGGCATACAGTACGATGACCCAAAACATAAAAATATCTTAAAAATAGAAAAGTTATCTGTACTAAAAAAATTATACTTATTAGAAAATAATGGTAAATAATGACATTACAATTATGCAGTAGATAATATCATTGTTTTCTAATAAGTATAATTTTTTTAGTACTGCAAACTTTTTTATTTTTTAAAATATGAATAAATTAAAAAATTGATCCTAAAAAAAATGTCATTTGTTACGCGAAATTCTGAGAAATTTGCACTCAAAATTGAAATTTGGTAGTTTCAACCGATTGATTTCATCTTCACACGATCACAGATCGGTAACGGTTAAGTTGGTGGGGTTTGTTGATATAGCGTTAGAAAGGTGATTTTATTGCCTTTATATTGAGCTATCAAAATAAGTTTTGTGTAAGTTAGTTTTTCTGCTAGAAACAATAACGTAAACCAAAGTCATGAAATATTAATTAACCCTGTAGCTCCTAAGAATGAGAAAATAGACCCCCCTCCCATACAATTTTTATCTCAGCTCGACATAACCTTTCAGCTTTCCTTCCGTAAGTAGTTGCACTCAATTGAGGGACACCCTGTATATATGAGATTCCAGTTGCAAATATTTTGCACAGCATTGTACATACTCGCAGAGGCACGGATCAGATTCTGATCGTTGGGCCCACATTCTTTATATCCACCGTTTTATTGTTGTTTTCATATTTATTTAGTAATGTGCCTGCCGTCTAGTCTTCATTTCAGTTTGCCTCCTAGTTTTTGACATTTTAACGGCATCGCTGACACTCTTACATTTTTTTACGGATACCCATATACAACTGCTACTGACTGCACGACCACCTTGCGATGCAGAAACTATATAATAAGCAATTGAGAATTGTCAATAAAATTAAGCTGGAAACTGCATCTTTTTATTTTTCATCAAAGGATTGTGGATACTTTGTGCGATCCTGGAGTGACTGAGCCTTCGATATGACCACTGTTACAACTAGATCTACCTCTCCACTCAAATTTTCAAAAACACTTGTAAATAGCATTGGATTATTTACATCTCAATTTTTGCAGAATGCTTACAAGACGTTAACAAAAACTTGAAATCTTGTCTTGGCATTGTAAGAAACAAAAAAAAAAAAAAATAAATCCTTTTTGAAGAAATTTTTTTCTTCTTTTCTTTTCTTTTCTTTTCTTTTCTTTTCTTTTCTCAAAAGAAATTGAAAAGAAATTTTAAAACGCCTACTTTTTATAAAGCCCTTCAAAAGTTTTTAACTTGTTGTAGAGTACAACAATAAAGGTTATAATTAAGGTTGAATAATGAAAACAAATTTCACAATAACGAAGGAATATTCTAATATTTGATTGTTTGCTTAGGTATTGTTTGTTTTTAGTTGAATAAAATAACAAAAGATTTTACTACAGAACTCAAATTTTTATCTTATTTTTCCAGATATTTTTTTTTTAAAATAATTAAATTATTCAATACATTTTCATTTGTTGGAAATAGCTGTGAACAATATATGCAAGAAATAAAAACATTGCATATTTTAAGGTGTTTCAAATTGAAAGCTTAAAATTACAAAAAGTTTAGGCAAAGTAAAACTAAAGTTTTTGTTGTATTTGTACTGCTATGGTGCAGAAATCAGGTGAAAATAAATTTGAGCACAATCACAACATAAAGCAGAACCTTTGTGTTACGTAGCATGCTTTTAGGCGCTGCAGCAACACATAGTAGTAGAAGACAAAAGAGCGCACGAACACATGTAACGATGACGGCTGGCTGGCGTTGTGTTGTTTTTTCCCCCCTTTCTATTTTATTGAAGCGCTATGAAACAAGCTTTCAGAGAGAGTGAAGCAGAGAGAGTGAAGCAGCAACCAAGGCGGCTAGCTAGACAGACAGATAGATGGACTGAGAGACAGACGAGGTGACAGACGGCAGCCATGCTCTGTTCGTGTATCGCGTTGATTGTTATTGTGATGCCATTCACTTTATTCACTAGCTTTGTTTTTGTATAGCTTTGCTTATTCGTCTGCTCCACACACGCAGCACATGGCCTACCTTTAGACGCTTGAGCAGCAAAATCTTTTTGCATCATTATTACACAAACAAAACATATACAAGCAAAAAACCATAAGAAAAAAAAACGAAACAAGTAAATCAGACAGTGCTGCCAAGTCCTGCGGAGCACTGACTTCAGCTTACACACACACACACACACACACACACACAGTTTGTTGTTGTGTCTGTCTGGAGTTTGTTTCGTGGCTTTGTTTTATATCGTTGTTGGCTTGCTTCGTCGTTCTCGTTGTCGCTTTTTAAATTTTCCCTCCTAAAAGTATGCAACACCTGCAGGCAGCCTTCGCCGTTTTGATGTGTTTCGACATTCAACTGCCGTCCCTTTCCATTATTTTATTTTTTTTTTTTATTTTTTTTATTTTCTTATTTTGTTTTGTTTGCTTTTTGTTTGCGGAGGAGTTGTTTCGATTTCTTGTGTGGCGTGCTTTATTAAGCACGAAATCCCAGCAGACCGTTATTATTCGACATTATTAATTTATTTATTTTTCCATCATAATTTCGACATTAATGTGTTTGAACGAAATTCCATTAGAATGTAGCACGTAAAATAAACATTCATTAATTAATTTATTTATGCTTACTCGTTGACTCATACCTTTGACTCATAAATTTTTGGTGTTTTTTACAAATTAAGTTAATTGAATTGGGACTCTTTCATTTGTGTTGGCACTCGACTTTTTTTTTTTTTATTTGTGGTTATTGGTTGCGTAACAATTATTAAAAAAAAGAAAAAACAACATAATATTTAGAATACATTTCTTGTGAGAGAACATTAGTTGTATTATTTCGATGACTTTTTGTTGTTTCAAGGCAATATAGCTTTCTTAGTTTTATCGTTGTTTGAGGGAAATATTCATATAATACTAACTAGGAATTCGTTTTATCAAAATTGTATAAAAAATAACGGAAAATAGAATGATCTTCTATTGTCTGTCTCTTTCTAACATTGAACGTCGAATCTTAGTAATGAGTAAGTAATACTCCCCGGAGATAAGAGATGGCACTACTACATAAAAACTAGTAAGGAATGGAGCTTCGGCAGGGTACCAAATCTAACATACCCCCCGCGACAGTATTTAACAATATTCGAAGTCTTTAGCTGTTTATAAAGTTTTTATGTATAATCTGTGATGATATTTACGTTATACGCTTAATTAAATTTAACATTTAGTTCAACGTGAAGTAGTTCGCTACTTCTTGCTTTTTTGTCAATTAAAATTTTTTGATTTTTTAGGCTTTGTTTTTTTAATATGGGCATTTCCATGGTGGCGCACGTGACAATCATACGAATTTAATGAGTGAAAAAAGAATGAAAAATTTTACTTACAAGTTCCTTATTTTGATTTTCCAATAGCTTACTAAGCACACTATACAAGGTGTAAAACCTAAGAGTTGTCAAAAGTTCGGCTCTTAGATAGAAGCCACCAAAAATGATACGTTGCGTGACAAAAAATAGAAGTGGTTTTTGACTTGGATCACAAAATTAGTGAAATTCTGTAAATTGGCAAGAGTTTTTGTATAAAACTTTTTTAGAAGGATTTAAAATAGTATAAGTTTATTTTCAAAGTAATCAAATTTAAAAACCTTTTTTCGTTTTTTTTTTTATTGGGCTTAGTATGAAACGTTACGTGACATTGCGTTACGTGACATTTTTTCCATTGTAATTCATTTGGGTAATTAAGTAATTAGGTAATTAAGTAATTATGTGATTTAGTTATTAATAAACAAATTTAATATATTCTGCCTCTCCTTGCCTCAACCATTTTTCATTATTTTTAGCCAATGCATTCCATTTTTACTAAAACAAAAACGCTTACGAAACATTTACAAAACATTAACTACAAAGAAAAATTACATTTGTGAAACAGTGCAGACGATTTGATCATCATGGTAAATGAATGTATATTTAAATTGCTTAAATCAATAAATGAAAAATGTTTCTCTAAGATAATATCATTAAATAATAAGTTTTTAATAACTTTTAATTTTCGTGTCACGGTGGACTTTTCGGCGGAAATGCCGAAATATTTAAGGTTAGGAACAATGGATAATCAGAACTTTAATGCATATATCAAACAAAGTTCATATATTTTGGTAAGTCAGACGCCATTTGTAGTTGTGGTAACGAGTTACTCCAGTGTTGCATAAATGTTACTGTTCTTAATTGCTTACATCTGCAGAAAAATAAATGCAACAGTTGTTTTTGAAGCGAAGCTTTTTACTCCTCGTTCTGTGATTTGCTTAGAGTGAAATCTGAAAAATTTTCGACAGATTTTTTCTTGGAATTTTGATGGTTTCTTTGTTGCTAGCGCTTATTACAACAAGAAAATTTAATACTTTAATATTAAATACTAAAAATATGTTCTGGTTCCCGTGGGGATCGAACCCGTGCCCTCTATAATGATAGCCCGGCACACTGCTCTCTAGGCCACAAAGACTTGTGAGAAAAGGTTGTTAATTTAATCTTAGTTATAACAGAAGCTATGCTGCAGTAGATCGTCACCATCTATCAATAGATAGAGGATTGTGTATTTGCTTTGCTACAAAAATTTGCTTTTATTTGCCACAAGGTGTCTCCAGCATCGGTGTGTTTGTATTGTGAATGCGTTTGTGGTGTTGTTGGCATAGAGTATAAATAATTATTTAGAGATTGCATCAACTCTGCTAAATCTCTGGCATATGTTAACAGAGGTTAACAGAGTTTTTTTCTTCATGTTTTTAAGTGAAATAACTCTGTTAACACTGTTAGCAGAGTTGATGCAATCTCTAGATAATAATTTACACTCTATTTTTTAAGCGTCAAAAAAATTAACAATGGAATTAACAAACGCATGCATGAAATCGGCAAGGTATCTAAAATGTTTGTTAAATTTTGTTTCGTGTGCGTTCTTTAATATATATTTTTGAAGCGAAGTTTTTTACTCCTCGTTATGTGATTTGCTTGGAGTGAAATCTCAAAAATTTACGACAGATTTTTCGCTACGCAGTACGCTGTTGAAAGAAAAAATTTGTTCAGTGCAGCCAAGTTCACAGCCATGTGTGGAGAGTTAAAATGGAGAGTCGCTGGCATTATATGCCCGTATATGTAATTGGTGTGGAAATTTGACATTCAACAATAAAAATAAGTTGTAAATATGTTTTCTGTATATATGTAATAAATTTTATGTTATTTTAAATTTTTGAATTTAAAAGTTAATTTACTAAAAAGAAAAAAATTAATAAGCTATCAAATCTATGTAACTACGAAAAAGCTTCGGTTCTCTCGTGCGTCCAACGACGCACCTATGTTTTTTTTTTACATAAAATCACTTTTAGTTTTATCAATCATCAGGAAAGTTTAATAAAATAAATTTAAGTGGAATCAAATGAAGAATGGGTATAATGGAACTATGCATTTTAAGCCTGAGAAATAGTTTTGAAAGGACATTTCTGTCATTTTTAATTTCTGCGCTACCTACGTACGGCAGCTGGTATATACTTGTTTTACTTGCTATCTGACTTTTGGTGGTTGTTATTTCGTACCTACTTGAAGGGTGAAGGGTGAAGGTTGAAGCCCGAATTGCTAAACGATTGCAAAAAACTATAAGAAACAGCACAACACAAGATAACGAAGTCATACAGTACGAAGCAGGAATGGCCGATTGAAGGTAACCTTTTTTTTCTTTGTTCACAAACTTTGAACGCGTTTATCTCGAAACCATGTTTTTCGTTTTGGTTGCGGCACTAGCGGGTTCATTTTTTGACGAAATTTTTTATTTTTTTAAACTTGATTCGCTATCGTCACACAAACTTTTTTTTTTAAAAATTTTTTTTCGATTTCTTATGAATTTTTAAAGTCAATATTTTTTTCGAAAAAACACACTTTCAGATTTGAAACATCCCCAAAAACTGAAAAAGAATTAAAAAAAAAGCTCGTGTCATACGATAACCAATTTTGTTAAGATTTCAAAGAGTCAATTTTTTTCAGATCGGACAATTTTTGCAACTCCCAGCGCTGCAACCACGAGGCCCCGTTTTTTTCTCTGCCGCCAGTTTGGAGCTCTATAAAACCATGTTGGAGTGAAAAATATATTTTTTTGAATTTTTTTTCTTGTAATTTGTTCAATTCTCTACAATAATAAAAAAAAATGTTGGAAAAATGTTTGTTTTTGACTAAGTTATAAATTTTTAAAAAAAAATCTGTTTTCTCTGCCGCGAATGTTATGTCCCGCCTTATTACCGTTGTGCAGATATTTAGTGATAAAAAACATTAAAATTAAAGTTACACGCCCCTGTCCAGTCCAACTCAATTTTCACGAATACAGACTACTCATTATACCAAAAAAATATATGTGCAATATTTGGTTGCAGTGGAAAAAGTGGTGTAGGCGTTATATTACCATTAAAGTGCCAAGTCCCGCTGTCTAATCCCGGCAACAGTTCCAAACTTATGACTGCTCATTATGCTATAGAATATATGGGCAAAATTTAGTTGAATTCATAAATTCATACCAACGGTGTAAGAGAATTTCGTCTAAATTTAAGATTCTACGCCCCCTGTTCAATTCCGCTCACTTTTGTAGACTACTGACTACTCATTATTCCAAAGAATATGTGTGGAAAATTTGGTTGAAGTCGGACAAATGCTAAAAAAGAAGATCACTCAAAATCAAAGTATTTTTTGTATTTCGTATTTTTTTTAAATTAAACATGTTTACATTTAAGACTTAGTCTTTTACATTTAAAAGTATATATAACAACTTATTTAATCAAAATATTTAAGAATTAATTGTACAGTTAAAAAGTAGACACAAATAATTAGACTCACAATAATTTTAACATAACATAGTATTTATAAAAAATAAAAATGATGAGCATACGTTATTTATATATTAAAATAAATTAGTTTTTTAATTTGTACAGAAGAAATAATATGAAAAGAAATAAAGATACAATTTATGAACTGGAAGCGACTTAAAGGAAACAGATGAAAAACAAAGAAGTATTCGAAAATTAAAAGGAAACAGATGAAAAAGAGAATTAGGAGAAGTATTATTAGAAGAGTTAGTAAGTAGAAGAAAATTAAATGCTTGAAGTGCTTACTATTGGAAACAATTTTAATGTTATTTGGCGGTGAGTTCCATAGTCTTATTGCACTAACGAAAAACAGTCTACTTGAATTTAGAAAGTTGTACGTTGGAATAATTGAATTCATGTTCCGATTTGATCTACAAAATTTTCAAAAAGATAGGGTGGACAACGCGAGTGGATTACCCTGTGCAGGAAAATGCAGTTTCTTGCCTCAAGATAGCTGGTTAAGCCACAGCCCAATAGCTGATTGGTAAAGGGTGATATGTGATCAAACCTTTTGATTCCGTAGACATAGCGTGCAGTATTATTAAATGCAACTTGCAGTTTTAGCAAAGATCTCAAGTCAAGTTTACTATAGACGAATTCTGCGTATGTTATAATTGGCAGTATTAGCTGCAATACTAGTTTTTTTCTAAAGCCAACCGGCATGAAAGCTGCTGTCATGCGAAAATTTCGTAAGACATAGTAAATTTTGCTAACGCAGGAGTTAATATGATCTTCGCAAGACAAGGACGAATTTATTTGATAACCAAGATTTTTGGCCTTACATACGAGTCTTAGCTCGGCATTAGCCTTAGGCATTCTTTGAAATAAGTAAGACATACGATTTAAGAGGGTTTAGCTTCAGTTTATTTCGGCTGGTCCATTCCGCTACTATATTTAAGTCTATATTAACTTTTTCAATTAAGTCTTCAACGAGACTATGGGGCCTGGACAAGTACAACTGCAAGTCGTCAGCATGCGCATGCATGGTTACATGATTGCATTTAGAGAAGATGTCGTTTATAGACATAGTAAAAATAAATGGGCCAAGAACAGAGCCTTGTGGGACTCCACTCGTAGTTCTTTTACAATGCGATAAGTTGTTCTCTATCCTGACTCTTTGGGACCTGCCGTCCAAGTAGCTATACAAAAAGCAAAGCCAAAAGACAGAGTAAAAAGTGGTCTACTGTATCAAACGCTTTAGAAAAGTTTAAGAGGCAGAGCAAACTTAGGTGGCACTAATCATATGGCAATCTTAAATCATCCATTATTTTAATTAAAGCAGAGAAACAGCTATGTCCGGGCCGAAAACCCGACAGCAGCTTAGACATCAGGCCAAAAGTAGTTATGTGACGAAGAATCTGCTCAGCCATGAGAGACTCGTATATTTTTGAAAACGAAGACAAAAGACTAATTGGACGAAAATCGGATGGCTTGGAAGCATTTGATTTTTTTTTGCAATAGGAATGCCTGTCGCCACTTTACATATCTCGGGGTATCTCGAAGTAGTAAAGTAATGGTTTATTATATGTACAAGTGGACTTAGTACATAAGGCAATATAAATTTTATAAATTTTATTGAGATACCATCAACACCAGTAGCATTTGATTTAATATTTTTTATGCATCGCGCTATATCCAACTCACTAACTGCAGTAAACTGATATTCGAAAGAAAAGTTAAGAGACACATTTTCACTATAATCAGACAGAGGCGATAATATAGATGTAGAGTTGGCAGCAAAATAGTCGTTTAGTACATTAGGATTAATACGGCACACATCGGATTCCTTGTTACATACACCTAAGTCCTTCAGGTTGCTCCAGAGCTGTCTTGAGGGAAGTTTCGGATTCAATTTTGATAAAAAAAAAACCTTTTTTTTGAAAAGTTTCCTATAATCTTCCCAGTTTTGTGCAGTAGGATTTCTTTCCCACTTAGTGTAAACTCTGTTCCGTTTTTTAGAAGTGATTGTATGGAGTGTGTAAACCAAGGGCAAGAATTATTGGCTACGTGACGGGTACGCAAGGTAAGGTAAATCAAACAGATTTGTTATTTTTTTCTGTGAGAAAATTGAGTTTTTCGTCGACTGAGTCTAAAAATCTACAGTCTGACCAGTTTATTCGAGTCAAATCATGATACAAAGAAGTGTACTCAATCAACCTGAAGTCACGATATAGAAATAAAGTTTCATTGGCAAGTCTTGTGAGATTTATGTTTAAAGTGCAGAAGATAAGGCCGTGATCAGAAATAAACGAAAGTGCCACACATCAGTAGCAATATCAAATAAATTAACCATATGGGAATCAATTTGTTTATTCATAAAATAATTTTTAATACAAATAATATACATATAAGTGTTGTCCCTGCACCGGAAAAAAAGCACAAGTTAAATCACCTAAGTCGGCTTGGGTAGAGAAACTTGTATGGGAATTACAAAGCTATGCTTATTCACTTATTCACCCAAGCAATTTATTGTTTAAAACATTGCTTTGAAAGCACATACTTCGATACCCTGCCAAAAAAAATTTTTGATTCAGATAAGACCAAAATCCAAAAATACAATATTAAAAAAGAAGACAAAAGCATGGATGGCTTAAGCATAGTTTTGAGCTATTTTCTGAAAAAAACACAGGTGCGTCATTGGACACACGAAAGAAGCGAGGCTTTTTTGCATTTTTCATAAATTTGATAATTTCATGGTTTTTTTTTTTTTGTATCCAAATGGCATTTAAATTCAAAATTTTACAATAACAAAGTAAATTAAGAAACACACGTTACTATTCACCAGAGCTGTGAAAAAAATGGAATCATTTGTGATTTTAAATCATGTGATTTATATTCAAAACGAATGCATTCATTTTTTCAAATCATTGATTGTGATTTGAAATTTCAAGTTTAAATCAATGATTTGAAAAAATTATTGCATTTATTTTTTTTAGAGCATTGATTGGGGCTCCATGAATTTTTTTAAATCATTGATTGGAAATTAAATGATTTTAAATCATAAATGATTGCATTCTTTAAAAGCTCTGATATTCACACCAGTGAATTGTATTACATTCCAATTTTATTTTATTACATGTTGCATCCATTGGGCAATTGTTAATTTCTTCTTTGCACTATGCAAAAACAGTACAAAAGCATGTACCAACAACAAAACAAACGCGTTTACATCAACAAAAAGAAAATAAAAAATATTATTTCTTTGACCGCCGTGGGAATCAATCTTGGACGCTTCGGTTCATAGTCCATTGCTCTACTCACCGATCCAAACAGCCTTGTTACACACGGTCATTGATTTAATATTAGATATAACTGCAGCTATGTTAACAGATGCTGTTATAGCCATACAACAAAAATCTATTAATAGATTATTGTGTTGTGCTGCAGCATAGCTTCAGTTGTAATTTATATTTAATCAATGACTCTGCGTAACGAAAGAGTTTTGGATCGATGGGTAGTGTAATGAACTCTTAATCGGTGGGTGTGGGTTCAATCTCCTCGGCGGGCGAAGGAATCATTTTTATATTTGCTATTAAATGTTCTTGCAAGCAACATAAAAGCTATAAATTTCTAAGAAAAACGGTGTCGAAAAAAGAAAAGTCACAAATCACAGAATGAAATGCAAAAAAGTTATAATTGTTGGAACTTAACTTTTTTTTTTTAAATAATGTTTAAATTACCAAATATTTAGTTAATTTAGCGCCCAAATAAAAATTGGGAAGTTAACATGTAAAACGTAGGCGTTTTAATGAAGAACTTGGGAGGCTGAAAACTACCAAAGCCACCTTATAAATAATACTAGGTTTTTTGTTAATTTAACATAATATTATTTCGGTGTTATAAATTCGCCACTCTCTTGTATAATGAAAAATTCATCAAAATATATAACTGTGTAGGATGTAGATGTGATGGTCAGATAGATAAATAATCTCCCTCAGGTATTAAGTGTGGAATAGAAGACAAGATGGATGATTCATGGCCGTCGCAAACCTGCTCCAATAAATGTGGATCGTTTGTTACAAATTGGAATTATGAAGGATCTGCAAGCTGACTGAATAAGGTGGCAAAACTAATCGTAAAAGCTTTCCTCAACAATGATGTTTCGTTTTTGTCTAACATAGGTATTACTTAAGCAAAATTCCATACGACAATATGTAACGTAGTTCTTAATTCCAATGAATCAGCAAATTGATTGTTAATTGCTCTTTTCAAATCCTCTTAAATAACTCAATTAAGCTAAACATTTCAAAATTTAAGTTATATGAATTGCATAAATTCATTTAATGCCCTAAAGACATCAATATAATCCAATTTATTCATAAAGCACATGAAACACAATAATAATAAAAAAAAAAAATGCAAACAACTGATGGAATTTAGATTTTATGAAAATTAATGGCGTTCGCCGCCGCTGCAGAGAGTGAGAAAAAAAAAAGAGTTCAAGGTTTTTTTAACACAAATTCAACACCGAAGTCATTAATCTTATGCAGAGTATATAGTATGCGTTACCTAATGACTGAAATAAATGTTCTGCTTCTAACTTCCGTAATTTTTTTGCTCAACACTGGGTTATACTTTGCAAAGTGACAGCATAGATGGGCCAGTGTAATATGCATTGCATAGCATTAGGCGCACAGAGCGTAGCATTCGCTCACCTTCACCCTTTAAGCTACGTTAATCGCATTAAATATTATGTGAAACACGCTGCTGACAGAGCAATTAAAACTTAAACTGTTTATTGATTTTGTTTGGAACTCATACACACACCAACATTAAAGTTGAGAGCACACAAGCAAACAGAGACACACACACATGTAGGCGAATATAAGATTCAAATGAGTCCAGAATTAGTTGGAATGTTGCCTGACCAACATATTTGAAATAATCATTTCCCTCAACTAGTGGCAATCAATAAATTTTCACTAATGACCCAAACTCAAACATTTATTTATACAAACAGACGCACAGATACTGGCGTCTGTGTGTGCTAATATAACTCATAGCTATATTAATTGTATTTGTATTTTATGGCCATTGCTGGCGATAACTTTTCTTGCTTGTTAATATTTGCCCAAATTTACTCTAGTGCACCATATCTTTTGGTTTTTGTTTTTGTTTTGTCTTTGTGTACTTTTGGGCTGGCAAACAAATTATTCAACGTTGATTAATTATGGAAATAAGTATTGAGTGTGGTGGGGGGGCGGTAGGGCGGACGTTTAATGTTTGTCTGTGCGTATAAATATTTAACAAACACCTCTTCATATCTACAGCTGCAGGCACAAATTTGCTTGATTTAAAATATTTTAATGTCTCCTAAAAGTATGCGCTATAAATCAAATCGATTTATAAATGATTAATTTTTTGCTCTTCTGGAATCGAATGCTCGCTCTACAATCGTTTTGAAGATTTTAAATTCAGTAAAGAAAACCAAAAATTGAATTAAATGCAGCATTTTAAAAAATTTTACACGCTGTCAACTATTCCGACATATGACAATTCTTGCGCATGTCCTGCATAAAGAAAACTAAAGTCAGCATGTCAGGCAACAATATTTCTATAACTCACTCTTCTACACCCACATAATAAATAACGACAAATTGTCACAGTCTTCTAGTGACATACACACACACACACACACACACAAACACACTCGTACGCCATTTGCATTTTTTTGCAATAATTCTTCGATTCATGCCAAATTCACAGTTCATTCAAACCCAGTCAGCTGCTCGAAGACACTTTGACACTGGCAGCAAAATTATACGCCACATTATTTCAATGTCCTTTGGCACATGCACTCACTTACACTCACAAATACACACACGCTCATTCACATTCACTTGTATGTCCTTCAGTATCCTTCAGCATGAAATGCCGTTAGTCTCACTTGTTATAGTGTTGCCAATTTTTCAATATATTTATTAAGTGTTTTTTTTCATTCTTTCTTCTTTTCTCCCTTTCAATTTTACATTTCTTTCTCTTTCCTTTTGCAGTCATTCTTGATTTGATATTTTTATTTTTTTTTTTTTTTTGCTTCATTGTTCTGTTTATTTCCCTTTGTTCGTTTTGCTGTCGTTTGTCATTTTCTTTGACATATTATGTGGTTGCTGTCACTGTTATTGTTGCGGATTTTATAGCTGTTGCTTTCATTGTTGTTGTATTAATGCTGTTGTTATTATTGAGTAATTATATACCTTAGTCATTCATTTCTATTTTTCAGGTCAAGGATAGGCAAGTTTGCTCGCTTGTGTGCCTCCAACTTGACTGCATCCTTTCCGCTACTTGGCGGTAATTAGTTAGCTGCTTGTTTGTTGGTCGATTTTGTTGCATTATTGATTATGTTCAGCTGCACTGACTGTTATTTATAAAAGTAACCTTAGCCGCATTAAGGTTTACTCAGCTCTATTTTAACCCCAGTCACGCCATGTACTTAAATCAATTAATCCATATAAATAAAAATTAAATGGTGTTCGTTGGACTCCGATTTGGATGAACTTTTCTTTATTTTGTTGATATTTATGCGAGGATGGTTTGTAAAAAAAAAGAATTAATTGCCACACCCTCTTCTACTGTCCACAAATCAATAAAAATGCTATATTTCAGATGTTTTTGGTCGTATAAGACTAAAATTGGGTAATTAAGCCAAAAATTGGCGTGGTGGTACTACATTACGCCCACTTTTAAGAAGTCATTATACAAATCTAAACGGTTGAACGTATTTCGCTCAAGCTTAAAAAGTGTATCGCTTGGGTTCTAAATTAGGTTATTGCATACAACCCCCCCCCCCTTTAACAGCATTTAACCACACCCCTTTTCACCGCCCACAAATCAATAAAAATGCAATATTTCCGGCTGTCTCGATTTTATGAGACTAAAATTTGGTAATTTACTAAAAGTTGACTAAAAGTGGGTTTCCACGCCCTCTTTTAACGCCCATAAATCAATGAACATGCTATATTTCAAGCGGTTTTGTTCGTATGAGACTGAAATTTGATAATTAAGTTTGAATGCTTACCGTCGGCAACTGTACTAAAAATGGGCGCGGTGGCACTATAAATACGCTCGCTTTTAAGAAATCATTAAGACCCCAAAACTTCTGAGCCGATTGCGCTGAAATTTTGGCAGTAGATTGTTTTCGAGAACGAAATGATTTACGGGAAATAAGTTTGCCACCACTGGGTCCTGCTAGTAAAAAATAAATTTAACATCAGGAAAAGAAAATGGGAAGAGACGATTTTAATTTCATTGTTTAATATCATTAATTAAAATTGCAGAAATACCACTGAAACACCAGACTCTGGAAATATTTACATAAAATTAGCCAATTGCTTTTGTTTCAAGAATTTCAAGAATGTTTCAATGATCAGATCTCGACAATGGGTTGGCCTATTTTAATAGTATTTTCACTATACAGTTAATTATTTCTAAAATTTGGTCGTGGCGAAGCCAAATTTTAATAATTTCAAAGATTTTACTGAAATAAAATTTGTTTAAATAGAAATTAAAATTATAGAGATATCACTGAATAGCATTGTGAAGTGCTTATATAATATAAGCCAAAAGTACTCCTTGTTCACTATCAGGCACATTATTGGTATTTGTATTTCTGTATTTTATTTAGTGCAAAAGTTGACAAACACGATTAATTCTGTATAGCAAAATTTCACTCAAGATACATATTAAAATTACACAAGATTTTAACAATTTTGCATTTTTAAGTAAATAAAAACTTAAATTAAGGGGAAAAAACTAAAAATAATTATTACAAATACAGGGTGTCCCGCAATTGAGTGCACCTTTCACGGAGCTGAAAGTTTATATTGAGCTGAGCAAAAAATAATATGGGAGAAGGGGTCTATTTCCACATTCTTAGGAGCTACAGGGTTAATTAATATTTCATGACTTTGGTTTACGTTTTTGTTTTTAGCAGAAGAACTTACTTACAGAAAACATTTTCATTCATTATTTTCATTTATTACACAAAATTCTGAGAAATTTGCACTGGCAAAGTTGAGATTTGGTAGTTTCAACCGACTGATTTCATCTTCACACGATCACAGCTCCGTAACGGTTAAGTTGGTGGGGTTTGTTGATATACCGTTGGAAAGGTGATATCATTGCCTTTAAAATGAGTTATCAAAAAAAGTTTATGTAAGTTAGTTTTTCTGCTAGGAACAATAACGTAAGCCAAAGTCATGAAATATTAATTAACCCTGTAGCTCCAAAGAATGTGAAAATAGACCCCCCCTTCCATACGATTTTTTGCTCAGCTCGACATAAACTTTCAGCTCCGTAAAAAGTTGCACTCAATTGCGGGACACCCTGTGTGTTAAAAAATTATGTATAAAATAAAATCAATAAGATAGATAAGGGAAAAAGATGAAAAAATATAGTTTTATAAAAGAAAAATAGAAAAAAAATTGAATATTTAGGAAAAGTCCTATTTTTACTAAATGCTTAAAGGTATTACAATTTGAAATATTTTCAATGTTGATGGATTATGAATTCCACGATCTGATTGCGCTTACAAAAAACATTCTACTGGAGTTGGTGAAATTAAATCTAGGAATTAAAAGGTTCCCAATTTAGCTTAATCTGCAAAAGAAGAGTTTTCAAACGAATAACTAGAGCTCTGCGTTTAAATAATTCTATGCAAGAAAATGCAACTTCTACCTTAATAGATGGCTTAATAGACCTCGCCCAAGTAATTTCTTCGCAAACATAGATATATGATCAAATTTTCTTAGGTCAAACACGTAGCGGGCCGCATTGTTAAAAACAACCGAAAGCTTATGTGCCCACCGTGAGTCGAGCTTACAGTATACTGCTTCAGAGTAGGTAGTTATTGGCAGCAGAAGCTGCAATACCAATTAAAGATCTGCAAAGAACCATCCAAGCATACTAGCTGTGTGTTATTATTTTTTCTTATATCAACTTGTATCTTTTACATAACGATAGAACATGTATGAGAGAGTGAAATTATCAAAGATCAAGAATCCTAGTTTGAGAACATACGCAACAAACAGATATATCGGTAATATTGTTATCTCTGTTTGGAACATCTGGATATGTGACGTCAAAAGCATAAAGACTAAAGAGCGCATTATTTCAATAAAACAATAGAAGAAGCACTTTATATAAGTGCAATGCATTCAAGTTTTTATTTTATTTCATAGAAAAATAAACAGAACAAAGGCAGTTTTTTCGACAACTTAATGAAATTAAAAATTAAGTAATTAAAAACTAATAAATGTGGCATAAGTACCTTATATAAAGCTATTCACTCACAGAATCCATATCCATTAAACCATTACCTTTTTTTAGTGGCATAGAAAAAGTAAAAACACGAGATTAACACAAAGAGAGCTATCTGGAATATCCATTTTGAATGGATATATCAAAGGTTGATTTATAAGGTTGTCGCAGGGCTGATCGCACTCTCTTCTCAATACCCATAATTGTCAAAACCAGCCAATTTTGCGAATGACTACGAAAGAAAAACGGATGATAATAGAGAGCACTTGCAGATTTTCTATGAGATGTCAACTTCGATTTGGCAATTATGGGCAATCGCTCTCTCCCTTGCGACAACCTTATAAATCAACCTTGGATATATACAATTAAAAAAGAGTTAAAACAGTTACTCTGCTTAGTGGAGCCGATAAAGAGAAAAAAGCTTATACTACAATGAGAGCCAGAGAAAGAGCTGATACGCTCTCTGCTTAATCCAAAACATGTAAGCATAAGTAAAAATCTACTCGTTATTGTATTTATACTAATAATATCAAGTTCTTACTTGTTGTATCTGTTTGTACAAGTAGAATAGATGCTTCCCTGCAGACCTTTAATACCAATTTACGTCTAAAATGACACAAAGCATTCAGTTACTCTAAGACTGCGTAATCTATAAAACAGTTTTTTGACGCACGAGTTAATATGACCCTCGCATGACAGGGTGAAGTTTATTACATACCCAAGGTTCGTTACCTCATTGACAAATTTAAGCTCAACGTTATTGAGAAGAATTGGGGGCAAATGTTGAATAATAAGTAAGTCTTTCGAGATAGGCAAGACATACGATTTTAAAGGGTTTAACATAAGCATAATTTCATTCGCGAAATCAGCTATCTTATTTAAATCCTCATTAACCGATTGTCCTGGACATATACAACTGAAGGTCATCAGCATACGCGTGCATTTAACATGGTTGCACTTGCTAAAAATGTCATTAATAAACATAATAAACATAGAATAACAAAGGGCCAAGTACTGAGCCTTGAGGAACTCCACTACTGGTTCTTTTAAACGTCGAAACATTCAACCTAATTTTAACTCTCTGAGACCTGTCAAAAGGTAGCTTTTTAACAAAGGTATAGCAGCATCAGAGAAGCCAGAGTTTTGTACAAGTTTTCTACATAAAATTGAATTACTGCCTGTATTGAATGCTTTGGAGAAGTCTTGCAGACAAAGTAGAGTTATGTGACCCATATCATAAGGAACTTTTATATCGTCGAGTATTTTGACCACAGCAGTCGAACAGCTGTGACCAGGACAAAAACCGAACTGCAGGTTGGACATAGACCAAACGTGCTGATATGGCTAGAGATCTGCTCAACCATAAGAGACTCACAAATTATATACAGAGAAGAAAGCAGACTTATTTGTCGAAAGTCACATGGTTGGCAAGCAAGCGTTTTTTAGCAATTGGAAAGATAGTCGCCTCTTTCCAAATTTCAGGGTAGCATGAGGTAGTGAAACAATGGTTGATAATATGGGTAAGTGGACTAAGAACAAACGGCAATATGTCATAATATAGTAGTAAAGTCATAAATAATAAATAAGTCATAAATAAGTCATAAATTCTCCTTGTTTTTTATCAGACACATTTAGAGAGCAGAAAATACCTAGTGCTGCCAGAAAGCATTTCATAAAAAATTCTTTTTTTTATTATTTTTCTACAGACAACTACCTTGAAAATGGTATTTCAATTGTTTCTGAACATTAATTCCCTAAAGCAATTGTCTAGGCATTAAGGTTTACTGCTCCCTTCTAAAAAGAAACACAATTATAAGGTCCGAATTTCAATTTGTTGAAGCGAAGCAACTCAACTGAAGAATGTTTCAATGATCAGATCTCGGCAATTAGTTGCACGATTTTAAAATGTAATACAGTTCATTGCTTCTAATTTTATGTCGTGATGAAGTCCAATTTCAAAAAGTTTAATAAAATCTAATAGTTTTCGATGCAAATAATCCAAACAACTTCAATTTATTAATAAGTATTCAATTGTTTATATTTTTAAATATATGTTTTTCGTTGTTGATAATTCTTCCTTATGTAACGTATACAACGAATTGTTGTTGTTAATATCATAGGCCCTATTGAATATCATAGGTAATATCTGTGGCCACAAGAAATAAGGACTAAAATATCGTAAAGAAACGAAATGGCATTTTCTTTATAGCCAATCTTTTAAAGAATGGAGAAGTCCATTTTTTACACAAGATAGATAACAAATTATGTCTGCATATACTTCTTTGGTTAAACGGTTCATATATTCCTTGTCGCCACAGATATATTAAGCAATACTTCGTCGATCAACACGTTTAGAATAATCATAAGCGATGGCGTCAGTATGCGCTATTGTGAGTAATTCATAATAAGCTTAATCCTTCATTAGACGTCTATCAAAATTACAGCCATTGCAAAGCAGCCAACCTCTGATTACAATTTGACTCACAGGCAAACATGGAGGATATTCTGTTATGGTGTGGGGCTGCATGGCAGCAAATGGAGTTGGTGAACTGTGATTTATAGAAGAGACAATAGATCGGCATATGTACATTGACATTTTGAAAAAACAATGTTGTTCCAAGTATTCAAAAACTACAACTAACCGGTAATCATATATTCATGCAACGATCCCCAGCATAGTACTGGCTTGGTCAAAGAATGGATCCTATAGAAGGTTGCGAACGTAGTAACCGTCGCACTGTGGCTCAAGAATTAAATCCATTGACCAAAATACCCATTTTTTGTGATAACCGATTTAGAAAAGTTTTGCTCCATTTTGTAGTAAATATATCCAAAGTTAGGTAGCCAAAAATCAAAGGTCAAAATATCGAAAATTGTAGGCGTGACTGCGGTTAAACAGAACTGTTTTTGCTAATTTCAAAAAAAGGTGAGTTTTTTTATGTTTTTTATCAAAAATGAATGGCCATTGCTCGCAAATATAATCAATAGAGGGTTGAATTTTTTTATTTTTTTTTGTTAAATTGGTAGGACTATTATCGTTAAATTATTAATTATAAAGAGGTTGTAGCTGTGCTATTTATATTTTGGGTGTTACGAAATGTTTTCAAAATTACTATTTTTTGTATAAATGTTAACTAAATTGGAATAGAACTTCTAAGGATCAAAACGGATCAAAAAAATTAAAGCATCCAGTTAAAGGTGAAAGTCTCCCCTTTTACCCCATATATACTTTTATACCCCCCACGATCCCCCCGTAGAAGCTTTTTTCGTTTTACTGAAACTACTCACACAAATATTCAAATGACGCTAGTTTAAACGCACACCTATAAGTATGCAATGATGTATTCTATTTAAACTTTAGGTATTTTATTGCATGCAATTTAAAGGATTTTTCAGTTTTATTCACTCTTTTTATTCCAACTCTATAAGACAGATGCATATACAAAACATATATACAGGTTCTGGTAATTAAAACAGTAGCTAGAGTGTTTTAATCAACCCATTTCATTCTACCTGTATTAAAAATGTGCTGTTTTGGAGTTTTGAGGCATTTACAGTTTTTTTTGTTTTAATTAACCAATTTCATTCTACCTGTATGAAACATAAGGAGTTTCGAGTTTTAAATTTTACCTTTTTAAAGAACTGATGCAGGTAATAAGTAAATAGATACAGGTACTGATACTTGATATGGGGATTAGAAAAGCACTACGGTATGGAAGTTGCTATAATATCTCAGATATTGCAATTGGAAAAAATAAATTGATTCAAAAATCATGGAGAGATTCAGTTATAAAGAATTGACTGAGGAATATTTAAGAAACGAAAAACAGGATGATGTTCCAAGCTACGTTCAAAGAAAAATATACTTCGAAATACCATTGGACTTAGAAGAGAACTTATCTGTTTTTTTCGTCAAAAATTTAAAAAAGTGCTACAGCCAGTATAACTACACGAAAGAACGATTTTATAAACAGACTGCAGAGAGCTTCAAAAATTAACGACAAAATCAGCGCAGAAAGAACAAAAAAAGAACTTGACAACTGCAGCGATGGATCTAAGAGGCGGAAGCTACTGGATATCACTGATAAAATCGAAAGTGAAAATGTTCAAGACACTTTCCTTCATCAATTGCGAGCAGGAAATATGCAAATGCAAAACAGGAAATCATTGAAAAAGTTATTGATGCTAGTCCAGTGAGAACAAAACGGATTCTTAAAAATGTACCAACAACGAGCGAGGAAAAACAGTACACAAATGAGGAGGCATTAACATTATTTTTGGATTTGAAATTAACAAAGCCCCAATATACTGAGCTCAGATTGCGTGCGGTTGAAAAAAGTTCAAATCTGTCATCACATATATCATCACATAACTGCTGCTAAAAAGGACTGTTTGCCATCTAACGACACTATTGCAATTACACAGCAGAGGTACAACTACAATCATTACTTGATCACACAGTGCAACGCTTGCTACAATCATTTGAAGAAAATGAGTTGAAGCAATATAGAAACTGCAAGTTAAGTCTTTTTTGCAAATGGGGATGTGATGGTTCTTCCGGACAAAAACAATACAAGCAATTGTTATGCGAAAATACCTTGGACACGGATATGTTCATGGTGTGATTTGTACCATTGCGATTAAAAAAGATTTTGGAAGACTCAGAGCCATCGACCAGCACAACGCACACCAGGGATGTTTGGAAAAATCGCCCATCAAATTTGAATTCAAAAAGAAAACCCAGGATACCATTAAGAAAGAAGTAAGCGATATCAGAGCCCAAATTGCATAGCTTCATCCATTACAAATAGAAATTAACGGGCAGGAAATCGAAGTAAGTTACCAATTAGTGCTTACAATGATTGATGGGAAAGTAGGCCAGACTTTGACTGACACAAAGGTTTCATTGAGCTGCATCATATGCAAAACAACATCAAGCCAATTAAACCAAGTCCCAGACAAATCAATAGATAATACTGATGCATATGAATTCGGATTATCACCACTACATGCAAGAGTACGATATATGGAACACATACTGAAAAGCAGTTACGATTTGGAATTAGGACCTACAGGATCAGTAAGAAACAACGACACCTACAAGGAGTTACGAAGTTAAAAAGAAACGTGTCCCAGATGAATACCGAAAATATGAATTAGTTTGAGATCAACGAAAACAAGATTCAGACCAACCAAATTAATAATAATTACAATATGATTTTTCTTGTTTTACAGGCATGCTACAAAGACCAGCATACTGGCCCTGTAGTTCGAAAAACTCAATACATTCACACATTTCTACAAATACACTAACACTGGATTCACTTTCACGGCACTTTCATCGCTACTACCCAGTGGGCAAATGCAGCAGTCCGAAGGCCGTTTAAAAGGCCTGTATTTGCATTCGATAGGCCTTACACAATCCTTGTAAGCTCCCTTGTATTGTTTGTATGAAACGAGAAAATTTGTTAGTACTTCCGCACTCCCTGCTTTAAAGAGGCCTGCTATAAGCACTCCTTTAAAATGGCTTAAAGAAGGGGTTAACCAAAACAATTAAAAAAATATTTTTTTTTTATTTCTTTTTATGTATACCTACCTATTTATTCTGTGATTCTGTGATTTTATTTTATTTTACATATTTTTGCCGGATAAGAATATTTCTAAGTCATGACGTTGAGTATTATTGAGTATATTTGAACTAACATATATTTTAACTTTTAACGAAAAAGTAACCCTGAAATATAAGCAGAACCAGTTTTTGTAGGAAAAATATAATTGTTGTACTGCCCTGTGTAGCAGTCACATCACAGAGAAATAACGAAAACTTCTTGCCTTCCTTTTAGCAGGCAGGCCTTTTAGGAGCCCTCACCGATGCAGTGATGTTGTTAAGTGTGTTGACGCCAAAAAAAGCAGTTAATGCATGCCTTTTTTTCAAGAGGCCTGACTGAATTGCCCACTGGGTAACAACGAAATTTCAGAGCCAGTGTATTTTGACAGCAGTGTATGTCAAAAAGGGGATATCAGTGTTGTTTTTACTTTTACTTTTGGTGGATTTATTTCGGGTTTTCCCTCGATTTCGTACTTTATTTCGGGTGTTTTCCTCGATTTCGCACAGGAAACAACATTGATAACTTGTTTACATTTACAAAGAAAATTAACTCAAAAACACATCATTAACTTAAATTGATTCAATAGCAGCGAGAACCTTCGCATACGATAACATTTTTTTAATGAACTTTCACTAGCATCTGTAGCACCTCTTGCATGAAAGCATGAAAGTTCGAAATTCTTCGAATCATTCAAACAGAACACGTATTCTTTCGCACTTTCACTGTCACTGGCCTGTGTAACCGGCCTGTTAGTAAGATATATATACTATTAGAAAAAAAAAACACTAAAAAACAAAAAATGTCCCAATGTAAAAGATCGTATTAATATTTAATAATAAAATGATTTTAAGTTTTATTCAATTCCACTTTGGTTTTAGCAGAAGGCGTGCTTATAAGATATTCAAAGTTAATGGACTGCATAACCCACATAAGATTACTGATGAGTTGGTGTAGCGACCAACGAAACATCTGTCTAGTCTGCTGATGGTTGTTCTGTAAAGAAAATTGTTGTTGTGGCAACCTGTTGCTTCATGAAATTACTTGGCATAAAGCTCTAAGTGTAATTTTTAAAAATTTATTTTTTTAAGAATTGCTAAAAACTAAATATAAATTAAAAATGCCACAATTTATTTTTTAAATAGAATGTTTTATTTCTCAAGATATGACTAGTTTTGATATATAGAGAAGATTTTAAAAAATAAAAAAGTATCATTTCATACTAAGAGTTCAAAATTTGAAAAGTTCAACTTTGACCTTGAATTTTTCAATAAGCACTCAATAGATTTTAACAAAATTTTAAACACAACAAACTGAAAAAATTATCTTTGAGTTAAAAAACAATTACTCAAATATCTCAATCGGTTCAAAAGGTATAGAATTTTGGCCAATGAAAACCTATCCTGAGCCACTGTGCGCCGGTTCAGACAGGCAGGCAGATCAGATCAGAAAACACATTAGAGCCAACTAGATGCATGACTTGGTTTCTTTATTGCTAAAATGTGAAATCGGCCTGCCTGTCTGAACCAGCGTTCACTATGGTCGCAGCTTAATGTAAGATCAAAGCTTGATCACCCCATGCAATCACCGGACCTCAACGTTATTGAGCATTTGTGGGCACATTTTAAAGAGAAGATTAAATTACGATAAATAACTTTGGTTCGCATTCTTACACCCGTTTTGTTTGAGGAGTGAAAAAAAAGTTCTCCAGAAGTCACAAACAATTTGAAGCTTTCTGAAAGTCAATGGTGGTTCAACGAGTTATATTAACTTTTTAGACCGTATGTAGAATTATGAAAAACTAGTAAGGAATGGAATGGAGCTTCGGTAGGGTACCGAAGCTAAAATAATACCCCCCACCCCCCCGCAGCCGTACTAAAGTAATCAGAAGTTTTTAGACGTCTATAAAATTTGTATGTATAATCTGCAAAAATATTTGTGTCATACGCTTAACTTAATTTTACCCTTAGCTGCCACATAGAGTAATTTGTAAACAAAGTAAAATGCCACACCCACTTTTCTAGTATAAGGACTCCACATTTTACCGAAAAATATATGTATGAGTTGAATAATCGACGTGGGCGGAACTTGGGTACATACAGACACGATGTCATTCAGTTTTATATATTTAAGAAAGTTTTTCAATTTTGATGAAGTCACTTCGTATTGAAGGTAGGCGTGGTTTTCATCGGATTTTGCCAAATATCAAAGAGTGACTTATGTTAAATATCAAAGTTTGTATGCAAAATTTCAAGACATTTCTGTAATTTTTGCAGATTTTTAAGCGCTTTAAGGTTTTCAATAAAGCCACTTAGTAAGGGAGGTAGGCGTAGTTTTCATCCGATTTGGCCAAATATCATAGTGATAGTCTATATTATATACAAAAGCCTCTGTGCAAAATTCCAAGACATTTCTGCAATTTCAGCAGATTTGTAAGGGATTTTACGGTTAATATAAAGCTATTTTGTATGGAAGGAAGGCGTGGTTTTCATCCGATTTGGATCATTCTCGAACTTGATTTTGCTTTTTTCAAAATAAGCTTATTTTTTGAATTTCATTGTGATCGCTTTAAAATTACGGCTGTAATCGTTTCGACAGACGGACACACGGAAATCGACTCAGGAGGTGATGCTAATCAAAAATATATATACTTTTCTATACCTGCCACGCCTCCTTCTTGGCGTTACAAACGGAATGACAAAGTTAATATACCCCTTACGCAGTACGCATTGGGGTATAAAAATGTAAGCATGCAATTATTATTTTTTCTTATGATTATGCTAATTTTTGTCATTGAATCTTAATTTTTTTATTACTTTAATAACATACGAATCCTACCTAAAGCGATTAAATCGATCAAAACTATTTATTATCTGTTTTTTTATCTTATTTATTGAATATATCACAATCGTACGTAGACTTTCGTAGCATGGTGTACATTCATATGCGCAACACTGGTGCTCATACATATACATATGTAAAGGAGTTTATGAAACATGCAGCAAATATATAACGTTCAATTAATTTAAAGAAATTAAAGCTGTTGCTTAAAACTACAGTAATGTGTGCAAATATATGAGGCATATTTTTGTATTGGTATGAATGCATGCAAAAGGCGTGTTTATTTTTGAATTTATGTCTATGTGTGTGTGTGCGTGTGTGTGAAAGAGTAAATTAATTAGAGTGGAAATTTTAGGCCTTTGATGCGGTTTCATTTTTATTTTTGTATGTTACCAACATCATTTTGACTCACATTTATGGTATATAAATACAAAAAATTATGCTGGTAAAAAATAACTATCTTGCAGCATGTATATGAATAATGCAGAGATGCCTTTATGTGAATTAACAAAAAAAAAAAAAATACTGCAACGCCCATACTTAATTTGGTATTTATTTTTATATTTTTTTTTTTTTAATTGTGCGAGTCCTTAAGCTGTTTTAATAAATTTAATGTTTTTCCCATTAAAATTGACGCGTTTGAATTAAAATTATTACACATTTTTATATTATTTTTCTACGAATTCAACCAAGTTGTTTTCATTACTGTCATCATTAAAATTCATTACAACTTTATTACAAAAGAGATAATTAATGTCGCGGAAAATAACAAAGTTTTTTTTTAAAAAATGGCTGACAGCAAATTCAATTAACGCTATCAACAAATGAATGTTGAAAATTTTTTATTAATTTTTTTCTTCAATCAAATTGATTGACAGCATATCAAAATCAATATTGAGGCCATCAATCAGCCATTTTGTAGGTATTTGTGATTAATTATGTTGGTGGTGTTTTGTTATGCTTTGAAATATTTTAGTTGATACGAGGCTTGAGTAGCAAAATCTTAAGTGTGAAACAAATATTAGCAAATTAACTCAACTTGAAATACATATAACCTCACTTAACAATTTTTGATACTTTTGAAAAGGTAGAGGTAGAAAAATTAATAGGAGCTACCCTATAGGAACAAACTAACTTGTTTTTAAAAGCAACTAATTAAAAAACTAGTTTAAAATAAACTAGTATATGAACTACTTTGAATTATATTAAGGCGGCATCGACTTCAATTCTAAATAGACTTTTTTTATTTAATTTTTTACGGTGCCTTATGCATTCACGTAATGAATTTATGTATATATTTTTCAAAACAGACTTTCTTTCAAACTTTTTTTCAAAAGACTTTTTTATTTAATTTTTTTTATTCTTTTAAATTCATCTTCAGTAAGTGGAATATGAACTAGTTTTCAATTGATTTCTTTTAAAGTAGTTAAAAAATAATTTAAATTTAACTAGTTTAACAAGTAGTTGAAAATATATGCAGACGAAAGTCAATTGACTTATTTAGCGGACATCACCATACAAAATATGTTAGTTCGTTCTATGGAAAAAAGTCAGAATTTCAACAAGTTGTGGTTGACAAAAACTACTTTTTCAACTACTTTTAAATTAGTTGATTTCCTACAGGGTAGTGATACATAAACCGAGAAAAAAGCTTATGTTAAATTGAAAAAAAGTACACCCAAGTACTTTATCAAAACGTCAAAGTTTACATGTTGACTTGCCAGTTTTTATTTGGGTGATAAATTAACTAAGTATTTGTTAATTTTTTATACACTACTTTAAAAAAAAATTAATTTCAAAAATATAACTTTTTTTCGCGGGTTTTGGTTTTTTTATTTTCTTTTTTTTTAAGCTGCGGCCTCTCGTTCTGTGATTTTTTTGACTGAAATCGGCAACAACACAAAATTTTCTTTTATCAACACCGTTTTTTTCTTAGAAATTAATGACTTCTCCGGCTTTTCTTTCTGCTTAACGTATATAAGCAGAAGTACATTAACATATAACAACATTAACATTAACAGATAACAAGTACATTAAATTAAATTAAATTAAATTATATTGAATTAAAATAAATTAAGTTAAATATCAAATACAAAAATTTTACATTCGCATGACGTCGAGATTCGAACCCACAAAAACCGATACCACTGTGTATGAAGACACTATACTACGCATTGAGCCAAACTCCTTCGTTACGCGGAGTGATTTATTCAATATTAATTACAACTGTAGCTATGCTGCAGCTATCAACAGAATACTGCGACATACTGCATCTGTTAACATATGTGGATCAATTATTTTTTTTGGCAGGGTATCGAAGTATGTGCTTTAAAAACAATGTATTAAACAATAATAGCAATTTATTTTAGCAATTTATTTATTAGCAGGTAAATTAATTAACGTAGCTGCAGTTATGTCAGCAAACAGGAGCAAGGCTACTTGGATCAGTTGATACAGCGATGGACTGGCGCCAAAAGTTCCAGGATTCGATACCGCTCGGCAACCAAAAAAAAAAATTTTTGTTTTCTTTCTTTTTCTTGATGAAATGTAATAAAATTTACTGGTGTGAATATTAACGTGTGTTTCTTAATTTACTTTATGTTATTTTTGAATTTAAAAGTGGTTTATTTCAGAAAACCATTAAATTATCAAATCTATCCTTCTCTCGTGTGTCTAATGACGTAGCTGTGTTTTTTTTTTTTTTGTTTTGCAGAAAATAGCTCAAAACTATGCTCAAGCCATCAATGGTAGTTGTTTTTTAATTTTGTATATTTGGATTTTGGGCTTAGGTGAATCAAATATTTTTTTTTGGCAAGTTATCGAAGCATGTGCTTTCAGAGCAATGTATTAAACAATAAATTGCTTAGGTGAATAAGCATAAGTTCATTAGTCCCATACAATTCTCTTTACCCAAGCCGACTTAGGTGATTTACCTATTGTTCTTTTTTTCTCGGTGTACGGCCTATCTAGGGGTCACTCCAAAAAAGTTATAACGAATTTTCAAAAAATTTGCATACTCTAGGGAGATCCCACAAGAGTGGGAGATGGGAGGTGACAAAAATGCTGGTGTTTCTTTAGATTATTTCAACTTTGCGGGGGTAGAGAGATAACGTGTTGTTATGTCGGGATATAAAATAAAGGCATTTTCAATCATATCAAAAATATCGTAATAAAGAAGAAGGAAGGGAAAAAA
This sequence comes from Coremacera marginata, assembly GCA_914767935.1. Lineage (NCBI taxonomy): Eukaryota > Metazoa > Arthropoda > Insecta > Diptera > Sciomyzidae > Coremacera > Coremacera marginata. The sequence continues at coordinate 129,556,568 of OU612047.1, forward strand.
AGCAAACATTTGACAAAAATAATTCATAGCTTGGTTTGATTCCTGAGGAGTAGTAATGTCAATGATGATTCATAGCCTGGGGAGATTCCTAGAGGGGTCAAATGTATCAGATACTCCGATTGTTTTGTAACGGAGTTTTATCGTAGACTGAGGTATAACTCAGCCGCTCCAGGTGTTCATAGCACAATAACATATGTAAACCTGCGTAATAGTAATAAAATTTTATGCAGGGTACGGAAAGGTCCGCTCGTGTACGCACACAAGCTAGTACACAGCTCACTTTATAACGTCTTTTATACTTTTAACTTTTAGAACGTCTCCCGTCCGTGTACGTGAGCCATATTCTGAAAGCAATAGAACTAGCTCATGTACTTGAACAACAAAAAATATTTGGCGTACCCGTCCACGAGCTTGTAAGCAAATGAGATGATTTATGCTCATGGACGGTTCATATGATTGAATGCAATGATTGAAAAAAGGCATAGTGGAGCTCCCAGGTAGGCAAAAGGAATTTTTATTAGTTCTATGGACTCCTCAGACCAAAGTCTATGTATTTTCGGCAATTTGGTTCCATTGGAATTGGTATTCTATTGGTATTTTTTATACTCCTTGGAAAAAAATTTATTGACAAATAGGTTCCATTTTAAATATTTTTGGAATTGTTGGGTTAGTGAAACTTTTTTGGTATTGTGGACTCTTTGGACATAGCTCTTGGTTTTTTGACAAATAAGTTCCACTTTCAATATTCTTTTAATTGCTTTGGTCATTGGAACTTTTTTGGGTTAAGAGAAATCTTTACACTAAAATTTTCGGTTTTTTGACAAAAAGGTTTTACTTGCACATATAGGTTTCAGTTGGATTAGATTATTAACTACACCAAGCTATAGATAAATCACCTAAGTCGGCTTGGGTGAAGAGAACTGTATGGGAATTATAAACATATGCTTATTCACCTAAGCAATTTATTGTTTAATACATTGCTTTGAAAGCACATACTTCGATACTCGCACCTTGCCAAAAAAAATATTTGATTCACCTAAGCTCAAAATCCAAAAATACAAAATCAAAAAACAACTACCATGGATGGTAGTTCCACACGAGACAAGGATAGATTCATTTAATAGATAATAATTTAATGGTTTTTTATGTAATAAGACCACTTTTAAATTCAAAAATAACATAAAGTAAATTAAAAAACACACTTTAATATTCACACCAGTACATTTTATTACATTTTATCAACAAAAAGAAAAGAAAAAAAATTTCTTTTCCCGCCGTGCGGAATCGAACCTGGAACTTGTGGTGCCAATCCATCACACTACCAACTGATCGAAGCAGTCTTGCTGCTGTTTGCGGACATAACTGCAGCTACGTTAATTCACCTAAGCAATTTATTGTTTAATCCATTACTTCGAAAGCACATACTTCGATACCCTGCTAAAAAAAAATATTTGATTCACAGATGTTAACAGATGCTGTATTAACAGATGCAGTATGTCGTAGTATTCTGTTGATAGCTGCAGCATAGCTTCAGTTGTAATTTGGCTCAGTGCGTAGCGTAGTGTCTTCATACACAGTGGTATCGGGTTGGTGTGGGTTCGAAACGTCATGCGAAGGTAAAATTTTTGTATTTGATATTTGATTTAATTTAATGTCCTTATTATAATATAGACATCAATCAGCAAGAAAAGCCGAGAAGTCATTAATTTCTAAGAAAAAACCGGTGTTGATAAAGCAAAAGTTTGTTTTGTTGTCGATTTCAGTCAAGCAAATCACAGAACGAGAGGCGGTAGTTTCAAAAAAAGGGAAAATAAATAAAACCAAAACCCGAAAAAAGTTTTTTTCGTTTATTTTTGAAATTAAATTTTTTCTTTTTAAAGCAGTGTATAAAAAAATACCAAATACTTAATTTAATTTATCACCCAATAAAAATTGGCAAGTCAACATGTAAAACTTAGGCGTTTTGATAAAGTACTTGGGTGGCTGAGCCATCTTTTAAATTATACTAGGTTTTTTTCAATTTAACATAAGCTTTTTTCTCGGTGTACTTGGGTCATTGGATCTTTTTTAAGCCTTGTAGATTCCTTATACAAACATTTTTTTACCAATACTTTCCACTTAAACAAATAGGTTCCACTTTCAATAATTTTGGAACTAGTCGGGTCATTTGAACTTTTTTGGGTTTGGTCGACTCCTTGCACAAAAATATATGGTTCTATGGCCAATAAGTTCCACTTGAATTAATTGTGGTACTAGTGAAATCATTGTAAATTTTTAGGTTGTGTGGACTTATTGAACATAAAATTTGGATTTTTGACAACTAGGTTCCACTTAGGCAAATGTTGTTGGGTATCGGTCAAAAAATTCATGATTTTTGTCATTAATGTTTGAATGACCCAATTATTTCCAAAAATATTACAAGTGGAAATTAACTGTCCAAAAATTAATATTTCTGTTCAAGGAGTTCACTTAAACCAAAAAAGTCCCAATCACTCAACTAGTTCCAAGAATAATGTAAGTGGAATCTGTTCGTCAAAGTGGATTCTATTTCATAAAAAATTATTGTCCAAGTAATCCTCTAAATACAAAACGCTTCAAATGAGCAAACAATGCAAAAATATTAAAAGTGGAACTCATTTGATCAAATGTACCCCATTTGTCAAGAAAAAAATGACCCAACTAGCTCCAAAAATATTGCAATTTGAACCTATCTGTCCAACTGGTACGTATTTGACAAAGGAATCGCAATAAAGTTGACCGGAGTAAACCTATTTGTCGAGAAAATGATATTCAAGTAGTCCACAAAACCCAAAAAGTACCAGTGACCTAACGAGTTTCAAAAATACTTCAATTCGAACCTATTTGTCCAACTTGAAAGTATTTGTCAAAAATCCAGGATTTTTGTCTAAGCAGTCCACAGAACCCATAAAAAAGCTCCAATGACCCAACTAGTTATAATCCATGTGGAACTGTATCCACAGAAATCATAAAAATTGCAATAGACTCTACTGGGAGCTAAATTTTTTTCTAAACTGCTCACATTTCATTCTTGCCTTTCATTTTCGTGAGCAACTCATGAGCTGTTTCGTGAGCAACTCATGAGCTGTCTCATGAGCATTGAAAGTGTCATTTACGTTTTCAACCACGAGCGCGAACGTTTTGGTAAACACACGTAATGCGATCTTATTTCAAAATCTCACGAAAACGAACGTAGACGAGAGCGATAAAATATTTTCTAGGGTATATGTCCGCGAGCGCGTACGATTTCTTGTGTATCTTTTTGAATGGTAAATGGATAAAGGTACGCGAGCGAACCTTTCCGTACTCTGATTTTAGGTACGACACCATAACGACACCATTTCGCTTGCGTGATTTTGGTTCGAACCAAACCTACAACCATAACACCAACATAAGCAGCTACTAAAGCATTTTATGTATGATTTTTCTCATACGAAAATGCCATTTTTTTTCTTCTTATATTTTGCTATTTTGTGACTTTGTTAAAAATGTGACAAAATCCAAAGTTAGACACACGTTTTATCTGCCATATGTCTGATATTTTGACATTAACTTAATCTTTGAACGATGAATATTAAAGTTTATAGGTATACCCCAAAAAGTGATCCAATAAGTTGCATGTGATTGAAAAAATTTGCAAAAAAGACTCCCATACAACCACACTGTAAAACGTTATTCTAGGTAAGAAAAAAAAACAAAAAAATGATCCGTCAAAAGTTTCGATTTTGCGGAACATGGAATTTTAATCAGGAGGTTTGGAGCTATTGATTCAAATCAAAAAAGAGTGGTACTCATTTTATTGAATGTTCTTATTTGAACACCGTCAAGTAGATTGACCGACAATTTAATTTATTTTATAGTTGTTTTAAAAGAAAACTCTTTTCAGATACGTTCTTTCAGTATTAAATTTATTTAGAATAATGGTCTTCTATAAATTGCATATTAAAAATATATTCATGGCTTTGCTTAAGCTTTAACTTATTTTAATTTAGGTTACGTTTTTCATTCATTTTAAATTGGTTCTCATGAGCGAAACAAAAAAAAAATAATAAAAAATATTTCAAACTAACAATGAATTTCTTTTTGAACTCCTTAAAGTGGCAAAGAAATAGAATTCAAGCTAATACAAACTACAAAGAAGAACTGTTGAAAATGTTGGAAAAACAAAATTAATTTGATTCAGTCAGGTGAACAAAATCAACAAAAACAACAAGAAAGTAGAAGAATAATGGTTAAATTCAAGCTAGAAAAGTTAAAATATTAAGCGATTTTTTCTGTAACAAAGTGATCGGTTTTTAGCGTTTTGTTTTTTTTTTCACTGACTTAACGTGTACTACTTTAGAAATGTCAAGTATTACCTTTTTTTTTGTCAAAATTCTGTGCGGTCGAGCGTATTGCTTGTGAATTGAATTTTTACCCAGTAGCTGACGTTGCGTTCGAAATTATTTATCGAAAGAAATTCATCAATTATTATCATCAATATTTAGTTATGTTTTATAACTTGGCTCAGTGTGTTAAGAAAGTTGCTGCCAATACTTTTTTTGAATTTAACAGAAGTGTACTCAAAGTAGTAAAATACGTATAAGAAAGAATTGATTTGGTATTCTTAACATTCCTTCCTTCCTTCCTTCCTTCCTTCCTTCCTCACTCACGTCGCTGCGGTCAATTTACGTGCCTTTCTCTGCATATTCATTTTCGTGATTTCATTTAAAATGCAGAAATGGCATCCTTAAATGGGTGTCTTGACCGTAAATGAGACACGTTTTCGGCTTGTGTTGTGTTGTGTTGTGTTGATGTGTGTCGGTCTAGTTAAGTGGAAAAAGGACGAATTTGACCCTTGTGATGATTGATAGGTTTTGTGTGTTTTCATTGTTATATATATATATTTTTGAACCATGGTGTGCCGACATAATTTTTGCAATTCTATGAAGCAGAAAATTAACTAAATTTGTAGATTTATAAAGGGCCAATAACAGCTGATCTAACGTGTTATAACTGTGTTCTACTGTGTGAGGGTAGAGCTAAGAAATTTTTGACATTTTTTATATGTTGTATAAAATTTGAAGCACTCAGTTAATAATGCGAAACCAATTTTCCCATCATCAAATTTTGGGGTTTTAAAAACAGAAATAGGATAACATGTGTATGCCTGAAATTTACGTGGCGCTGGCTTAAAATGCTTAAAAGTTAAGCACTCAGTGGGATTTTTTTTATATGTATTACATAGTAGAAATATTCTAAGAATTCCTGTCTGACTGTTGCAAGTTTTCTTTTGAGCAATATTTCAGAAGTAGTGATTTTTTATTTTCAATATAGACTCTAGATAACATAGTACAACACATAAAAAATAGACACAGCGTCGAAAGCACCGTAAGTGTACACGTAGAATTTTGAAGTGAAATCTTCTTTAGGCGAGTTGAGCACTTTTTCACAAAAGTATAGAATCGCGATTTCATCGCGCTGTTAGCGATATCATCACGTTGTTAGCGTAACAAAAATTATTGCTGTACAGAATTCTTTTTTAGAGATTACATAGCATAATCTAAGGCGGAGACCGAAGTGCCCACCGAGGCGATTACCAACCAATTACCGAACCAATCACCGATTACCGAAGCGATTACCAACCAATTACTGAACCGATTATCGATTACCAAAGCGATAACCAACCGATTACCGAACCAATTACCGATTACAGAAGCGATAACCAACCGATTACCGAACCGATTACCGAACCAATTACCGAATACCGATGCGATTACCAACCAATTACCGTACTAATTACCGATTAGCGAGGCGATTACCAACCAATTACCGAACCAATCACCGATTACCGAAGCGATTACCAACCAATTACTCAACCAATTATCGATTGCCAAAGCGATAACCAACCGATTACCGAACCAATTACCGATTACAGAAGCGATAACCAACCGATTACCGAACCAATTACCGAATACCGAAGCGATTATCAACCAATTTTAAAGATTAGCGAGGCGTATATCAACCAATTACAGAAGCGATTACTAACCAAAGCAATTGTGTTACATATATATAAGTATGTACTTTGGACAAAAGAACTTATGTAGAAAAAAACAATTTTACAGGAGAAGAAAAAAAAATACATTGAATCCTAATTAAAACTATTCGTGTACATGTTTTGGTAAATATGAAGGAGTTAAATTATGAAGTGATATTTAAGCCTTATTTTATGAATGATTTTATTAAAATTACCATAATAGTTTTAAAGAAAAATTAAAAAAAGAGAAATATGTTGTTTTGTCAAACGAAATTTGTTAAGAAAATCAACTTATCTCGTTTAAGCTCTTTTGTCAAATTCATTTTACGTCGGAATATTGAAATTATCGCACCTTATGTCGAATTAAGTTACATCTTTTTCAAATTTTACATTTTTTAAAAAAAAAAATTATGCATAAATTGAAAAAACTTCTTTTTCCAAAATATCGTTGCATATTTTTCTTTGGTATCTATCAACTTATGTGGAATTAAGTTCCTTTGTCATATGCGATGAATAAAAAATTGGAGACATGTTGATTTGACGCAGTAAGTAACTAAATCCTAAAAAAAGAATCCTAAAAGAACCCGGATAAGACAGAAATAACCGTTATCAAAAGTTGTCTTTATAACAAAAATCCTGAAAACTTTTCCTATCTCGAGATAAGTTGTTTTGTCAAAAGTCAACAGATATAACGAGGGCTTATATTCAATAAAGCCTATCTACATTTTGACGAAAAATTTTTTTTGATGCCAAATTCATCGGTGACAACGGTTGCATCTACAATAAAAATTTAAACAAAAAAAATCCACTTTTAGTCCTATATATACTCTATTTTATCATATTTTTATCTACAAAAATACTGTTTTACGAATGCAAAACTGTCTATCTATGTACATCATAAAATTGTGAGGAATGTATGTTAGGATGCCTAAAAAAAAAGAGTTTGCCATTGCCACCGACTAAAAGTTAACCTTGATCTATTTTATGACGACTCCCAACAAATTTTGACTAATTTTGGAAAATCTTCTTTCGCTCATTTCGGCGATCGTTGGAAGATGGAATATAGTTGGAATATAAAGTGTCAAAAATTCATTTGCGACTCTTCCCAGCGAATCACTTAAGATCTCTCTCGGTGATTCATTCGTAAATCTTCTATTTGCAAATTGCTAAGGATCCTTCTTTATATTTAACTTTTAATATATATTAATATTATATTAAATTAAATTGAACAAAAATCAATTTTTATTACTATGTGTCGTGTATTTTAACATATTTCTATCTACAAAGATAGATATTGACCTGACATAAACGCATCAGCCATTTATTATAAGCAACGTTGCGAAAACACATTCAAGCAAAAGAGATGCATGACTTGGTTTCTATATTGCTCCAATGTGAAAATCTGAAAGAAATAACTGAGAGATACAGCCCCACATATGACGAAATGTGATTTGCGAAAATTTCCACAAAAAAATCTACATCCCTTGGTGTTCACTGGGGGACATTTGGAAGATATATTTTATCGTTACTAAATTGTAGACCCGCATATCCATTCAAAATATATGTTTCATTTAAATTTGAAAAATAAACTTAAGCTTGAAAGACCCTGTAGTATATTCATTTATTTTAAGTTTCTTTATATACTAGCTACGAAAATATTTTGCCGCCCAGTCAATTCTGCTGCAACCAAATTGATTCCGTTCCTAACTTCTTGTTTTCCCTTAAATTCTTTATCACTCAAAATCTTACCTCATGGGCCTAGGCCTAACTCCAGTATTGGCAACTACTCTGCATTTTTTAAAGAGTTTGCATGTTAATCAACATCAAACGATCAAGGAGGTAAATTGAAGTTTTTGAAACCGGGAAGTCCGCTTAGAACGAATCGAATAAATCTTTGTTATACGGTTTCGATATCTCCGAATGGGAGACATAGAGTGGTGACCAAACCTGGCTAGAATATTCGAGTATGGACCTCACAAAGGTTAGATAGTGATTTGTGATTTTGTAATATATAGGTTGGAGTAAATATCTTATCGAAAATTATACGCAAGTCTCGCAAAGAACTTACTAAAGGAACTAGCTCACCAAATATGTGATAAGTTCGTGATGGAGATTGGAGTCTTTTTCTCGAACTCTGTTAAGTTGGTGGTAGTAGATCTTTCCTTGAGAAATGAATTTAAAGTTAAAAAAAATAATATCGTAAAGTTTGCTTTGGACAATTTTGAATGTACATGATAGTTTTGCAATGCGTCTATAATTTGAAATATCAGTTTTTAGTCCTTTTTTGTGTAAAGTTATAATGTACGATTTTTTCCAGAACTTAGGGAGACTGATTTAGAGATAGAGAGCTGGAAAAGAGCCAAAAGGGTATGATCCAGAGTATTTGAAAGTTTGTTTAGAAAATTGGCAGGCAATCAATCCGATCCAGGAGATTAAGCGTCCTTTAAATTTTGAAACATTTCTATGACATTGGCAAAGGTAATAATAACCTTGGTTAACGACGTTTGTGCACAAGAGAAGAAATTCGGAAACAAGATTTGCAATTACTTCAGCACATCCAAGGATATATCTGACAATTTAGGGATGGACGGGTAATTGTCAGATTTTAATATTAAGGAACTGCTAACATTTTTTTGGATTATTGAAAAATTGAGTTTGATTATGGGTTGAAGAGGATTCATAAAGATGTTCACAAGGATCAGAAAAAGGTTGTAAGCGTGAAGATATCTCGTTCCTACAATTAAATACGTACTCCAAAGTGACGCCAAAGTAACGTAGCTCTTTGTTATACCTTTGTTAGTCCACCACATCTCGGCGGTGGTGGTGCGTTAACGCAACACTCGACTTGAATTGGTTAAGCGAATTTTTAAATGATCACTTCCCCACTCCTTTTTTGACAAATTGTATATAGTTGGAAAATGAAACTTATAAGCTGAAAAATTCGTCTCTTAGGGTTTAATTAGTAAAATTGTTGTGATTTCAACCAAAGAAAGAATATAAATTTCAGCTTCTAAGTGGAAAAAATAATTTTATTTAAATACATAGGACAAATGTTGATTCCAACACCAAAAATTTTTGTAAGGTTGAAAATTTAGACCTGAACTTTTAACAGTCTACTTAAGGTGCAGTACACTAAAAATCATTCTGAGGTAAAAAATTTTTGAATTCTATAAAAGGAAAATTTTCGATAGGAATTGTGAATTTGTTCTGTTGATCACTGAACAAAGCCATAGTTATTAATTTCTTGGCAGAGTCTTCTGCGGAACGTACATTTTTATTATTCTTCGCTTAACTTTTCATGACATACTCTCATATAGCAATAGAATTCCTAATATAGCACTTCAGATATTACTATTCTACTATATCTATAAAAAAACTAATTTTATATTTCAATACAAAAAAAAAAAAAAAATAACACCACAAATTTATCCATTTCCTGTAAGCCTATATATATTTTTAAATTCAGTATTTGCATTTAAATAAACACTTAAATTTAGTGTAGCTCTTTCAGCCATTTAAGAATTATTTCATTTCAACAACACACAGCAAGGCAAAGTTATTAGCAACAACAATAAAATATATCTGCATAATTTTATTTTTTGCCCTCCATCATTCTGTTGAATTCATTTATTTGTTTGGATATTCGTATTGAAATGTTAACTTTATAAAATGCTACTTTTTCACTTCAACTGCATCATGGCATGGCAGGGCAGGACATAAAAAAGGCATATCCTGCGCTTTCTCACGTAATAAACAAATAATTCAGATTATTATCCTACATAAGAGGATAAACGTAAGCTAAGCAAAGCTACAAAACTATATAGAGGGCGCTGCATGAAAAAAAAAAATTATAAAACAAAAACAACAAAAAAATTAAAGAGAAAAAAAAACAACAAAAAGCTATGGATACTGAAAAGGATCTGCAATGCAGACACTTTTAAAGCGCCGAACATAATCACTATAGAACAAAAATAAAAGAAAAATAAAAAAATATAAAACAAGCCAGAGTCAACTAAAGTGGAGCAAAATTTTATGCGAAATAAAATAGTAGGAGTGACATGAGTGGGCGGCTGGCCGTCAGCAATGCAAATAAAAATATATTTAATGTCTGTGTGTGTGTGTGTGTGTGTGTGAGTGAGTGTATTTTGAGGCAGCAGCGTGAGACAGAGAGTGATAAATTGTACACAGGATGTCAAAAGTATAACGTTAGGATTACACGTTAACATGTAAATTTGTGCACATTTACACCAACAGAAAATATAGCAGTACATGTTGTAAATAGATGAAGGAGGAGATGCTTAAAAAAAAACCAAACAAGTACAAGTGCAGCAGCAACAACAACCAGAACAACAACAATGCAATTTAAACAAAGTATGAATTATTGTTTTTCAGTTCTATTGTTTCGCATAATAGTGAAATATTACCAGAAAGTTGTAGTTCACACATGCACACATAGTCGCACGAACTCACAAACTACACACCAAAACAAACAAGGCACACAGACACACATGCACATCCACCTTACGGCAAACTCATACGACGACAAATGAAGCAAAAACTTAGCACAAATACCAGAAAAGCCAAAAAAAACCAAAACACAAACACAATCAGAAAATACAAAACAAAGAAAGAAAGATGAAAGAAAAACAAACAAACAATACGAATTCTCTTATAATTCATAAATGTTGCTGGTTAAATTATTGTGAGCGTAAAACAGCAACAACAGCAGCAGTAGCAGCAGGTGTTGCCGTGCCGGCAGAAATGTTCAAGTGAAGTAGCAACAACAGCAGCAGTTGCAGCAATGCACACCGAGTCCATTCGTTTGTTTAAAAAAACTAAGACCGCGTTTATAGTGCGCGCTGAGGCTGACTTGCGCTTTGGATTAAAGCAGCTTTAATGAGCTTATTGCGTTTATAGTACGCGCTTATTGCTTGCAGATTAAAGTAGTTTATTGAGTTGACCGTATTTATAGTGAGCGTTTCTGCTTATGGCTGGCTTATGATTTATTTTTAATTTTTTTCTTAAGAAAATAATGCCTTCAATTGTGTTTTATGAAGTAAATGCAAGTTTTGTTGTGAGAAGAATATGAAGGAGATTAAAGGGAAAGAAAACAAAAAAAAAACAAGTGCGGCGTTTGACACATGAGTGAAGCGAAGCATTTTCGCAGTTTCATAAATTTAATAATTTAATTGTTTTTTTTTTATTTTATAATGGAGTGTCTCCGGTTGTGGACACACTTGCGTTTTGCGCTCATAACTTTTTTCAAGTCAATATTAGGCAGTAGTTCGTGCACTAGTAGGAAGCTGGAGACATCAGCAAACTTTTTCCTGCAGTAGCTATATACATAGATTTAGTCGATCAGGAAAATTTGATCACAAATTTTGTGAAGAGGTCATTTATAGAAAAACAAATTTTTGTACCCGGTTGTGGACACCCTTGTAAAATCGCTTAAAATCTCTAAAAATATGAAGTTGAATGCATATATAAATTAAAAAAAAAGAATGGGTAGGTTTTCATTTATTTTAGAAAGAATGACCTTCAGTGGCAAAATGGAAAAAATGCCCTTCAATGGCAAAATAAAATAAATTATTAACGCTAATCGGAAAAGCTATGCTTGGACGTGAAATAACTGGCTGACGATCACAAAAATGACAATGGATGGAATTTGCGGCGGTCAATTTTTTTTGGCAAGAGCTCCAAACAAATCAAACAGAAATCGATGTCTTCGTCATCTTCCGAAGACATCGTCATCTTCTGGGGGTCTGTTCTTTTGGGGGAACACTGAAGCTCGCTTGGCTTTGTGCTCAGCAGCCTTATTTGATTTCTCACCCAAAACCACAACGCTTTTCGGAGAAATAAGCACAGGCTTACTCATCCAAGAGTGACAAGCGGTCACAATCATAAACGGATTTCAACAAAACGCAACATCTTCAAAGGAAGAAAGGTCATCACAATTTGCTTTGACTTTCTTCAAATACCGGATTAAACTGGTTCATGGAAAGCCATATGTCTTAGCAGTCGATTTGATGGGCTGCTTGTCCTTTAAACAGCGCTTAATAGCATCGACCAGAGCATTCAAATTGATACCAATTTTTTGGTGTCGACATAGCATACAAAAATTCATGAGACCACTGTTAAAATGTGTTACGTTAAGATAAACAACAATATTTGACATGTTTTTGACCAGACACATGCTTTAAACGCAAAAAACAAGGGTGTCCACAACCGGGTACATGAGGGTGACCACAACTAAAAATGGAAATGGTAGTCATTTTTATTTTGTTCAGCAAATTAACGCAACACAAGTATTTCACTTGAACTTGATAACACATCACAAAGTACACTAAATATACTGCATCACAAAGTGTTAAACTCACCTCTTTCCGATGTTTTGCTTCGATTTATCGTTTATTTGGGAAATGAAAAATATTAGAAACTCTTAAACATTTTTACGAATTTTTTTGTTTGTTCGGTAACAAGAAACTATATGCGTGCTTACGCTTTGGTATTTGCTCAGATTATGTGTGCTATCAAACTAAAAGTTTAACATTAATCAGTTTCACCTCATCTGTCAACTGTCAAAAAAATAGGTTGGGGTATCCACAACCGGAGTCATTACCCTAATTAAATAACTTTTAAATTCGAAAATTTAAAATAAAATACAGTAAATTAAAAAACACACTTTATATATACACCTATTTATTAAATCTCATTATTTTCCATGTTGCATTTATTATTATTTCAAAAAACTTGTGGGTAATTGTTAATTGTTTCTTCGCGCTATGCAAAAACTCAAAAAAATAACATGTACCAACAACAACACAAACGCATTCACATCAACAAAAAAAAAATATAACACCGATGCTGACGACATCTTGTAGCAAGTAGAAGCAACATTTTTGTTAGTTTTTTTTGTTGTTTGAATAGCTGCTAAATATGTTGGATATGTAGGATAGCTAATACATAATCCTTTTAATAGACAGATTATTGTGATCTGCTGCTACATAGCTTCAGTTATACTTAATATTTAATCAAGCACTCTGCATGACAAAGGCTTTTGGATTGTTGGGTAGTGAATAGAACTAATAATCGATGGGGTACGAGTTCGATTCCAATGGTGGTCCAAGAATATTTTTAATATTAAATTTTGTTGTTATAATGGACGCAAGCAAAAGAAAACGATGTCGAAAAAAGTGTCGCTTTTGAAATTTCACTCATGCAACCCACAAAACGAGGCGTAAGAAGCTTCGCTTCAAAAAATATGTTATTTTTTGTTGAATCTAAATGCTATTCTGCAACCCAAACTCATCTTTTCCAGTATTTGAGATAATTTGCCATTCTCTTTAACTATTATTCGTAAAATCATTTTTAACTTCATACCATTAAAGTATTGAATTGAACGTCACGTGTTTTTTATCGTCTCGTCTGCGCATGAATTCTGTTAACATTTTTTTAATTAAAAAGAAAAACATTGCGTTGTCGGCAGTTTTTAAGATCTTGTTTTTTCGCACTATGTTCACTCAATCTCAATTTCTACAAGCAATCTGCTTCAAAATGCATTTCTGAATGCATTCAAAAATATATTCAAGAAATAAAAGCAAATCAACAAAAATTATGCAACTAAGCAAAATAGAAAGAACAAGCGTCGAAAACCCTTAAAAAATGCAGTGTGGCAAAAAATAAACAATATACTTTAGCAAAAAGTGCAAACTGTGTGAACAAGCGAGATAGAGATATAAGCGTTGAAAAACATTTATTATATAGCTTTAAGCTTGGTATCAGCTTACACTTTAGCCTTCTAATGCTCAGGTCCGCCTCTAGGCGGAGTTCATGCCGATCGATTTAAAACCGTCCATTCTAACATAGTCACATTTTATTTTGTCTTGTAAGTATACTCATACAATTTGCAGCGCAAAGCGACATAGCTCACCACAGCATCACCGTCAGCAAACGACTGAACTATATTCTCTTCTGTTGTGAGCTTTGTGACTATGTGAAAAGTTACGCTCATAGAGCGCTCAGTGAGCTATGGAGCGCCCAGGCCTGATTTAAAACCATAATCTGTGGAAAAATTTTCAAATCGTTTTTTTTTTTTGAGTGTAGGCGAGTTTTCATGCCACATTTGGCGCTTGTATGCTCCGTTTGACAATTATTTCAATTTGAAATTAAATTTCATCATACATTAACGAATTTAATTAATTTTTTTAATAAAAAATTTTTTCAGTGCATTAAAAAACACACTAATTGAAGTGAGATCGAAGTAAAACAAATACTGGTGACTCGGAAATTATTCATTTCATAAATACCTGTTTTACTATTAAAAAACTAAATAACACCTTTCTACTTATTTTTTGTATTAATGCCCAAGTCCACTTCTTAGTGGAGTCGTAATGTTCACCTGTAACAAATGAACGAAGTATCAAAATGAAAAACGAACTTCAGATTCGTTCTTCTCTTCAAAAAATTAGTTTAATCAAATTTTTGGAGCTCAAACAAAAAATGTCGCATTAGAGGGTTAAGGTTATTTCATATAATTATACATGAAGCGTCTGTTCAGCAGCTGTTTTCAGTTTCAGCGCCCACTATGAACGTGGCCTAAAACTTTTCGAAGCTATATGGTATCTCTGTGGTACCTTTAAATATTGTTGTTGTTTGTTGGCTGCTTGTTTTTTTTCTGTTTTGTTTAAATATTACATAGCTTTGTCTCGTTTTTCGCACATGTTGGCAGAATTTCTAAAGTATATTTATTTTTCAACTAGTTTTTAAGTGTTTGTGCAGCTTCCTTTTCATTTTAGATTCTGCTGGCGGTTGTAGTCCTTGCTTGGCAACTTGGTAAGTTTAAAAATATAACAATTTTGATGTTGTTTTAAAATTTTTTTTGACGTCAATTTATAATATTTATAAATGGTGTTGTTTTATTTTCATATTATTGCATATTATTTAATTCACATTTATTTTAATAAAAAGAGGCTAAATCAGAAGAACTATCAGTATTTTTTGTGGTACTCGCATTAAGGTTATTATGCTTTTAATTTATTTAAGTTGTAGTCCAGATTTCAATTATCTTTACGGTTAGAAATCACAGAATAAATTTTAATAAATGCGAAGTATTACAAATATTTTTTTTTTAATTCAAAAAGTATTCAATTTTATGCTTTTCAATATATTACAAAACTTATAAAAATATTTTATATTTAATCTTAAGACACTTGACACTTAAGACACTGAAATAAATTTGATACTATGGTAAATATTATATTTGAATTTTAATCCGTGCTCTACTATTATTTTACAATACCTTCCGTCTTCATTTTCAGATTCTTAAGAGTCAAAAGTCTTATAATTCAAAGCTACTTTTTCGGTAAAAAAAGCATTATAATTCAATTTTTATAAAGCATTCTTTAATTGATTTTGACTCACAAGCAACGTGAGTTCAAAACCGACAATAGGAAATAATTCAAAAATTATGGTATAAAAGTAATAAATAAATTGTATATTCTGAGAAAAATTTAACACTTTTTAGCATTGAAGCATTTAATTTTAAGCATTACATTTTAAAACAAATTTTTATTAAAAAGTAAATATAATGTTCGGTTAATATAAAAATCTAATACAATTTTGGTGTGGTCATATCGGTGTTTCCATGTCAAATCGGACGCTTTTGTCCAATGGACTTTAACGATTCCGACTTTTTTGTCAAATTTTGCACGGCGATAGTAGAGTGAGGTCGGGTAATGTGTACCATGAGGTGATGTGTAACACGACGATTTTTCGTATAAAATTTTAGCATATGAGTGAATAACAAAACTATCATAGTTTTCTTTTGACAGCATCTAGTTATTCATAAGTATTGGAAGTAGGCAGACATACATTTTATCAAAGTTCTTAAAAAGCGTGTAAAATGTTTGTTAAAAAGTTTTTTAATTTACAAAAAATAGCTTTTCGAATAAAATTTTCTTCAGATTTTAAAAGTAAGTAGATATAAAATGTGGTATTGTTAAATATACTTTAATATAACAAAATTTTTTCACATTTACGTAAAATACCATTAATGAGAAAAAAGTTATTCATATTGGGGTGATGTGTAACACTCACGGTGGGTTGATGTGTAACACATCTAACGCATTATAATTGGCATTAAAGAGGTAACAACGTTAAACTCTGAAATGCAATCACAATAATGACAATAAAAGAGATCGGCCCAGTTCATACCATTTAGCTCATATTAATATTTAATATACGTCTTAAAATACGTAGTCTATCAACACCAAAGAAACTTTGCAGCAGGTGGCAAAAAAAAAATATATATATATATATGTATATATGGAAAAGAAAACCAAAACAAATAACAAAGAAAGCTGTAGGTGCTCGACCACAAAAACGGTGCTCTTCGTCGTCATCCGAAGAATATAGAGATTTTTCCATGATTTGTTGCGATTTTTTGCCAAAATATTTAAATCACAAGAATTCGCTTGAATGTAACAAATGTACGCGCCTTTTTTATTTTTTGTGAGTGATTTAATTTGTGAGAATTTTCACTCTGATATGGATTTTTCCGACAAACTATTATTTTACATTTGAAACTTTTTTTTTTTGCAATTAATTAAGCCACATTCTATTAAAGTTAACGATCAGCTTTTATAGTTTTAACGTATGAGTGTGTAAGTGTGTGTTTGCATTGAAAATCAGACAGATTTACGAAATGTTGCTATTTTTTCATGAAGTTTTTATCACAATACTTTTGGTGAGCATAAAAAGTCAAAATAAACATAAAAAATTAAACTTTCTGGCCTTAAGCCAACATTTTGTAGGTGGTACACATCACCCCACCGATTTGAAAAAAACTTCAGCCTACCTTAAAAAATTGAAATACTTGCATATTTTTTATATATCTTTTTTTTTCTTCTTCTTTTCTTTTGGTGGTGTAGTTTTTTTATCAACACTTTAATGAAAAGTTTAAATTTTTTGGCCACTAAAAATTTAATTCACATTTTTCAAGGTCAGCACCACTACTTTTTTGGTTTTTTGAAAACATTGTCGTATTACGGCATTCATTTTTAATGCTTTCTCAAAATTTTATGTTGAAGAATAATTCTTGCTATTTTAAACTCATTTTTCAAAAACTGCCTACATAATTTTTATCTCAAAATACTCTTATTTTTAATTGAAAACGGGATTTTTTTTTTGTATTTTGTGTACTTCTTATGGTATTTTATAATTTTTCAGCTAGTAAGAAGTTATTAATTTTATAGCTAATATACCTCCGACAGCTTTTCCTTATGCTTTTAAAAAGAAGGTTCAAATACCTTTAAAATAAGGTATTAAACTTTAAAATCCATTCACTACTTTCAGAAAAACATCAGTTTAAAAGTTGTCATGTCGGATGACTTTTAACGATTTTGACGATTTTCAAATGCCCATAACCTTTTAAAAAAAAATTTTAATGTTTTTCTGGAAACACGGGTAAAATATTTTTTAATGTTTAATACGTCTGGCAAATTTAAAGTAAATCGGAAGAGGTGTTGTAAAAAAGGTGTTCGGTCTGACATGGAATGACTCATATGTAGGATCATTTGAACGTTTCCACTGGCCCATCAACTGTTACTGAAAAAATAATGTAATGTAATGTAATAATGAAATTTTTATCAGGTAGTTTAATACCAAATGTCGGATTTTCTGTCAGTATTAAAATTGCTTTCATGGTGAACAGGAGTGTTTGGTAAAGTTCAAAATAAGTTTCGTGTTTATAAATAGGGTTAAATACTTTTCTTTTAGTGCCTTTTTTATTACCTGTGCTGTTAACTGTCGAAGTCTTTTTCGCTTTTACATATATCCTTGCAATAAGAGATATTGTGTCCCTTACATGTTTATGTTTAAAAAAGGACAAAATGCAGCGGCGAATGAAATCAATCAGATTTTGGGACAAGATGCCTGCAACGAACGCACAGTGCAGCAATGGTTTGCCCATATTCAAGCAGGCAATATTAGTTTTAGACGACAAACTACGAGCAGAAACTGAGCGGCCAAATTGAATTAAAATAGCGCGACAGCTCTTTCCATACTCGAAAATCCCTATAAACAAATTTTCATCCAAATTAGATGAGTGGTTTTGGAGTGTTTCACAATTTCTTAGGAGATTTGTACTATAGCGCCCTCTGGTGTTAGAGATAGCGCAGAAAAAAGTCCAAAATATTTGTACAACAGCGCAATCTGGTGTTAAATTTAGAACAAAATAGATAAGTCATAAAAACTACTACCGTACCCAAAAACCCCTATATACAAATTTTCATGTAAATCGGATAAGCGATTTCGGAGGCAAACTATAAAAAAATTTCTGGAACCTGATCGCAACGCCACCTACCAGGTCCAATTGCAAATCTGAACCATTCAGGAACCCACTCAAGCACACACAAAAAATTTAAACAAAATCGGTGCAGCCGTTTATGAACAGTTTAATAACAAACACACGTACAAATTGTACAACAGCGCACTCTAGTTTTCGAGACAGAGAAAAAGAGATAGCGCCAGAAACCTTGCCGCACACGAAAATCCTTTTCTAAAAATTTTCATCAAAATCGGATGAGCAGTTTTGGACTTTTTCACAATTTCTTAAAATATTTGTACGAAGCGCCCTCTGGTGTTCAAAATAGCGCAAAAAAGATAAGTCCAAAACACTCACGTATCAAAATAAAAATTTTGCTATAAAATTAAGTTAAATAAATATTGTTTTACTTTGTTCTATTTTATGCCAATATATAGTTTTCGATTTTATATACTGATCCTAAATATATCTTCGATGTTTTGCCCATATATGCATTGTCTTCAGAGATAATGTCACATGGCGAACGTTGAACGGCGTTCAAAAGCTTTTGTTTGAGTAATAAAACGTGATACCGCTCTTTATTGATAAAAAAAAACGTAGTAGATATAGATATATAGTAGATATATATATATGGAAGATATAGAAAAGATAGAAAATATAGAATAGAATAGAAGACTGACAGATATATAATGTCGTTATGACACTGGCTTTTTCAAAAACTGGAAAATGCAAAGTGAGCAGCAGACAAAAAAGCGATACATTTTACAATGCGTGTAAAGACACAATAAGTGACAAAAAATCCTAAACTGTCACTTTTCAATACAAGAGAAAGTCGAAAACTCTTCACTTTTTCAACTGGCAGCGGCTGAAAAATTGACTAAATTGTGACTTTACGAATTTTTTTTTTTTATTAAATTTTCACTTGTTGTTGTGGGTTGGAAGTTACGAAAAAGTTTAATTTTTCTGTGTAAACTTCTTACTTCTTAGATTAGAAAAATAAAGGGGAGTTCTTGCACCCGGTCAATAAGAAGGAAAATAATTTTGTCCTCGCAATTAATTTCTCTCAATACGGAACGCGAATGTTTTCTTTGAATTGGAATTTTTTTCAATTTGATTTGAAACGTTATATTGGACAGCCTACTATATATTTCCCCTTCTCGCAAAGTATTCCTTTCGCCTTTATCCGCGGCTAGTTTTAAGATCTTTAAAATACTAAAACCACTGGCTTGTTAACAGCTTAACAAATTATAAAAAAATTATTTTTTTTTTTTTAAATTGAATTTTTCAACTTGAGTGTTTTATATAAAATACTTAATTGAATGTAGCATAGAGAATTTTTCAAACTTATGCCAACAATTAATATTTATGATTGAAGAACATGTTTGATCAACGAAATATCTTTGCAAATATAACAAATTTAAAATAAATTTTATAAATTTTTTTATAAACTTAACTCACCGTTATAGCATTATTATTCCATATAAAAGAGTCCAAAAACCGCTACTTGTCACCAAGCAGCTAATGTTTAAATTAGAAGTATTTTTTTTTAATTTTTTAACAAAACTGCTTTCTTAAAATTGGCTACAACTGCAAAAATTTTACGAATTACTTTTGCACACATTAATTTTTATGACGATTTTTTTTAACGCACAAATATTAAATAGCGCGTTAAACGAATTTTTACGCGAAAACCGACGCGTGCAACGCTGCTCAAAGATGACGCAGAAATGCCGACACAAATGTTCGCATTGGCATTGCCAACTGCGAAAAATGCGAAATCAAAGAAAATAAAGCAGACAAATACAAAAAAAATAAAAACATCAACAACAAAATAAATTCGAAAGCTTTGCGTTGGAAAAGACGAGTGTGTGTGTAGATGTATGTGTTTATATGAAACATGGTGTGGGTGGCAAGAATGCATTATTTTCATTTTTACGAGAAAATACGACAACAACACAGCAATTGTTGTTTATTGTACAACAACGTACGAGTTGTTGCCGTCGAAAGTAACAATGAATGAAAAGCTCTGCTCACATTGAGCAAGAGAGCATGCGTGAGTAAATTCTCTAAAAGTGTAATTTTTTTATTTTAGCAAAAGAGCGGAAAACGCAAAGTTTTGTTAGTGATAAAAAGAGGTAGGTGGGGGTAGGGGATCGCATTGGAGTAAGACTTTTTGTTTATTTTTTATAGTAAATAATGTATGCATTTTATTAGCCGTAACATTGGAGACTTTTTAACAGTCCTTTTAATGACCGTAACGTGGCTGGTGGTCTCAAACAGGGTGGCTGCAAATTGAAGCTGGACAAAAATTGTCACAAATACTGGCAGAAATATTTTGAAACAGCAACAAAAGCTGATTTTAGTAAGCATTGAGAATTTAAGAAAATTTTCCAAAGCCAAGGACGAGAATTTTACCTATAAGCTTAAAGCTTAAATAGCATAAATCGCTATTTTATGTTTCTCAACACACATGTATGTGTGTATATTTAGCTAAATAGCCCAATTCTTGTGGGTGCAATAAGCATTATTTTCACTCTTTTCCCCACAACTAAAGAAGGCTCAGGCAGCAGTCAGACGCTGTGGCTGCTTTAACTGCCTTCAAGACTGTTGAAGTCTTTACTCTCTCTGAGCGCGTGTTTGTGTATGTGTGTGTGTGTGTGTGTGTGTGTGTGTGTGAAAACACAAGCATGCCTGCATACAACATCCCAGCAGAAAATCGAGAAGTAGTTACACTTTTAAGTTATTAATTTCTTATAACTTCTACCTCGTAATGGTAATAGTTAAAAGTTAAGGCAGAATAAGTTTCATTCTTGCGTTATTTTGGAATTAAAACAATTTTTTTTTTTAACATAAGCTATTAAAAATTTCAAAGGAAATATTTAAAGGCCATATTTCCGTTACTTCTATATTGTTTGGAGATAATGTTCAATGTAGGGATGTCAATTTTTTCTCACCGGTTTTCGGTGGGAGGCCGAGGCGAGGACATAAAATGGTCAGCGAGTAAGCAACAACTAAGCGGAAATAATAATGAAGAAAAATAATATGAAAACCGTTTCAAACACAGAATTTTGGATATAATTTATTAAAATGTAAGAAAGCTTTCCTGAAATATGGAAAATTAAAATTAAGTCATACTAAAATGGAGTATTAATTTTGGTCAATTATAACAGCAGCCAAAAATTGTTTAGCTTTTTAGACGAAGTATTCTGCTTGATAGTCTGCACAAAATAATATCCGATAACGTTTTGTATAGTTCGAAAGCTCAAAAAACGATCCCGTTAGTTCACGGTCGGACCTTGGCCTCCGACATGTTGTACCGTGCAAAATGGCTACTACTTAGTTTGTAACAGTGCTGCCAATAACAAGATGGTGTGATACGAACTAGTGTTGTAAAGTGTAAGTCATTCTAGAATAAAAACTTATAAAAAATGTTGATAGTTTTAATTTTTGTATTTAACCTCTGTTTTCATAATTTCTTTTTTTTCTTCAAGGAAGAAAAGGTTAATCGGCTTAACCGGACTTAGATAAAAAACTTAAAAACCGGGTTAACGGACAAATGCAAAACCATTTCACGGTGCAACCGACAGATTTTTGATATTCCTAGTTCGGTTGAGATTTAACTTTTTAATTGAAAGAATATAAGTAGCTAAGTTTACGCAGTAACAAAATTTGTACTTTTATTCAGTAAGTATTTTTGTAAAAAATAAATCAAACTGCTCCACTTTTTATTTTTAAGAGCTATCTTCAATGCTGAGGCGTGAATGTTATTTATACAAAAGCCTTGTATAAAGAAAGATATGAAAAACTAGTAAGAAAGTTTCCCTCCCCCCTACCCCATATTTAAGTATATTCGAAGTCCTTAGCTGCCTATAAAAGGCTTATATATAATCTGCAAAAATATTTGTGTCATACGCTGAAATTAATTTTACCCTTAGCTGTCACATGGAGTAATTTGAAGACTGCTAATTATGCTACAGAATATATCTGCAATATTTTGTTAGTATGTACAAATTCATACCAACGTTAAATAGTATCATTTTAAATTGAAAAGCCACGCCCCCGTTTGATTCTGCCCAATTTTCTTGACTACTGAGTGCTCATTATTTCAAAGAATATGTGTGGAAAATTTGGAAAAAGTCGGAAAAAGGCTATTGAAGGAGTTCGATTAAAATTAAAGTGGCACGACACTGTATAATTTAAGTAAAAGTTGGCGTGGTTTTCAGCCGATTTTGCCAAATATCATTTGTTTATATTATATATTAAAGCCTATGTGCAAAATTCCAGACATTTCTGTAATTTGAGGAGGTTTTTAAAGATTTTACGGAAAATATAAAGTCACTTTGTATGGAAGGTAAGCAAGGTTTCCATCAGATTTGGCTCATTCTCGAACTTGATCTCCATTTTTTAGAAAGAAGCTTACATTTCGAATTTCATCGCGATAACTTCAAATGGACAGACGGACACACGGAAATCGACTCAGATGGTGATGCTGATAAAAAATATATTCTCTATACTACTCTACTCTACTTCTCTACTTTTCTTTACCTGCCACGCTTCCTTATTGGCGTTACAAACGGAATGACAAAGTTAATATACTCCTTGCTCAGTACGAGTTGGGGGTATAAAAATTAAACAACATTGGCACCAATTATAATTAAAAAACTTTGAATGAGTCTGAACGAATGGTACGACTGAAATAAATTGGGATGGCTGAAAAAGAGGCGGCCGTGGCGCAGTGGGCAGAGCGTGTGGCTCTTAAGCCAGAGAAACCTGGTTCGAATCCCACCTGAAACAGAAATTTATTTCAATTGAATTAATTTTTCTGTTCGGCCGTCACCTCACTGCAGACAATGGCAAGCCTCAGATAGTAAAAAAAAGCTGCCAGTACGTTCAAAAGGTCCAAAGGATGACACATAGATGGCGTTTCTAAATTTTTTTTCATACAATTTTTATCAACCTTCAAGCAATACGTATAAAAATTTGTGTGCAACTATTGTTACTAAGAAAACAAATGGAAAAGTGAATTTCGAGTTTTGATAAAGTATTGCTTTTTGGTCAAAAAAAAAAGTGGAACCCAAACAATGGCTTGATAAACATTATCCGGACTCTGCTCCATCGAGACAAATGGTAGAAAAGTGGATTGCTAAATTTAAACGTGGTCGTACCAGCACAAATGATGCAGAGCGGAGTGGACGCCCAAATCAGACTCCACAAAACATCAAAAAAATCCACAAATTGGTTATGAACGATCGCAAATTGAAGGTGCATGAGCTAGCTGACACTGCAAAGATATCAGATGGTAGTGTTTTTACATTTTTATACGAGCATTTGGGTATGCGAAAGCTCTGTGCAAAGTGGGTGCCGCTTGAGCTCACAGTCGACCAAAAACAACAGCAAATTGATGCTTCAGAGGAGTGTTTGGCACTGTTAAACCGCAATAAAATCGAATTCTATCGTCGATATGTGACATTGGATGAAACATGGCTGCACTTTCACACACCAGAATTCAAAAGGCAGTCAGCTGAGTGGACAGCAGTCGACGAACCGAATCCAAAGCGACCAAAGATCCAACAGTCGGCTTGTAAGGTGATTGCGTCTGTATTTTGGGATGCGAAAGGAATAATATTCATCGACTATCTCCAAAAAGGAACCACCATCAACAGCGACTATTACTGTGCACTTTTGAATCGTTTGAAGGCTAAAATC
This sequence comes from Coremacera marginata, assembly GCA_914767935.1. Lineage (NCBI taxonomy): Eukaryota > Metazoa > Arthropoda > Insecta > Diptera > Sciomyzidae > Coremacera > Coremacera marginata. The sequence goes on from OU612047.1 coordinate 129,580,630, forward strand.
GCCAAGAAACGGTCACATTTGCAAGAGAAAAAAGTGTTGTTTCACCAAGACAATGCACCGTGTCACAAATCGATGAAAGCGATCGCAAAATTTAATGAATTGGGCTTCAAATTGCTTACCCACCCACCGTATTCTCCAGGTTTAGCCCCCAGTGACTTTTTCCTGTTTTCAGATCTCAAGAGAATGCTTGCTGGAAAGAAATTCAAGTCCAATGATGAAGTAATCGCTGAAACTGAGGCCTATTTTGACGAGAAAGAGAAATCGTACTATAAAAGTGGTATCAAAAAATCGCTTAACACGTTGTATCGCTCTTGAAGGCAACTATGTTGAATAATATAATCGAGTCTTATCAAAATTTTGTTTTTTTTACTATCCTACGGACTTATTGAATGACCTGTTAGATCTAGTTCTCGATCATTTGTGTTCAAACATTTCATAACACACAGAACGCAATTGATCATAAAATGCTCAGTCAAAGTCCTTTCATGGGCTGAACTGGTCATTTTCGTTCGTTCGTTCGGCTGAAAAAATTACCGAATAAAAATGAAAAAGTCTTTGCATTTCGGTTTTGGGATTGAATACAGTCGGTTGTGCGCCCTGCTTAATACAAATTTGGGCGACTGTGGTTTGTTTAACTATGAGTAAAATGGCCGTCTGAATTTGGTTTTGGGCATGATTTAAAGTGAAATAGCCTTCTAAATGATATTTTTAATATGGCTGATGGTGAAGATGGTAAAAAATGGTACGAGTGACTTTGATGCGTTCATAAGTGTTGTAAATTAAAATTAATATTTTAAACTAATTTCAGCAATAAATAATAATAAAGCCAACTGTACAGAAATAAGAGTTGGTAAACTACCCACCTAAGCCCCCCGTCCGCCCGCCAGTTGCACTCCTGATAGGGAAGTACTTCTTGTTTAGCTTCTATTTCAATTAAATAAGAAGTTCTTCTAGTTTGATACCAATAGAAGCGAGAGTAGAAGTACTTTTTTCTGTAGTCATCACCTGCAAAAATAATACTGACCAGAATTACAATCCGCAGAACAACTTGCGGATTGCAAAGGAGTAATTCCAGAACTTGTTCGGAAGTACTTCTTTTTCCTGCTGGGATATTGCTGGAATTCAATATGTGTGTGTGTATATATATAAGCCTACTAAACATGCTGTAAATCACACACCAGAGATTTCAACATTATTTTTTGTATTTATTTTGCGTGGCGCAAAATAGTATTGCCTAATTATGAAGACATTTATTTGAGCAATTTTTTGCAGCCAATTAAATAGAGATCGAAATTTCTCTAAGCAAAAAATCTTTCTTTCTGCTATAATTTCCAAGCTTTTGAACTTCGTGTAAGAAAAACAAAAAATTCCGCTAAAGCGACTATTTCACTTTCTTTAATACAATAGGTATCATAAATTTTTAATATTTTCATTGAGTACGGCACATTTTGACGCATGCGTTTTTTAGATATTCGCACAAAATATTTTGACATTTGTATATTTTATACTATATACACAGCGACAACTCATTTTATTTCACATTTCACCAAAAACAAGCCGCAGACATTTGCTATAATTTATGCTTTATTAATATTTTATTTAAAAAAAACTTTCTAACAAAACTACTGAAATAATTTTCATATTTTATTTCTGACTTTAAAAATATGTTCCTATTACAGCTTTTAACTTTTGTTAAGTCTTCACTATTTATAAGTTTCACATGTTTTCAATTTTATTAATGTTTCTGATAACTAAGCCGTTATTTAGACCGCTCGCTTGATTCGTTTTGAAGCTAACAAAATCCAACTCGTTACTAAAACTAAGAAACTCATCATCAATGCCAGGATGCTCAAAGAATTCGCCTGCATTAAAAACATTTCACAAGCTTTTGTGTAGAGTGAGCATTTGAAAGCTTCGGCAATTCTGTTGTCCTTGCGCGCTATTTTGTTACTTTTCTCTCTCTCTCTCTCGTGCTACTCAACAACGTGCTTGTGTCTTGACATGGAATTCCTTTTTACACGTTTTAATAGTCATGCAAACATAAACATCCACCCAATGAATGTATGCATTCAAAACCACTCCAGGACCTGCAACCATGTAGTAACTGTAGCTACATCAGCTTAATGTGCTCTTCTGTATGTGTGTGTGTATGTTGCGTAGGTGTATGTTGTTGTATTCTAATATCGTCCCGTATGAATTCTCACATTCATAGATTTATTATTGCCGGTTAACGTTATATTATACAAATTTGCCATAGTTTTTATGCATGCGTGCGTGTGGATGTTCTTGCTATGCATGGAGCTTTATTTATATCTGGCAATGCCGCGGCATTGCGTTTTATTTATTGCTCCTTAAGGTGTGCGGAGATTTATGGAATATTTTTCATTAACATTTGATAACATCTATTTATGCTATTTTCATTCAAATTAAAGTCCCGTTTGTAACTCTTTAGATTAGATACATTTTCATATCATTTGAATTTATATTTCATTTCAATATAATTCACTTCACTTCATCTTTATTTCAATGCAAGATGATATACTCATAAATTTTATATCAAAATTTTTTAAGTAGCGCCTTAAAAAATGATTTTCGAATTTTTATGCAAAACTGATATGATTTACTTCAAAAAAAACAACGAAAAAAAAACGAAATGGCCATTTCAGCCCTTGAAAGGAATTTGACAGAACTTTTTATGATCAACTGTGCTTGTGCGTGTTGTGAAATGTTTGAACACAAATGATCAAGAACTGAACCTACAAGTTTTATGCCGACTCCGAACGGCTTATGTTCTCAAGAAGCTTTTCATGGCAGTTTTTACTCTCTGAGGTATGCCACTGTCTGCAAAGAGGTGACAGCCGAACAGAAAAATTAATTCAATTGGATAAACTTTCTGTGTCAGGTGGGAATCGATCCAGGGTTCTCTGGCGTATGGGCCACACACTCTACCCACAACGCCACGGCCGCCACGATAATTTACTGGATGATTTACTGCATTTACTGGATATTCAAAAAATTCGCTTACAAATTTGACCAAAATTTAAACACTTTTTTCTTATATTTGAAACCATACCCAGCAGAAAATGTTATGCCTGATCAGGCAAGAATTCACGCCTGACAGGTATGACCCAGGCCTGACCTTTTCTTGAAAATAGCCCTGATTTTTCCATACAAGTGTTTTTAAAATATTCATCTATGATTTCTGATCTGAATATCAATTTTTATTTCAAAATCAGATATGATGTCTTGCCTGAAATAAAAGCGGACTAATTTTTTGTTTAATTTTATGTATGAATACAACAAGTCTGTAAAAAGGAAGCCTGAACTATATTTTAATTTCAGCCTTGAATTCAGCTCTGAATAATGTAGGCACGATTCAAGAAGGCAAACATAGCGCTCTTCGCTTGCAAGAAATCAATAGGCAAGAAATGGGGATTTTCTGCCATCATAGTCCGCTGGATTTACACTACTATCGTCCGACCAATTATACTCCACGGAGTGGTTGTCTGGTGGCAGGCCACTCGTAAGTCTTCCGTACTAAATAAGCTTCTCAAAGTACAGAGAAGTGCAGAACTATGTATAACAGGAGCTTTGCGGTCTACTCCTACGGATGCGTTAAATGTCATCCTACACTTACCTCCCTTAGACCTAATTGCCATCGAAGGTGCTACTATCACAGCTCTGAGGCTAAGGGAGTCTGGATCCTGGTTCGGAGATGGTAACGGACACTCAGAGATACTGGCCTCGGCCACTATTTCTTCCAACACAGACTACCGCACACCACAGGTAATCTTTGATAAAAAATATAGTATCCGCATTCCTACACGATAGGAATGGGAAAGCAGGCCCCTGACTGACGGCTCTAAGCTCGAAGGACGAGTGGGTGGAAGAGTATTTTCCCCGGACCTGGGGATTGAGACCTCCTTCCGGCTACCCGATCACTGCAGCGTCTACCAAGTGGAGGCCTTAGCCATCAAGGAAGCAGCACAGCACCTCAACCAGCTGACCACCTTAGGGAAGGCTATATATATCTTCTCGGACTGTCAAGCGACGCTAAAAGCATTATGATCCTATACCCAAAACTCTAAATCTCTTGCTGCATGCCGCAAATCTCTCAACGAGATGGCTGAGCAATTGTTAGCTCTGAGCTGGGCACCGAGACATAGAATGCAATTGTTAAGCTGACGAACTGGCTACAAGGGGTACGACCGCCGCTATCCTTCCAGAAAAGGATGGGGTAGGTATACCCTTGGCCACTTTAAACTGCAGTGCAGGCGAAACACGTCCAATGAGCGGTGGTATAACCTTGTCACCTGTGCCACAGCCAAACGACAGCAATCACACCTCCTACCTACTGGGACTCGGAAGACCGAATCTCTCTGTTCTGGTAGGGGTACTCACCGGACACTGCTTGATAGGAGCTCACGCTCTTCATCTAGGCTGTGAAGCCAACGACTTCTGCAGAAGCTGCAGAGATGATGACCCGCTTCTCTGCCACTGACCCGCTCTAAGTAGAAGGAGCCTAAATACCCTCAGTCGACCCCTCTTTCACTCTCTTGCTTCAATCTCAAAGATAGATCCAAAGAAAATCGACAGATTCATTAAGTCCACGGGATGGTTCAACGGAGACAGGACTCTTATAACACCAAGTTAAAGGAGATTATATGGTATCACAAGGGGCCTATATTGGCCTAAGTGCACGAGGCGGGCAGCGTTTCAACCATACTAACCTAACCTAACCTAATGTAGGCATGATTATGTTTAGAAATTCAATCCTGAATTCCAGTTTGACTATTAGAGGAGCCAGCCTTTTCTATTTTGCGCTTGCAGTTGGAAGCTCCAAATTTCATCAGTTTGTCCTCTACTTGGTCCTTCCAACGGAGATGCGGTCGTCCTATTTTGCGTTGACCGCCGCTGCATATTTTCTTCGCTGGAGCGTCGTCTTCCATGACTTCCGCTCAACATGACCTAACCAGCGAAACAGATCGATTTTTATGCACTTTACTATGTCGATGTTGGCGTATAGCTCATACAGCTCATTATTTCATCGTATTCGGTACTCACCATTGACGCAGATTGGTCAGTAGATTCCACCAAGTATCTTTCTCTCGAAAGCTCCCAAAGTCTTTTCATCAGAACTGCTCAACGTTCGGATTTGTGTTGCATATAACAGGACGGGCATGATTAGTGACTTATAAAGCGTGACTTTTGTTCGTCGAGAGAGGGCTCTGCTTCTTAATTGCCTTCTAAGCCCAAAGTAACACCTGTTGGCAGGAGTTATCCTTCATTTTATCTCTCTACTGATATCGTTGGTGGAGTTAATGCTGGATCAAAGGTAGACGAAGTCCTTCACAACCTCAAAGGAAGTGTTGTCAATAGTGACGTGGGTGACAATACGCTGGGACTGTTTGTTTGTTGACACAGATATTTCGTATTATCTGCGTCTACTGCAATACCCATGTGACTCGACTTTTTTTCTTATTTGGAGAATGCTGCACTGACTTCGTGTGTGTTATGGCCAATGATATCAATATTATCAGCATACGCTAGCAGCATAACACTCTTATAGAATATTGTGCCACTTTGCCTCAGAACAGCAGCTCGAATGATCGAATTCTCCATAATTTGATTAAAAAAGTTGCACGATAAAGAATCACTTTGTCTGAAACGCCGTTTAGTAACAAATGGTGGGGAGAGGTCCTTCCCCGTTTTAACTACGCTGCTGGTGTTGCTCAGTGTCATCCTGTATGGATGGATTAATTTTGAAGGTATGCCAAATTCACACATGGTGGAGTATAGGTGATCCCCTTATTGGACTGTCAAAGGCGGCTTTGTAATCGACAAAAAGATGATGATTTCCAAGATTTGTCGTAGCGTGAATATCTGGTCGGTTGTAGATTTTCCAGGTCTGAAGCCACACTGATAAGGTAAGGTTGGATTACGATGGGCTTCAGTTTTTCACATAATATGCTCGACAAGAACTTATATGCGATATTTAGGAGGCTTATCCCATGGTAATTGACACAAATGGTGAGGTCGGCTTTCTTGTAGATTGGACAGAGTACACTGAGGTTCCAATCGTTTTGAATGCAATCTTCCGACAATATTCTGAATAGAAGCTCGTGAATGCACTTTAACAGAGCTTCGCCTCCGTTCTTAAACAGCTCAGCGGGTAGACCATTGGCTCCCGCGGATTTATTGTTCTTAAGCTGGGTTATGGCTGTCAAGACTTCATTATAGTCGGGCAGCGGACCTTCAACCCTGTCGTCTATAATTACGGTTTCCGGGATATAATCTCTATTGGCAGGATTATTGTCATTCAGAACACTAGAGAAGTGTTCCCTCTATAAAGTCAGTATACTCTGGATATCTGTCACCAGATTCTCATATTCATCCTTGCAGAAAAAGACCCCGGTCTTAAAGCCATCGGCTAGGCATCTTATCTTTTGCGGCCTCATTCCTGTCACTCACGCTTTCTGCCTCTCTTTTTTTCCGCCTGAAAAGACGTCTCTCATCCCTCCTCTTCTCTCTGTATCGCTCCTTAGCAGCACGAGTTACAACCGACTGCAGGGTAGCTTTGTAGGCAACTATCTCCAAATAGTTAAATATTTGATTGTTTAAAAAATCAGATACAACCAACCGAAACGAATTCCATGCAGCTTCCACTCAAGCCTTTCACTCAAAAGCAGGTATGCGAAAAGGGTACGCTATAAGCAACTAAAAAAATAATAAAAAAAAATTCTCCGAATTTCTTCTAGTTCCGTCAAATTTACTGAGCCAAATGACAAAGTTTGTTCTAAGCATTTAATTTAATTGTCTTGATTTAATTTTTTTTTAAATTGGTTAATTCGTTTTCGAGATAGGTTGCTATTAATGAAACTACATCCTGGAAAAAGGGGAAATTTTTTCAAAAAATCATATCTCAAAAACCTATCCATAGCAAATTTTTTATTGTGATATTCGTGTTTAGAAGGCCAAAGTCCATAAGAAAAAAATAGTGGCATGTGGATCACAGAAATTTTTTTGGATTTTGGTGCCTAGTGTTATCAGCCAATTTTGGAGGTCACCATCTGGGATTTATTGTAACTTTCCTAATTGGAAGACAATGGTGAAAAATGTTAGAAAAACATTTTTTTAACCGTTATTATTTCAGCTACAATCAGTTATGGTATTTCTCTTATAAAATGTTCCAGTCATCAGTTCTTTCATTTTCCATGGTTGTTGTTGAACTAAAAAAAAAACCAAAACCAACCATTTATATAAAAAACCATGACCTTTTGGAAAAAAAAATTAGTGATTCAGTAAAAGACCTTAAAGGGTTTTCCTCTTCCTTCCTTAGGTGGCAACACTATTAACCATCTTAAACACTGTTAAATGATGTTTAAGACTCTTAAAAATACATTTTGGTAGATGGCAACACTGTTATAAAAAAAATTACACAATTTTGAAATTCTGGCAATGGATTCGAACTCAGCAGCTTATTTTTACCTAGTGTTTGCTCCAGCACCAAATTCGTGAACTTAAAAAAAATTTTAGGTGGCAACACTAATAACCATCTTGAATTTTAAAATTCTCACATCAGATTCGAAGTCAGCGACCTCTTAACTCTGTTAAATGGTGCTTAAAACTCTTAAAAATACATTTTACTAGGTGGCAATACTATGATGAAAATTTAGGTGGCAAGTCTTTCCTCCATCTTAAACTTTAAAACTGTGATATTAGATTCGAAATCAAATCCGTTGTCAGAAATTCAAAATAATAAGAATTCGCAAAAATACAAAAAAAAATCAAGGTGGCAACTCTATTCGCCACCTTGAATTTTAAATTTTTACATCAATTTCAAAATCAGCTACCCCCTAAAACCACGGAGTCCACAGAACCCTTAAAGGTCTTAATACGCTTAAGATTTTCCTAAACAAGCTAATTGAATTTTTTCGGATACTTGCTTTAAATTCAATTAATTGGATACTTGCGAGCTTACAAGCTTCTGCCGATCGTTTCAAGATTTTCAACCTTCTTACCCGACATAGTAAGCCTCAACAAGCAAGCCAACGAAAAAGCTTGGATATGACTTGTAATTGTTTGGTATTTTTGTAAGCAGGCCAAAGCTTGCTTTTTCAAGTTTGGATACATAGTTGAATTCAAGTACTTGAAAAAGCTTGAATTTCAAGTAGGCTTGTGCAGTTCTCTGACAGCCACAATAAATGAAAGAATAAATAAAACACAGTAAATGTAGCGCTTTTTCTTGTGTTGTGCTATGCTTTGGTTGTTGTCCTTGCTATTACAGAAATATCAAATGTTCGCTGTAACTTCATGTAATTGTGTAAAGTTTATATAAGTTAGAGAGTTCAGACATGAATTGTTCTCCCAGTGAGGATCAACCAGACAAACAAGTGCTTACATCAACATTGTACGATCAGTATTTTAAGCACACCAAAGAAACAAAGTGTGACATAAAAACGATTTCTGATCGCAATCAACCACCCTTCTAATCTCCGAGAATGACGTAATTCTACGTCAAAAAAAAATTTAATGAAACGTTTGGTCAATGAAAAATTTTATGTGTAGAAAATGAATCGCTTAGTACTTTTTAAATGGCAGTGAACACGGGCTTTGAAAAAGTAGTTTTGAGAAAAACGCGGTTAAAAGTTTATGAGTTTATAAAGTCGTCGTTCGAGGTACACTCACTTCAAAATTCATATCTCCGTTAGTTTTACTCGGATCGGTTTCAAATTTGAACACAATATTCTTGAGATGTACGTTGGATTAAATGGATTAAACTACATTTAAGATGATTTGAAACAAAAAAACAATTTTTTTCCGACTTTTTAACATAAAAATTTGATTAAGAAAAGTATTTTTTTTAACTTTCTGTTGTTAACACGTCATTTAAGCGAATATTTATGTACATTTTATGTTTTTTTTTCATTTTATTTAAAAAAAAAAACTTATATATAAATTTTGATAGGAAAAAAATTTTGTGTAATATTTTTTCTTCTGTTATATTATTTCATGCCCATTCTTTGTAATGGGTATATATTTCCAAATATTTATAAATAAGTTCCACTCATAATTTGTTCAAGATTTTCATATGAATAAGTTCTAGTTAACAAATTGCTTTTTGTTGTTTTGCCGACTCGTTAACGAATTGCTTCTTATAGTTTTGGTGGCTCGTTAACGATTGCTTTTTATAGTTTTTGGCGGCTCGTTAGCGAAATGCTTTTTTTAGTTTTGGCGACTCGTTAACAAATGGCTTTTTTTGGTTTTGACGAATGTATAACGAAACCGAAAAAAAATTGTTCAAAAAATGTTAAAAAAAATAATTCCGAACTTTTGTAAAAGCGAAATCATAAAAAAAAAACTAAATAACAAAAAAAAACAAAAATTATTTTTTTGAACCAAGTTGGGGTTCGAACCCATGTCCGCGAATGCTGGCTTTTATTATCAAGCAAATTAAGCAAGATATATTCAGCATCTGAAATAGCCGAGTGGGCAAGGTGCCGGACTAGCATTCAGATGACGTGGTTTCGATTCTTGACGTGGTTAGTTTGAAATTAATTTAAAGTTTATAATTATAACACTCAGAGTTTTTCCGTACATATAATACTCGTAATTAATAGATTCGTTATCAAATTCCTTTTTTGAGTTCTGGAAACTCGTTAAAGAATTGCTTTTTATAGTTTTGGCGACACGTTAATGAATTGCTTTTTATGGTTTTGGCGACTCGTTAACGAATTGCCTTTTTCGGTTTTGACGATTCATTAACGAAGGTGGAATTTCTCCCGCTTGCGATATTATAACTGAATCACTACTAATAATTGATAATGAATGAAATGTACGAAAATGCGATTCGTAAACGATAACATTAGTGAATCATTTCTTTTGTTGGGTAGTAGCAGTCAAATGTAGTACTGAGCAAAATTTACTTTAATATTCCTCTGCAACCTAGCAGATCTTTTGAGTATCTTAACATGAACTTTTTAGAACTAATGACTTGCAAAATTAAGTAGCACTCAGAAGCGCTTGTGGGGACTTTAATTTTCAGATGCAATTCCCTTAAATGAATCCGTTTACTCAATTAACCGTTATGTGACTGACGAAAAAAACATATTGATCAGACTGACGAGGTACCCGGATACCTTCATATTATTTATGTAGAAAAATAGCGTGTTAATGCTTTAATGCTCAGCTAGGTTGATGTTTCGTGAATTCTACAATTTAAAACAATTTAGGTTGGCCCTTTAACTTGTTTATTAACGATAAAATTCCTTGTTTTAAATTGCAGAAGGTACCCCCGGATACCTCGTCAGACACATAACGGTTAAACATTATATTTTAGACTATCTACAGTACCGTTTCCAGAAAATAAGAAAACAAAATGTATACAATATTAGAATATTAGAAACTTAGTATGTAAACTTATTTGAATAACTATCATTTGTTAATTTTTTATAAGTCAATTTGAATTTAAATGAAAAAAAAAAACAAATTAAAGAATTAAAAGTTTTTTAAGCAAACGAAATTATAACAAAAGTCATAACCTTAAAATCTGAATTTCATTAGCCTTAATAGAGAAAGTTCTGAAAAAGTCAACATTACGATTTATAACAGTAACAAAAAACGCTGTCACAGCCTCCACAATTCCTCCAACAAAACCGAATTCCTCTCTCGGTTGAAAGTTTCAACAACTTCGTGTGCAGTTGTCAACCCTCCACAATTTAGCTATCAATCCCGAACTCTTCTCACCATTGAACGTTGTAACAACTTCGTGTGAGGTTGTCACAGCGTCATATATTAATTTTTTTTGTGAACCGTAATATTGCGGCTAGAAGAAGCAATGTTTTGATAGCATCGTCAGTTCCGTGAGTTCAGCTTTCCGGATTACAAATATATACACTTGAAAACCTAACAGTTGTACAATTTTCTAAAAATTCAATTGTACATAAATAAATTGTAATAATTTTGTCTTATATTAATTGGTATAAAGCCATAAGTGCTTAGTATTCACATGTATAGAAATAATAATACAGACCGCGGGGGATATTTTAGCTTTGACCCTGTCAAAGATCCATGTCTTACTAGTTTCTTTTTGTGTTAAGTTTGATTTTGAAAAATTCCTAAGAATTTTTCTGCGTCGTATTTAACGATTGATGCTTAATTATCATAGTCAATTAATTTAGAATATTACGTAGCAAACTACACACTATATGAGAAAAATATACTCATTCGTTACATAAATGCTCAAAACCATGCCAAAACTTTAATTTTATTTTTTAAACAAAACTATAATTCTCCCCATTTACTTTTTCCACCAAATTAAATGTGTCAATAGAAACTTTATGCTGCTAATATTAATTTCTGAAAAATTATTATTTCAAAAAAAGCATATTAATTAATAACCACTTAAAATTTGCGATCACAGATTTATAGCGGTGCATCACATGAAAGATGACGATTCAAATAGGTACCAAATTTCTCATGAATCACACGCTGTTATAAAATAAAATGCTATAATTACAGATTTAAAACAAATATGTCTTAATTATCAAAATAGTGTGATATTCACTTTCGCCAAAAAATAAAAATTTCTTTATGAAGTTTCAAATTAATATCATGAGTGTGAACAAGATCGATTAATGAGAAATAATTAGCAGTTTTTAGGACTTGTTTTTTAAGATTTATTTTTACTTGATGACATATTTAGAGACTAAAGAAACTTTATCAAATATAAACAGGGCCGCATTAAGCACGGAGCAAGGGCGGAAAAAATAAAATAATAAATAAAAATTGAAATGTAGAAACAAAATAGTTTATAAAACGGAATTTGTGTATTTATTATTTCTACTAGTATTTTAAAAATGATTTGATTTCTATAAATAAAGGTAAAAGTAAACCTTTTATAAATATATATATTGTGTTGTAATTGTAATGTTGAAAATATCTTCTTTATCAAAACAAGAATATTCTTGCATAATCGCTTAAAATAAAAAAAGTATTTTCACCAACAAACTAAACTAAACTAAATTATTAGTTGGGTCGCAAGGAGTAGGATTAAAAAAACTAAAAATTTAATATGTTTGGAGGTAGTTATTGTTTGTATTTGAAAAAATTTGAGAGAATTGAATATGAAATAGTAAACTATGTACTATAAATTGTACTCAATAAAAAAACTATCAAACGATAGTTTCAAAAATGTACCAGGAAACATTAAACACAAAATATGATCATTTTTTTCATATAATGTCCCAGAAAGGTTTCAGTAATTAAAGATTATGAAGAAAACGTATCTTCCTTGTCCTCGCTAAAAAGTTAAGGCGTAGCTTATAGATGAAATATAAGATATAAAAAATAATTAACAAAATAAACTTAAGTTCAACAAATAGTGCTTTGTTAACGTGAGTTTTTTCTAAAAATTAAAAACGAGAAAATTAAAAAAACGCGGCAAAATTTTCCTTGCCCAACGCACAGTTTAAGATATTGCGTTCCTAGGGTCACTTAATTAAATTTTTTTCAGTAATTTTCTATAAAATTATAATGAAACACAAAATATGTCAAATATGATATAAGTAAATTTTTTTTTTTTTTATATCTGGCAGTACAACAGATCTAACGGTACTGCGAATGACAAGATAATAAAATGCATACAAATAAGAATCAAAACAATGTAAATATTGGCTCTCTTGGGACGAAATTTGTGCGCTTTAGAGTGAAATTATTATTTTTTTTTTTTTTTGCTTAAAGAATGATCATAACAAATTGATGAGAATACCAAAAAAAAAAATTTTTTAAAAAACACAACACTTGTATTTTTTTTCTAGCTGCTTTCACAGTAATCTTTTTTGTAAGTATTATAAAGCAAAATTTTTCTTATATCGCAAAATACAAATGAACCACTATAAATATCGTCTTATGTGTTGTATCTTCTAACATATTTGCAAAAAATTTGTTGCTTCCCTGTAGGAAAATCAACTAATTTAAAAGTAGTTGATAAAGTAATTTTTTGTTAACCACAACTAGTTGAAATTCTGACTACTTTCCATAGAACGAACTAACATATTTTGTATGGTGATGTCCGCTAAATAAGTCAATTGACTTTCGTCTGCATATATTTTCAACTACTTGTTAAACTAGTTTTTTTTAATTACTTTAAAATAACCAATTGAAGACTATTACTGATGGCCTAAAGTTAATAATATTTGATGAAATAACATGGTTAAATATATATAAACTTGCAATCTAATAAAAATTTGCAATTAAAACATGTCAAAATCAGAGTAGTTGCCGCCTTAATATAATTCAAAGTAGTTTATCAATCACTTGTTTTAAAGTAGTATTTCAATTACTTTATATATAATGCAATAAAAACTATTTAGAATTGAAGTGGTTGAAGTGTTCATACTCGTATACTGGTTTATTTTAAATTAGTTTTTTAGTTAGTTGTTTTTAAAAACAAGTTAGTTTGTTCCTATAGGGTTCTAGCCATACACAAAACTTTAAAAGTAAGCAATAGCTTAAAAAATTTCAAGACAACAAATTTCCGACATGTGGTCATCTTTTGATAAAGATGATCAGTTGGAATGGATTTGTCTTAACTGGATGTCGACCCAAAAGTCGAAAAATGCTCTCATTTTTTAACACCTATGCCCTAATTTCATTCATTTATCCCTAAAATATAGTTAACTAAATTTCTGCCCATTTTGGAACGTGACTTCTACGCAACTTGCATGAACATGGTTTGATGAATGTAGCCACGGGTTGTCGTGCTCCAAATCAGCAGAAATTTAGTTTTCGTGTGTTTTAAAGACAAATGCGTGAAATTAGTGCATAAGTGTTAAAAATGAGTGCATTTTTCGACTTTTGGTGACTTTTTCGTTAAAAAGCCTAAATTGAATCTAGAAAAACGGAATGGAAAAACGGAAAGTTGGCAACCCTGGAATTCGAAAATTTTTTCGACTAAAGATTAGGAATAGTTTCTTAGAATTATTGAAGGTGCTCCAAATAAGAGATGTATGTTCTTCGATTTTTTATGATTTTTTGTGATCGAAATGCTAGAAATGGGCACTTTAAGTATTTTCGAAAAAAAAAGTTCAAAAGTTTCAACAGTTATTCCTTTTTTTTTTTTTTTTTTTAAATACTCAAACTCGAAATTTTCTTGAAACTTTTAGCAAAAAAATTCATACCGATCAAGTTATTCAACATAATTACACAATTATTTGCATCTACATTGAGTATAGTTTTTTTTTAAGTATAGTTGTGAAAAGATTTTCACAAGATTTTTAAGATGTTTTTTTTTAATGCAACGAAAAGTAAAAAAAAAATACAAATTTCTTTTAATTTAATTTAATTTTTTTCTGTTATAAAAAAATTAATTAAAAAAACGAACTGCGAACCAGCTTTTTTCGATATTTATAACTATGCAAAAGGCTTTTGGGTTTTTGTTTTAAATTAGCACCAAGTACCTGTCGGTACGGTTTCCGTGGTCTTAGGTACACCATATTTTTTTACATTTCTTTTCACAATATAACAAGGTATTCAGGGGGTATGCCCAAAAAAATTAACTTACATTTTTAAGGTACACTCTAATCTACAGATAAAAGTTTTAAGATTATTGAGCCCTGCACTACACCCTGACTTTAGAAATTACAAAAATTTTTTATATTCGTACGGATTTCTATCTGAAAATTAATTCTGCAAAATGATGAATGATTTGAAATGAGATTCTGCTCGATTTTGGATAAGGTCGGTTTGAGATAATCGCGTTTAAGTATTTAACGGACGAAAAATATGAAATTTTTTATACTAGCAAGTTAATCAGCTAAAAAAGGTCCGTAACGAAGCCGCGGAAAACTCTGACCTACTAGTAAAACATATTTTTGATTGTATCCCTACTCAAAAAAACCAGTTTGAGCAGCTGAAATAATAATATAATAGTTCAGAAGGAGCTCGCTATATAATTCTAAAATAATGCGTAAGTGATGCACCTGGTTTCTCAAATGTAAGGCGCTATAACTTTCCTTTTATTTAAGATATCTTTATAAAATTTTAACGTTCTTAAGATATAGAAGTTTTAAGTTATATAAAAGTAAAAAATAAAACTTTTTAAAAAAAAACCGACTACAAAATCAATTCACAGTAAAAAGTTGATTATATTTGATAATTTAATTAAGGTGCACGTGTATACTTTATAAATATACGTGTAACAACTAAACAAACGCAGCTTTCTGAAAAATTTTTTTAGATACAAGGAATTATTATTTTTTTTCAAATTTATCGAGCTATTGTACATAAAAAGTACTTTATAAAAATTATTTTTTTTTTTTTAAATAGTTTTCAGGCTTTTATATCGAGGGCGCCGAAAATTACATTAAAAAATACATCCAAAATGGTTCGATGGATATAGCCTCTTCCATGTATCTGAAGGTCAGCGCTTATAAAATAAGACTTTTCATCAGAAGCGCCAACTTCAAAGCTTTTTTTGAAGAAAAAAGTTTTTATTTCTTCCTTTTTGAGGAATATGATAAATTTTTTTAAAAATTGTGTAAACTACGTAAATACAATTGTCCTTAAAAAATTAGTTCTGTTAAATTCTCAAAGTTTGTTGGTTATTTCAAATATCTGTCTCTTAAATTTAAATTAGATGTCACGTGTTTTGAAATAATTGTACCCATTCTTGCAACTAATTTTATTACCCTAGTGTTAATATTATTCGAGATATAGTGTCTTTCTAATATTACCACGTCCCTTTGTTGAATAAGTGCCACTTTCTTGACCGTTATTTGTAATAATTTTGCCTACTTCACTTCAGTACACCAGAAGTCATCAATATTAACTGGGAAA